>OZ025298.1:20660078-21328825 GCA_964019185.1 Maratus speculifer
GAGTTAGAAGAGGTTACTGTATATTTTCGTTTTTGATTAAGGTACATTTTTATATATTCAGAAACATCTGACTTTTTTTAGAGTGTAAAAGACAAATATGTCTGTACTTAACGTGACGTTAATTTGAAAATGACAACACATGGTTAAATTGCTTCCACTGTATTTTTTTTATTTGTAAGCATGCTGCACTTTCAATTTTTATACCATCAAATAAAGAAAAATATATTTATGAAAGTTATTTTTTAAACGTTAGCACTACGTTTTTAACTGCATCGTCAGTAGTTTATTTGTTTATTTATTTAAATAATTCTCAAGTTTGATTTTTTTTTATTTGCCTCAATCTTGTTTAAATAATTAAGAAAATTTAATCCGTTTGTATTTAACTAAACTTTAATTAGCATATAAATTGTTTCCAGGTAAATTCCTTAACGAAATTAAATCGTACAGATTAACCATATGATACAGATTTTTTACGTAAAATTTAATTTTGATTATTAAAAGACAGATATTAATTTTATATTGAACTTAACATAAATTTAAATTAAATCGGTTTGCACCTACGTTTCATTAGAGTACGCTCATATTTGTATTTATTTTTTTACTTCTAAACATTGCTTATTTTATTTGTAATCAAGTATGGAGTCAAATAAAATGCCTCTAAAAAATATGGCTTTCTTTTTTCAGGCGCTATTAAAACTGAAACAACAAATCACATCCATTCAAATGTCAGATTCGGAACATTTGGACAAAAGAGTAAAGGAGTCATTTTCATACATACTTTTTCAGCATCACTTAAATGATCCATCTTTCACTTTTGAAGATCTACATGGCGAAATCAGTACTTTTATAAGTGCCGTAAGTTTTTTAGGTTTTTTATATTTATTTCAGCAGTTTTTTCTTCAAACAGGGATGCAACCTCTAGGCCAGAAGTAACCGATTAGCATCACTTTGCGGCCTTATTTAATGAAAACATTTCAAGATTTATTAAACCAAAGTATTACCCGTGATAAAAAAAAAGAAAGGGACAAGTACGATAAATATTATACACTTTTTATTCTTGTAAAGACAAATATATCAAAATTTTTAAAGCTGTTATTCGTATAATATATGAAAATATGATTGAAAAAAATCGTTATTAAAAATAAACAATTCTGAAAATGTGCATAAATCGTGGGTATTGACGAGGAACCGTACTATAACTAAAGTTTTATAAATATTCATATCTTTATGAAATAGATGCTCGATTCATATGAAAAAGTACAAGAATGTAAAATTTATTACATGTTAAATTCAGTAATACTTAAATAATATGATTCAGTCATTAATTCGACGTTATCAACATGGCAAACTAGAATTATTGACTATCATGGTATATCATTAATTGATTTACATACGGTAGGATTTAATAGAATGAAGAAATCATTTAATAATATCTTTTTTTTATTTTTGTTTGATTATCAAAAATTTGAAATGACTCGACAAAACTTTGCAACGTTTATATATAGCGTATATTGGGTGAAGAAACTGCATTTTTTGATTTTATTGTTTTAAAAATTAGAAGTTGCTTTTATTTAAAATTAATTTATTTGATGCTAAAGTTGGCAATGCTCTGCATGGTTTAAACATTTATTTTATTTTCCAAAAGAAAGCATCAGACAATTTGTTTTTGTAAACACTTGCATTTTGGCAACTTATATTAAAAAATGGGTAAATGACCAACTATATAGGAGTGAGATGCTTACTGATGTTCAAATGTTAAAAATAAATTTTGTAAAGCAGTATAAAATATAATCAGGTAAATAAAGGTAACTTTAATATTTTCGCTACGGTAAAGTTTTTAACTCATTTAATATTAGAGAATTACGAAAGTATAAATGCAAAAAGCGTTCACAATTATTAAAAGTACAAACTAATATTTCAAAAAAGGGTTATGTTCTAATTAAATTTGAAAATAATTATAGCTATTAAGTATGCCTATTTTTAATAAGTATGCAATATTAAATATGGTAAAGAAACTATTAAACTATCTTTTTGAGTCCGGCCTTTTTTGTAGATCTTTTTCATATGTACTTTTCCTCTTTTCAGCAAAAAATTGCACATAAAAAAACTTTGAACAAATATTTATAACAACTATTTTAGTGATTACACTTGAACCAATAACATTTTTTGAGGTTTTCTTGCACTCTTTTAGATACTCTGAAAACTCATTTCCATTCACTTAAAAAAATCTGCATCATCTGAATCTTGGTAGGAAATTTAATTATCATCCATATCAATGTCTGTTGAAGATTCTCTCTTTAGTCAAGTTGGTTAAGCCTATTCTTAGCAAAAAGCGCTTGAAAAAAAAAAAACTTATTTTAAGCGATAAACTATTCTAAAAGAAATGTAATGCTTATGTCAATGTACTGTTCACACGGGAACTTTTTTTCTATCATTAACCCGATTTCAGGTTGTTAATCCGAATATTTGGAAAGTAACGATATAACAACAATTTAAATGAATAAAGCTATCGAGTTTGATAGAGAAATAAAATATACTACCTTTGTATGTTGTAATAGGAGTAATAAATCTGTCCCTAATACCACTTTAAATAAATCTGGACTTTGGCAGACATGCAAATCTTTGAAGTGATTGCGAAGTTTTTTGACACTAACTCGATATTCTGGACTGGCTCAAAGATATAAGCTACATTGAACAAATTGTAATTACTCAAACACATTCGATGGTTATTCTTTACCGCAAATGCCATATCCAATTGTTTTTTTTTACCTTTAAAATTCCTTAATTATGTAAATAACAGCAAATTACGCTGCATGTATAATTATCATTCTGATTCAGATTAATAGATAAGAAGCAGAAGATGCTTCAATTAAGCACATTCGACTTTCGAAATGAAATTCGCATATTTCCCCAAATCATTTTTATTGCAATAGCAAGATCTAAAATAGTACAATAATAAATGAAATTAAATAATAAATAATATAATAAATATAATAATGTTTGTAATGAAAGTACAAACAACTTGTTTCAAATGGTTCTCTGGCTTAGAAAGTCAGATAACAAGAAATCTACAGTTCAGCATAGATTCGATGTTATTTCTCATTATTAACGAATTTTTAATGTTCTAATGCTGTTTTAAAGTTAACCTTGATCAAAGATGTCTCGAAGGTAAAACATATAGTATTCAGCATTTAGAGGATTATATGTTGAAATCTTTACACATCTTAAGTAGTTACAGCTCCTAAAAGGCACAAATCTATATATAAGACATTTTATATAAGACATTTTTGCTCTTAATGAACAAAGGATTCTTTTGCAATGCGTGTCACATTACAAAGTCTATGAGACAAAACGACTACCAGCAAACCCGGTTTCGAAAGATTCGTACCAGCTTTTCGTTGTCAAGTTTCAGATGGCCACACATCACTGATACAGCGGTAAAAATTTGTACTGTTTCTGGCTAAGCTTCATGGATTTCAACATGCCATAAGTCTTTTTTTCCGAAAAACATGCATGTTGATTAACATAATTAAGAAAAACTACTTAAATCAAAATGCCTAATGATAAGAATAATAGAAGGCAACAATCATTCAAAAACAAAGATGAAATGAGGATGATCATGCATCTGGGCTTTAGAATGATTTTTTTCGGTATTTAAAGGTACAATTGTGTTACATTGCAATATGTGGATGGATTGAGGCTTGATAAACAATGATATGAGTATTGCAAAAGATATGGTCCATGACCCACAATTTCAGCTCCCAAGCTTGTTATAATTTGTAATGATGCATTTTGATTATTATCATGGATAATTTATAAGAGAACTATCTGACTTTGTGAAATTTAATTGCAAATGTTTGAAAAAAAGCGACGTGCTCACTAAGCAAGTTACCATTAACTATTCCATACCCGCTCACTAAATTAACATCTCCCACTATAAAAACACAGGCACCTGGGTTTAACTTTGTTAAAAACTATTATGGACATTTGTCTGAAGGAGTTTTTAAGCAAAGCAACTTGTGTCAATGTATGTGCAATTTTTCGTTCAGAGGTAGTTCTGAGTGCAGCATTATTCTCTAAAGAAAGGTTTGACCAACTTGGAAGGATGAGAGTATTCGCTGAAAGATTACAATTTGTTCATTGTCTAGGGAAACTGACAACAGAATTAAACACTTTCAAATAAATACTCATCGGCTTATTTTTCAAGCTTTCTTTCATACTATTAAACAGTAATCATAAAAACCAAACATTTTTTTTTTTTTTAATATTATTTTATGCATTTATGCGAGTCCATGCTCCGATATTTCGGCCTTGATAAATGCTAGTTAATAATCTCAATGGACTCACTTTTTTTATTTTTAGTGTCAAAAGTACTAAATATCTTTAATAGCATCTAAAATAGAATCTATCACTTTATATTTAAATTTGTGCTCCCCAAGTTCATTTTCTGCCTCTCTGACTGAATATGCATTTGAGTTATTTCTCTAAACAAAAATATTTCAACATCATATATTTTTAAAAATAATAATTTTATTGTTTCCTCTTTAAAATCGGTTTTTAATGTATTTAGACAATGTCTTATTGTAATAAAATAGAGTCAGCAAAAATATTTTACGATGTTTAATACACAAAAATATATTTTTTAAATTTCTAGTAAGCAGGGGAATGACACTTAGACAAAGATATGACAAACAGGTATAATTACAAATTACTTATTTTTTTCACAAAATTTTATAGTAGATAAGAAAACATTATTATAAACAAGAGCTTAGATGTAGTTTTATTTTGAAATAGCTCAATATTGATGATATTGATTACCAACATGGTACATAAATGTATCAATGTTTTTCAAGTTCTTGTACCAATACTTTAGTCGTAGTTGTGTAATTTACCTTTTTTTTTTTTTTTTTTTTTTTTTTTTTTTTTTTTTGCAGCAATCTTTTTTTTTCGCTTTATTTATTAGTATAAAAATTTAAGTATATATTCCACTGAGTGAATGAATATTCCAAATTTGAATCAAACTCCTTATATCGAATGCTAAGATTGCTGAATTTTGTACAGCTCATTTGTAAATATTCTCTCTTTTTTCCGCAGGAAATGATATCCGCCAACTTATCAATTCTCTTATGTAGTACAATCCCGAATTGGAATACTTTTGTTCCTAGCATACCCATATTTGAATGAATAATATAGGATAACATCCCCAGAAATTGGCACTTTAAGAATTTGTCTTTAAACTTACTTCAATTTTCATTACAAAGAAATATGATATTTACTTGGAAATATTTTTAAATCAAAGTATACATATCTGTGCATCTATTTTGCCCACTAAAAGCAAAAAATTTTGAAAAAGTATTTTTATAAAAATATATTTATAAAAAGTTGCTAAAATCACCAGTAATTGGCACCTAGAGCACCAATGTATGACACCTTGTGATCCAGTAATTGGCACAAGTTTATATTAAAAAAAAAAAACTTTACATTTTGCATTGGGTTTAATTGCTTTAAATGAATTTACTGTAGATAAAGATGCCATATTTCAGGTTTTTGAGAGTAAGAAATCAGCATATTAGTCTGAAATGTGAACACTTTAAAACAATACAATATACTTATATTAATATCCAGTAATTGTCATGCTGTCCCCAGTAATTGTCATATGAAGCTTTAATGGATTCCAATTACTGATAATATTTCATATTTTCAAATAAAAACAAATGATAAACAAAATTAGTCTATAACATTAAATGTAGTTCCAAAATAAGTGGTTTAATCTCAAATTCCTTGTAATTGGAATAGGTGCCAATTACTTGGAACTAGCAAAATTGAAGCATCATTAATAGGCATCGATCATTAATTCAGAAATCCAAATATTTGTGTCGAAAATACTTTTACACAATTAAAGTAACCCAATTTAACTAAACAAAACTGTTGTCAATTAAAATTTAAAATATATTATAAATCATATAATAATGAATTGAAAAACATGCCTTCCTTAAACCAAAAAAGTAGCATTTGCAACAAAAATGGCTAATTCCATACAAGCCATAATTGTTTCACTTTCCTAGGCACTATTGTCATATAGTAGCATAAATCAAAGTTATAATCTTTAGCGTAAATGAGCATATAACTGGTATATGGACTTGCATTTTTAAAAGACTGGATATAAACCTTATTTTGGGACATGTTTGTAGGATGTGCCAATCACTGGTGCATGCCAATTACTGGGGGTGTCACCCTATACACGAGTATCTCTTTCTGAAACTTTAGGTGCTACTATCCAAAATGGTTTTAGTGTAGTAAAAGAGATGTACCAAGCGTAAGCCATGGAGGTAGCCGTGGAGGCAGCCATGGTATTTCTTAAAAAGTTCTTTTTGCATTTTTCCTTTAAAATTAACTGTGCTTGTTCTTTTTTCAGATATCACGGATATTTCTATATCCGTTTGCAAAATTCTTCTCAATGTTTCGTCATCATAAGAGGTATAATTAATCCAGTTCAATATTCCCACTTATATATGAAACCTTAAATCTCTTATCTTGTGTGTTATGAGTATTTTGGAAGTTACGAATTTTATTGCTTCACTTACTAACTTGTATTTCTTTTAAAAAAAATCTTTTTGCATTATTCCTTTAAAAATTAATTGTGTTTTTTTCTTTTTTCCGATTGCTATATCCGTTTGCCAAATTCTTCGTCAATATTTCTCAAAACATTTTTTTTTTTTTTTTACTTTAGGTATTGCATTAATCTTTTTTGAAATATTTCTTATTTTTCTTCTACCTAATTCTTGACTGGAATGTTTTTCTTTAAGTCTATGAAATGTTGTCTTGTACTTTTCAGAAGGTTGACGAGTTTTAATAATATTTTTTCAACTTTTCCAGTTATCTAGTTATTTTTATTCAATCTCTTCTTACCCGCCCACGATATTTTTTTTTCTTCTTCCAGCTGGTTTTTTTTGGAATTTGTTTATGTTTTTTGGAATAATTTAGATTTAACTATGCGTTAATAACATTATTATCTTTTCCCAAGTTTTGCTAGGTAGCAAGATTGTTTTTCGTATTCTTTGGCTAGAGCACTCTTTGATTGTTGATGGCTGTAACCACTGGATTTCTTCATGTTCTACTGATACAATATCTTTAATAAAATAGGAATCATAGTGTTCAGGAATTTTTTTTTTTTGCACGGCTATTTTTTTTTTTTTTTTACTTATTACTATTTTTTTTACTTACTATTTTTTTTCTTTAAATTCTCTGACCTCTAGGTGATAACTTGGATACTGGTTTAATGTTTCCAGTTGCTTTCTTGTATAAACATTTAAGAATTTCTTTTAATTCAGCTACCAAAAGTGGACCGGATTCTATCTTCAAGTGTTTTTTTTTTTTTTTTTTTTTTTTTTTTTTTTTTTTTTTTTTTCATTTTCTCGCTTTATAATCAGAAAATTTTATCTTTTCCGGTCATTTGTTCCTTTCTTAAAGTCCATTATAAATCCGAAAAATATTTTTATTAAGAACAATCATAAAGCCATAAAAAAATCTATTTTAATAAGCTAACAATATTTTTAACTAAGCTAGTTATTAACTTTTTTAAAACTGGAAAATTATAATAATCAGAAGCCATCCTATTGATTTTATACTTGACAACTATGTAAATAACCTCTTTATGGCGTGATTCGTTTACTTTTTCAGGGAAGTGAGTGTTTATTTTTAATTAGGATGAGCGAAGCGAATCCTCTACTAGTCCACTCAAATTACAATTTGTCGTACGCTTTACAAAAAAACTATTCAATATTTTAACTTCAAATTAAACACAAAAATAAATTATGACCTGTAGATTTGCAGAATATAATTTTTTTTACAGTAAAACGTTAAAAAAATTATTATTTTAATTAATTTATTTTACATGCATTTCCAATACGGAAGCATTTTAGCAAATAAATAAAAAATGAAACGCGTATATTTTCAGAAAAAAAAAGTTTAAATCATGGAGTAAATAATTATAGATAGAATCATGATTAATTTATTAAATAAAACATGTTTTCATTATCCCGCAAAATCGTTTGCACAGATGACACTTAAACATTTAAAAAAAATTGTATTATAGACTTTTTTTTTTTTTTTTTTTTTTTTGTAAACTGGCAACAAAATAATTGTAAACAAATAAAATTAATTCTTAAATTTGTTATATAAATGAAAAATTAAAAGATCTGCGTGAAGTTGTTGGTTCAAGCTCTTTATAAATATTTTTGCGAAGGTCGTATTGTGGCTAAATAATATCGACTCATTAATCAGAAGGATTTATAGAAAAATAAGACTTTAATAAGTTCGCAAACACAACAATAATTATTCGTGAAAACGTCACTGCGAGAATGAGAGAGCGCTTTGTTAAAAGGTAATTCCATTAATTGAGTTGCCATTCGCAGAAAGTAAAAAGTTCCCCACGCGGAGAGAATTACAGCAATTCTCATACGCTAACATGTATAAAAACGAAGAAATTAAAATAAAATGTTTTACAGTTAAAAATTCATAGTATCAACGAAAGCAGATTTCAAATGTTTTTTCCAGAAAATAGGATTTTGAAGAAGTAACTTTCTTCAAGCTTTCTTCAAATATATTATTCTAAAATAGCTATCAAAGATTATCGGATGCTGATTACAAAGATTGGAAACATGCATATTTCAAACAATTAAAAAACACCAGTGGCTACTTGAAATTGTAAAACATCTTTAAAAGAGCTTTTAGTTGAAAATTTAAAAAAAAATTGTAAAAGTTTGCTTCGAAAATATCTTATTATGCCAGCTTTACATCATAAATAAAAAATTAAAATGCGCCAAAACATAAAATAACGTTTTTGTTTAATAAAGATGCAAAAATAATAATAATAAAAAAAATATTGTTACTTTCAAATATCTGTTTTATAAAATAATGCTTCGCGAATCCAAACAAAGCATGGCTTTTGCTAGTCATATACTTACAAATTATAAAAATAACATTCAACTTCTTTAAGAGCATTTTTGTTTATCTTTTGATGAATAGAGCTAACAAAAACATTCATTTTTAACTTTTAAATCAGTACATATTGTGTTAAAATTACATAAACTATTTAAAAAAATGAAATTTTCTAATAAATATTCATAATTTGTGAAGATTAGATATAGTAGTCATTCCCCAGGCTTACATATGACAAGGAAGATGACAACAATTAGGGTTATCTTGTATACTCACATAACTATATGCACAAAAATAAATTGTACTTAAAGAAAGATTGAAAAACTTAATGCAGATAAGGTTTAATCGTTGATTCAGCTTGATTTACAAAATTTAGATAAAATAAAGAAACAGGGTAATGACAGTCAATAAAAATACTTACGAAAATATAACTGGAAATCACCAAGTTTTAACTGTCCAAATTCGATATTGAAAAAAAGAACAATTCAAAATATTTTATCTGATGATGTCATTGTTCATAGATGTAGTTATGAAGTAATAAAGTATTGCCACAGGTGAGAACCATTACTTTCATATTATGACAGGGGAATGACAAAAGAAGAATATTTTTTATTATTTTTTCAAAAAAATACAAAAAAAGAAAAGTGTTTTTTTTTTTTATTTTAGTATTTTATGATATTTTTAAATAATTTAACCAACAAAAAAAATCACAAATATATTTGGATGGTCATCTTTTTGGAACTACATTTGTGCTAAAGTGGAGAAAGGAAAACACAGGGGAATAACATTTTTATAATATAAAAAATTATTTAAATGGCTTATACTCGTATTCTGTAACAGCATATTTTATCATGTTATACACACATACAAACTTCTAATTAAAGTATTCTAAAATTTTATTTCATTTTTATACAAGTTTATTAATTATTTTTGAAACAGAAACAAAAATATTGCTGTTTAGAAAACATGACTCATTATCCTGCTATCAGGATTTATTTTTCTGGAAATTGTAGATCACTGATTTTCTATTAAGACCCGGAGGCGACAGCACTGACCATCATCTCACCAAATTAGCTGCTTAAACCATAGGATTGGTTAACAATAAATTATCATATTAAAATGCAACTAGTCAGTCAATTCATATCTTGTGTTAAATGTTATGAACCACGATTAAAATCATTCTGTTTTACTGCACCCAAAGATATGAAAACATGGAATTCAAGGAGCAGGAAAGCGCACTTTTAAATCATCCAGTCAATCTCTAAAATCGAGTTTACAGTTTTTTTTCCAACAATATATGACTTACTAGATCAGATTCATTTTAAAATAGGAATTGTGCTTTAGCCAATTCTTTAATTTCACCAACCAACTCAATGAGGTGTTCGTTTCTACAACTGCTTCCCTGTCTAACATGTTTGGCCTAGATTCTACCTTGTAATAATGCTAAAAAATATTATAAAAAGTATTTCACTGCAGAATTTATTATATATAAAAAATTCAAGTCAAGGAACATAATACTTGTCGTTGATTGCAAAAAGGTGTAAAAAATCTTAAACAATTAAAAAGGTATTATATAGAAAATATATTTTTATGTTTTTTTTTCTGCTAAAAATAACATTCAAATCCTACTTTTATCTTAATTATAACATGATATATTAAATTTTTCGTTTTAGTTTGCTTTCAAGTAATGATTGGCAATGAAACGAGTTCTTTTGGAAGTTCGTTTTTCATCATGATCAGTTTTTTCAGCATGTCTCGTATTTAAAATGGTATAAGTCAAGAAATGTAATTGAAATTTGAAAAAAGATTTTTTCAATTTATTTTAATTTTGATTCAGGAAATTCGAAAAAAATTACTTTGAAAACTAAAATTGAAGTTACATGATTTTTTTTTTTTGTGATTTTGTTTTAAATATATATATATATATATATATATATATATTTTGTTTTAAATATATATAACATTAATTATATACAATTATGTAATTATATACATTTATAACATTAATTATATATATATATATATATATATATATAAATATATATATATATATATATATATATATATATATATATAATTAATGTTTTTAAAATGCTGAATTCAATGTAAAACTTATATATTTTTGTTTATTTAAATGAAAAAAAAGAACCTGAATTTATATAAATAATATTTTGACTTATAATAATCGCACAAAAAATTCAAAACTTTAACTCAATAATTAAAAAAAAATATTTTAAAATGTGTTTCCGATCACCTTATCTTACTGTAATTATGTGTTCCCTTTCTATTTTCTCCCAAGTATTCAAATAAACCTTAATGAGAAATTAAATTAAATTACGTGAGCAATCTGACAGAGAATCCGAAATAAGTAAATGATTCTATTTTGAATTATTGAATTTTACCATACTCCGATTCCTCCATGCTTCTGTAAAATATCATGAATATTTCTTAAAAATAGCTTCGGTGAAGTAGACACATGTAAAAAATTCATATATAACTTTTAAACCATTGAGATGTAGTTGGATATAGTATATCTCCTCCCCCCCACACCTATGTTTCATTTTAATTTCCACCAAAAAAAATTAATTTAGTTTTACATTCTCGGCTTTGGAGGGAAAGTATTAAAAAAATCGTTTTCTTTATTTTGAAATGAACTTTCTCCAAGTTTGTGGTAAGAATTCAAAATTGCACAAACGCAAGTTCTTGCCCCTTAGAGGGTTAAATGTTTGGTAACTACATATGACAATGTTCAGTAATCATCGAAGTGTACTGCGAATTTATGTGATAGGGATGTTCCTGACTTTCGGTAAAAAATGAATACTTTTGCATTAATCACTTTCAGTTTGATATGCCTATTACAGCAAATGATATGATTATTACATATTATTAGCGCAATACAAGCATACGAATTAAGAGGATATTTTAGAAAAGTACCCTGAATACTTCTTTATAAACATTTATGATATTGAAGATGTTTTAAATCGTTTTTACCAACAAATTTTGAAACTTTTCCATTACCCTGCAAATCTTCTTGCAGATGAAAAATTTTCATCAATCACAGAAATGTCTTTTTTAAAAATCTATATATTTAAAGAAAAATGCTGTTTTTTTAAGTCATTATTACTGAGCTTTATAGGGAACAGATTTTGATAATTGTGTTTTTAAATGAAATCTGTTCATTCGTAGATGTTCCGGTACTAGCTACATTTTAATTTATTTCCATTTTTATATTTTGTTTTTAATTTTAAAAACTTTTTATGATGTTAGAAAAAGTTAAATGATGTAAAAAAGAAATGTTGTTATGTTGATGTTAGATTTCAATTAATAAAAAAGGTTTTGTTTAGAAAATTTTAAACAGGAAATGACGTTACTACATGAAATAATGTATTTTTACTTATAACGCTTTTACATTTCAATATATTTTTTTTTCCGTAACACTGACACGGATATTAAGACTCTCATCTCAGATAGTATGAGTGGGAGAAAATGATGTCATAATGAAAATGAAATGGGTACTTTCCTTGATAAAACTAAGTATTTTGTTATGAGTGCTTAGAAAATGAAATTTCTGGATTTCGCAAGTAATAAAATTATTTCTTCAAGTCAAGACCGCAAATATTTAACTGGCAAACTTGCCATGTTTCAAGATGTATTTGTTAAATATTGATTCATGGTTGTAATTGTGCTTATGATTTTTTAAAAATACAGTCAATTCTTTATTTCAAACATTTCATCTGTCGAATTTGAGAGATTTCGACCCCTTTATATTAAGAAATGGACATTCTTTTTTTTAGAATTTATTCCTAAACCTTCTGAGCAAATATCTTCTTGATTATCGACAACTTACCGGTCATTACGAATGATTTTATGGGGGAGTACGGGGAAGGGAAAAGAAAAAAAGAGAGAAAGGAAAAAAAAAATGGCATCATACATTTTGATTAAAATAAAAGCATTATATGTATCAACAAATTAAATTTTGAAGTTATTTTCAAATTAAAGTATTTTGTGTTCAGCAAGAAAAGAAAATTTAAAAATAAATATATTAACTTAAATTTCAAATTACAAAATACTACTGTTTTTACTCCTTTATATTAATATTTTATTACTATTGTTCATCACAATGCATTTTATTGTAAACATTAATCTCATTTCATACAAAATAAGTAAAAAATCTTTTTTGTTGCTATGCTCACAAGTGTCATTAAGTCACATAGTAAGAGTTTAAAATTCAAATTTGAAGTATGATCTATTATAAAGTGCTTTGTTTCTGAACTGCAAGCATATGCTTCCGTAATATAGCGTGAAATGTGACAACGGGAGGAGAAGGGATATAGTAAAATGTGATTCTTTGTGAAAAAAAGGGAGAGGGGTTATAAATAATGAAAAAAATAAGGTGGCATCATTTATGGACATCCCCTTTTGTTACCTGACATATTACATAAAAATTAGAGAATAATATCAAGAATTATCAGTAAATTACAAATTTACATTGACTTTCTTAAAAGGACTCTGTGTGCAAATGTATAAAATTTTATAATTTCATAATTTCTACAGTGTGTTTTTGCATATTTATTTTATGTATAGCGCAATATGTAAATGATATTTTTCAATTTTAGGGATATGATACGATAGCTTACGCAACAATGTGGTGTTTGTATATGATAGGTCTGCATCCTGAAGTTCAAGAAAAAGCATACAACGAAGTTCAATTTGCTTCAGTTAAGAATGGAAAAATGACACATGAAATATCATATGAAGATTGTTCTAGCTTAAAATATCTGGAATCCGTAATATTGGTAAAGTTTAACAAATTTTCTGCTTTTATAAAAAAGAAATTATTACATGTTCATTTTAAATGCATTGTCCATAGTTAAGTAAATCATATAAACGTGCTAAACTATTTTAAGCTTATATTTTGCTTGTTTTTTTTTCTTCGACTTAATGCTTCTAAATCTAAATAATAATCGTCAAATTAATAATGTGCAAAATCAAAAAAGATTTAATTTAATTTATTATTTATTTATTTATTTATTTTTATATACAAATTAGTTTCCCATCTAAAATTTAATTTATCGTACTCTAATGATTTCAGCCCCTTTCCAGGATAAAGTGTCGGCAGCATAATGATAAGTCATTTTCACGATTATCATTTTTTTATTTCACCATACTAAATTAGAAGCTATACTCTAAAATTTCATAAATAAAACTTGACACACGTAAAATAAATACAACAACAATTAAAAATCTGAAATACCTGCTGAAAAACAAAAGTCACTGTCCACTTCTCCCACTCTCTGCATTTGATTTATTGAACAACATACATCTAACTTGTGTGCTCGACATGAAGTCTGCTTATAAGCCATCGCCAATATACAGGAACGAGATAGCACACAAGGAAATATTACAACACAGGAGAAGTACAACCAGGAGCTCCACACAAACAGTGTGTGCAAGGGAGCCAGTGGGATTCGATCCCACAACCTCACGATTATCAGCATGATGTCTTAACCACTCAGCCACGGAGGCCCCACTCTCTGCTTTTTCTTTTCGTTTCCATCAGTCTCATATCTCAGCGTGAAGTCTGGCGAACATAGAAGAGACAGCCAGGATTCAGGACACACAGTCAGGATCGCTTCTTGCGAAAATCTAGGCGGTGGTTTCATGCCAAATTCAGTTCTGGAAGTCGTTACAGTGCTACAGATACCATTATTATTTAAATGTGGAAATATTTTCGTAACGGTTTTTCATTTTACCTTTTCTAGGTCATTGAACTCAAACACAAAAGCTAGAATCAATTTTCTAATATGGAAATGTTATTTACGGATTAAAAAATGACTCTAGTTTTTATTAAAGGGAAAATAATATGAATAATATTATTTCATTACTTTTTATCTGATTAACTCTATATTCTAGTAAAAAATGCTAACGCCGTCATTTAAGTAATAAATATTTTTTTTTTCTTATTTAAGATATATCATAGCTAATGTTATTAAAACTACTGCACACAAAATATGAAAATTAGTAGTATTACAGAGATATATATTTACTAAAACACTGTGAAACAGAGATTTTTGAAATAAAAAACTATTCTGAGCATTATATTTAATATTAAAACTTCTCACAGCGTTTCCTTTTAAAAAGTTCCAAAAAAGCAAAAATTATAAACAGGATTTTTTTTTTCTTTTTTTAAGGGTGTAGATTGTAAGTTCACGATGGATAAATAGCTTTTTGAATTATTACTTTTTGACTAATTTTTTGAAAGTTTATTTCCATTTTGGTTAAAAGAACACATATGTGTTAAAGAAGACGGAGAAGTAATTAAAAATAACGAACCTAAAAAAAATGACATTAAAACACTTTAAGTTATATATTGATCGTAAAAAAATTCTATTATGAATGGAGAAATATGTAAAGTACCTCATTTTCCTGAATAGCATTTTAGACAACTATAATGTGAAAATAACACACAGTGTATGATTTCTTGATTAATTATTAAAAAACTATATTATTTAAAGTAAAATGAAAAATAGAATTATCATAAAATTAAATAAAAATTTATCTCTACTATGTATAATGACGATTAAAACATAGAAAGCATTATTGAAGCATCTTTGAGGGTGATCCTTTTTTTTATTTCTACATGTATCGGGCTAAATTTTTTATCTTTCGAAATTATTTATCTAAATATTGAAAATCGTGGATATAAGCAAACATGTTTAATACTTTCCAACAAAATTGAAAAGTGTTTATGCACTCCGTTGTCTGTCTATCTATATATCTGTTTACAGTCTAACTCCTGTAAATGATCATTATGTGCTTCTATTTTGATGCAATTGATAAAGATTATTTAGACAAAGCACTCTTTGGGTACCAAAAAATGTTTAATATTGTATATCACAGGTTCCCAACCTTTTCTGGTCCACCGCCCCCTTTACAAGAGAAAAAAATTCCAACTCCCCCTCTTCCGTAATAGTTAATTATACAAAATGTTAAAATATTATTGCATAGTATCTATGTTTTATCTGTCTGTCAATCTATTAATCAAAAATATGTTAATTAAAATGACCATCAAATGTAGTAGTGAAAATTGTTTCATAAAAATTGAAAGATGAACACAAAAACAATAATATTTTTTTTTAAATGACTAAATAGTCGAGGCCATTAGAGTTTTAACAATTTCTTCATATCAGATTTCAATTTCTTTAACATCATTCACAAACTGCCATGTTCAAAGATGCATGTTCATTTTCTTAGACAGTAAATTTGCAACTACAGGGAACCCACTTTCAGCCAAATCTGATGAAAGGAAAGCAATTAAAATTTTATGTACTCTCCCTCACAATTCAGAGCTGCGGGTTTTTGAAGTTAGAACTCTTGGTACCCATTTCTGAATTTTACTTATAGTTCTCGTTTGCTGTGAATTACACGATTTCTTTCTCCAAATATGATGACACTGCTGTAGCTGCATTTGCGAAACGATCTAAAAAGCAACTCGGGAAAATCATGTATAAATATCTTGAAATCCCTCTGAGAAAATTCATGAAGAGCGTCCAAGTGTTGACAGTAAGTAAGTAAATATTCTTGTTTTCACAGACTGCAAATAATGTTGTGATTTGGCTGTATTCTCTTCTACTTAGATTTCTTTTAAGCAAAAGAAGTTTCCCACAGAAGCAGCTATGAGGTTTTTTGTTTTAATTCAATTCAATTCATCGTCTTGCAATCATCGTATGCCTTATTATTTAGAATATTTAAATTTATTCAATTAAAGATTCTAAAGAGGTCTGTCACATAATCGATGTCATTTTTCAACACAGTCAGTTTTTAGCGTATTTTTACACCTCTCTTTTTAATTAAGTGTAATATTAATTCAAATATATTGAAAAATGATTCAGACAAACACCTTTTCAGAGACAATGAAGTTCTGTGTGCAGCAGCAATCTATTGAATTCAATTGCAATTCTGATACAAAGTGATAGTGACAACTGCATTACAAAGTAAAACAATTGATTCATTTTGTTGTGAAATGATTTTCAATATAAAGTTGGCAAAACATCCTGTCATTCAATGAATTGCTTCTATCCTTTTGACTGCTCTAATAATGTAATGAAATGCCGTATACAAGAGTTCATTCCAATTTTTTAAAACCAATTGCTGATGATGTGTAATGGAATGTATAGAGAGTACATTTAGTACTGATTGTGTAAAATGTTTTAATTACCCCCCTCCCCCCCTGATGTCCCGTCATTGGTCGGGCAACATCACTAGCAAATGACAAGCTATTATGATAAAGTATTTATTTCTCTTGGACTAACTTCGTGATATTAAATATCGATTCTCTCTTTGTATCAGTATCCAAATTTTTAGCAAATAATAACTCTTGATTTTTATTTTCTTTTATGAGTTTTTGTTAGTTGGTAACGCTGATCCATGGAGTTGAAAGAAAAATTTGCAGGTCTTTAAGTAACAGCATAATGATATTTCAATGCTTTTAGCCATCTATTACTCTTTGAACCGAATTATTACTCTGGATTTTTTTGTTGATATCAGAGGGTTTTTTATGATGAAGAACAGTTTTTATTATTTCTCTGACTACAAGCAAGAAAAATTTCTCGCCGACTGTGTGCAATTTTAATACTTTTGTTATTAAAATTATAATTATATATGAGGCTCGTTATCCGTCATCTTCTTGTTTAGAAGATGACTTAAAAAGGATTAATATAGTTGACTATTTAAAATTTTTCTTTTCCAGTGTTTGAATTGTTCAAATGTGGAAATCCCAAAACTTTCTTCTATCTCATACATGTTAATATTTCAAAATTCGCTCTC
The DNA here is from genome assembly GCA_964019185.1 of Maratus speculifer. Classification (NCBI taxonomy): domain Eukaryota; kingdom Metazoa; phylum Arthropoda; class Arachnida; order Araneae; family Salticidae; genus Maratus; species Maratus speculifer. Next base: position 20,677,845 of record OZ025298.1, read on the forward strand.
ACAGTATCAAAATTAAATAGATATCTATGTCCATCGTAAGGACTCTAACGGTATTAAATTCCGTACATTAGTTCTTGAAATAGGACTACTGTGACTATCGGGAAAAATGCTGAGTAAAAGCACCACCTGTAATGCGATTTGCACCAAAACATAATCAGCAATAATATTTATCAAGGTAAAACTGAATACGAAGTTTGATGAAAATTCGTGCATTAATTCTTGAGATACAACTGTTGAATAAAAGACAGCATAACATCACCACTTGTAAAGAGATTTTCAATAAAATGTAAACAGCATCTATTCATGCTAAGGAATAATCAAATCAGAAGTTTGGTGAAAATCTGTGCAGTAGTTCTTGAGATAAAGCCGTTGCGGAAATCGTCAAAAAAACAGCATAGCAGCGTCACCTGTTGAGTGATTTATACCAAAAACTAATCAGCATCAATTTATAACAGAGAATAACTGAAAATAGCTTTTTTTATATAAATTCCGCGCATTGGTTGTTGAGATAGAGCGCCTAAAAAATTTATGTCACATACAAATAAATAAGCTAATAGACAGACTCACTGACAGACATTTTGTAAAAACATGTCTTTGGAATCTCTGACCCCTAAAACGTGTAAATCAGTCAAAATCCAAAACTAGAAAATTTTTACGAATCCAATACTTTCTTCTTGTAAAGATAGAAGAAAGTAAAAATAAGATATATATTTGTCTTTTCTATCAGCGCGCATTTATTCAAATGCTCTTGTAGCCTAGCCCTCTAAGTGCTTGGAACGCAATATTCCGTACACTAAGCTTCAAGTTTCACTGCAATGTAAGCAATATTTAAGATAATATAGTTTTATAGTTTTAATGGACTTTCAATGCATTGAAGGATTATTAATACTCTCAAGGGTTACATTCATATTTGTAATTAAGTTTTTTATGTAATATTGAAATAATCATACTTTCTGAGCATTTAAAACAAAATGCATAGAAAACAACATTACAATTTTACCCAATTGCAAGACGCTCGGAGGGCTAGAAGGCTTCATTGGCTTCATTTGAGAAAAATCTTCTTGGAAAATTTGTTTAGTTAACAATTATAGGAGAGTGTCTAGATCCATATTTCAAGTACTCATTACTGTACTGCTGGCATTTCTTCTTCGATTAAGATATTTTGGATTACTGTTATTTCCGGCATATAATCCACGGGTCAAACAATTCCTTTTCGACCATAAATTTTATTTAGTAATTTAAGTCAAATATTTACCGCGATGTATGAAATTACATTTTATTTTTAAATTTTTCTGGGTAGAAAAAATTGTTTGATCCGCGGATTATACGCCGGAAATTACGGTATAAAATTTTTCCCTATATGAGTTTAAATAAATTTACTTTTGAACAAATTTATAGATATAACGATTTTTTTATCACTTTCACTAAGACGATACACAGCTTTATATAACTATATACAAATTCCTTGAACTGATGCAAATCACGGGTTTGTTTAAAAATTTTTGTCTAAGCGTGTGTCGTCATACTTCAGAATTTTTCGAAATACATTTTAATGAAAAAATAATAATGTTTAAAACTTATAGTCAGCCAATTATCGCGGATTTTTTCTCCTCAATTTTTGAATTCACAATGATTTTTAATTCGAGCCATAGCCCTTCTTCGCAATCCACGGCTATTTTTTGACATTAGTAAAACAAATTAAATCTCCCCCCCCCTCCTCAGATTTAGGTTCGTCTGTATAGATTTCCATTGCAGTTAAGGTTTTTGTCTCGGAGAGGGCAATGAAGAGGAGATTAAATACTTTCATTACATATTAGTTCCTAAATAAGTGGGTATGCCATGACCGCCCCCCTCGACTGTCCAAACGCCCCCCATTTCTCTCTAGACCCGCTACCGCCCCCCTGGAAGGCTCCAGCGCCCACTGGGGGGCGGTACCGCCCCCGTTGGGAACCTATGTTGTATATGAAGTACTTAGGACTGATAATTGGTTTATGTGGACTCTCAAAACTATTCTATTACACCATTGTATATGAGAGAAAATTGTTTGCAGAGAATTTCAATAAGATTACGCTATTTCAAATATGTTGAAACTGATATAAATCAATGACTTTATTTGTAATTATGTTGCAATCGAGTATCATACACTCTTTGAATGATATCTGCTGTGGTTTGCGTTGTAAAATTCAGTATTCCCTTTTAAATGCAACTAATTGTTTGTATGTTACTCATTACATATAAATTCTATAGATTTTCACGTACCATTCTTTTTATAAAAAAATTCGCCATAGAGGATTTTTCAAATAAAATATATGTTTTTCTCAACATGACGGAGTTTTAGTATGTATCAGATATTAGATAAAAAACTTTATGTTATATACAGGCTGCTGGAAATTTTCAGATAAATTTCCGATTTAACGGCTGAAATTGGGTTTTTAAATATTTTATGAATTTCCAAATGGTTCAACAAGATATATCGTTTAATTATTTATGCGATCGAGTTTTTTCACATTACTCTGAATGTATTGGAAAGTAATTCATAATCCATGCTTGACGCATGAATTTTCCTTTCTTGTGACATTATATTTTGTACCTCGCGTGAAAGGTATTTCTACATTTCCCTCACGCAGCGATATGATAGGTAGGCGTTGTCGGGTTGCCAGATGACCTTTAATGGAAGCTACAAAAAACTATTAAAAGATAAAATATTTGATAGTAAATTATCGTATTTTTGCTGTAGAAGCACAATTTTTTATACTTTAAACAGTCTTTAAAAATTCGGGGCATCTTATTCAACTGAAGGCAGATATTTCCTCTTCCAATTTTTTGCATATTCGTTTTGGCCTTTATCATGTCTGTATGATAAATATTAAGCATTTTATAGTATTATGTGTAAAAAATGAAGTAAAAAAGGAAAGTAAATAAAAATGAAAAAGAAAAGACATGCAATTAGTTTATACGCGAATAATAATTTTTAATGACCATTTGCATCGATTACTTTTACTAAATATATGTACATCTATGTATTGCTGACTGATACGTTACTGGCTAATGTTACGGGCAACGAGATATATATATTTATGATTCCTTATATCCTTACAAAGAATTATTTTATATGTATGTTCAGGGAATAGTACTACATTTAAATAAATATTTTACTTGCAATATATATATATGTTACAGGCCAAACCCGATTTTAGGCCAAACTAGTTTGGCCTAGGCCAAATTAGTTTATTCTAACGCCCAACGGATAAACTATTTTTCCTAGGCCAAACCGGCCTATCCTAACGCCCATCGGATAAACTAGATTTTCCTAGGCCAAACCGGTCTATCCTAGCGCCCATCCGATAGACTAGTTTTTCCTAGGCTAAACTAGTCTATCCTAAGGCCATTAGGACAAACTGGCTTTTCCTAGGCCAAAATAGTTTGGCCTAACTCTTATAGGATAAACTAGTTTAGCCTACTGTTTATTAGTCTGAACTAGTTTATCCTAGGCCAATAAATTTGGCGTGATTTTATTGAATTCAATGACCGACTCAGCGCCAACATTCTAGTTTGTCCTAGGCTGATCTAATTTATTCTAGGCCAATGATATTTTATGCGTTTTAAACTTATAGGCGTCAAACCATGGGAAATAATGAGCTCGCAGTTTCTGTGTGTATGTACGCATGTACGTACGAACGTACGTACGTGCGTATGTACGTAACGCTATAACACGTGACAGAAATATCCGATTTGGTTCAAATTTTGGATCTAGGTTCATTCTGATAAGGTACTTTTCTGATTAGTTTTGGAAATCCATTGGATAAGAATAAAGAAGGACGAAGTGGGGCTAATCCACCACTGTTAATTTAGAGAAATGAATTTTTCATGCAGAATTATCAGTTTTTATTTAAAATTTTACATATAAGATCATTCTGACATTGTAATACTCTGTAAATTTATCTAATAAATATTTATGCAGTATTTTTTCTCAATCTCTGCAAACAAATTCAGCTTTTACTTTATACAATTAAGATTCCTTTAAAAAATACTGCATACATATTTATTGGATAAATTTACGATGTGTTCGCAGAATGGAAAATACACAATGTATTAATGAATATTTAGATTCTTTGACCTTTTAATATTCAAATAGGGATTCATTGAATAATCAATGTAATTTAGAACAAAAAAAGGAGAGTTATAAACATCATAACATTTCAATCTGTTCCCTAAAATGTAAATTTGAGAATCCATTTCTTTATCATTCCTTAAAACCTTTCTCAAATCCAAAAGAGCTACATTCTAACACATTTATGAACTAATTCCTTTTCGGAAATACGTAAGGTTAACAGGCATTCTCACTCAGAAAATATGCAATCGGACCATTTTTTCCTAAAAGCAATGTATCTTTGAGAAAATACTATTAAAGCTACGTTTTGATTCGAATTTCTGATTACGACTTCACGGGAAATTAAAACTTGATGCCGTTGGAAGAATCGCTCATATGTGGACAGATAATTAATTTCTTAAAAATAGAAAACGCTGTTCGATTCCAAATTATATTCAGCTCCGATCTGGCTCGAATATGTAATAATAATAATAATTATAAATGCAAGTCTGATCTTAGTTGGCGCGAGTCCGAAAAAAAAATAATAAGCAAACATCATGTCTCTACGGTGGACATGGTTAATTTCTGTATTGATGATATAAGCAATGACTCGTGACACACATTTATACTTATTCTAATGAAAGATATGTTTTTTACCGGCAAACCCGATTTCGAGCCAAACTAGTTTAGCTTAGGCCAAACTATTTTATCCTAACGCCAATTGGATAAACTAGTTTTTCCTACGCCAAACTTGTTTATCTAAATGACCATAGGATAAATTAGTTTTTCCTAGGTAAGAAGGTAGAACTTCATTTTTCCCACTTAACCATTAAACCCCCAAAACTATTCAGGGAATCACCTTAGCAGAAAGAACCTATATCCAAAATTTGAAGCAAATCCGTAAATTCTGCGTCAAAAACCATTTATCTATATTATGGGGGTTACTTAAATTGCCTTATCTTTTATACTTAAACAATAAACATCATCAACTAATCACGGAGGCGACTTATCAGAATGATCCTATACCTAAAATTTTGAATGAAAACTAATAAATCTGCATGAAAAATTCATTTATCTAAATTAACGGTGGGGAATTGGCATCCTGTTCGCCCCCTCTTTATTCTTATTCAATGAAATCCCAAAACTAATCAGAAATGTATCTTGTCAGAATGAACCTACATCCAAAATTTGGAGCAAATCGGATATTTCTATCACGAGTTATCGCGTTACGTATATACGCACTTTCATACGTACATATATGCGTACATAAATGCGTACATACATACACACAGAACCTGCGAGTAGATTATTTCTCAGGCTTTAATGCCTGTGAGCTAAAAACACTTAAAAATACATTGGCCTAGGATAAACTAGATTAGCCTAGGACAAACTAGAATGTTGGCGCTGAGGCGATCATTGAATTCTATAAAATCACGCCAAATTGAATTGGCCTCGGATAAACTAGATCGGCCTAGTGTAAACTAGTTCAGACCAATAAACTACAGGCCAAACTAGTTTATCCTATAAGAGTTAGGTCAAACTAGTTTGGCCTAGGAAAAACTAGTTTGTCCTATCGGCCTTAGGATAGACCAGTTTGGCCTAGGAAAAACTAGTTTATCCGATGGGTGTTAGGATAGATCGGTTTGGCCTAAAATCGGGTTTGTGCTGTAACATATATATATTTACTGTTATATTAATGCATATCCTTTTATTAAAAAAATTATATTTTTGCATGAGTACACACCGAAAAATATACTGTTTGATAAGAAATATGAAAAATGAATCAAATTATCATTTTCCTTCCAATTTATTTATGAAATATTCTTGAAAAAATGAAAGATGCTATTTAAGATAGATAAAGAGCATTTATATAAATATTTTCTTGTTATTTAAAGGAGACGTTGCGCCTCTATCCAGTTATACCACTATTCGGTAGACAACTCACACAAGACGTACAGTGTGGTAAGTGTTTTGCTTAGGATTGTCGATCAATCAGATCTCGAATAATCTTTATCAATACTGTACCTAAAAACTTAAGGGCGTATATTTGAATAACTCATTAAAAAATTAATAAACTTTTAAAACGCACTTTTTAAAAATAGATTTCTTAAAGAATGTCTCTATTTTGACAAAATATACAAAAAAATATCCATAAATAATTTTGTCTAGTATTAAAATTTTACTCGCAACTCATCAACATTACTAAACAAACTAGTCATTTCTGTCATTCCCTAAATTTTGTTCTATCTAATGTATGTGAATAAATCAAAATTCACTAGTACAATGAGAAAAAAATAACAATCTATGACAGTCATGGGGATTCTAAAGATATGAACTTCCGTACATTATTTTTTATCATATGAATATAGCTAATATTGTGTAAAACATGTAGCATACCAGCCATTGTTGAGAAATTGAAACTAAAACCTAATAAGAATTAATTTATTTCAACGCAAAGTTTTATTTTAAGTTTGGTGAAAATACGTGACTAGATTTTGAGATTGAGCAATTTCAAAAATTTGGAAAAATCAATCATAGCAATTGCAATATTTTCTTCTTGAAAAGATAAAATAAATTAAACTTGCTAAACTAAGAATAAATTTACTAACATATAAGACAATTTTTAAACAACATATAATTTTTTGAAAAAAAAAATGTAATTTTTTGAAAAAAAAATGTAATTTTTTTTAATATAAATAATATGAACAAACTTAGAAGTTACATTTTCACATTTTCACTTATCAATAGATGAGCAGAAAAACTTTTGACTAAATTTTATTTCAATATCTTGAAAAAAATAGAACGATGTTTACTTAAACTCAATAAAGAGAACAGTTTTCCAAAAAAATGCAAATTACTTTTTTGATAAAGATTAAAACATTAAGTATAAAGTTTGCAATTTTAAAACCCATCACAATTCGTAGGTGATTATATAATTGTGCATACATTATAAATTATACATTTTTGCATGAAATAATATTGTTTACATTTTTGTGGCTCTTCTAATGACCACTTACGGTTTCAGAAATTTTCCATTTTAGATTTTAGACTGCATTTTAGCTTCTGATTATTTCTGATAAAAGTGTAATGTATTTTTTGGGACCTTAAATGTTTGAATTTTAAAGTAAACTGTTTTTTTTTAAATAGACAATTTTCGAAAAACTGTCGATCTGGGGCGCACACTTTGAGAGAAAACAACAACAACAAAAACGTAAAAGACACACAGTGATGCAAGTGCTCACTTCAATTAATTGCAGAAATATTCCTCCAATGATACAAAAGTATCTGCAAATTATTCGTGCTATTTATTTTGAATTATTAATTATTAATTATTAATTATTAATTATTAATTATTAATTATTAATTATTAATTATTAATTATTGCTAATTATTAAATTAGCAATAAATTAACAGACATGAAACGGATGCTAAATATAGCCGAGAATCCAGATTAATATATATATATATATAAATGTATAAGTTTTAATTCTATGTTTATTCCATTATAATGCTTGGTTGTAAATTTTACAAAGGAAAGGTGTTTTAAAAAACTTCATGTCTTTCCTTCTTTCAAAATCTCAGAGCATTACTCCGACCATTTTCAGATGGGAAAAATAGTTACTTTTTGAATTATGGCAAAGCAATTACCCATACAATTTAAAACTTTAAATGTTTTTTTTTTCTCCATGTTCATAATTTCATCACTTTCCCATTTTAAAAATGCTAAAGCTTTATTATAAATATTATTATTGATATTTGAGATAAAGATTTAAGCTTTTTGTGTACGTTCTTTATAATGAATGCGATAAATTTTTCCGTAAAATTAGCCTCCAACTTTTCAGTTATAAACTAAAGTATATGAAGTTGTATTACATTCGACTCTCCATATATTTAATATATATATGTATTATATATATATATATATTACATATGTGTGTGTGTATGTGTGTATGTATATAATACGTAATATCAAATGCATCTAAAAATCAATACGCAGTGTAGGATAATTTTTTTTGAAAACATTAAAAAATTCCGATAAAATGTCGATATTTAAAAATATAACTCAGATTTTAGAAAATGCATTTTGTTTCTTTAAAAAAATCAATTAAGTGTTCAGTTAATATTTTCTTTAAAAATTCACTTTTACATATAACATAAACCATAACTTTAAGATATCAATTTATTTTAAATGCTTTAAGTGCTCAACTAAAAATGACACAAAAACTTTATAGTTTTACATGTTTCATTTCTCTTACGGCAAAATTTAAAAAAAAAAATGATAAAAATAAATTTCTCGAAATAAACAGAGAAACATAAATCACGTGAACATAAGTATATAAAAATAAAACTGGAAATAAAAATGAATAAAAATAATTGTCAACGTGAATTATTACAAATTATTGTCTTAAAAACCTTTGAAGCATTTCCTTCCAGATTTTAGGTAGCTCTATGGAGGCAAATTCATTCCAAACATTGTCTCTACGTATGAAGATTTCTATTGATTCTCTTATGATTGCTGGAAACTATGATCTAAAAGGGTATATTATTCTGCTATGTTTACAAATAAATTACAAATGGATTTTAAGAAGATTTCAAGTTGCATCATTTTGTTAAAAATTTTAATTTGAAATAATGCATTTAAAAATTCTGGATAAAACTTACGTTCATCTATTTATTTAACTGAAAAAAAAACATACTAAACTTATAGTTATAACGATTTAAAATTGCTTCTTTTTAAATAAAAGAAAATAATACTAATAATAACGAGAATTTTTATGGTTTGATTTTGTTCATAAATGTTATGGTTAACCATTACAGAAATTTTTGCAAATTTAACTCAATAAACAAAAATTATTTTAAAATGTGTCCTGAACACCATTAAATTAAAATTTCTATTTTTGTTTTCCTCATGACAAATGACGATTGGGTTATTCTTATGCCCACGTTAATTATTTTGATTGCTGTAAATAAAAAAATGTTTGATCACAAATGTAATTTTAAAGTTTTCAAATTCTTTTTTTAACATGTACAGGTATCAACATATCAAAAATTTCTAAATTGAACCGCGTCTTTGTTAACCTGTTTTTTTCTTTATCATTGTTTGTTTCAAAACTGCGAATTAAAATAAATGTGATACCATAAAAATAAAAAAAATATGCAAATAATGAAAAAAAAATACAAGCATAATTAAATGGAACATGTATGCACAGTGTAAATAAATGAATAAAAAAGAATTATGAAAAAAGAAATATAAAAAAAGAATTCATTTGGGTCAATCCATTTCAAGTGGTCCAGAAAATATTTTTTTGGTCGCTCGACCATTTTTAAAAAATCTGAAATTTTTTGTACAACAACCCTAACATGACGGAAGTTCAAAATGACCGTTATTTTAATTTTACTATTATTTGTTTGTGCATGGTGGCCATCTTTGTTTCATTGTGTTCAGCGATTTTCTCTGATACTAGGATACACAAAATTGTAAATATCTCGTCTTTTATTTTACCAATTGAAATGGAGTTTGCAGCATTTTGTTCAGAATAAAATAGGCTAAATGTACAGTGGTAGAATAATTTTGAAAAATAAATTTTTACAAGTGCAATTTTAGCACAAAATTTAAGATTTTTGCCAAAATCTATCCGTTTGCAAGAGGAAATATTTTACGCAAAAAAACTGTCAACATTGCACAATGTTTTCTACAAATAGGTCAAAAGTGCGTGTACTCATACACCAATTTCCAGATCCGGGAGTTGATATCTCTTTGCGAAAAAAATTCCGAAATTCGTCAAAAATTTCAAAAATCGCACTTTTTAGGCTTTGATATCTCTGGTAGAGCACGAGATAAAAATCTGAAATTCTGGCCTTTGATAGTATTTTGTAGTAGTTTTATGTACAAAAAAATTCAAGAAGGAGCTTTTACTACAAGCTGAGATATGATATGGACAACATGTGAAAACAATACTGCCAAACTATTGTAACTTACTATATAATTGTTCACACCTCCAAAATTTTAAATTAATTATTTATGGTACAAAGTTAAATGTTAATTACAAATATCTTCTTCAAATGCGTCTGTGTGATTTAAACAATTCAGAATGTATGCTAAGCCAATACACTATTTGTCCAGAGGAACAAATCTACTACAAATGTTATTGCAACAATTTTACTCGGCACACATTTCAGGAAAAGTAAATTTCAGACAATGGGTTGCAACTGATCGTGTTGACATGGTTTCAATTATTAAACCTAGAGAATTTCATTCAAGTTAACAAGGGATGACAAGACTTGAATGGCTTCAAATAAAATTTTGAGAAAGAACAGCCTGATGGACAGACAACAGTAACTGGTCGAAACTCTCGTAAATAGTGTTAAGCTCTTTGTTGAATATATATAGTATCTTTGTAAATTAAACATTTATCATTAAACTGTTTTCAACAAACGATATTTTCTGTGTAAATATTGTAATAAATGAGACTAATCTCATTTCTCCTAATGTACTCATAATAGCATTTCTTAAAATTTTTTTTATCACCGTATCTCAGCTTATAGTCAAATCTCTTTCTTGAAATTTTTTGTACGTAACACTGCTACACAATACTATCAAAGGTCAGAATTTCAGATTTTTATCTCGTGCTCCACCACAGATATTAAAGCCTAAAAAGTGCGATTTTTGAAATTTTTGACGAATTTCGGAATTTTTTTCGCAAATTGAAATCAATTCCCAGATCTGGGACTTAGTGTATGCGTACACGCACTTTTGACCTATTTGTGGAAAAAAATGTGTAAGGTTGACAGTCTTGTGGAACAATTACATAGTAGATTACAATAGTTTGACATTATTGTTTTCACATATTGTCCATGTCATATCTCCGCTTGTAGTCAAATCTCCTTCTTGAAATTTTTTGTACATAACATTACTACACAATACTATCAAAGGCCAGAATTTCAGATTTTTATCTCGTGCCCCACCAGAGATATCGAAGCCTAAAAAGTGCGATTTTTGAAATTTTTGGCGAATTTCGGAATTTTTTTCGCAAAGAGAAATTAACTCCCAGATCTGGGACTTGATGTATGAGTACACGCACTTTTGACCTATTTGTAGAAAAAAGTGTGACAGTTTTCCTTGCATGAAAATTTCCTCTTGCAAACGGATAGATTTTGGAAAAAATCTTAAATTTGGTGCTAAAATTTCACCTGTAAAATTTTATTTCCCAAAATCTATAGCCTATTTTATTCTGAACAAAATGTTGCAAACCCAATTTCAATTGGGAAAATAAAAGACGAGATATTTACAATTGTGTGTATCCTAGTATCTGAGAAAATCGCTCAACACGATGAAACAAAGATGGCCGCCATGCACAAACAAAAAATATTAAAATTAAAATAACGGTCATTTTGAACTTCCATCATGTTATGGTTGTTCTACAAAAAATTTCAGATTTTTTAAAAATAGTCGAGCGACCAGTGCTGGACCACTTGAAATGGATTGACCCATTTGTATTTTAACTATAAATACTAAACTTTGGTTGGATGTTTATATTTCAGGAGAACGCAAAATACCCAAGGACACAATCATTGCATTTTTCCCATACGTCATGCATAGAAATCCTGATATATTTCCTGATCCTGAAATTTTTGATCCCGAACGATTTTTAGGAGGCAACAATATTAAGTCATGGAATTATATACCTTTTTCGGAAGGATACCGGAACTGCATTGGTAAATAGATTTTTTTTTTACATTAACCCATAAATTCCATGTGTTGCTTTTAGGCAACGTACCAAATTTTATTTCCTAAAATACTATATAATATACTTTATAATGTATTATATAATAAGCTTTAATGCCAAATGTTTCCAACAAAATACATACTGATAATATTATTAGATCAGTTTTCAACATGTTTAGAGCAGCAACGGTGTTGTTTGAGCATAAAGGTACTCTGTAAAAAATATTCGTGTGACATTACATCAAAGAGGGTGGGAACTAAGTTATTACCAAAAGGTAGAGTAAGAAACCACCGCTAATAAATTGATGTAATAAACTATCAGCAATCTGCCGGTGTAAACAAAAACCATTTTTGGCAACTAAGTTGCCACCATTTTAGTAGTAAACTAAGTAATATGTTTAAAATGTATGTTATAATAAATTGTCTCATGAAAAGTAAATTTAACAGCCGCTTTGCATAAAGTTATTTATTTTTAATTATTGCTGCATTAAATTTAAAATGATTTTTTTAAAGTATTTTTATGCTACCTCTTATTAAAGTACACTAAATAAATGGTAGTGTGAGTTGGTAAAAAACGAATTTTCCTAATATTTGCATGACTTAAACATCAAAATAAAAGAGTCTTTAAAGATTACATTTTAAATTGCACGCAGTCATTATTTAAAATAAATGTATTAAAACAAAGAGGCTGCTAAACTTCTTTATAATTGAGACAATTAATTATAACTTAAATTTTAAACAAATGACTTAGTTAAAAAATGTAATTTTTTATATTTACATGCTTAAAAATACGTTCCTCGTATGTTTCGTTGAGTATGCATGTGTGTGGTTTGAGAGGGGTGTGGGAGAATGAAGCTGAAACACCTATAAAGTTTAGTATAGTCTCATTTATTATGCACTTTTATCATTAAAATTAAGTCTGCTTTAATGCAACTGGCAGATAAATACTTACTGAACAGACTCTTCCTCTCCTTGGATGCACAGAAGTTTAACGTTAAATGTAATGAAATAGGTTGTTTGTTGGTAAACCATATTTAAAATAAAATATGATTTCTTTTACTAATTTTCTGTGATTTATTTAGGTAATGAAATTTGAAAAATATTTTTTTTATTTATTAATAAAATCCACGATTTTAAGTGGTAAATAAAAAAAAATATTTATTTTAGTAATGTTCGTGTTTTCTTTGTTTTTATGACTAACATTGATTTTTCAAAATATTATGTTAATATTAAGAAAATGTTATGCTTAATACCAGAGATATGTTCCTTTAAAAAATACTACCTTAACTTTTACAGTACTCAGCAAACGTTTAGACAATGATCGATTACGCTTCTATTTTCAGAAGTTTGTACCGAATGTTTGTAATTCCTCTGTCATATATTATTTGTGACTTATCCTTTATTCACACACAATACATTTTAAATTTTACCTTTTACATAAACTATAATGACAAAAAAATAAAATTAACATTGTGGCAAAAGTATAGACAATTTGTGTATTTACTGAAAAATAACTACAAATTAAAATCGAGTTGCACCAACATTGTTTGTAGTTAGTGCAAGAATGTGACTTTTCATCGAAAAAGACTAAATGCTACGGAGTTTGGGGGTCTATTTCGTACCAAACATGTTCAACAGTAAACATGAAAAGAAAATTATAGCAAAAATTTGCCTGAACATAACGACATATGATGTTACAAAAGTTTTCGATTGGGTTCGGGTCAGAATTACACGCCGGCCAGTTGAGATCAATAGTATTTTCAGAGTTAGACGAAGTTCTTCTTTTGTATGCAACGTGAATATATGCTAAAATCCATACTTTAGATCAGCAAAAGTTCCCCAAATGACTAAAAAATAATCTACAACGTATGTACGTAGTCTTGTGTTGCTTGGCAACCAATGAATAACTCCACAGATACACGAGCATTAAAGCTAAGTGAGGACAAAATTATTTAAAAGTCACCTTCTTTTTGTCGACTTAATAAAGTCCCAGGATCTTTGCCTTAAGTCATTCCAATAGTATGCCCACGTGTTTGGGCCATTCAAATTCCACTTTTTTTCGTTACTGAATATCATAGCGTACCATTTGGGTCCATATGACGTATGTTTGCAAGTTAGTTGGATCATCGCCAATTTATAGCGATATTTTAAAGTTGATTGTTTTATCATTTTGATGTAAATTAATTTACCTGTTTCTTCAAATCATCTACGAATCATTTCCGTCGACTCAGAAAGTTCTGACTTAGATTTAATGTGATTAGCAATCATTACTTGTGCAAATGCCAATTTCTGGATCCTTTTGTCGTCTCATTTTCTCGTCACACAAGATCTTCCATATTATGTTTTGTTTTGAAGGAGTCATCCTCAGACTATACTTCATAGACAGACCACTTTGGACGATTCAATGCGGCTGAAATTTCTGCAACAGTCTTCCCTTTCCATTTCAGCTTTCCTACTTCAACTACCTCATCTAATTGAATATTTTTAGCTCGCGGCATCTTCACTAACTGATGCTATATCGAGGTATAATTAAATACTTCAGACATGTGACATCATAACTTGGAAATTTGCATTTTTTCATGAACCGTTGGCTAAAAATCAAAAAAGTGTGTAAACTTTTGCAATATGCAAATTTTACTTTTTTTCAGTTAAATTAAATATTATCTTATATTATAACCATTATTTTTATTCTACATTATATAAAATACATTTGAAAATAAGTATAGCCATTTGTAAAACTCACGTGTTCGTATTTTTTATTTAAAGGTTAAAAAATCAGTGTCTAAACTTTTGCAGAGCTCTGTAGAAGCATTTAACATCAAGTGCAAGCTAACAAGGCATATAGCATTTTTGAATAACTGTGGTTGATTGTGTTAAGCTACAATTATGGCATGTTTACATTTGAATATTTATAGGTGCATTGTTATTCAATCTTCAAAATACATTTTTCTCTGTTTAACTTATTAACTTTATGTAATTAACTTTTTTAAAAATTGCGATTTACAACCGAAAAAAAAAAACTTTTAAAGAAATCAAAGATCGTATTTTCGAAAACCATATAATTTTTAAAAAAATGGTAATATATTTTATATATCACCTTTCATATATATTTTATAATATATTTTATATATACCGTTATTGCGATATGATTAATGATCAGTAGTATTGGCGGGGATTCCTATTACTGGTGATTAATTTTGCAATTTTCTAAAACCTGTGAAAAAATAATGTTACGAGGTCGGGAACTAGTTATTAGATGGGTTTTTCATATACATATAAAGATATTGTAGTAGTAAAAAAGTAGAAAAAATATATAAACAGTCAATTTCAAGCATTAGTTTGTTAAACTATAAAATTAGTAACCCAGATTGATCGATTTATTGTGCCCCGATTATTATAGGAGTCACGTATTCTAAAAATCGTGAGAAATAATTTCGACACACAGAACATTTGTAAATATTGAAAAATGAAGCATAGGAGCAATAACTGTTGGAAATTATACATCCAAACTAATTACTGAATTTGACTATGTAAAGGTCTAAAAGAATATGAGTTTCAGTTAAAATCCGCAGTCCTTGAGAAGTTATTATCATTGAAATCATTAAAAAATCCCTGTCGGCTGGGCCTATAGGCGGAGGTAGATTTCGAAAAGTGCTCAATTCAACAAAAAAAATTTTTGATTAGAGATAAACCCAGTTTAATAACTTCAATTGGCCGTTTATGAAAAATTTTTAATTTCATTTTTCTTCAAAAACTGGTTTTATCAGAATCATCTTAAGAAAAATTTAGCTCAAATGCCCGTTTTGACAACATATTTTGAAATAGATTCTGAATTTATTAAAAAAATCGACCAAAACAGTACATTATACAGTTCCTAAATAACAAAAAACTGTCAGTTGAATGCATTTGAGAAAAAAAAAATGAATTTAAAAATGAGTCATAAACTAACCTATTTGTTGTTTGAATACATACTTAATTCTTTATTCATAATTGCTCGGAAAATTTTGTGCGAAATACTCACTTTGACAGCATTTTAAAAAATATATTCTATCTTTATCAAAAAACTGGCCAATGCGTCACAGTATATAGTTCCTAAATAAGAGGATCTGTAAATTGGATGCGTTTGAGAGAGTAAATGGATTTTAAAACGAGTCGTAAAAAACGCAATTTGCTATGTGAAACTTCCTTAAATTTTCAAATCACGAAGACTTCGGGAAATTCTGTTCAAAATACCCTTTTTGGTAGCCTTTTTCAAAATATATTCTGTCTTTATCAAAAAACCGATCAATGCATCACATTATATAGTTCCTAAATAAGAGGATCTGTAAATTGGATGCATTTGAGAGCAAAAATGGATTTAAAAACGAATCAGTAAAAAACGCAATTTCTTATTTGAACACTTCTTTAAATTTTCAGTCACGATGATTTCTGAAAATTCTCTTCAAAATACCCTTTTTGGTAGTCTTTTTTGAAATATATTCCATCTTTATCAAAAAACTGACCAATACATCACATTATATAGTTCCTAAATAGGAGGATCTGTAAATTGGATGCGTTTGAGAACAAAAATGGATTTAAAAACGAGTCAGAAAAAAACGCAATTTCTTATTTGAATACTTCCTTCAATTTTCAGTCCCGATGACTTTCGGAAATTCTGTTCAAAATACCCTTTTTGGTAGCCTTTTTTGAAATATATTCTGTCTTTATCAGAAAATTGACCAATGCGTCACTTTATACAGTTTCTAAATAAGAGGATCTACCATTTGGATGCGTTTAAAATTAAAAATGAGTCAGAATATAAGCAGTTTGGATTTGAGGTTTTTTTCTCCAACTCCTATTTTTGTTTAATTTCTTTTTGCTATAAGAATTGATCCTATGAAAAACTTGTCAATATAAAAGTTGTAGATATTTTTGAGAAGATGTAAAATAAATTTAATCAGATTTGATATCTTAAAAAATGACGGAGTGGATGGTTATGGTGGTTATGGATTTTTCTCTTTTTTCAGCGCCCTTTTTCTTTTCGTTTTTAATTTTTTTCGCCGGTAAAAGTTGGTCCTATCAAAAACTTGTAAATACAAAAGTTTTAGATAATTTTAAGAACATTTACAAAAAATTTAGTTGGACTTGATATCTTGAAAATTGACGAAGTTATGAATTTTTTTCTCTCAAAATCCCTGTTTTTTTCGCCTTTTGAGCCCATTTCTAAATTTATCAAAAATCTGTCATGCATATACTTTTGGCCCATTTTTAAGAAGTAATATAAACTTTAAACCGATTCGACATCTACTTTAATTAAGAAGTTATGGCGTTTTTTCGGTTTTCACAAAAACGCCCCCTATTCCGACCCCCTTGGTCCGATTTTGCCCATTAACGAACTTAGCCAAGATTTTATCCCCTTTGATTTTATGTACAAGTTTGGTGGAGATTGGTGAAAAATTATAGAAGTTATCGTGTCCATAAAAAAGTGAGATATATATGTATATATAGATAGATAGATAGATAGATAGATAGATATATAAACTGGTGCGATTGCAATAGGTAGTATTTCTTACGAAATCTACCTAAAATATAACAGAGCATCGCCACCTGTTTAGCGATATACAACAAAACCTAATCACGTCTAACAAAATAGGAAATTTCAGGAAATTGCATTAATTTGCTCGTAAGATACAGAACGTTTAAAAACTGTAAGTCAGAAATTTAAAGACAGGTAGAAGATATCTATATAAACAGATTTCATGTAAGAATGTGGGTGTGGGAATACATTACTGATGTGGAAATGATGCTGTTGAGTGTGGCGAATTAATGCTCTTCTCTGCTTTGAATCTTCATTTATCGCACGGATTTCGAAGAAAATAGATAATTAAACAAGTGCTGAGCTTGCCGAAATGCATTCCATGTACCTAGTTTTGTAAATAAATACTCTATAAGGCCAAAAGTCACCGGCGACGTGCAGTTTCAGCCAATTTGTTAAATAGCTAGAAAAGTAGATAGGGGATTATTCTTAAACTCCAGGTGAGAAAAGAGATAAGAACGGGTCATATATATTTCCGTGAAGATTTTTTTTCTAAACTAACCGGAAACCATTAAAAAATTTAAAAAAAAAATGATAATCCCAAAACTAAAGTAGCAAAAATATTCAAACTGTGGATTACGATTAAAAGCTTATTGTGATAAATTGTGTTCTTTTTCATGAGGATTCTATGTATATTTGTAGAGAAATTAATGTTTTTTATAAAACAGACCCAAATTTTGCCAAAGTTTTTTGCTAATGATTTGCAGAGTTTTTAATATGAAATACTGTTTTTTTTTTTCAGAATTATACAATATTAAAAATTGCATGAAAACTGAGCTGGTTTCATAAATAATGTTTGACTTCACATGCATGTACAAAATTAAAATAAATTTTACATTATATGTTTGCTAAGCTTATAGAGCAACTTTCGCGCAAGTCTCAAAATTATAGCTTAAAAATTATAAAAATTGTCGTTGATAGAATAAGCTTAAAATTCTTAATCCCAAATAACAAAAAGATGAGGGCTGTACCAATATATTTATTGATTAGTTTCAATAGAGCATTCAGAATATTGTACGCGTCTGCTACGTTAATTTTAACAGAGTTATTCAGAAGATCTTCGTTATTTTTCACTTTGCTTGCGGTCCCCTATGGAATGTCAAGGAAAAAATCTTGAAAATATATGACCTGTACTATTTTGGTTTCGCACAAAAAGTGTCAAAATAATTCTTCATGTATTTTCCTAGACATATAACAAAATGTCTAAAATCGCAAATGGCTGGTAACCTATGGCCATATTGGCTGCCCAAAGGATTTATATTGAACAATTTCCAGGTAGGATTCTGCCGGATCCTCGAACAGTTGAACTTCGTCATTAGGAGTTGGTCGTAGGCAGACATTTTATGCTTCCTGACGTGATACGGACCCTGTAAGATATAGCACAATACCGGCAACAAAAAAAGCTGTATTACGCACTGTAGATCATATTTGTTCAAGCTCGAAAGTTGGAATAAATGAGAGTGAAATATTTTCTTTTTTAGCCCCATTTATAAAACGCATATCAGTAAGCTCTGCATTAATATAACGATTCATGTTGCTCAAAATCAGTGCGTTGCACTAAACAGCACTTTCTACTGCAATACTAAGTTTTTTCCCGCCCACATTCCTATTTAAAATTATATTCCTCTTATTTAAGTCTCCTCTATCTGATTTTACATTTCTAAGATATAGTTTTGAAACACCGTGTATAGCTGTTGTGGTTGTACTAAAAATCTAAAATACAGACGACACCTGTTGAAGGATTTAATCTAAACTCAATCAGCGCCAATTTATGTCAAGATCTAATTTAATCTGAAGTTTTATTAAATTTGCTACATTAGGTTTTATATACAGGGTGTCCCTAAACTCATGGTATATACGGTAGGGGGTGGGGTGATAGAACACATCAAGAGGAGTAATAGTAAATAGGAAACCAAGGGTCCCAAACGTTCTCCAAAGGAGACAGCCGCCATTAATGTTTGGGGTCCAAAATTTCAAATACGCATAAAAAACGAAAAACTTGGTCGATTGATTTGCGGTTTTCACTAGAACTATTCTTTATATTGGTATTTTCTTGACAATAAATTATAAAGATAAATTTCGAAAAATGCCAATAGAGGGCGCTTTAGACTTTGAAGTAACGAAAAACTATTATTTGCCGTGATTTTTTGCATTTCATTAAATGGTTTCGTAAGCTTAGACTTAAAAGCTTAAAAATAAATTTTTAAGCTTTAATAGGCGCAATAAACTTAAATTTTGAGCTCAAAATCTGAATAGTTGGGAGTGGTTAAGTAGCACAAACTTAACTGTGTTCAGAGGGTTAAGATTTCAAACGGGTTTAAAAAACAGAAAAATTGGTCGATTGATTTGCGGTTTTCACTAAAACTATTCTTCATGTCGGTATTTCATTGAAAATGAATTATAAAGATAAATTTCAAAAAATACCCATAAAGGGCGCTTTAGACTTTGGAGTGACAAACAACTATTTTTTAAGTTATTTTTTGCATCTGATTAAATGTTTTTGTAAACATAGACTTAAACTTAAATTTTGAGCTCAAAATCTGAATAGTTGGGAGTCGTTAAGTAGCACAAACTGAACTGTGTTCAGAGGGTTCAAATTTCAAATGATTATAAAAAACGGAAAATTTGGTCGATTCGTTTGCGGTTTAAAATAAAACTATTCTTTTAGTCAGTATATTCTTAAAAAGAAATTTTAAGATAAATTTCAAAAAATTCCGTTAGAGGGCGCCTTAAGTTTCAGAGTAACCAACAACTAATTTTAACCGTTATTTTTTGTATCTAATTAATTGCTCTCCAAAACTTATTAAGTGTTTTCGAAATCTTAGATTTAAACTTAAATTTTGAATTCAAATTCGGAATCGTTGAGAGGGGTTAAAAGGCGCAAACTGAAGTGTGTTCAGGAGTTGAAATTTAATCCCCCCCCCCCTTGAACACAGTTCACTTTTACGTTACTTAAACACTCGCAACGATTCAGAATTTGATCTCAAAATTTAAATCTAAGCATTTGAAAGCATTTAATTAGACTTTAAAAAATAACGGTTAAAGACAGTTGTACGCTACTCCAATGTCTAAGGCGCCCTATATCGGAATTTTGTGAAATTTATCTTTAAAATTTATTTTCAAGGAAACACTGATTTAAAGAGTAGTTTTAGTAAAAACCGCAAACGAATCGACTAATTTTTCCGTTTTTTATAGTCGTTTGAAATTAAAACCGTCTAAACACAGTTCAGTTTTTGCTACTTGAACATTCCCAACTATTCAGATTTTGAGTTCAAAATTTAAGTTTAATTCTAAGTTTACGAAAACATTTAATCAGATGCAAAAAATAACGTAAAGAATAGGTGTTCCTTACTCCAAAGTCTAAAGCGCCCTCTATCGGATTTTTTTTTAAATTTATCTTTATAATTCATTTTCAATAAAATACAGACATAAAGAATGGTTTTAGTGAAAACCGCAAATCAATCGACAAATTTTTCCGTTTTTTATAATCATTTGAAATTAAAACCCTCTGAACACAGTTAATTTTGTGCTACTTAACAGCCTCCAACTATTCAGATTTTGAGCTCAAAATTTAAAGTTAAGTCTAAGCTTACGAAACCATTTAATGAGATGCAAAAAATCACGGAAAAAAATAGTTTTTCATTACTTCAAAGTCTAAAGTGCCCTATATCGGCATTTTTCGAAATTTATCTTTATAACTTATTTTCAAGAAAATACCAACATAAAGAATATTTTTAGTGAAAACCGCAAATCAATCGACTAATTTTTCCGTTTTTTATGTGTATTTGAAATTTTGGACCTTAAACTTTAATGGCGTCTATCTCCTTTGGAAAAAGTTTGGGACCCTTGGCTTCCCATTTATAATTACTCGTCTTGATGTGTTTTATCATCCCCTAGCGTATATATCATGAGTTTAGGGACACCCTGTATAACGTCCAAAAATATTGTGTCACATATTATTAGACACATACACAAAATTAAGTAAATTTTGTTAAAGACCTTCTAAAATATACAAATCTATTCGGAAACTGAAATATCGTATATACTCGAATATAAATCGATCTCATTTTTTACTAAAATGTTGGAAAAAAAAGATTACTTTTGCGATAGAAAAAAGTTTGTAATTAAACAAAGCGAAATTAATGGTTTTTAATGATATTTTTTTATTATTTGTATGGGGGGGAGAAGGGGGCACCTATGAACATTTTTTCAGAAAATCAATATATTTCTTACTTGAATTATATTTATTGAGTTTTAAATATTACATAATAAAAACCACACATATCTTCATTACATGAACCATGAATTAAACATTTTCCAAAGACACTAAATAAGTTGTGAGGATTTAAAAAGTTGAAAGTTTTTTATTCAAACCTGCCCCATACTTTGAACAAAAGAATAAAATATGAAAATAGTGAGAGATTTCATAAAAAAATGCATATGTTACAAAAATATAACGTAATATGAATAAAATTAAGTAATTACATTTTGTTCAAATTATTAATATTTTTCTTAATTAACCAAACTTTAATCCATCAAAGTTGATGCCAAAACACAGTGTTGATAAAACACAAAGTGTCCCTCCAGTTGTGTTTAGTTCTGAATACTTTTTTACAATATCCTTGAAATACACCCATGTGATATCTGAAGCTTTTGGAAAATTAAAATTTCTCATTCGCTGTTTTTTAAGAGACCTTATATAAATTACCGTTTTACCCGTTAAGGAAACCAGAAATAATGTTTGGAAATCTGTTTAATCATGTATCCTTATTTTGTATCCAAGATTTGCAATTATCCAATAAATGAATTCAGATTTGATTCAATTTAGATTCGAAACTTCCCATCACTGATATATACAGAGGTTGGAACCTATTGTGCAGTAAGGGGAACTGTTAGCAAATAAGTCCATGTTCTTTGACATTCTTAATTAATCTCTTTTCACGCAAAAAATAATCAGAAATAATAATATTTGGATACATTAACAATTCTTTACTTCATAGTTTTAAGTGTTCCCTTTAAATTATTTCAATTAGTTTCTATCACCAGTTTATTCTGTGTTTTTTCGCTGTTCAATGGTGCCCTATCACAAGGGGTTCAACATTACAACGGTTTATAAACTCGACCGAAGAATGTGAATAGAAGAAAGCTTATAAAGTAAAGATAACATCTTTGTTTAAGCATTGAACAATAAATTAAAAAATTAGGAATGGAAGTTTGTAAACAAAAATCTTACAATTTTATTTTCTTTGCTTTAGATTCAAGAAGGTGAAAAATACATATCTTGTTTAGAAAGTATTGTTCATATATAATGGTACAGCTTTGTATAATTATTCCCTTGAAGCAGCAGTAATGTATTGACATATATATTTTTTTTAAATAATTTATTCGAAGGAAAATATTTAGAGTGTTCAAATGTACTCCCAGTTCAAACGTGCCTCCCTCTCCACTACAATATGCATTATTTAATTAATCATACGCATAAAAAGCGATACTTATGCAATGTTCGAAATTTTTGTATTTTCTTTTTTACCTGACTCGCCTATAAATCAACCTCCCGCTCATAATGTGCTTGGCATAAAACTGTAAAAATCCTTGATTTCTACGCAAGTATATATTGCAGCCATTTTTCCTAAATCCAATATTTTCTCCTTTACAATGTAGTATTGGGTATACCGAGCATGGCTAGATAGTTTTTTCTGATTCTTACTGTTCCAGTGTAATGACAAATTTCCACTGTTTATCTCTGCACAATTTATAATCTTTTTCGCTAAACACTAAATTCTTTTTTTAATTTCTAAATAAAAATATTTTTTCGATTTTATAAGATTTCATATAAAATGTTGCCGATTCCTTTTACATGCATTTTGCACCAATTCCATACTCTAATCAATATGGAGATGATATTGAAATAACGTTGAAAATCTTTACTCTTCAGTAGCTGTAAAATATGAAAATAACTTTCTGCCAAGGTATTTAAAGAAACTTCTATACCATATTATGGATGTGACAAGAATTTCTTTAAGTATAAATGAGATGTACATTTTTAGGTATAGGAAACTTCTCCTCTAATTATAAAAACAGTTACGCAGGGCATGCCATACATAAAAAAAGATGACACTTCCAATGGCAAATTTTAATATAAAAGGTGCAAAATAATAAACACTAGGCATACAAATATCAGTTTGTATATTTCATCAATTACGCTAGGTGTTTGCTAGTAAATAATAAATATTTGGTGTTTGACAGAACTGTTTTCTCGTATTAAAATCAAATAGCAATTTTGCGCCAAGCAACACGTCCGCTTCAGTTAATTTTTTATGCTTCACTTTTTTAGAAACATTAATAAAATTTGTTGCTTTATTTATTAATATTCGGCATTTAATGGAAAATTTATTTTTAACCTTATGAAATATTCTTTTTCTTTAATCCTTTTTAATTATGTTTTATGTGTGTGTTAGAGAAAAAAAATTCTTTCGCATTTTTCTGTCATATAAAAATCATTTATCTCCAAAATTTATGTTGAACAGTTTTAATATCTATGTGAATGACAGTACGTCAGCAACATATTGATATAAAGTTTTATTTACGTATGAAAATGAATTTTGTAATGTAAGCCAATATATGCTGAATAATTGCTAAATATGGTTTTATCAATGTTTTGAATGATTAAATCGGTACATAAATCATCTTTTATGTAAATTTTAATAGACCATAGAGACATCTATGTTTTCATGAATTATCATCTTTGTTAATTATTCGAAAGATAATGCTAACAAAAAAAAAAGTTTGCCTTAAAGCAAACAATCTTAATGTTATGACAGATCAGTCAAGGTGTTCAACATAACATTATATTCTCCATAGAGTAAAAATCTTCAGAAATGGCGCTGCAGATCAATGAAAAAAATATTGGTTAGAATTTCGATTACTTAGGATTAATGAAAGAAAAGTAATGTTTACTCTACCAAAGCGCATATTTTCGAAATTTTATCATAGGTAAATCTTTTTTCCCCACTCGAATTATTACAAAATTTTTATGAATGAAAATCATATCTCCGTTTTAGATTTGAAAATACAACATCAATACATTTTTAACTCTAGTTTCATTTTAATACTATAAAAGAGATTTTCACGAACTAAGTACATAGCTAGAATATTATCTTGTTTTCTTTTGAGCATAGAAAGAAAATTTCCAAAAGGGTATTACACTATCTATGAAATTTTCAATATCTTCGGGAATTTTGTTGCTGATCAATGACAAATATTATTTACATGAAATTTGAATACTAAAGATTAATTTCAGAAATTGTTTAAAACTATAAAAATGAATTTTTCAGAAGTCGAAAACTACCGATTCCATTTCTAGTGTTCGATTCAAAATCTCTCATTCTTTTTCGATATCGTCCATAATCGTGTTTCTGACAAATGATTAATAGTATTGGCATTAGTTTTTTATTATTATCCTTTATGAAATTTCATAAAATCTGGGGAACAAAATGTTTACGAAGTCAAAACCTATTTACACCTTTTTTTAGTATTCGAATAAAGTTTATAACACTAAAATCGTCTGGCATGCTTTCAATCCGTATCATCATTTTTAGACACTAGTTTTGATTTACCCTACAATACGAATTTTTCAAATTAGTGAAAAAGATATATTTATTTCTCCTGCTCAAATTAGTTTAGAAGTGAAGTTTGGTGAAAATTGTTATAGCCATTTTAGACATACAATAGCATTTTTCATTGCTGCCACTATTTTAATCGGCCAAAATGAACTTTACCGAATTTGAAACAAAAAAAGATCGGTTTCCTGAGTTCGAATTTCTATTGAAACAATGTTTCGCGTAAATTGTTTTAACAGTTTCTCCTTTTATACACTACATGGCCATTGATGAATGCCCTCTTGTGATTTTAGACATTTTGTTAAATATCTAGAAAAATGCATGAAGAGTTATCCTGAAACGCTCAGTGTTTAAATATAATAGTACAAACCATATATTTCCGTGAAGAGGTTTTCCCGAAACTCCATAGGAGACCGTCAACACATTGAAAAAGAATGAATATCATTTGGATAATCCTGCCAAAACTAATGTAGCAAAAGCGTTCAAACTGTACATTATGATTAAGTGGCTTATTGTAATAAACTGTGATCAATTTAAATATCGATGGCATGTATATTGTATACTCGTAGAAAAATTAAGGTTTTTATAAGAACAGTCCCAAATTTTTACAAGATTTTTCCTAATAATTTTCAGAGTTTTTAATATAAAATAATATTCTTTTCTGAAAACATGAGAAACAACATTGCGCACAATATACTGTAATCAGAATTAAAAATTAATAAAAATTGTATGAAAAATTAGTAGGTTTACTAAATAATTTCTCACTGAGCATGCTTCAAAGATATCAAAATTTCATTTGCATATTACATTAGCCAAATGTATAGAGAAACTTTTGTGAAAGTCTCAAAATCATAGCTTGAAAATTCTGAAAATAATTTTCAATAGAATAAGTTGAAAATCCGTTATTCCCAAAATGAAGCAAAAACAAGAGCGGTTGTATCCATATATTCATTGATTAGTGTCAATATAAAATACACTATATGGGATGTACTACTACATTGGATAAAATCCCTAATTTTTTTGCTTCATTTTGGGAATAACTGATTTTCTACTTATTCTTTTGACGATTATTTTCAGAATTTTCAAGCTGTGATTTTGATACATTCACAGAAGTTGCTCTATATAATTAGCTAACATAATATGCAAATGAAATTTCGATATCGTTGACGCATGCGCAGTGAAAAATTATTTAGTCAACTTACTCTTTTTTATACAATTTTTATATTTTTTAAATTCTGATTACAGAATATTGTGTGCAAAGTTTCTTGTCATATTTTCAGAATATAATATTATTTTATATTAAGAACTCTGCTAATTATAAACAAAAATCTTAATTTTAAACGTTTTTATAAAAACCTTACTTTTTCTACGAGTATACATGCTATCGACATAAAAAATGAACTCAGTTTATTACAATAAGCCACTTAATCGTAACCTACAGTTTGAGCGCTTTTGCTACATTAGTTTTGACAGGGTTATCCAAAATATATTCATTTTTTAACTTGCTGATGGTCCCCTATGGAGTTTCAGGAAAAAAATCTTCATGGAAAAGTATGACTTGTACTATTATTATTTGTACACTTAGAGTTTCAGGAAAATTCCTCATGAATTTTTCTAGATATTTAACAAAATGTTTAAAATCGCAAGTGGACGTTCATCAATGGTCATGTAGTGTAGCATGAATAATCTATAGTGATGAGTTAATTTGTAATTTTCGGGAACCACGTACGCCTTTTTCTCATGCTAGATATCACACAGAAAGAAAGTTCCTTATACTCCTTTTGAACCGTTTACAAAATCAACTTTAATGAAGATTTTTTTTTTTTTTTTAATATAAAAGATATTTTATTTTACTAAAGGGTATTATTTTTTAAATTAATTTAATACTTTTAAATTAATAGAAATATTTTATCAATTGCTTATAATATATGAAACATTAATACATAATGAGCATATACAAAAAGTTTCATAAAAGATATGTAAAACTTAAGTTTGTGATAATACACATCCAAACAAGCAACTTTCATCAGACAATGCATCGTCGGAAATAGAAAGGCATATTTGCAGGTGCATTTTGAAACTTCCTCCATGCAAATTCCAAATATTACACCAGTTCAGTGTTATCCAAATAATAACGGCAAAAATAGCAAGTAAATGCAATATGGGGAAGAAGTACATTTATGCATAAATTTTATTTCGATTGACATATAAAAGGAACTGAAATGTGAAACTGTCAATCGCGGTAGGAATGCATCCGAATACAATGGTGGAAATTGAATTATGGAAACACGGTCTTTTAATCAAAACATTTATAATATTAAATAAAAATGAATGAAATTTCATGCATTATACGTGCTATGTGCAACAAATAATTTAGAAAAATAAAATTTCATACAAATTAATAAACTAAAACATAACAACAAAAATTAGATTTTAGTAACATAAAAACATGGAAATTGATTTATGAAATATCACATTTAATTGAAATTAATAATTAGTAAAGTCGATTTTATTCATTAAAGTTTCTTTTATTCTAGATGGCATTGATAAAAGAAGATTTTGGATGTATTTCTGATCAATTAGTTTCCATTTTTGACGGATCGAAGCTTTAAAATCTACAAGTAATGTGTACTGTATCCCATTTGCATAAGCCATTCAAACAAGCTGTCCCTAAACGTTTTCGATGGGGCTCAGATTATGATTAATAGGTGGATGATCTAAAAGAACAATATTCTGTTCGTCAAACAAATCTTTCAATGTATTTGAAATGTGAATACTTACATTATCTAGCATGAAAATATAATCTAAACCCTAATATTGCCATGCAAATGGAAGAAGAGAAGTTTCTAAAACTAAATTATAATCAAAAGAGTTCTCGCGACCATATAAATTACAATTTGCCAACATAAGCAATCGCTAAGCAAATCATCAAACTTCCGCTACCAAAATTTCTGCTGAACGTAGATTTCGGAGATCTCTCCAATAATACCTGAAACCATCTGGGCCATCTAAATTAAATCATTTTTCGCAGAGAAAATGACTTTCTTCCAATTTTCACCCATTGTCATGTACTTCTCGCAATTCTGCAAACGCATCTGCATGTGACACAAAAGTAACTTTTGACACGACTTCATTTTGGACCATCACAAATGCCTTGAAGAATGTAAAATTTGCTTAACTCTTCTAGAAGTAACAGGCAGGGATAGGTTTGCACAAATCTGTTTTGAACTGTGATCTGCTTTCAATGCAAGTTGAATAATCCCTCTTTTCTGTATCTTGCTTAAACGTAAATTACCTTTTTTGTTAGAATTTTTGCCATAATTTGCTGGATCTTTTTTTAATTTATATACCACACTAACAGATCTTTTAATTTATTTACTGATTTCTGGGACAGTCTTACCACATTTTAAATATGCGTCAATTTTATTTCTTTCTTTTTCAGACAAAATCTTTCGTTTCCCCATCGCAAAAATTCTAATTTAAATGTATTGTTCTCACTGTACAACGGTTTTTATGTGTAATTTGCAGGTCACATTACCTTTCTTTATGCAAATTTTTGTTACATTGCTTCAGAATAATCAGTTACATGTTATATTTCATATATCAATTTCCATGTTCGCATATTACGAAAATTTAATTTTTAACTTTTTTTTTATGTTTAATATTATGTGTGAAAATTTATTTTTGTAACATATTTGTCCCACGTA
This sequence comes from Maratus speculifer, assembly GCA_964019185.1. Classification (NCBI taxonomy): domain Eukaryota; kingdom Metazoa; phylum Arthropoda; class Arachnida; order Araneae; family Salticidae; genus Maratus; species Maratus speculifer. The sequence continues at coordinate 20,706,562 of OZ025298.1, forward strand.
CTATATATATATACCATGAAATTTCATTCATTTTTAATGAATATTATAGAAGTTTTTGTCAAAAAGCCGTGTTTTCATAAATCAATTTCCACCAGCGTATGTTGTTCTTCATTAATAAGCAAAAAAAGGTGTGCATTTCATCTAAAGAAATGAAAAGGGAAATATATGTTCAACGATTGTACGGAGAGATTGTACACATTCCTTTTTTCACGCCTGATAAAACAACTTCATTTTTGGCAGCTTCAAGCATCTTTGCGTTTTAATTACGACCAAGTATTCTTTTATGAAGGTTGTTTGTTGAATGTCTAACAAAGCCTCTTAAAATTCTGCCCATGTTTTATGAAGTATCCTCTATATTTAAATGTTTAAGACAAAATATTTAACTGTAAATATGAATATGATTTACTCATTTATTTATTTTTTTTTCTTTCAGGAAAAAAATATGCTTTGTTAGAAATGAAGATATTTTTAGCTTACTTTCTTAGAAATTTCAAAATAACTTCGTTGGATAAAAGAGAAGACATCGTGTTGCAGTATCGTGTAGTATTATCGACAGTAAAATCATTGAGAATGTACATAGAAAAAAGATGAAGTATTATCTTGTGTTTTGCTTGAACAGCACATAAAAGAATCATGACTTAAATCACAGTGTAATGAATTTCATGTCGTATCTATAGTTCAATGTACAGTCACTGAAAAAAAGAAAAAACACTTCCTAATAACTCTGGAATAAATTGTTATAGCTGAAAGTTACTGGGACAAAACGATTGGAAATAACGTCTATCTTTAAATGATGTAAGGTACCCTGGGGTAATAACGCCACGTTAAGGTTCTACCAATTTTCACGGCTTAGTTTTAGATTGTATTTTTCAAATAAATATAGGATCTGATACAGCAACTCATTGACTATCTATATAAAATAAAATAATTTAACAGATATGTATTCATAAAATGTAATGGCGTTTTTTCTTGACCAATGCTATTTGGCGTTATTACCCACCTATATGGGTAATAACGCCATGCAAACAAAACTATGAAATAAGATGAAATAATTGCATGTAGATAGATAGCCCAATTCTAAAAATACAAACTCTACAAACTTAGAAATTGACAAATTGCATTCTAAGCTATTGAAAATGTTCAATTTTTTGTGAAAGTGTAAGAAAAATAAAGGTGTGGTGTGGGAGGGGTGGATGAGGCAAAAGAATATCAGACCGTGAGCTTCTTTTTGCTTAAAAAGGACCGCTTAAATATAAATATGAGAAACATTGCACAGTTTTAACTGTGTTTATTTGAATCAGTATTTGGGATGTAGCTCGGCCACTGTAGGGAATCAACCGGGGTATTAATGTCAAGGATTGGCGTTATTACCCCGATATAGTTATTGCGCAGTACATTTTAAATTACAAATTATCTCGAGAAGATATCCAAAATCTTCAACAACATTTTAAAAGTACATGAAATGCACTACAAATTTATGTAATTAACAAAGCAGTTGCGGATAAAACGATAGTCTTCACATCACAAAATGTATGTCGCAAATTTTAAATCAATCGTTAATTTTAGTTGTTTGTAAAAAAAAAAAGACCTAAAAATGAAACAAATTAACTTGAAGCTGTTTTTTGAGATTTATATGACTCAAAACCTTTTTGCGCAGAGCACATGGGTGTCATTTACCTGATTATTTCATAATTATGCAAAATATAAGCACTTGGCGTTATTACCCCGCCTGGCGTTATTACCCCAGGGTACCTTATTAAAATTTGATTAGGACATTCTCTACATGTACAATTTATGGCAAAAGGTAACCGACCACGATTTTACACATTTTGTTAAATATCAAGGGAAATACCAGAGGAATTATAAAACTTTATGTGTGTGAACATAACAGTACAGGTCATACATTTCCGTGAAGAGTTTTTCCCCAAAACTCCATAGGGGACCGTTGACAACTTTAAGCGGACGACCATCTTTTCTATAATCTTGTCAAAATTAATGTAGCAAAAGCGTTCTAATTGCAGTTTGTAATTAGGTGAATTTTTCTAACGAATTGTGTTCATATCTATGTGGATAGCATATACACTCATAGAAAAATTAAAATTTGTACAAAAACTGTCCCAAATTTTACGAAGTTTTTTGCTTATGATTTGCAGAATTCTTAAATAAAAAAAAATATTTGCAGAAAATATGACAAACAACATTGCATATAATATCCTGTAATAATAAAAAAAATTTATGAAAAATAAGCAAGTTTTGTAAATAATGTTTCACTGTGCATGCGTGTTAGCAACACTATATAATTTGCATAATGTGTTTGCTACATGCATACAGAAACTTTTGTGAAAGGCTCAACAGCATAGCTTGAAAATTCTTAAAATTATCGTCAATAGAATAAACTAAAAATCTATATTGTTACCTAAATGAAACAAAAACATGAGAGCCAGTATCCATACATCCAATAATTTGTGTCAATATACAGGATGTCCCAGAAGTAATGTGACAAACATTAAGGGGAGATAGAGAGCATCACAAATATTCAGAATTTCATAGCAAACCACGGTCGAAAACACTTTCCTGGCGCGGTAGTGACGACACACAACACAAGAAGGGCGTAAACAGGGAAACATGTTTATTATTGTTAGTGCTGCAAAAATACTGAGACAATGCTGAGTAGTGCTGTGGAACTTGTTACATGCACCGTGGCAGCTATTTGTGAAGTTCGGGATATCTTGGTGTTTTTAAAATAGTTACATCATTCGTACGCTCCAAGATGCGCACCGTGCATCCCGGCTCGGGATCTTGAACACCTGTTTTGATGACGATCATTGTCTCTTTAATGTTCTTTTTTCTTAATTTTTTGCTGTATTAAGGATAATAAACATTTTTCCCCCTTATTCGTGTCCAGTCTTTCTTGTGTATTGTGTCGTCCCTACCGTGCCAGGAAAACGTTTAGGACCATGGTTTGCAAGGGTCGAAATGGATTGCATGGGTTCAGACCAGAGGTAACAACCGAATACACCTTGATAAAAAACTTCGTTGTCGTATTTTTGTTTATTTTTCAGTAAGCATATAATAATGACTTGAAAATTAAATTTTGGTAAAGCAGTTATTTGAAGAAAATGGAACTTTTTCTTACATCAAATGTAAAATCAGACTACAATGTGTGAATAAAAAAGAAAATTATTATAATATAAACTGTACTATTGGTATATACAGATACACCATTGATTTTATTTTTTTCAGAGAAAATCTCCATTCATTTGTGAGTTATATCTTCTTTTAGTTTAGTTCAGTTTCCAAATTTACCCTGACATCTCGAAGCTGAAAATTTTCTTGTCTTAAAATGTTAAATAAGAACACCGAATTTGGCAATGATAAATTTCTAAAACTGTTTATTTTACTATCTCAAACAGGAAGTAATTCAAATAGTCAGTTTAGGAATTAGACAGACATGATATTTAGCTTGTTCAAATTGGACTCATAATACAAAAAAAATGTGCAAGCATTATTTTCAAGTCAATGTAAAATCTGGGTGGATTTTTCATCACAAGTAAAACAAAATGCTTACTGAAAATGCTTAATAATAAATTTGCATATTTAAAACTTAATAGCAAAGCCGTTCTAACTCATAACCATTAAAATTAATATCAGGTGCATAGTTTGCTTTCAATGTATAGCTGAAGGAGTGCATTATTTGGAGACTTCACGATTTAACATCTCATACTAAAAGCAGAATATTTCAAAAACAAAAATTTATACACAAGTTTAAAAGCAAACAAAAGACTTTTGAATTATGTGGATTAGAAGAAACACAACAAGATTATAATGTTGATCATTTTATTTTTTGCACGGTTGAATTTTACCTATATACCACACATTTATAACGAAATATCTTACTAATAATTCTATGAAAAACAATACTTTTTCTCTCTGTTAACACAAGAAAATCAAAATCATTTAGTTTCCTTATACATTGGAAGGCGAGAAATTACAGCTGGTTGCTGAAATAAGGTTTTACATCGAAAAAAAAATTACAGATATAATTTACACATATAAACAAATTGTTTTTGTATCATCGATTTACAGATTTTCGTGTGTAAATTTACACTTTTTTTTAGACCGTAATAATGGGAGGCTTCGCTTTAGTGGTAAACCTAAGTTGGCTCTTTCCCCAGACGCATGTAGGCTGCCAATTACCAAGAACTTCTAAAAATTCATTTATTGCCAAATTCAGAGAGAATTGGTGGGTTAAGTTTGATTTTCCAGCAGCAATTGGAGACATGTTATGGAAGGGCTTGCCCAGTAGTTTCATATCAAACACTAAGAAAATGTGAGTATCCTGAGTAGAACTTTAAATCCCCATGGCAGATAGTTCAAATCTGTGGCAGGACTGAAGACTATCATCATTCAGGCCTGAGATAAAATTGATACTAATGTCTTCCAGCGACCGTTAATTGGTATGTTACATCGTATATTCCAAGTCATATGTAAACATGACGGAAATAAATGCTGTTAACTGTAGTGGCTTTATTTCTGCGGGATACTTCCCTCCCCGTTTTATTTATTCATTCATTTTTTTTCCTGATCAAATGGGGCACGGACTGAGTTATTCCTTGTAAATAAGCAGTTTTATTTAATCTTTCTAAATATATTTGTTTCGTTCTTTTGGTTTTATTTCGTATTGTCGAAAATCATGGTGGATTTATTTCATTTGGACACATTGTAAAAGTCGAGCTATGCAAAAATAAATAAATAAATAAATAAAACATTTGACATCGTCACTATCTCTAAATGGGTAAAAGAATCTTGGCTTGTTACAATCTCTAAATGGGTAAAAGAATCTTGACTTGGATTAAAATAAAGAAATATAATCCAAAAATTAAAATAATGCATCAGTAATAAATTGATAGGAGCTGAAGATTACGACATTTTTTTAAAAAAGATGGCGAAGATGATGAATTAGACACAGACAATATTCACCTTCATGTACATATAAAAGAAATCGATTTTAGGAATCTGCTTGAAAATTCTGATAATGACTTGACTGTAGTGAAGTATGATTCGGGACATTTCTATTGTAAGAACAGAGTATTAAAATATTTTTTTATTATTGTAAGTAATATGTATGTTTCTTTTATGTGTGCTTACTAAATAATTTAGAATACCAACTTTGTAGGTTCATATATATGTCGACCATTTCCCACCTATGGAGCCAAAAAAAATGTTCAAAATTCTCGGCTTACACAGGGAAATACGCATTATAGAAAAATCGCTGCCACATCTTTTTTCTCTGGCGGAATATTTCCTAATTCACGACATAGGGGATAAATATAGCCAAAAATTTGCACAAAATATGTGTTAAATTCTAATATAACTTTGAACAATTTTAGGTAGCACAATAACGAAAATGGACAGAAATATTTATTATTGAATTCAATTCTTACGTTTTGTTTTCTAATTCAGATAAGATTTTGCATGCTACAGTCGGAAACAAAGAAAAAAGCATTGATTAAGTTCTTTGCATAATTTTAAGCACTTCCCGCTGTCGCATTAATAAAAGTGAAACAACCGTCGCTATTATGGCTCACCCATCCAATATAGCGACTTTTAAAATATTTCCAAATGGATGTAGAACCTTCTGGTCACAGTAAAAATATTGCAATAAAAGTTCCGTTCAATTATCTTCATAAGTTCATACACTTTTATATGATACAATAACGACACACACAACAGACGGATACACGTACACCTGGAGTGTAATATGTTTTGTATAAATACATTTTCCGGGATTTCTGACATCTAAAACCTCATACAACTATAGATACTATTAAATAAAAGTGATGGTTTGTATACAAGAAATGCAAAAACGTTATAGATTTACCTATTCATTTATTTCATTTACAGCGTTAAATAAATTATAACATGAAGAAAAAACTATCTTGTAGCAAAATTAAAATACTCGAATAAAATTTATAGAAATATTAATAGTTTCTTTTTCACAATATTCGTTATCTTAAGATTATTTGTAAAATTAAAAATTAGTTGTAGTGATTTGTAATTATGTTTCTTTGGAATAAGTAAGGTTTCTTAACGTAAATATATTTTTCTTGATTTATACAAATTGATTTTTCTCTTTTGCCATTTTTACAGCCTTTTATGCATAACCTTTTCCTTGTCGAAAATAAGATTAATATATGCATTAGGAATATTTTTGAAAAGAAGTTTGAAAGGAAATTTTATAAAACTGCTGTACAATGGATGAAAAATCCCTATATGAATTTTAATTTCGCTCGCGTACTATAATAAATCAGAAACTGAAGGAAAAAATAGAAAAATATTTTAAGCTCTAAAAGACTTTGAAACTTAATTTTAATATTTTGAAGGAAAATAAAATAATTTTATAATATATGGGATATTTGTATTAGATGAACGAATGTTATTTATATAAAAAAAAAATTAATATAAAAAAATGTTTCAAATAAAAATATGAAACATGACTTTTGCCAAAAAATCACTAAATTATGCATAGGTAAATGTAGAAAATTTATGAGAACATTGTAACCACTATATATGGGGACCCCAGAAGCCAAGGGCTACAAGTGGCAAAACTTAGATTTCGAGTAAATCGAGTTCAATGTTAAACATCAATTGTAATTGAATGAATTGAGATATGAATCTTTTGCTTATTTTTTACTGATCTTTGAACTCTTATTTTAATAACTGTTTAAAAAAAAGTGGAATACATATTTTTTTAATTTATAACTAAGCAATGGTGTCATCATTAGGGACTTATACCCGTTGGCTTCCAAGCAGTAATGAAAACTGCTTGGAAGCTAAAGAGGACAAGTGCCAAATGAATACAAGAAATGAAAAATTATTAAATAAAAAATTGTATTTATGAGAAAATTAAGAACAATGTTGATACAAATAAGTGAAAAGACAAAATTTTGCTTTAATATAAATTCTAAACAAGGAAAAATTATGAAATAAAAAAATGAATTTATGAAACATTTATGAACAGTGTTGATATAAATCAATGAAAGGAAAAACTTTTGTTCTAATATAAGTTTGACAATTTTATTATAAGTTTAGAAACATTGGAATTATATATTTTTTAACACTTACCAACAAAGTTGAAAAGTGAATATGATTTTGGTTTGTCAGTCGTCTGTCCGCGCCCTAACTCTCGTAAATAGATTCGGAATAGATTCGGATTTACTTCAACACAAACTTATTGCAAATGAAGTTTCTAACAATATTAGTTTATTTACAAGGATAATCAAAAGCTTTCATTATACTACGGTTTATGGGAAAAATCGTTTTAAAAGAATTTGAAAGATGTTACACCTTGTCACATATTAAAATTTATATACACTTACGAATTGCACTAAAATAAACATTCTATAAAATCTGAGGTGAAAAGAATAGTTATTATTTATTTACAGGACCATACAAAATCTTTACAGTATCTAATGATAAAGAGAGAATTGTTTGTAACTTATTTTAATTATATTACAATTTCCATGTATAAAAAAATTCATATATATCGCTGAGGCTTAATGTAAGTTATTTCGTGCATAATACGAAGTACACTGTATTTACAGGGACACAAAAAAGATTTCAAATAGTATATTCTATCCGAAGTACTGTATATATTATCAATGATGTTTGATGGATGGAAGAAATGCTATTTTAATAATGAATTGCACTTTTAAGTTTCACTTAATTTATACATGTCATATGACATGTATGAATGCTAAAGTTCACATACAGGGTTACACGAAAATACTCGTAAAAGTTACAGAATATGAGCGTACTTTACTTAAAGATTGCTTTTAAATAAGTGATTTATGTCTTTGCTGACCTGCATTCAATTTACTAAGAAATACTTGCAAAATATAGATAAAAGGATATACAGGATCATGCACAAAATTTTATACATGGTCATCGATGGAGGATAATTTCTGAAAATGTGATTTCTGTAGTCTTAAGTGTGTTTTAGTTTGAAGTAAATTTCAGCTAAATACTGGCGTATAATAAAGGTTCAAGATATACTACGGAATGAACAAAAGTATACAAGTATGCTTCTATCTATGAGTATAAACTCCTGAAAGAGAAATTTCAAACTATTATGTGTTTTCTTGCTAAACTAATTTTTCCCGTTTTACAGTATATATAAACCGATTGATAAATCATAGCCAAGGGCTGCTCAAAAGTATCAGAATATATATTTGGTAATGGATAGTAACACTTTATTACCCTAAATAGGAAAATTTTTTAACGATTTCAGGGAGTGTTGGAAAGTGTTTCATAATGTATGCTTAACGCATGATTTTTCCTAATTGATAACAGTTAAAATGCATTTTTTAATTCATAAAAAAAGCAAATGGCTTTGTATGTCGTTGGTCGCGCTTCTGTTATATAGACGTTAACGGACACAACTGTACTTATACCCCTTGGCCTCCACACATTTTACAGTTTTGAGAAAGAGGTTAAGTAACGGACCCCTATAACTCAGTACATAATGAAAAAATCATTCTTAACTCTTTACCTACAAATAGATAGACACATTTCCAGATAGCTTGTGCACTTAACTCAATTTTTTCAATTTTGTCAATTGTACCCCTTGGCTTCTGGGCTCCTCATATAATACATATTTATATATAATAAGAGTTGTAATATTTAAAATTTGATTAAAATAATCTTACAGACGTAAATAGTGCAGTTTACTTTAACGTGTCTTAGCACTTACGAGCATGATCCAGGCTGTTCATCAAAGAATATTTTTGGTTCCTAATTGTTGTTTATTTATAGAAATACGTGATTTTGATTTGAAAATGAGAAAATTAATAGTTATTACAGTTGAAAGTAGAAATAGCTTTTTGGAAGAAAAATTAATAAGAAAAAATATATATTATTATTAATTGCTATCTCATTTGCATTTAGTTCCAATTTGTGCTCATTCGTCAATTTTCATTTAAAATGAATAACTTTAAAATCAAAGTAGTAAAGTTTGTAGTTAAAATTCGGTAAAAATATATAACTGTTATACTATAAAAGTTAATGTTTAATGAGGACTGTAATAATTTTTGGCTCAATCCTTTTCTAAACGAAATCACGCATTTATATAAATAAACAACAATTATTTATAAAATATATTCTCAGAAGAAGGGCCTGTATAATATTAAAATATCATAATATTTTAAATAAAATTGGCTGTTAACATGTGTTTGATTTTTTAATCGCATTTTAAATAAAACAGTGGAAGTTAAAAAAATTATATGATATGTTTTATGTTTAAAATAAAGTGAAAATTGTATTAAGTTGTATATTTTTGTTATTATCACTGATGTGAAATAAAGGATCAAAACAATTGAAATTAAAACTTGACGAGGTCTATCCTTTAAAGCGAAAGTTATCATTCAAAATAATGAAGTTTGACAAAGAAGTAGACTTTTTTCTTCTTTGCGAGAATTATGAAATTAGATGCCCAAATTTATTTGATGTAAAAAAAAAAAGAATGACGTTTTTGATATTTTTTAGTAAAGGTATAAGCTTTTATATATGTAAAAACTGTATACATCTATTCAGTTAGTTTTACTTCAAATGCTGTTTTCTCAAAATTTGTTTCATTTCTAATATTTGAAACGTCCCATGCGCATTCCTAATAATTAAATTCTTTTAAATTTTATCCTTTATATCCTCTATACAATGCTAAATGAGTATTAAAAATAAAAGTTTCATATTACGATTATCTTAATATGGGAATTTATTTTAATATGAAAATATATAGATACATAAAAAATGAAACACATTTATTTATTTATTTTTGCATACACATTTATTGAACTTTTACAATTCATGCCAACTTCCATTGTAGTATGCAATATGTATCTCATGAGTAAGTATTGTCGTATTTTATGTAAAAGAAATACCCATGGAACACTTTAAAATATGCAATTTTTCATTATTTCAATAGCTGAATGTGTAATAGTTATTTATTATTCTGTCACTAAAATTTGAATACAGCTGTTTGAGATTGCGTTCAAAATATCTGCCAATTTTCAAATGAATCCATTGAAGAAGTATAATTTTATTTCCCAAACAGAATGCATTTTGCAATCTTATGTAAACTTGAATAAATATAGATAATCTTTTCTCAGAGAATGAAAGATTAAAATATACAATCGGAATATTTTTGGAAGGAAAAGTGAAAGAACAGTACACTCTGACATTATATGATGGATTGGAAAATGTTCTATAAATATGCAAATCATTGATCTAAAATATTAAAAATAGTTGGATGAAACAAAAAATAAGATTTAAAGTGTTTGAAAGTGATGTACAGTATTTTATAAGTGCTACTGGTTTAGAGTTAAGCATCCAAAATGTTAACAAAAGCTTCTGAAAATAATAAAAAATAAAATATTTTTAGTTATTGAAACTAAGACTGGATGATTTATTGGAAGATTTTTAAAAGTGAAGAGAGTTACTAAAGCATACAGTGATGAATGCAGAAACATTTTATGAATATTAAATAAGCGGACCTGAAATAATTCATATAAAAGTAAAAGAAAGTCTGTATTTTATAATATTTTAAGCATAAATATAACATTTTGAAAAATATTGTAACATTTCTTTTCAATTAAGCTTCAAAGTATTTATAACAAAGTGAATTTTGCTCAGAAATGAGAAAATATCTCTTATTCCCTATACGTATGGAACATTTCTTGTAATTTTTTTTTAATTAGTATAAACGAATGTTGCAATAAAGTATGCAATGTCCTGGGGAGAAAGATTTTGTAAATTATATAGTCACTGTCCTAAAAAAAAAATCCAGAATTTTAGAGGAAATTCATTTTAAAAAAAGATTTCTTTTAAGATTTATGACGAAAATGAAATAATATGGAATGCATTTTAAGCATTATGCTTTCATTATTTAAAATAAAATAATTAATTAAAATGTATGAAATTTCGTTTAAAAATGTCATTTAATACAATATGTATTACAGAAGAATCTATGTTATTCACTGAACCCAGGAGATATATATTCCTATTTTCTGAAATAATTTCGCGTAGTCAGCATCAAACTATGAAGTGACGATAATTTTAGTTTGCGTTCATGGCAAAATATTGTGTTTATCAAATTTCTTCACATAATTAGAAATCAGCTTATTCATTTCATAAATATAAACTATTTTGAGAAGTATATGCTAAGATGATGAAAACACTAAAATGTATGTAACTCTAACATAAAAAATCTAACACTATCACACATTAACATCCATACATTAATATCTAACATCTAGGCAAACGAGAACATAACGTCTAACGTACAGTGTAAGAACTGGCTTCCGTTTGGCTTCACCTCATTGTATTCAACTGGGTGATATTTTTCTACATACTTTCCTGAAGTTTTATCATCAAAGAAATGTTTTTTGGAGCTGCTTGAGTACCTAAATTATATTAACAGCTTTTAAGATTGCTGCTTACATATTTTCAAGACCTTTGTAGTTTTTCCGCAGGTTTCTATTTCTTACAGTAGGTGATATTTCAATGAAAGAGAGTTCCTAAAAATTTCCCCAATATATTATTACGTTTTGAACATTTTACTTTACATCACCCCATTTTATTATAGCTTTACGCAAAAAAATTCCTTCTTTTTATGCATAAAATTTTATGTATAAATATGTAAACATATGTATATGTACTCACATTCATAATGTATAGTATCCCTGAATAGCCGCTTTCTAAAGAATAGCATAGTGAGTCAAACCACTTTATTAATACCAGTGCCTTGATGGAAATTTACACCTTGTTATTAAACTCAAAATAAAAAAAATAAATATTTAAAAGGTGTATGCAAAAATATAGATATTATTTATTATTTATTATTTTATTTGCTTTTAATAATATTTTTTTGTTTATTGTAAATTACAATTTGTGAAAAATAAAAAAAAATAAATATATGTATATATCATAATAATAATAATAATAATATCTATGTTTTTGCATACACCTTTTAAGTATTTATTAGTATATTTTGAATAGCACAATGTTATATTTAGCCTAACTTGCTGTGCAATCTTTATGCCTGAAAGATCAATATTTGTGCATTATTTAAAACCTAATTAGTTAAATTCCTATAACATATTTCAAAAAAATATGTATCTTTTTTTTAAGTTGAAACATTTTTACATTTGATTTTTACTTAACTGTTTAAATTAATTCTCTTATGTAGTGCTAAATAAAAATATTTCCAAAATTACTTTATTAAGGGAGACTTGATCATCTGCTCAACCCTCTCTCTAATTATCGGGTCACGTTTCACCACAAAGCCTTTTTTAAAAATATAGCACATTGTTAGTTATGTTTAGCCTATTTTACTATACAATCTTTGTAACCGGAATGAAAGCTCATTTTTGTTTAACTAGATAAGTTTTATGACATATTTCATTTGAAAAAAAATATAAAAAACATATTCTAAAAAACACATTTTTTAAGTTAAAAGCACGTCACATTTGATGATTCAAAATCAGTTTTGATTATCTGAATGAAACGTAAACAGTTTTTTTTAATATTCCAATAAGTTTCGTTGAGACCTATTGGTAAAACTATGATTTTTTTTTAAATCAAAATTGAAGAATGACTCAAACCTCCCCTATGGTCAACACTCCCTAGTCCCTAGTCTCCCCAATATTTTTAAGTATATGTGTTTGGTCATACCTTTAAAAAAAAAAAAAATACATGTAAAAAGTTCTTTATAATATGTAAGAATGTAAACATATATGTATTATATACACACGTATATATAGATATTCATATAATGACATAACATTTAGCAAAGATAACAGTAAGTAACAATAAGTTGCACTTGATTCGTCTAATTAATAGAATCAGTCAGTAATATAAAATGCTAACAATTGCGGCTTAACTAAATCAAAAAACGTTTCCACCAGAATAAAGCAGCAGGTTAAAAGAGTATCTTGCCCCGATTACTATATTTTCATAAAATTTTAGAAAAAGGCTAACAGCTCAGTATCTGAATTCTCAGGTGTTAAAAACCACTGGATGGAAATCATCTTGTTAGAATTATCAATTTCTACAAAAAAAAAAAAAATACAATAATAATAAAAAATAAAAAATCTGCGATTAATGTACTAAACGCCTGAGGGAGAGATCACATTATAAGTGTCACAATACTCTCAAGTTAAAAAAAATAGCAGTTTTCTAAGAACTTATAATTAAAGATAAATTTTTAAAGTGGGCAAGATATGCAGTTAGTCATCTCGCGTAAGTATATAAAATGTAACAGATACCTGAAAAAGGCAGAGACAGTTTGGAATATGTTGGGTAGAAAAATATGCATATGTTTCGAGTGTATAAAACTATTCGAAATGGAATGAATTTAATATTTTTAAGCTAAGACTGTATGAGCAAAAAAGTTTACTTTAGAAATATGTAATGAAACAAAAAAAAAAAAAAAAAAAATAAGCAGAAATAAATAAATAAATTTAGAGAAATTTGAAATATGTATAATTATGAATAATTTTATACTGCTTATTTTTAATGCATTTTTTTCACAATATCTCAACAAAATGTCATCTCGTGTGTCATGTATCACGATATTAATATTTGCTATAGTTTACTTTAAAATAATTCATATTTTAACAATAGCAAACTTTATATTAGTGCAGTAGTTACATTTTATATTATTATTGTAAATCATATATTTCTTTAAATTACGAGAATTATAATTTACATTCCGAACATGATTTCTCAATCTTAAACCATATACAGCTGCAATTACATTTCAAATGAATATGTATATATATAGATTTATTTTAAACCGTCTTTAATAAGCTAAATGAGAATTTATTTTAAAAAAATCTTTTTCCCCCTTACAATAACGATGCATTCATCAAAAATGCCAATTTAAGCACTGTTCAGCAGTATCTTTCATTGTAAAATTTGTCATAAATTTATCATACACGTAAATAAGGCTTTTTATCCCATGAAAAAGGGAGTCTATTTTAAAATACTTTTTTATATAATAACTCATTAATCTTGTTTTCATCACATTCATTGCAAACAGATTTTGGAATGGGAACACGAAAAAATGATAAAACTATCATTATGATGCATATCTTTTAATGATAAGAAACATTTTTTTCTTTTTGTGAACAACTGATTTTCTTTGACCACAATGTCTTAGCTGTTTTTAAACTAATGATGTATTCTTTTGTTAACATTGGAGGTAAAATATCTATAAGGCATTTACCATAGCAAGTGCACAAAAGATATATCACAAAAGTAAAAAAATAAATATATTTTTTTATTATGAATTGTTTTTCTTTTAAAGATTTTTAAAATGTCAATATCATTTTAATTATTATATTAAGGAATACAAATTTCAATGTGTTTCAATTAATGCGATTAAAATGAATAATACTATTCAGTAAATTGTATCTAATATAGACAACCGTTAAATGTGATAAAGTAGTAATATATTTTCAATATTATTTTTTAGGTAGATTTCGTAACAAATACTACCTATTGCAATCGCACCAGTTTATATATCTATCTATCTATCTATCTATATATCTCACTTTTTTATGGACACGATAACTTCTATAATTTTTCACCAATCTTCACCAAACTTGTACATAAAATCAAAGGGGATAAAATCTTGGCTAAGTTCGTTAATGGGCAAAATCGGACCGAGGGGGTCGGAATAGGGGGCGTTTTTGTGAAAACCGAAAAAACGCCATAACTTCTTAATTAAAGTAGATATCGAATCGGTTTAAAGTTTATATTACTTCTTAAAAATGGGCCAAAAGTATATGCATGACAGATTTTTGATAAATTTAGAAGTGGGCTCAAGGGGCGAAAAAAACAGGGATTTTGAGAGAAAAAAATTCATAACTTCGTCAATTTTCAAGATATCAAGTCCAACTAAATTTTTTGTAAATGTTCTTAAAATTATCTAAAACTTTTGTATTTACAAGTTTTTGATAGGACCAACTTTTACCGACGAAAAAAATTAAAAACGAAAAGAAAAAGGGTGCTGAAAAAAGAGAAAAATCCATAACTCCGTCAATTTTTAGGATATCAAGTCTGATTAAATTTATTTTACATCTTCTCAAAAATATCTACAACTTTTATATTGACAAGTTTTTCATAGGATCAATTCGTATAGCAAAAAGAAATTAAACAAAAATAGGAGTTGGAGAAAAAACCTCAAATCCAAACTGCTTATATTCTGACTCATTTTTAAATTCATTTTTGATTCTAAACGTATCCAAATGGTAGATCCTCTTATTTAGAAACTGTATAAAGTGACGCATTGGTCAATTTTCTGATAAAGACAGAATATATTTCAAAGAAGGCTACCAAAAAGGGTATTTTGAACAGAATTTCCGAAAGTCATCCGGACTGAAAATTGAAGGAAGTATTCAAATAAGAAATTGCGTTTTTTTCTGACTCGTTTTTAAATCCAATTTTGATCTCAAACGCATCCAATTTACAGATCCTCTTATTTAGGAACTATATAATGTGATGCATTGATCGGTTTTTTGATAAAGACAGAATATATTTTTAAAAAGGCTACCAAAAAGGGTATTTTGAACAGAATTTCCCGAAGTCTGTGATTTGAAAATTTAAGGAAGTTTTCACATAGCAAATTGCGTTTTTTATGACTCGTTTTAAAATCCATTTTTGCTCTCAAATGCATCCAATTTACAGATCCTCTTATTTAGAAACTATATAATGTGATGCATTGATCGGTTTTTTAATAAAGACAGAATATATTTTAAAAAAGGCTACCAAAAAGGGTATTTTGAACAGAATTTCCCGAAGTCTTTGTGATTTGAAAATTTAAGGAAGTTTTCACATAGCAAATTGCGTTTTTTATGACTCGTTTTAAAATCCATTTTCACTCTCAAAAGCATCCAATTTACAGATCCTCTTATTTAGGAACTATATACTGTGACGCATTGGCCAGTTTTTTGATAAAGATAGAATATATTTTTTAAAATGCTGTCAAAGTGAGTATTTCGCACAAAATTTTCCGAGCGATCATGAATAAAGAATTAAGTATGTATTCAAACAACAAATAGGTTATTTTATGACTCATTTTTAAATTCAATTTTTTTCTCAAATGCATTCAACTGACAGTTTTTTGTTATTTAGGAGCTGTATAATGTACTGTTTTGGTCGATTTTTTTTAATAAATTCAGAATCTATTTAAAAAAATGTGGTCAAAACGGGCATTTGAGCTGAATTTTTCTTAAGATGATTCTGATAAAACCAGTTTTTGAAGAAAAATGAAATTAAAAATTTTTCATAAACGGCCAAATGAAGTTATTAAACTGGGTTTATCTCTAATCATATATTTTTGTTTTTGAATTGAGCACTCTTCGAAATCTACCCCCGCCTATAGGCCCAGCCGACAGGGATTTTTTACATAGAAGCAATGTTATTAGAAAAACCACATACTTCTATTTGCAAGTTTTTTTTTATATGTACATAATTGAAAATAAGACTGTATTAATTTCCTTCGTTACTGAGAATCACAGTAAAGATATTACTTAGATATTTATAGATCAATTTAACTCTGGCGTAAGAATTTTAATATACTCTCTTAAATTTAAATCCTAGATATTGTAGTATATCTTTATGCACTCTAAGTAATAAGCCTACAAATTTACATACTGACAATGTGTACTGATTATTGAAATACGATTTGTCTTTATATTTATTATAATTACTATTCGTAGAACCATGAGAATGAAAAATGATCAAGCCAGGGATCAAACTCGAAACCCTTGGAATAGAGTTCCAAGTCATCTACCATTCAAGCTACAGGGCGATGCCCAGCTTGGAAAGTCATACTCACATAAGTATCTAAGCGGCCATCCATAAATGGTGTCGCAGATTTTTTTCAATATATTTGACTCCCTTTCTCCCTTTTCCCACAAAGTGTCACATTTCATAACCCCCTACACCCCTTTTGTCACACGTCATGCTATATTATATAAGCATATGCTTACAGTTCAGCAACAAAGCGCTATGTTATAAGGGTGAGTCATAAATATAGAAACAATACGCTAACTCCTAAATTATTGCCCTTAGACCCATACTTCCAAATGAAAAAATTAAAAAAAAAGGTGAAATTTCTGATAAGATAAGTTGCAACTTCATTGGGGAGTCTATTTGAAAAAATACGAAAATTAAATTTTTATACGTCCCCAGTAGGGTGAAATTCCCAATTAAGAATTTATTACTTATCCATTCCTAAATTGAACAAAAAAAATTCATCTCCATATCTAAAAACCACAAAGAGGTATTAAAATCCAAAATGCCCCCAAATTCCTGACTTGCACCACTTATCCTTGCCTGTAAGCGAAAAGTTCTCGACTCATTTTGAAAACAATTATGGAGTCGTGCACAAATTGTCCGTTCTTAAAATTCGATTTAAGACATTGCCTCTTATATGGATATAAAAAAGAGGTGTATTGATTCAAAGCTAAACATGTTTTCAAAATATATTAGTAGTTTGCGCTGGAGAAATATTGCACTGGAAATAATATGGATCGAAATATTTAGGTACGGTCGCAAACCGACCCACAGGGAAAAAAATCGGCTTGGCCTGTAAAAATATTAAAATCATAACCTGGACCGGCTTGAAAAAAAAGTTTAAATCATAGTACGGCTCAGCCGTGAATTTCTATATAGTTTTTTACTTCAGTATGTAAAAATGTTTCATATGGAGGAGTTCCGGCCAAAAATACTTATTATAGCTTTTCGTTTTTCATATTTATACTTTTTATTATTAAATAAGTGCCAAAGCCTGTGATATATTTATTTTATCAATGAATCTGTATCTATATGTAAATGATTCACTTATATTTTAATAACGTTCATCCATATTCCATGCGTTGGAGACTTTGAAAAATGTTACACAGTAAAACCTTTTAAGACGGAATAACATAAGAAAGAAAATTTACATTATAGACAAATGCCTTACTTAGTACGTGTAAATGGAGTTCATTTTTTACTCAGGTATTAATATATTTATTTTGTATGGATAAATACATTTTCTGTTTAAGGCAGGATTCCGTCATAAGCAGATTTTTTCACTGGTTTTATTGTATTTAATACCTTCGAATATACTATTCAAAAAAATGAATTTTAAAGGCTTTTATGTAAAATAGAGGCGATTTCATAATCTATGCGTTTTTTGTAAAAATTTTGATTGAGCCGAATTTCACTTAGTTTATACACTTATTAGGGTAGTCAGAGACAGCGATTTTAATACGGGTTGTGTGGAGATCGGAATTGAAATTTTCGTCCCGTGCAGACCTAGGAAAGAGAAAGCAGTCCCCTCCGGTATGAAAAATACATTAGGCCTGACCAGGACAGTCTCTTTACTGGCCCGGTCTGAGCTCAGAACACAGATTTTTTAACATTCTCTCAAGGACGATAAAAAATCTAAAGTTGTGAGAATTAAATAAAAAAAAAGGACTTAATCTGCATCTTAGAAAAAAATGTTTTAATTAGCTGACAGACATTTAAACAATACAAAAAGTAGATGGAAATGAGAAAAGTTAATCTAAATCGGAGGTTTACACTTTCAATTATTAAAAACATTTAAACTTTTTACTAGGCGCGAAACTATATTTAAATTTTAAATTCGTTTTTCTGCATGATGAATTTTTTCCCCAATGTTACTCGTCTTTTAATTATTAAAAGTAAAAAAAAATGCATACTTGAAACATGTCAATTTTGATTATTTTACATTGTTTTGTTTCGGCAAATTTGAAAAAAAAAATACCTTTGAAAATATGATTATTAATTATGTAATTTTTAATTAAATATTTTTAATATTTTTAAAATTGATATTAAAAAAACCCTGGAACAAAACTAAAATCAGATTTTTATCTTTAATTATATGGAAAGAAATTGAAAACCAACAAATGATGTTTCGAATTATAACTATTTTAAATTATCCCATTTAAACCAGTAGTAATCATATTAAATTTTTACAAATTTTATGAAAAAATTTGGGATGTGATTTTCTTAGGAAACTATATCGTTAACCATCACAAATAAAGAAAAAAAAAACGAAATTCTAACTAAAAAGATTTTTTACATGTTTCCTAGAACTTTTAAAGTAACATTGATTCTTGAATTGTGTGCATCTCAATTTGTGTGTAACCCTTTAAAACCTGATGAATTATTTAACTGGCTATAACTCTGCGAGTTTTGAAGATATGAATATGCATTTTTTTATGTCTATTTCAAGACTGGATAAGGAAATTTTTTATAATTGGAATTTTTATCCTACGGGGACCATATAAAAATTTAATTTTCGTATTTTTTCAATTAGACCCCTTATGGAGTTGCAACTTATCTTATCAAAAATTTCACCCTTTTTTTATGAAGTATGGGTCTAGGGGCAATATTTGAAGAGATAACCTATTGTTTCGATATTTATGACTCACCCTGTAGATCATATTACAAATTTTATTTTTAAGCTTTAAACTGTGTTTGAATGACATTTGTACGCATAACAATAAAAATGATTCCTCTACTTATTTTGCATCATATTAGATTAAGTTTTGCGACATAAATAATGTTTAACGTACAATAATAACTAAATATTAATGTAAAAAAAATGAAAAAGTAGTATTAAATTTAATGTATTTGACTTTAAATCTTATCTTTAATTTATGAATACAAATTTCATAATTCAATCTGCCGACATTTAATGCTGTTATTGTAGTCAAAATGTGTGATGGCACACTTCTTTTTATCCCCTTTGTCACAGACAGTCACAATTTCACGAACCAAGCGTGACATAATTTATGGACGACCCCTAAGAATTCAAATGCAGTACTTGATGAAAACGTCTGCAAAAACAAGCAATCCTACGGGTTACTTGAGAAACAAAGAAATCCATCATCGATGAGCACATACATAAATTTTAAATTAATTGTAGCTTACACTTGAAATTACGCTTGAAATTGTTGAACATTTCATTAGTGAATCATCACACTGCTAACTGAGTATAGAACCAAAAGAGGTAAAATTTTCATGCCGGGCAATGAACCTGGAATCCGTGGTATAGCGCTCCCAATGCTCTACTATATAAGCTACGCAGACGATACTCAGCTTGTCATTTCTCACTTGCATATGTAAATAAGGCTGCAACCGTAGCAGGAGATGGAGACTAGTACATGCAAATTTGCGGCATAACAAAAGATAGAAATGACTGAAGCATTAGGGAATACATGAATAATTTTTAATTACTTTTTCAATCAATTTTCAGCTGTGAAAACACGCTTAAAATTATTGAGTATTTAATAAGGTAATTATCATATTAGTAGCTAAATATAAAACGAACAGAACAAGAAATGTCCATGGCAAATTGTTTCGCTGCAGTTACAGCTTTACTAACATGTGTGAGTGAAAAATGCCACACTTAGACCGTGTTCGTACATTAAATTGTGGAAAACTTTGAGCGCTATTCCAGGTGTTCCGGGAACGTTCCGAAATGTTTCCCAATATCGATATCTTTTAAATGTTGGTTCTACGCTTATCTAGCAATGTGGTGATATACTTACCGTGTGTCCCACATCATTAAAGCCGCCATGATTCTATGACGTAGTTGGAGACGAAACAAAACCAGAAGAACAAAACAAATGTATTAAGAAAAACTTTATTGAAATGTTTATTTCTAAGGAATAACTCCCTTCCTGCCCACGTGATCAGGAAAAAATGAACATTAAAAAAAGATGATCGGAAAAGTGTCCCATCGAAATAAAGCCACTACTTTTATTAGCAATTATAGCCACCATGCTTCCATATGACTTAGAATGTACGATGTGGCATACATTTATCGATTGCTGAAAGACAGTGGCATCAGTATTACCTCATGTCTCAATGATAGCGGCCATCAGTTCTGCCACAGTCTTGAGCTGTCTGCCATTGGCATTTAAATTTCTACTGCGGACACTCCACAAATTTTCTTGGGGATTGCGATGAATGTACAGCGCAGGACATTCCATAACATGTTCCCATTTACACAGAAACTACTGCTAGAAGACTTTTGCAAAGATTATGGAGTCAATTACTTGCTGAAAAATCCTGTTTAGCCAATCAATTATCTCTTCAATTGGCAGTGAATAACTTTCTATCATCTTTTGGTAACTTGTAGCCTACAGCCGTCTGAGGGAAACGCTAGGTTAAGTTTACTAATATAGCTGAAACCTCCCAATACTATTAATAAGCCTCCATCATGTTGTCTTTTAGAGAAAATTAACTCCTCTATCATTATGTCAGAACAATAGAAAGCAAAATAGTCTGAGACATAAAAAACAAATTACTTCCTTTCTTAAAATGTAACAAAATGCTTTTGATCCTTCCAGATTTGATGATATTTGGCTTCATCGACTCTGCTTTGCTTGTGGATAGCTTTCAACTTTGGCAAGCTCAACATGAATATATGTAGGCTTATTAAAGATACTTGGAGGCTTCGATTATGGTGGTAAACATAACCTGGCTCTTTCCTCAGATAGCATGTAGGCTACCAATTACCAAGAATTACTAGAAATCCATTTATTGCCAACTTAAGAGATAATTTATAGCCTAAATTGGATTTTTCAGCAGGAAAACGTCCCCTTAACCTTTACTAAATACTTCTTGGAGTGGCCTCTGCTAATTTGGGACATGTCGTAGTACTTCCTGCCCTTTACCTTCATCTCAGTCCCAAAGAAAATGCGTAGAGTATCCTCAGTAAAACTTTAAATGCCAATGGCAGACAGTTAAAGACTGTTTCAGAACTCAAGGCCGCCATCATTGAGACCTTGGATAATATTTGTGCTTATATTATACCCGGGATTGGTAAATGGTATGCCACATCGTATACCCCAAGTCATATGTAAGCATGGTGGATATAATTTTGCTATTAACATTAGAGGTTTTATTTCGGCGGGACACTTTTAACCCTCTTTTTTTTATGCCTTATTTTTTTTTACTTATCAATTCGGGCAGGGAGGAGTTATTCGTTGAAAATATGCATTTATATATTGTCTTTCTTAATATATTTTTTCGTTCTCGTGCTTTTGTATCGTCTCCAGTTACTACAAAGAAACGTGGTAGTTTTATTTATGTAGGATACAAAGTGTTATAATTTTAATAATTTCAAGCGTAATTTCACTGCTGAAATTCAATGTAAAAACTAAATATATACACATATATATACAGGGTGTTTTACAAAGTACCCCTAACTTTAAAAATCTATAACTCGGAAACGGTGATAGATAGATCATGAAACCAGTAATGTGTTTATTTAAAAAATCGTAAGAATCTTATACATAAATCAGAAAATTTAGTTTAAAGTAGTACTCATAGATGATGCTGAGAGCGGTAGGCGCTCTATTGAGGAGGATATAGACGTCACATAGTACTGATGCGAATTAAGGAGTTTTATGCGGAGTGGGTCTTGTTTGAAAATACACTTTTGCTTTTACTACACGATTGTGATTTTAATTCATATAATTTTGATGTTGTTGGTGTCAGCACAATAAAAACAGTGTTTCCATACGAACGACTCCTTTAACCACTTAACCGTCTGCTCCGAGATAACTCGGGGTTAAAAGCACTGTTTCCCCCATACCCATCGCCGGTGAAGTGGTTAAAATTGAAATATGAGAAACAACAACGTACATAAAATACAGTATTTCAAATGTTGTTGCTTCTGGTATTTCAATTTTAATGGAGTCGTTCCTATGGACAATCAAAATTATATGCATTGCATTCAAAACTGGGTCGTAAAAGCAAAAGTGCATTTTCGAACAAGACCCACTCCGCATAAAACTGCTTAATTCGCATCAGTGCTAAGTCATGTCAATATCACACTCAACGCCTATCAACTGCCTATCGTTCACAGCGAAATCTATGAGCGCTGTTTTTAACTAAATTTTCTGATTTATGTATAAGATTCTTACGATTTTTTTTAAAAACTCACCACTGGCTTCATGTTTCTATCGCCGTTTCCGAGTTATAGATTTTGAAAGTTAGGGTTTTTTCTAAAACACCCTGTATTTCTTCTACATGACTATAAAAGGCATGAAATATTGGAGAACAAGAAATCTGGTGTTTTAATTTCATAATGCAAATTTTCCTGTGTAACCAGGGCTCTTACGGGTAGTGATATTTTCCAGATAAAATATCAGTATTTTCTTATAAAAAAAAATATATTGTTCAAATGCTCGAAATTTCTACCTCCTTAAAGAGAGAGTTTCTGTTAGAAAATACTGTTACCAAACTTTTTACTACTCTAGAAATTCCAGGATCCGTATAATCCATAATGAATCATTAAGCGGCTTCTGTGTGAAAAGTGTAATCAAATAATTCTGATCCATACCATTTGACTGGCAAATTAAACAATAGAAAAATTCGAAAACAGCGAAATTTGTCCAATAAAATTCTAATAGCCCGGAAAAGTTGGTTTTTGTTATAGAAAGAATAAACTTTTTGAAATTACTTAATCGTGCATCGCATATTAATTTTTGATTGTATATAGTGTTGGTGTTATTTATGGCAATAGATAATCTGCACGAGGGATACGGGAAACAGAGGAAGTCCCGTCCGTTGAGGTCTTTCTAAGGAAACTTAACACGTGTTTTCGCAAGGTTATCAAGAATAAAAAAAACCCACTGAAAACTCCTAACGGTTAAGCTCATCGTAAAAGTCACCTTTAAAATTATAAGAATAAAGCAAAATAATCGTAAAGTTGAGAAATACATATAAATTACGTATCGCACTTTAATTTTGGAATGTATGAGCAAATTTGCCTGAAACTAAATGATAAAAAGAAAGACAATTCGGCAAATTTTTCTTCTTTTAATGGCGAGTCTTTAGTATCGTGCTTAAAATTTTTTGAAAAATGGAAAGAGTTGACTGCTGATGTAACTATTATCTCTCATCTAACTTAATATTTTACATAAAAAGAAAACAAAAGAATGAAATTAATTATGAAAAACTTTTCTCCTTTGCGACTATGAATACAATTCGTTTTTCATAATGAGTAATAGAAAATTTAATTTAGTAATGTAAAATAAATTATTCAAGCCTACTACACTTTATTTTTCACTTCATCATAGTATAGGAGTTATAGATTCTAGTAATCTGTTTATACCGTGCCCCTTTATATATACATATGATTCTTGCATTCCTCCCATGATCAAGAATTAATACCTTTTATTTATATCTAAGAGTCATTTTTTTAAAATCTTTACCCCGTAAAACTATTAAATTAAGTGATGATCTGAATGATTTCTACCACTACATATTTGAATTTGATTGGAATATCGGGACCAATTTGAATTGAAAATTTTGTTAAAATACGATTTGCCTCTCATTATGAAATATGAGTAAGATAAGTTAAGCAATTATTAAATATTATTATTAAGTTTTGTTGTTTACTACTCCCTCAGATATTTCTAAATTGTTTATTTCAGGCTTTTATTATTGTAGTTAGATTTTATGTCAACAGGATTCACTGTGAGTAATTTGCAATGCATTCTCACAAAATATATATATTATGACAAATAAATAAGTAAATAATAAGTAGATACATAGTTTGCACATTTAAATCGAGTTTTTTGTTCATTAACCCGTCAGTAGTCGCGTGTCGGTCTTTTCGCCGCCCGTATAACTTATCATCCCCTAAATCATATCACACTACAAATACAATAGAGATATGCCATGTAGCTGACTTTAAAGGTTTCTCAACTATTTTACTGAAGTAACAGGACATCTATGTCTTGCCTTTTGGTACATTTTTAGAAACAAAGATGAAAGTTGCGAAAAAGTCTACGTAACAATCCTTAATGTCAGTTCATTTTTACTTTCCCCATTAACTCCAAATCTCGTGAACAAAATGCATAATGTACGAAAACTTCAGATTTATATCTGCATTCAAATGTTATATTCGTATAATAAGTGAAAACTATTTCTTATTTTACATTTTTTGTATGCGAGGGGGCCAGCGGCGAAAAAACGGAGCGCGACTAAGGACGTTGTGAAAAAAGTCGCGACTACTCCCGGGTTAAATAGATCCCAATATAATGAAAGATTTTCGTGGTAGATTCCATTAAACATCTGTAATGCGAATATTTCAATATATTAAACGTTTTATAGTACTGATGACGAAAGTAAAAACTGTTATGAATATTCTGATTCATGTGCACAAAGTACATAATGTTTCAAAATGAAATGTCAGAAATACATAAGAATGTAAAGGGAAAAAGGGGGGGGAGGTGTTAAACTCATTTCGTAAATGAATGTGATTGTTGAAATTCAGTTTTGAGGTGGTAGAGCTCGCTGTTAAGTTCGACGAATAAAGAGCTTCGCTGATTTCAATCGTCATTTCCCACACGGATTTTGGACAATGTGTATCGTTACATTAATGATGTGCTTTCCAATTGTGTATAGTATAGCTTTTCCGATTGTAGGAATTCTGCGACTTAAAACCCCTTATTTTATTTGGCATGAAGAATTTGCTTAATTCATCATTTAAAGGTTTTTGACACCACTAATTCTTTTAAATGGAATAGCATACTATTCAAAGGTAGAAATGTTTAGAATAAATAATACGAATATTTTGTTTAAAGAATAGTGGTGTGAATCCGTTATTTTCAATTTATTGAACGGGAAAAAAATAACCAGTTAAGGGGTTAACAATACCCGTATGACGCCTCCAAATATAAAATAATCCACTCGCCAACAATTTCCGAGAAAGACGCTGAACTGTTCGGCGATCTGGCATTCCCTCACTCGAAATCCACGTATGTATAATCTTTGAACATCGGATCCAATTTTTTTGCTCAGCATCTTAAATGAAATGTCTGTCATCAAACTTCAAATAGTTGTAGAAATTCAAATGGCTCGAAATCTATGCGAGGAATAACGATTCAAGCTAGCGAAATATTTTTATATATTAAACTTAACAGTTCCAGTACCACCCCAAAGTAACAAATTCGCAAATAAATTCTTATACGAAGTCTGTTTACTTGCTGTTCCATTTACCAGCCTTAATAATTCTGATATATCTATCTGTCTATAGTTAAAAATTCAATTATGAAAATTAACTTTAATCTCAATTTTTCTCTCCCTGCTTATCTATACCAGTCTATTTAACTATCTATCGATATATACAGGGTGATTCCAAATTTTTTTACAATAAAAGAGGGGTGATAGTACGCATGAAGACAAACAATATTAAATAGGAGACCAAGGGTCCAAAACGTTTTCTTAAGGAGATAGCCGCCATTAAGTTTAGGGACCAAAATTTCAAATAAACATAAAAAACATAAAAATCAGTCGATTCATTTACGGTTTTCACTAAAATTATTCTTTATGTCGGCATTTTATTGAAATTAAATTATAAAGATAAATTTCAAAAAATGCCGATAGAGGGCGCTTTAGACTTTGGAGTAACGAACAACTATTTTTTGCCGGTATTTTTTGCATCTCATTAAATGTTTTCGAAAGCTTAGACTCAAACTTAAATTTTGAGCTCAAAATCAGCAGTTGGGAGTGGTTAAGTAACACAAACTGAGTTGTGTTCAGAGGGTTCAAATTTCAAATGATTAAAAAAAAACGGAAAAATTGGTCGATTGATTTGCGGTTTTCACTAAAACTATTCTTTATTTAAGTAATTTCGTGAAAATAAATTATAAAGATAAATTTCAAAAAATGCCGATAGAGGGCGCTTTAGACTTTGGAGTAACGAACAACTACTTTTTGCCAAATTGTTTGCATCTCTTTAAATGATTTCGGAAGCGTAGGCTTAAATTTAAATTTTGAGCTCGAAATCTGAATAGTAGGGAGTGGTTAAGTAGCACAAACTGAACTGTGTTCAAGGGGGAGGGGGAGGTTCAAATTCAATGTAATTATAGAAATTGGAAAAATTGGTCGATTCGTTTGCGGTTTAAAATACAACTATTCTTTAAGTCAGTATCTTCTTGAAAATAATTTTTAAAGATAAATCTAAAAAAATTCCGTCAGAAGGCGCCTTAAACTTCAGAATAACCAACAATTCATTTTAACCATTATTTTTTGGTTCTAATTAAATGCTTGCAAAAGCATTTTAAATGTTCTCGGAAGCTTAGATTTAAACTTAAATTTTGAGCTCAAATCCTGAATCGTTATGAGGAGTTAAGAAGCGCAAACTGAAGTGTGTTCAGGAGTTGAAATTTAACCCTCTTTACTCCTCGAACACAATTCAATTTTTTGCTGCTTAAACGCTCCCAACGATTCAGAATTTCAGACCAAAATTTAAGTCGATGCATTTGAAAGCATTTAATGAGATTAAAAAAATAACAGTTAAAAATAGTTGTACGCTACTCCAAAGTCTAAGGCACCCTCTATCGGCATTTTTTGAAATTTATCTTTAAAAATTATTTTTAAGAAATCACTGATTGATCAAGAAAACTGCTGGTTTAAAAATTAGTCTTAACAAAAGCCGCAAACGAATCGACCAATTTTTTCCGTTTCTTACAATTATTTGAAATTTGAACCCTCTGAACACAGCTAAGTTTGTCTACTTAACGACTCCCAGCTATTCAGATTTTGAGCTCAAAATTTAAGTTCAAGTCTAAGCTTACGAAAGCATTTAATAAGATTCAAAAAATAACGCCAAAAAAGAGTGTTTCGTTACTCCAAAGTCTAAAGCGCCCTCTATCGGCATTTTTTGAAATTTATCTTTATAATTTATTTTCACGAAAATACCTAAATAAAGAATAGTTTTAGTGAAAACCGCAAATCAATCGACCAATTTTTCCGTTTTTATAATCATTTGAAATTTGAACCCTCTGAACACAGCTCAGTTTGTGTTACTTAACCACTCCCAACTACAGATTTTGAGCTCAAAATTTAAGTTTGAGTCTAAGATTTCAAAAACATTTAATGAGATGCAAAAAATACCGGCAAAAAAAAGTTGTTCGTTACTCCAAAGTCTAAAGCGCCCTCTATAGGCATTTTTTGAAATTTATCTTTATAATTTAATTTCAAGAAAAAGCCGACATAAAGAATAATTTTAGTGAAAACCGCAAATCAATCAACCGATTTTTCCGTTTTTATGTTTATTTGAAATTTTGGTCCCTAAACTTTAATGGCGGATATTTCCTTAGGAAAACGTTTTGGACCCTTGGTCTCCTATTTAATATTGTTTGTCTTGATGTGTACTATCACCCCTCTTTTATTGTAAAAAAATTTGGAATCTCCCTGTATATATATATATATATATATATATATATTACAAATTTAAAAATTTTTCGCCAAAACTAACCTTTATACTATCTTAATTTTCTTATAATAATATTCCGTACTTACTTCAAATTATTAAATTAAAATCTTGTTTCTAAATCTAATCTGTTAATCCTTATGAAGACGATATAAATTCTTAATTTGCCTTAAAAAACATTATTCCAGTATGCGTAAATTTAAAAATATGGCTCTAAATTAAAAATATTCTTAATTAAAACTTTATTTCTTAATATTCCAAATAAAACTGATTTCTTCTATGTTTTTATCAACCCTTTTTAAGAAAGTCTTATTAAATTTATTCCAAAACCATACCTTTCAAAAAATATCATTATTTTATTTTATCTATTTATTTATTTTTCCTACGTCAACCTTTGATGTGTGCATATTAATAAATTCATTTCTTTTCTTTTTCTCTTAAAATTAATCATTTATAAAAATCGTCTGCCTAAGATATTTAAAATTCTGAGTCAATTATAAATTGGTTAAATAATATATTTTTTAAATAAATTTATCGTTTGTGGAAAATAATCTCGTAGCTGGACAAGAATTCTGTTTACATAAAAGAATGATGGTTTGAGGTTACAGAATGTTCCAGAACTTTCTTTTTAGTTTAAAAAGGTGGAAGTCTCGAGATGAGAAAGAAGATTTCTTGGGTTGCTTCTTCGATGAGGACAGCTCGCTGAAATAATGATGGAATTTTTGCAAAAGGAGCTTTTCCTTCCTCATTATTACGAATTTAATAAATGAATTTACAGCAGCCCATGACTAATTATTGGATCTTCTACATTTATTATTTTATTTGTTTTTTCCCTCGCTTGCCATGACTGTGTGTTTCTTTTTAACCAGTGGAAATAATTCGAGTTTTCCTTAAATCGTCACACATATATATATATATATATATATATATATATATATATATATATATATATATATATATATATATATATATATATATATATATATATATATATATGGGTGATTCTCAAAATAGGGGACAATTTCAAAAGCTTAAAAAAATTACTGTTAGCAAAATTTCTGAAAAAAATAGGTGTTGTTAATATAGTATTAGGTATACTTTACATTTAGTCAACAGAGCTAAATATTTAAAAATTAACTTTAAAAAAATAATTAGTATTTTTGAGCCATGCTAATGACAAAACAAATTGCATGGAATAAATATATTAAGAAATTTTTATTTTCTTCCTGTTTAAATATTTTTTTCTACATTTATTAGCCTTCCTTTTCAGCAAATGGTTTCCATTTTTGCATATATACATATAAGGAGAATAAAAACATTACCAATTAACAAACTTTGTTTACATGAGCAACATTCTGACACTAACAATGTAAGAAGCTGTCTTAGTGATTTTCTGATAGATTTAATGCATATTTTAGGGATAATAAATGTAGTACCTAAATTTATATGTAAAATTTAACTTTGTAAAAGATACAATATAAGCAATGGTTATATTTATGCACATAGGAGTCTTTAGCATGGACAGAAAAACCATGCTAATGACACTGATATTTGTCCATGCTAATGACAAATTTTAATTTAAATGAGATTATGAGCCATAATATAATCACAATGCAATAGTCCTTTCTGGGGCTTTTTAAAACACAGAAGTCCTATGCAAATAAGTAGCATAAACATTTTAATTATAAAATAAACGTGAAAAGTATTATCCATTCTAATGACATACAATTGATATACGCCCGTAATATTCAACTTCTATTCTTAAAATACAATACATGCTTCAATTTTCAGGCTGGGATAAAATGACTACTTGTTGCCATGAAAAAAATTTATATTTTCAAACTATTGTCATATGTGAAAATGAAATTTTGATTATTAACCAGTTGTTACAGTATGACCTTGTTTTCAAAATAGAATATGGAGGACAAACTTTAATTATTTTTTTATGTATTATAATTTTATTTTTAAAAAGAAATTTATTGGATAAATCCTCTCCTTGATTAATTTAAAGAAAGAATAACATTTGTTTTATTTTATAAACATGATATTAACTATTTAAAAAGCTAGTATATGCAAGGCACAGCTGCTCTGGACATCCATGCTAATGACATTTTCAACATTTATTCTGTTATTTTAAGGTGTTTTTAACTAAAAAGTGAGTAATTCTTGAGTACAAATAATGAATTATATTAAGACAACCATATCTAAATATAAAAACTTGACAGAAAACCTCTCAATTTTTTTTATATGCCGAAAGACATAAATTGTCCCCTATTTTGAGAATCACCCATATATGAAAGGTATATGTGTGTGAAAATTAATAAATAATTTATTTCATTTTAAAATACTAAGAAAATGCCTTTTTTTGTAATTGTGATAAAAGAATATACGTATCTGTTTTTTTTTTTTCTTTTTTTTTTTTTTTTTTTGTAAAAACATATATTTTCATAGAAAATAACCGAGATTCAATATATTTCAGAACAAAAATTAATATTTTATTACACCTTCAGTTTACACCCGTTTAAATAAATCTGTAACCGAAGTAAATAATCAAATACCACTCTGAAAGTTTTAATTTTAATTATGTTTCTCGCGAAAAAATTTGCTTAAAAGCACTTTCTGAAATGAAACGTTTTGATTAAATTTTGTGTGTGAAACGAAAACGTAATTAAATTCTTGCATTTTTTAAAAGCATGGCATCAAGTGAGAAAAAATGCGTGATGAATATTTTTTTAATATAATTTAAAAATGCATTAAAAAATTTCATAATAATAAATATTTTATCCTGAACGAAACGTGGTACCATTTTTTGTGTAAATATAAACTATATTATATTATTAAACTCGTGCTCAAATAAAGTATGACCATAGCAGATAAAAGAAAAAAAAAGTGTTAAATGCTCAATTTAACAATAAATTTTTATGAATAAAAAAACAACAATTTTTAATTTATCCTTCTTTTTATTTTTCATATTTGGAAATAAAAATGTTTTTATTCTTTATACATCGTACATTTTCCCATAAATATATCTTTAAGTTTTTTTTTTCATTTTTCTCTTAGATCAGAAAAATATCAATAATTATATATTATCACGAGATACATAATGTATCATTTTTTTTCATTTAATTATTGAATGTATCTGGGAAAAAAAAATCGAAAATTACCATGTTTGTAAGTTTAAGATACTTATTTTTATGTTACAAATATCCGAAAAGTCTGATAATTAGTTGTCACACAGAGTCTGAAGATACTTTTTTAAAACTTTTCAAACAACATGCTGAATTATTTTATAAGTTTCGATATTTTGTTTAAAAAAAATAACAGACTGAGAAAAATCAGATTAAGCATTGATTTTTAAATGGATATTAAATGAGAAAGCATAGAGAAATTAAGTTTATCTCTTTACTATTACATAATTGTATCGAAATTTGGACAAAATTTTCTTAGATAAAAAACATCAGCTCATAACAAGAAATGGTATGGAATAAGATGTTAAATTTGACATTTCCGACATTTGTTTAAAAATTAAAATTACAGTCAAAGAGTGGCCTATGAAAAAGTTTGGTGGTTTTAACCCAAGATTCTTGAGTTAAAGGAAACAATATGTTTGAGGCACAGAGCAAATGCAAAAAAAAAAAAAAAAAAAAAAAAATTACATGGTGTGATGAATTTTGTTCCCACGCTTCCAAAATTACCCCCCACGACGGGAATCCCGGAGAATTCTCAGAAGGAGAAATACATCTTTCTCCACTCTCAAAGTAGACATAAGAAAGTCAGCCGATTTCAATAAAGCACTTAAGTGAACTCTTCGATTAATGCACAAGGTCGTTCGCTGATTTTAGACCCCACGGAAGTTGAGCCTTTGAAGTGTTGAGAGAGACCGCATGGCGATGATTTCCACAAGTAAGAGAAAGATATTTCTCCAAGGCGACCGCTGTGCAAGAATGAGGAGGCGGGTCATCCCAAGGAATGATGGATGAGGGAAAACGGGATAAATAGAGCGAGGGGATGCTCTAAGGGACTTCTTTTGCTGTTCGGATGCGGAGCGTTAGAGACGGGGGAGTTGGCCCTCGTACTCAGAGAGAGTAGTGACCAGTGGTTTACTCTTGGAGAAGAATTAATAGGCGGTTAATGCCTATGGGAAAGAACTTGTGGAGAACTACTCCGGATAAACTTTTATCATATTAATGAGTGGCGGTAAAGCCATTTCATATTCAGTACGAACAATCTTTTCAATCTGTTGTGGAGAACCCATCTTTTATTTTGTTATAAGTGGAGTGGATTTCCTGGTAATGAACTAAATAAATTCTAGTGAAATCTGATCCAGCCTCTTGCCGCTATTTTTCGACCCGCTACCACACAAGCCGACTGGAGGTCTTATAACTGGTGGCAGCGGTGGGATTCTTACACCAGAAAAGAAAAGTTGTTTGGATATTTTAGTCTGCCCCAGTGTGTGATAATAGCGCCCGCCCAGAGAGACGACGCTGATAGAAGAGCATCAAGCCTGACCGTGCCTCAGCAACCAGAGAAAAGATATAGGAGCGCCGCAGCCGTGCCGCAGCAAATTGAGAAGGAGCCCCAGAGTCCTTCAGCTATACCCAAGGAGCGCCAAGCTTCAAGTGCCTCGAAATCAAGGACCACTGACCGCTGACAAGTGGAGCCCGAGAAAAGAAACACTCCGAGCCAGACCCAGGAGCAACCGGGACCGACCTCTTCAGAAAGACGTGCCAAGCAGAAAAAGGTAGGCTCATTTTTCTTTGAGTGGCCTCAGATTGAAAATTTAGTGTATTTATAGTAAAATATTGTCATGATTCTAAACTTAAACTTAAGTTTAAAAAAAAAATATTTCAGTGAATTTCGATTTAGGCCAAATTAATTAAAGTTAATCATAAAATAATTTAATAAATAAGTAATATCTAGCTGTAAAAAATTCTCGAGGTTAGAATTATTTTGTTTTAAAAACATTTGATAAGCCAGTGGGTGAAAAAAAAAAGGCTCTTTTGAAAAAAAAAAAAGGCCTTTATAAAATTCAATAACTTAGTTACTAAATTTAAAATCTTATTAACGGTTAGTGCTGTTACATATTTCTGTTGACTAATGTATGTTAGGACAGGTTTTGTTAAAAATATTTTGTATTTAAATTAGTAAATGTTTCTGTTAATAATCTGTGTGAGTGCCCAATCCAAAAAAATCCAAGTTGTTTTTCTGTGACATTTCAGAAAGTTAATTATTATTTGTGTTTTTGTGTGCATAGGGATCTTTAAGTTTACGAAAATTTTATTTTATTAAGACTAAATTACAGAATTGAAGAAATGGTCTGAATTAGAAATCCTTATATATCTATTGAATTGTGTTTAGAATTTTTTTATTTTCTTATACATGCATAAAATTTGGATTGGGAAATTGTTAACGATTTAGTTAACTGCATTTGATTTTTTGGGTTCTTGTTAACGGAATTAAACTTAACGGAATCATGGCGAAAATTACGTCACTCAAATATTGCAGGAAGGCAGACTTACAAAATTTAGCAGAAGTCCTAGGGGTGGAAATCGAACCGGATGATAATATGGCAGCTATTATTAGGAAAATTGAATCCGCGAGCGATTATGATCAAACTCTTGCTTTAGCTCAAGCTGAATATATAGTTAGGCATCGCGAAGAGGAAAAACAAAGGTTAGAACAAGAAAAACAATGGGAAAGGGAAGAGAAAGAAAGGGAAAAACAAAGGTTAGAACAAGAAAAACAATGGGAAAGGGAAGAGAAAGAAAGGGAAAGACAAGATAAAGAGAAGGAAAGGGAATTTACATTGGAACAGCTGAGATTATCTCAAACCTCAGAGAGACGTAATTCTACTGCGAGTAGTAATGCTGAACGTCAACCTAAGCTTGCACTTAAGACTGTAATGCACCGCTTTGACCCCGATAAATCCGACATAACTCTTTTCTTAAACTTATTCGAACGACAAGCTAATAGAGTAGGTATCGAAACTGAAGACTACGTAACTCATTTACTCTCTTTATTACCCATAGACATAGCGGAATTGATCTTGCGCGAACCGGCAGATCAAATTGAAAATTTCGCAAACGTCAAATCATTATTACTGGCCAGGTATAGGCTGAGTCCTGAAGCTTATAGGGTAAAATTAAATAGGCATGCTAAAAATCCTGGAAGCCCATGGAAAGATTTAATCTTTGAACTTGACAGTTTTCTCGAAGGATGGTTACACGGTTTAGGAATTTCAGATTTTTCGGCTCTGAAAAAGTTATTGATTACGGACCAAATCAAACGTCGTGCTCCCACGGAATTAAAAGAGCACTTCATAGATTCTTGGGCTAATTATACGGATCCCCTAACTCTAGCAACAAAATTAGATGAATACGAAGCTGTTAAGGTATCACAAAAAAAATCGTGGAACACCGGAAACGCAATAGACAGGAGAGGCGATAAACCAAAAATTGATGACAAATCGCGAGAAAAGAAAAACGAAACTGAAACCAATTGGAGGAGCAGAAATGATAACACAGAACGGCAACGGGTTTTCGAACGACCTAGTGGAAGGAAGTGCTTTTTGTGTTCTAGTTTTTCCCATGTGAAGGCCGATTGTCCAGAGAATGAAAAAAATAAAAAAACCTGTGACAAATGTTCGACATATTAGCGACGGAACTAAATTCGAAAAAGGTTTCCAACCTTATTTGGGTCGCGCAAAAATTAATGGAGAGGAAATAGTTACACTCCGTGATTCTGGGACCTGCCAAGATATCATCCCAGGGCGATTAATTAAACCTGATCAACTAGACGGGAATTACGTTTGGATTACGCAACCACTCATGAATGATGTACGTCGTTTACCTACGGCGATAATAGATTTAGAAATTGAGGGGGCAGGTTCGATCCGAACTAAAGCTATAGTAGCAGAAAAGGAAATTGACATGGATTACTATATTTTGGGAAATGATACTCAGAAATTAATTGAGGAAGGAAAAAAAAATAATCCCGCAGTTTTAAATGCCGTTCTCACCCGCAATCAGACTAAAGCAATTCTGAAAGAGAAAAAATCGGGTACTCTGGAAAGGGAAGAAAGTGGAATCATTGTATCAAACAACCCCAAAGTTCCTATTGAAGATGCTACTATTGTATTGTACGAAAGCTCTTCCGAAAAAGGGGATGAGACATCTCAAACGGAGGAAGATGTATTGATTGTTCCAGAGCTGGAACCAGACACGTGTTCAATTTTAGGGGAACTCAAAAAGGCGGATTTCGTGAAAGCTCAACAAGATGAGGTAGAATTAAATGAAGTACGCGAGAAAGCGGAAAAAAAGAAATCGCATTACGAAATTCATAACTCTATTATTGTGCGAAAGTCAACTGACTATAGAGGAAATATAAGGAACCAATTGATTATACCCTGGAAATTTAGGCAAGGAATTTTAACGGCTTGTCATGAAGGGATTTCTTCTCACACGGGAGTGGGAAAAGCCTTATGTGTATACTCGCGATGGGCGGAAGCGATTGCAATTCCTAATATGCTTTCGGAAACGGTTATGGAAGCGTTAACTACCGTATTCAGTCGAATAGGATATGCAACTGAAATACAAACTGATTTAGGACGCAGTTTTATCTCCAGTCTAACGACTACGTTTTTAGATAAATTCGGAGTAAGACTAAGACATTCTAGTGTGTGTAGGCCTAGCTCAAACATGGTAGAAAGATTTCACCGGTCCGTTAAAAAATTATTAAAGTCTTTGTGCTTAGAAAATGGAGAGGATTGGGAGTCAAATTTGCCTCACGCCCTATTTGCACTTAGGACGGTGGTCCATGAATCTACCGGGTTCAGTCCTCCGGCAGAACTTGTTTTCGGCCGAAATCTCAGAACGCCTGAAACATTGTTGTTCGAGCAGTGGACGGGGGAAGGTCCCGAACACGAATTAGTTACGGAGCATGTATTCAATCTGGTAAATAGATTAAAAAGATGCCGGGAACTTGCCGTCGAAAACATGACGAACAGCCGGGAGAAAAGGAAATTCTATTACAATAAAAAGGCAACTGAAAGAAGTTTCGAGCCGGGCGATGAAGTTTTAGTACTAGCCACGAACAAACGAAATAAGAAGTCTATTAAATGGACCGGGCCGGGAAAAATCGACGCGAAAATTTCAGATACAAATTATTTAGTGAGTGTCCCAGGGCGACGCAAGAAATTACAAATCTACCACGTTAATGTGTTGAAACCATACGTAAGACGCGTAGTAAAAGTAAATATTTTGCCTAGCAAAGTTTTCGACTCTGAAGAATCCCCGGATCTTGAAATAGATTTTCCATCCGTCGATTCAAACAGTTACAGTTTCGAGAAAATAGTGGAAGACGGGAATTTAAAGGACCGATGTAACCCAAACCAATTAATAAGGGCATCGTATAGATTCTCTAAATTCATGTCCAAATTATTACACGGACTAGAAGAATATTGTCTTCCTTATCTGGACGATACAGCAGTATTTTCCAACACTTGGGAGGAACATCTCATACATTTAAGGACAGTCTTAATTAGGATTAAGGAGGCTAGGTTGAAAATTAAAATTGCAAAATGTAAATTCGCACAAAGGACAGTAAAATATCTCGGACATATTGTCGGGGAGGGGCAACGAAAACCTTCAGATGTTAAAATCAGGACTATCGTAGATCTGCCAACACCGAGAAACAAAACTGAAATAAGGAGATTCTTGGGAATGACAGGTTATTATGCCCGGTAAATAAAAAATTATGCCGACATCGTTGAACCTCTTACGAGTGCTTTAAAAGGAAAAAACAAAAGGGAAAAAATAGTTTGGAACAGCGAAATGGGGGAAGCGTTCGAGAAATTAAAAAAGAAATTAACTGAAGATCCCGTACTATACGCCCCCAATTATGAATCCGAATTTATAATACAAACGGATGCTTCAGAAAAGGCTATGGGTATAATACTGACCCAGAGACAAGGCTCAGAAGAGCATCCGATACTTTTTCTAAGTAGGAAATTCACAGACGTAGAAAAGAATTTTAGCGCTTCAGAACGCGAATGCGCCGCTATAATTTTTGCAATAAAGAAGCTAAGACATTATATTGACGGTCAGAAGTTTTCTATACAAACCGACCATAATCCTTTAATATTCTTAAAGAATAACGCAGGCAATAACCCTCGCCTTTTACGTTGGGCACTCACCCTGCAACCCTATCATTACGCTATAAAACATCGTCCAGGAAAGGACATACCCCATGTGGATTATTTAAGTAGGATAGAGTAAAATCTATCAGAAAATCCAATTGTATATATGTTTTGATGCTAATTATCTGTATTTTGTAATTTATAATTGTGTACTTTATTGTGTAGATAAATTAAACGGATACCGAAGGGAAAGATCCTGTTAAATGAAAAAAAAAAAAAAAAACAGAAACAAACTAAAGGGATTTTAAAGATTTAAAAATATATCGGGGCCACCCAAGTTTAATGAGCTAACCTTTCCCTTACAGATATTGTGTCTTGCAGCCCAATATCAGACTGGCGGAAGGGGTGTTGTGATGAATTTCGTTCCCACGCTTCCAAAATTACCCCCCACGACAGGAATCCCGGAGAATTCTCAGAAGGAGAAATACATCTTTCTCCACTCGCAAAGTAGACATAAGAAAGTCAGCCGATTTCAATAAAGCACTTAAGTGAACTCTTCGATTAATGCACAAGGTCGTTCCGCTGATTTTAGACCCC
The DNA here is from genome assembly GCA_964019185.1 of Maratus speculifer. Classification (NCBI taxonomy): domain Eukaryota; kingdom Metazoa; phylum Arthropoda; class Arachnida; order Araneae; family Salticidae; genus Maratus; species Maratus speculifer. Next base: position 20,744,610 of record OZ025298.1, read on the forward strand.
ACGGAAGTTGAGCCTTTGAAGTGTTGAGAGAGACCGCATGGCGATGATTTCCACAAGTAAGAGAAAGATATTTCTCCAAGGCGACCGCTGTGCAAGAATGAGGAGGCGGGTCATCCCAAGGAATGATGGATGAGGGAAAACGGGATAAATAGAGCGAGGGGATGCTCTAAGGGACTTCTTTTGCTGTTCGGATGCGGAGCGTTAGAGACGGGGGAGTTGGCCCTCGTACTCAGAGAGAGTAGTGACCAGTGGTTTACTCTTGGAGAAGAATTAATAGGCGGTTAATGCCTATGGGAAAGAACTTGTGGAGAACTACTCCGGATAAACTTTTATCATATTAATGAGTGGCGGTAAAGCCATTTCATATTCAGTACGAACAATCTTTTCAATCTGTTGTGGAGAACCCATCTTTTATTTTGTTATAAGTGGAGTGGATTTCCTGGTAATGAACTAAATAAATTCTAGTGAAATCTGATCCAGCCTCTTGCCGCTATTTTTCGACCCGCTACCACACAAGCCGACTGGAGGTCTTATAATGGAAATTCTAATACATATTTTACAATTTACATATATATATATATATATACACCAAATTCTTCCATTCATTTATTCATTTTATTTAAAATACACAAATTTCATTTAAAACTGAATCATTTTATATCCACAACGCATACATATTTCAAAAAAAAAAAAAAAAAAAAAAAAAGCGGGAAAGAAAAAAAAGCGGGAAAGAAAAAAAAAGTGGGAAAGAAAAAAAAGAGGAAAGGATAAAATAGAGGAAAGAAAATTTTTTTTTTTGGCATTGAGTTTATATACTCGCCTCATTGGCTTATTTTTTTTATGCCAATTTGACCAAAATTTCGTTTTGCAATACAAAGTAATATTTATATCTTTTAATTATTATCTAGTATTTTAAAAAGGAAATAATAATAGATAAAAAAAATAATTAAAAACTATAACATTTATAACAAAGAAATTTATATCATTAACAAATGAGAGAATTAAAGTTAATAAACCGTTTATTAATAAATAATCATTAATAGCGGGGTTACTTCATTATGATTAGCAATTAACAATAATTTATGGTTATCTACCTAAATCATTCGTAGATAAAAGGTTCACTGTCTATGAGATAAGAAATTCGATTAAAAAAAAAAAAAGCAAGAAAGAAAAAAAAGCGGGAAAGAAAAAAAAGAGGACAGGAAAAACAAGTTGGAAATTGCACGTAAACGTAGCAAATGAGGTTCGTTCGTACGATAACGAAGTTTTAAAAATATTAAGATCTTGCAGATATAGTAGAGCGTACTTCTGATACAGTACAGTAGTCGAAATCTTTTTTTGTGTTCCTGTAAATATACAGAAAATAGTTTTTATTACACCTCAGAAACGTATGTCTTATGCATAAAATGTGAAATAGTTGAATATAATTAAAACACGCCCCAAACAATGTTTCCCCGTATAGCATTATGTAGTGGAATACTTTTGTGTGGCCCTGTAATTTAATAATAAAAATTCTTTGCATCACAGATTGTACCCAATGAATATTTTAGTATATACTTGATAGATTCATGCCAATTCTATTATGTTCGAATGAGTGTAACATCATAAAAATGCATTTGAAACTTTTTTCCCATTGACATTAATGTAATGGAATACCTTTGATTGTCCCTGTAAATGATCTATGCATCCGACTTTCATAACAGTTGAAATGACTCGATAAAATTACGTAATAATTATATGCTTTAAATTTCAAACGATTAAAATGCATTTGAAACTTTTTTCCCCATTGGCCGTAATGTAACGGAATCCTTTTGATTGTCCCTGTAATTGATCTATGCATCCGATTTCCATAACATTTGAAATGACTCGACAAAATTACGCAATAATTATGTTTTAAATTTCAAACGATTAAAATATACTTGAAACTTTTTTCCCCATTGACCGTAATGTAACGGAATCCTTTTGATTCTCCCTGTAATTGATCTATCCATCCGATTTTTATAAAATTTGAAATGACTCGATAAAATTATGTTATATTTATGTGTTTTAAATTTCAAACGATTTGGTTGGGTAGTTTTTGCGTTGTTAAATGCGGACGGACGGACAGACGGACAGACAGACAGACAGATGGACAGACGGACGGACTGAGCGACAACAATAGGTGCTACGTATTTACATAATTACGAACGCACCTAAAAAGAGGAAAGAAAAAAAAGAAATATGGCATAGAGGTTATATACGCGCCACATTGGCTTAATTTTTTTCTGATACCAATTTGACGAAAATTTCGTTTTGTAATACAACGTAGTATTTATATCTTTTAATTATTATCTAGTATTTTAAAAAGGAAATAATAATAGATAAAAAAATAATTAAAAACTATAACATTTATAACAAAGAAATTTATATCATTAACAAATGAGAGAATTAAAGTTAATAAACCGTTTATTAATAAATAATCATTAATAGCGGGGTTATTTAATTATAATTAACAATTAACAATAATTTATGGTTATCTAACTAAATCATTCGTAGATACCAGAATCACTGTCTATGAGATAGGAAACTCGATTCATTATTCATAACATTAGTTAATCTTGTTTACATTTTGCTTTGTCAAGAAAACCTTTTGATAGTTGTACAGTACTTCACTTAAAAGAATGATAATAATGTTGCAAATGTTACATGATTGAATAATCTTTGCATGGCAAAATTCATGATTGGATACATCATGGTTCGGAATTCAGGGTATATTGGGTTTTAAAATTAATTTTTATTGAAGTAATCTCAAAATACATATTCAACTTCGATGTAATTCACCTCTGAAATATTATTATTTTTATGTATTTTCCGATTTGCCAGGCGCAGGTGTTATATATACATAATATCTATACATATCTATGCTTTAATATGTATGCATAAATGTATCATGTTATATACAGTTAATGAGTTGGTATATATATATATATATATATATATATATACACAGGGTGATTCCATTTTTTTTTTACAATAAAGGAGGGGTGATAGTACACATCAAGGCAAGCAATATTAAATAGGAGACCAAGGGTCCCAACGTTTTCCAAAGGAGATAGCCGCCATTAAAATTTAGGGACCAAAATTTCAAATAAACATAAAAAACGGAAAAATCGGCTGATTGATTTGCGCTTTTCACTAAAATTATTCTTTATGTCGGCAATTTCTTGAAATTAAATTATAAAGATAAATTTTTAAAAAATGCCGATAGAGGGCACTTTAGACTTTGAAGTAACGAACAACTATTTTTTGCCGGTATTTTTTGAACCTCAATAGATGTTTTTTTTTAACTTAGACTCAAACTTAAATTTTGAGCTTAAAATCTGAAAGTGGGAGTGGTTAAGTAGCACAAACTAAACTGTGTTCAGAGGGTTCAAATTTCAAATGATTATAAAAAAAAACGGAAAAATTGGTTCATTGATTTGCGGATTTCACTAAAACTTGTCTTTATGTCGGGAATTTTTTAAAAATAAATTATAAAGATAAATTTCAAAAAGTGTCGATAGAGGGCGCTTTGGACTTTGAAGTAACAAACAATTATTTTTTGCCGTTATTTTTTGCATCTCATTAAATGTTTTCGGAAGCTTAGACTTAAAGTTAAATTTTGAGCTCAAAATCAGAATAGTAGGGAAAAGTTAAGCTGCACAAACTGAACTGTGTTTAGGGGGAGGGGGGGGGGCTCAAATTTAACATGATGATAGAAAATGGAAAAATTTGTAGATTCGTTTGCGGTTTATAATAAAACTATTCTTTCAGTCAGCATCTTCTTGAAAATCAATTTTAAACATAAATTTCAAAAAATTCCATTAGAGGGCGCCTTAAACTTCAGAGTAAACAAAAATTAATTTTAACCATTTTTTTTTCTAATTAAATGCTTACAAAAACTTATTAAATGTTTTCGGAAGTTTAGATTTAAACTTAAATTTTGATCTCAAAATCTGAATAATTAGGAGCAGTTAGGTAGCGCAAATTGAATAGTCTTCAGGCGTTGAAATATTAACCCTCCCCCCTCCTCGAACACAATTCAATTTTTCTCTCACTCCCAACAATTCAGAATTTCTGTCTAAAATTTAAGTTCATGCATTTGAAAGCATTTATTGAGATTAAAAAAAATAACAGTTAAAAATAGTTGCAAGCTACTCCAAAGTCTAAGGTGCCCTCTATCGGAATTTTGTGAAATTAAACTTTAAAATTTATTTTCAAGAAAATGCTCATTTAAAAATTAGTTTTAGCGAAAATTGTAAACGAATGGACCAATTTTTCCGTTTTTTATAATCATTTGAAACTTGAACCCTCTGAACACAGCTAAGTTTGTCTAGTTAACCACTCCCAGCTATTCAGATTTTGAGCTCAAAATTTAAGTTTAAGTCTAAGATTACGAAAGCATTTAATAGGATGCAAAAAATAACGCTAAAAAAACTTGTTCGTTACTCCAAAGTCTAAAGCGCCCTCTATCGGCATTTTTTGAAAATTATCTTTTTAATTTTTTTTAAAGAAAATGCCGACATAAAGAATGGTTTTAGTGAAAACCGCAAATCAATGAACCAATTTTTCCATTTTTTATAATCATTTGATATTTGAACCCTCTGAAGACAGTTCAGTTTATGTTACTTAACCACTCCTACTTTCAGATTTTGAGCTCAAATTTTAAGTCTACGCTTACGAAAGCATTTAAAAAGATTTGAAAAATAACGCTAAAAAAGAGATATTCGTTACTCCAAAGTCTAAAGCGCCCTCTATCGGCATTTTTTTGAAAATTATCTTTATATATATATATATATAATTTTTTTTAAAAAGAAAATACCGACATAAAGAATGATTTTAGTGAAAACCGCAAATCAATGAACCAACTTTTCCATTTTTTTTTTAATAATAAATTGATATTTGAACCCTCTGAAGACAGTTCAGTTTATGCTACTTAACCACGCCCACTTTCAGATTTTTAGCTCAAAATTTAAGTTTGAGTCTAAGCTTACGAAAACATTAAATGAGATGAAAAAAATACCGGCAAAAAATAGTTGTTCGTTACTCCAAAGTCTAAAGCGCTCTCTATCGGGCATTTTTTGAAATTTATCTTTGTAATTTAATTCCAAGAAAATGCCGACATAAAGAATAATTTTAGTGAAAAGCGCAAATCAATCGACCGATTTTTCCGTTTTTTATGTTTATTTGAAATTTTGGTCCCTAAACTTTAATGGCGGCTATCTCCTTTGGAAAACGTTTAGGACCCTCGGTCTCCTGTTTAATATTGTTTGTCTTGATGTGTACTATCACCCCTCTTTTACTGTAAAAAAATTTAGAATCACCCTGTATATATATATATATATATATACTTGTCCATAGATATCTACATATAGATACGTGCTTATATAACACTCGTTTTAGATCATATCAATGAAAGTATAACTTTTATGCAGTTTTATCCGAAAAAATAATTTTGATTAAAACTGGTCGCATGTTATATTAAAAGCGTATCAAAAGCTAAGTGGTCATCTTGGAAAACTGGTAATAAAAGCCAAATACTTTGCGCTTAATAATCATAATCTATATTGTATTTGGATACTTATTACCAGCGCCCGCTTACAATAAAGTACAAACTTGGTTGCACAGCATATAGAATGAAGCAGGTAGTCTGGAACTGTTGTTGACTTTCACATCATTTTTTTCTGGAAATATTCTTAAGGATAATTTATGTCTTATAACTAATTGACGACCATGTCAAATTCCATGTCTCTAGATTCTTCCATAACAATAAAACCGCAATTAATTTTTTTTTAAACCTTGAGCTGATAGTAACATTGACATAAAATATACTTTATAATAGAGCATGGGTTGTTACCATTATTTTTTAAACAGGTTTGGTAAACTTTGAGAATGCATAGAAATTGCCATTTAGAAAGTTTTTGGAATGCTTTTGAGCCCATTTTCACACTTTCAAAATTTCATATTTTTTAGGGAATGTTCTTAAAGATCATTTATAACTTTTAAGTAATAAACATGCCAAATTTCATGTTTCTCGGCTCTTCAGTAACACGAAAATCGCATTTTTAATACGTTTTTCGACCATGCCCCCCTTTTGGGTTCCTGGCATCGACATAAACCCAAAGGCTATATCGACATATCGATATACCCTATGTTTGATTGTTGGCGAACACCATCATTTTGTTACTATTATTTTTGAAATCGGTTCAGTAATTCCGAAGTTTATCCCCTAGAAGTAAAGAAAATTTACAAATTTTTTATACAGATATAGACTAGCTTAAAGAAAAAAATAATTAGTCGTTGAGCCAGAAGCCAAAATTAGGGCTTTTGGTTTCATCTCTGGGGACTTGACGATATATACATTTTTAGATTCACAATGGTACAAGGAATTCATTTTTTGATGATACCATGAAATTCATGGTAGCTTATAGACGCCATATTGAAAAAAGAGCGCCATCTAGCGCAGATACATAACAAATGAATTTTTATTTTTGGTATTATTATATAGTTAAATTTTAATGGAAAAATGGAAAGTTGATGGATACTGTTGAACACACAACGTTATATAAATTATATACTTGTTAAGATTTTATTTTAATATGATTATTAATATTTTCAGTCGGATAAATTGTTCAAAAGACATTTACACGACAGAAAACTAAAATCTTGTTTTGCATTTTAATGCATGCTACTTTGATGTGGATAAGACATAGTAATTCAAGAACAAAATAGTAATGGAGACTCTGCTGTAATTAGTCTGTTAAGAATTAACCCCTTCGGGACCACTGGTGCATATATTCACCTTTAAAACGGGCTTTCATCGCTTGTTTATGATACCACTAAAAAAGAAATTTAAAAATTTCCTTATTTAATTAATATATTCACTTGCTAAACTATTTTTAATTGTATGACAAAAAACGGTGTAAACCAAAGAATGTACATGTAAAGAATGCAAGTCTGGAACGGGTTAATAAATAAGAGAAATTTTAGTCTTCTGCATTGCTATCGTCATAGATTGACATTAGTATGTTCTACTAATTTTCATTGTCCCAGTACAGGTCAATATTCTGCATGTGCTTGTACATCTACGTTTATTAAAAAGACATGGACATGATAATGTTCCAAAACAGTTTCAGGAACAAGAGAACTGCTATTCTAGATAGCATTTTCCTTCGCTATCTGTTCCAAAATTCCAACCATATTTATCTGCGAATAGAAGATCAGGATCAGGCTGTAGGTACACCTTACAAACAAGACCGTGGAAATTAGTTAGCATTATCGATAGGTATTGTGGATAACTACATGACAAAAGGCAATGCGACTCCACAGACTCTTTTTTCTTCAGAAAAAGTATGTAGAATATAGCGCAATTCCTTGATGTCTGAGTATGTGTGCTGAGTATTCCATAATAGACTTAAGACTAAGCATGTTTCTTTTTTTCTTGTAATATCTCAGTTTAAGTACTACCAAGAGCCTTAAGTGTATCTCGAAATTTGTTTTCTGAATCATCATTTTCCCTTGACTGTGCAAGCGCTTACTGTAACACACTCGACAAAGAAAGCATTTCAAGTAATGCATTACATACCTTTTTACCTAGAAGTCCATGCATATTATTCAAGATTTAATGTTTAATTTACCTGTTATTGGATCCAAACTTCACAAATAATAACCCTATCTAGCATTCCAAATCGTATTAGAGACAACAATGTAATAACAACCACATAAATATCTTTTGAGACAATAAAACTTCTAAATCCAGATACCGTGCTTTAGCAAGATGTACACGAAATAAAAGTACGTATCACGTCTTCTTGGAAGCAGGTCAATTTAGTGAATTATTCAACTAGTTATTTCGTGAAATTATATAATTTTCCTCAGTAGATTACCTATATCGTTCGTGTATACAACTCTTACAGATAATGTTCATTTTGCCACTCTTTAGAAATGAAATGCATAAAAACTGCTTCTATTTTCGTACTGATGTTCCCCGGAGACGATAACTTGCATAACATCACCAACAGTTAATATTTTTAATTTATTTTTATTGACGCCTGCCTGTATGTGTCACATACAATATTTATTCTTTGTTAGGATGCATAATCTTGTAATATTTCAGAAAATAGATTCTTTGCTACTTCTCCAAATGATTGTATATCCAGTGGTAAATTTAACAAAACACATTACGTCATTCATATTAACAACACCATCATGTGCATTCTTTCAGCAGTTGCATTTTTTTCATAACATTCATCAATTTGCCTTTTCAGTTTTCCGCATTGAACCATCAAGTGACGCTAAGGAACATGAATTAAATCCCAGATGGTAGTAATATCCAGTTCTCATGTAAAATTTTCACCACTGTGGAATGATCGTCATCTGAGTAAACATATATTACCCTAATTTCCTGCGTATAATCCGCAGATCAAACAATTATTTTTGGACCCAGAAATTTTATTTAGTGATTGAAGACAAATATTTACGGCGATCTAACAAGTTACATTTCTTTTTAAACAAATTCTGGGTCGAAAAAGAATTGTTTGATCCGCGGATTATACGCAGGAAATTAGGGTATTTTCTTCTGTCTTGGCAACTAACTCAGGTTTTTTAAACTTTACATTCTCTTTCTTCGCCAAGTCAGAAAATGTATTTAGTTTCTTTATCTTTGGAGACTTGAAAAACCCTTCTGGTTTTAAGTCCTGAGACAGATGGTCTCTCTGTAAAGTTTGGTAAGCTTCTACACCAATCCATCGATCTTTGACCATGTCTTCGACATTTTCTAGAACTGTTATTGCTCCAATTGTTAGTATTACCATATCCAGATTTACCTATTCGTTGATAATCCTCTTCTGTAAATATGTGATATCACGTTCATCTTTCTGGATCAAAGACAGCTCAAAGACAAATCTGGATCTAAAACAGATTTGTCTGAAGTACAGTTTTTTATTCTCTGCCCTATAATAAAAAAATATCTTTTAACTGCGGCAGGTCTTTGGCTGGATTACATTGTAGCTTTTGACCCCTGCGTATCTTTTCTTATAGTACTTTGAATCACCCTATTAATTTAATAGCATACAAAACCAAAGAAATCTTTAGGATCAGCCTGTTTATCAGCGAATATTTTACAAAATATTGTCTATTAGCTACTCTGTTCTTATAAATATCTTAGATAAATGTCATTCTGATGTTATGTTGAATCCAAAATTGTATGGTTTAAGAAGCCCGCTAGAAAACCACATAAAACCACTGGCAATGACCGCGGCCATTTTCCAATATGGTATGCATAAGCTACTCTGATTTTGAAAATATGGATAAATGTAATTTTTTTATCGTAGTGAGTTCAAAAATGTATGGGTATGATTTAACAAGACCTCTGACATGAAACCAGAAGAGACCCTGGCTCAACGGCGGCGACTATTTTCCAATTTGGCGTCCATAAATTACCCTGGTTTTTAAAATATCATGGATAAATATCATTCTGATGTTGTGGTGAATCCAAAAATGTATCATTTAAGAAGTTCGCCGACATGATATCAAAAGAGACCCTGTCTCAATATGGCCGCCATTTTCCAATATGGTGCCCATAAATTACGTTGGTTATGAATGCATCATGGATAAATGACATGTTGATATTGTAATGAATCCAAAAATGTATTGTTTACCAAGTCCGCTGACATGAAACCACACGACTACTTAATTCAACGACGGCGGCCATTTTCCAATATGGCGCCCATAAGCTACCCTCATTTTAAAAGTATCATGAATAAATGACGTGCTAATGTTGTGATGAATCCAAAAATATACAGTTTACCAAGTCCCCCGATATGAAACCACACAACCCCGTGGCTCAACGACTAAATATCTAAAATTAGTTTCTCATTATTAGAAGGATTTAAATACTTATTGTAAACGTGAATTCCAAAACCTTTCAAAATAAAAATATCCAGAATTGAATCCTTTAAATTTAAATTTTATTTTGTTTAATTACTTTTATTAAGCAATTCCATAATTATTGGTTTTCGCTTTTCAAATTATCATTTCAACATAAATCTGAATGTGCCAACGTGCTTTGCGAGATTTTCATTAACATGTTCGCTGCCGCAGACGCGCCAGCGCGAGATAAGGCGCCATCGTTAGGGGACCACTCACACGCCAGCGCGTGATGTAGGGTAATGTAAAATGCCAGTCACGTGCTGGAGCGGAAAAATCTTTCACTGATTCTTTGTTATAAAAAGTAAATCGGTTTCTGGGATAAACCCACTTCTACAGTGCGGCATTAACTATTATCACATTTTCATGTAAGCGACAGGGAACGTGTTAAAAATGAAGTAATTAGTGTATTTAACACTAATTGTAATTTATATTTATCTGTCTAAATTTATTAAGAGGTATCCTTAAAGACCATATTCTGGCACTGAATAATAACTTAATATCTCCTAATGATAAATTTATGCTGGTTTCATATGTAATATGAAATTCTATTTTGCTTTATTTAACTTTGAAAATGAAACATAGCTCTACAAAATTTATAAAAATCTTTCTAATTAACTAACGTATATAACTTAACGTAATTCAAACTATTTATTTCTGATAAAATGAAAATTATAGTACAAAAATAAATCAAATATTATCCATTATGTTTAAAGCAGTGAATTTTAGCTAACATTTTATAAAAAATCTGAGTGCTAATGTGCCCGCGGATCTTTATGTACATAAGTACGTAACGTGATAATTTTTATTCGAAATTTCCAGTATACTTCGGATTTTTTTAATTGGTTTATCCTGATAAGGGGCTTCTCGAATTTGTTTTAACGGATTTATTCATCATATATATTATAAAGCAGAAGTTCTGAAACTTGTGTGTTTTAAAAAACTACCCGATGGATTTTTTTTTTCAGATTAGATCATTCGATAGGAAATATTTTTGCGGAGGTTTGTGATTCAAATATACAGGGATAACTCTGATTTTTCGTAATGAATTTCGTATTTTTCGGTTTTTTCGACGAAAAGGTTGCAACAATTAATTTTTTGGCGATAATTATATTTCAAAAAAGAAATGAAACGGCTTTCTCTAATGGAAAATAATATAAACATCTCGAAAAAACATTGTTAATAGATTGATTTAAAATAAATATTGGTAAAAAGAAAAAAATCAATTTAATGCAAAATAATATTATAAAAGAAAAATATTTATCTTAAAAAATACATTAATAATATTTAAGAAGTAATTCAATGTGAAAGAAAGTTTCAAAGTGACACAATATTTTTTTTCGAGTCAGGTTAAAAGAAAACATCTCAAAAACTTCATTAGGTAAAACATAAGTAATTTCTTTTTTTTTTTCTTTTTAAAAATATTTTTTTAAATCTAAATTTTCCCATTATGTGTTTTACAGAAGAAACTCACAGAATTAATAAAAAAAGGCTCTAATTGTTATTTGTATTATCTTTGTTCAATTGGGTGTTTCAATCTACTTTTGTTGCCAAACAATGCGATTCTAAACCAAAAAAAAAAAAAAAAAAAAAAAAAAAATCCCAAGTCGGAGCGATGTTAGCAAGAATTATGTTCTCTCTCTCTCTTTTAATGTATGAGAGCCTTTTTAGGAAATATTTTTACATTTAATTTAAATAATATATGTCAGTTAATACCACAAAATGAATAATATTCAAATTTAGGGTAACGAGTAACGTCAAAGTAACTGCAACTTTTAAAATATCTTTTAGCACAGATGTCATATACTGCTTTGTTATTTGCGCGATTTAATATTTGATATTTAATATTTGCGCGATTTGTTTCTGACGCCAATGTGATATATACATCTGTGTATTTAACTGACGCCAAAGTGTCATTATTTTGCTTGATATGGCAACCCGGATGTTGTTGTTTATTTATTAATAAATTGTTTATTTACTTTTATTTCCTTTTTTTCAATTATATAAACTATCTTTATCAAGACATATTTGTCATATATGCACCACATTTGCGCGAATGCAATAAAATGGCGATTTTATTCCTGACTTGGTAATCCGGCAGTTGTTTATTTTATTTTATTTTACTTTTTAAAAGGATATAAACAGTTTTGTTATATAATTATTAAAACTAAACTTTTTTTATTTATTTTTATTTTCTTTTTAAAATAATAGAAAATAATTGAAAACTATAGGTGTAACTGATATTTGAAAACAAAATTTTCGCCAAATAGGCATCAGAAAAAAGCGCCAATGTGGTGCGTTTATACACTATACTACAGCATTTAAAATAGCCGTATAAATAACGATTATAGTTTTTTACAAACATGGAATTTTTGGTACAGATCATAGAAGGCGGCAGCCTTCAAGTGACGCAGCTTTAAACCTACCATCGTCATAAGGGTAGATGCGGAACTTCATATATACAGCTAACTCAACATCAAAGGAAATCGGAAAAGCCGCCTTCTAATAACTCAGCAAATATTGGTCAGAATGATCCAATTTCTTTAATATAGTCTTATATTCGCCGTCTAATCCTATCCTATAATTTTTACATTTCTACGTGCCGTATATTTTTAGATCTCGATAACCATTTTAAAACTGAAATCGATGGTGTTTGTTCCTGATAATGAGATCTAGAAAACGGGCTGGGAGATTTTATTAAAACTTATATATAATATGAATCTCTTTAAGATAGAGGGAATAAGACTTGCCTTGTTTCTAGGAAAACTCTTGTTTGTTATATATTGGTCTTGGAAAATTGGACTATATTAGCTCGCGGATTACATGTTATTCTATGGGTTAGCAGACGAAGACACTGCGAAAAGGCAAATGTACTTATGGTCACAGTTAAAACACCCGCATCGAAGCAATAAATCTTTTTTAAACTACAAAAACATCTTATCATGTGCTTTAAAACATTCAATAAATATATACTAAATCAAATTTTTATTTATATTGCCTTTATTTTTCATAAGAAGAAAATATTACGTTTCTTACATTGGATATTTTTGCATTTTGTGGAAAAAATATTTTGAATCCTTTTTTAAAATAGGAAAATATTTTTTAATTATACATATTCAATATACTTTTGACTTATGATTTTCTTTTAAAGTTTACAAAAAAAATTATTTTTAATAAATTTGCTTTAGAATTCCATGTATTCATACGCGTTTAGATAGTTTTGTTTTGAATCGTAATCGAATTCGCTGGCGGTAAGCTTGTACTTGGCACTTGTTGTTTTTAGCATGTATGTTGTGTAATTTGCGAAATAATGGTTATTATGGTAATATAGGTATTGTGTTATTTGGAGAAACAAGGCCCGCTTTTTTGGATAAAATAATATGGTGAATCAAAGTACACGAATCAAAACAAATTGATTCGTACTGTATGTTGGCATGAAATATTCAATTTCAGGAGACGAACGTGAAGCTAAACCATCTATAATGAAAAAGAAAGGTAAATAAATATTTTTTGGCACTCATTATTAAAGTATTATTTAAAAAGTATAAGTGATGTATACATTAGTTAGCATGTTGATTTGATTTCAAACCAACATAAACTGTCACAGAATGTGTAAACTATTACTAAATTTTGGTAAAAAACAATATTTATAATTGACCAACAGTTTAACCAAGTGCTTGTGAATTCTAAAATTCTCAAAATAGATTGTTTTTAAGTTTATAGATGTCCTTATTATATGAATTAATTAACAATAATTATATGAATTAATTAACAATACTAAGTTTTAAAGTGTTGTAAAAATTGTGCTTTTTATTTCATTTATTAATTTCTGTGATTAATAACCCAGGATGTTAATTTTTAGATTAAAATTGCTTGAATATGTTATTCAAAATGCATTTATTACTTTTTCTTATGCATTTTTGTAGCTATTAATTTTCATTTTGAAACTGTGCCTTTTTAGCTTAGCTTAATGGCCAGTAAATCCAGGTTTTAAACAATTTTTAAAATAAGTAAGTGCACTTATTATTGAAAATTGTGAACAAACTAGTATTTATCAACAAATTACAGCAGTATTTTAATAATTCAAAAGAAAGTAATGAAGTTAATTTGTTCTTACATGCATTAGTGACTGTGGCTATAAAGATTTCAGAGATTTAAAAACAAATTAGTTGCACTCATTGTTTTTTTTCTTCATGTACACACAGTGCTTGTACAACATGCATTAATGATTGCATTTTTAATTAATTTTGTGTATTTTACGGATTGTTGCACAGCAATTTTGCTGCAGCCTGAGTGTTTTGTTTTTGTTTTAATGTACTTGTTTCACAATATTGTCACTGGATTTTTTTAGTTCAGGTATCACTCATTTCTTCCAGATATTGGGAATCTGCATGTTACCGCATAGTTTGCTGCATCTATTAATTTTTGTTGTTTGTTTTCATATGGGCATAGTGCTCATACATTTGTTATTGACTGCGGCTTTGAGAAATTTCATGTGTTTTAGAGACCATTGCATAAGTTTGCAGCATCCAGTAATTTGACATGCACCCAGCTCTCATTATCCATTAGTGACTGTAACTTTAACATGTTTCATGCATCCTATTATTTCATTAATAATTTCGAAATTCCATGTTTATATTTTAAAATGTTATTTAGCAGTTGCCACGAGGTACTACAGCTCATCATAGTAGTCTGCATTAGATGCTATTCAAAATAGAATTTTTTTTTTCTTTTTTTCTTCCTAAGAATCTGATGATTTAAATCCAAACGTGAAAAATTTTGTCTCAGATCACAAACCGAATACAAAAGTATTGTAATAGTTAATATTACGTTATAGAAATCAATAATCAAAATATAAAAGCATTAGTTTTACAGCTTAGAACATAGTGTTATTAATAAACTGCATTTATAAATTGGACATCTAAAATGGAAAATCTTTATATATTTTTATAATGTTAGAATTTACAAGCACTAAAAGTTGGGTAAGCAAATAATTCTTAACCAAATATTAACGATAACATTGGTTTAAAAAGAAATAACTTATACTTCAATGCTTTAATAATGAGTTTCATAAAATATAAATTTACCCCCTTTTTTTTCTATAGATGTTTTAATTTCATATTCATTGTCTCGAAATTGAAGTATTTCTTTCTAACATTCTTTTACAAAAAGTTTGATAATTAACGCTGTTTTTATTTTAAAAAAAAGGCCTTGTTTCTACTACTGAACACAAAATCCTCAAATAACTTTGAATCCATTATTTAAACCTACTTTAGATAGTTTTGTTTTGAATCGTAATCGAATTCGCTGGCGGTAAGCTTTGTACTTGGCACTTGTTGTTTTTAGCATGTATGTTGTGTAATTTGCGAAATAATGGTTATTATGGTAATATAGGTATTGTGTTACTTGGAGAAACAAGGCCCGCTTTTTTGGATAAAATAATATGGTGAATCAAAGTACACGAATCAAAACAAATTGATTCGTGCTGTATGTTGGCATGAAATATTCAATTTCAGGAGACAAACGTGAAGCTAAACCATCTATAATGAAAAAGAAAGGTAAATAAATATTTTTTGGCACTCATTATTAAAGTATGATTTAAAAAGTATAAGTGATGTATACATTAGTTAGCATGTTGATTTGATTTCAAACCAACAGAAACTATCACAGAATGTGTAAACTATTGCTAAATTTTGGTAAACAAACAATATTTATAATTGACCAACAGTTTAACCAAGTGCTTGTGAATTCTAAAATTCTCAAAATAGATTGTTTTTCAGTTTATAGATGTCCTTATTATATGAATTAATTAACAATAATTATATGAATTAATTAACAATACTAAGTTTTAAAGTGTTGTAAAAATTGTGCTTTTTTATTTCATTTATTAATTTCTGTGATTAATAACCCAGGATGTTAATTTTTAGATTAAAATTGCTTGAATATGTTATTCAAAATGCATTTATTGCTTTTTCTTATGCATTTTTGTCGCTATTAATTTTCATTTTGAAACTGTGCCTTTTTAGCTTAGCTTAATGGCCAGTAAATCCAGGTTTTAAACAATTTTTAAAATAAGTAAGTGCACTTATTATTGGAAATTGTGAACAAACTAGTATTTATCAACAAATTACAGCAGTATTTTGATAATTCAAAAGAAAGTAATGAAGTTAATTTGTTCTTACATGCATTAGTGACTGTGGCTATAAAGATTTCAGAGATTTAAAAACAAATTAGTTGCACTCATTGTTTTTTTCTTCATGTACACACAGTGCTTGTACAACATGCATTAGTGATTGCATTTTTTATTAATTTTGTGTATTTTACGGATTGTTGCACAGCAATTTTGCTGCAGCCTGAGTGTTTTGTTTTTGTTTTAATGTACTTGTTTCACAATATTGTCACTGGATTTTTTTAGTTCAGGTATCACTCATTTCTTCCAGATATTGGATTGCATGTTACCGCATAGTTTGCTGGATCTATTAATTTTTGTTGTTTGTTTTCATATGGGCATAGTGCTCATACATTTGTTATTGACTGCGGCTTTGAGAAATTTCATGTGTTTTAGAGACCATTGCATAAGTTTGCTGCATCCAGTAATTTGACATGCACCCAGCACTCATTATCCATTAGTGACTGTAGCTTTAACATGTTTCATGCATCCTATTATTTCATTAATAATTTCGAAATTCCATGTTTATATTTTAAAATGTTATTTAGCAGTTGCCACGAGGTACTACAGCGCATCATTGTAGTCTGCATTAGATGCTATTCAAAATAGATTTTTTTTTCTTTTTTTCTTCCTAAGAATCTGATGATTTAAATCCAAGCGTGAAAAATTTTGTCTCAGATCACAAACCGAATACAAAAGTATTGTAATAGTTAATATTACGTTATAGAAATCAATAATCAAAATATAAAAGCATTAGCTTTACAGCTTAGAACATAGCGTTATTAATAAACTGCATTTATAAATTGGACATCTAAAATGGAAAATCTTAATATATTTTTATAATGTTAGAATTTACAAGCACTAAAAGTTGGGTAAGCAAATAATTCTTAACCAAATATTAACGATAACATTGGTTTAAAAAGAAATAACTTATACTTCTATGCTTTAATAATGAGTTTCATAAAATATAAATTTACCCCCTTTTTTTCTATAGATGTTTTAATTTCATATTCATTGTCTCGAAATTGAAGTATTTCTTTCTAACATTCTTTTACAAAAATGTTTGATAATTAACGCTTTTTTTATTTAAAAAAAAAGGCCTTGTTTCTACTACTGAACACAAAATCCTCAAATAACTTTGAATCCATTATTTAAATAAATTGCATAACATACCTAAGAAGAAAACATGTTTAAGATTAAATTTAATACAAGAAATTAAAAAATTTTAATTCAAACAACGTAAAGTTACTAACACACTAACAAATAAATATTTTAAAATACTAACAGCTAATAATGGGCGATAAATAATTACATTTTTTAGTTTTGTCATTTCTAAAATGTAATTGTTTAAATTCTATTTGAGTTGAACCTCATCCAAACCCTAAGAAATATTCTATCAAACCTTAATTCAATCTGAAAAAAAAAAAAAAAATCTGACAATACACACTGACTATTGTATACTATTGTATAATATAGACGCACACCATGTGCAAAAAATTTTATGAAAAAACAATTTTTATTTATTTATTTCGACAAAGAATTGCGTAAAAAAAAAGTGTATCTCAACAAAGAATCATGTAAAAAACCCCAACATTTCGAGAAAATACCACGCGAAATACATGAATTTCGTCCAAAGACCGTAAAAAAAAAAGTTAATTCAATCCATGAATCGCATAAAAAATACAAATTCCATGCATGAATCGCATAAAAAATGTGAATTACATGCATAAATTGCATCAAAAATGTGAACTACATCCATGAATCGCTAAAAAAAAGCAAATTGCATAAAAAATGGGAATTATGTCCACAAATTGCTTAAAATCTGAATTACGTCCATGAATCATGTAAAAAAGCGAGAATTATATTCATAAATTGTATGAAAAACGCAAATTACGTCTATGAATCGTGTAGTAAAACATGAATTATGTTCATAAATCGCTCAAAAAACACGAATTTTGGTGGCAGAAATCTGAAACGGAAATTACCTCTATAAAACGCATAAAAATATCGACTTGCATTCATGAATTGCATAAAAAATGCAAATTACATCCATGAATTGCATAAAAACGTGAATTACGTTCATAAATCACTCAAAAAATGCGAATCACTTCCAAGAATTGTGGAAAAAAACACGAATAACGTTCAGAAATTGCAAAAAATGCCAATTACGTCCAAAAATTGGTAAAAAAAAAAGCGAATTACATTCATAAATCCTATAAAAACACAAATAACGTCAATAAATCGATCAAAAAACACAAATTTCGTCGATAGAAAGCTCAAAAGATGCAAATTATGTCTATGAATCGCATAAGTATAGCAAATTACGTCCATAAATCATGTAAAATGTAAATTACATTCATTAATTGCATAAAAATCGCGAATTATGTCCATGAATCGCTCAAAAAAAGCGAATTGCATAAAAAACATGAATTGGGTTCACAAATCGCTCAAAACGTGAATTATGTCCATGAATTGTTTAAAAAAGTGAGAATTACGTTCAGAAATTGTATGAAAAACACAAATTATGTCGATGAATCGTGTAGTAAAACGGGAACTATGTTCATAAATCGCTCAAAAAACACAAATTTTGGCAGCAGAAAGCTGAAACGCAAATTACGTTCATAAATCACTCAAAAAATGCAACTCACTTCCATGAATCGTGCAAAAAAATACTAATAACATTTATAAATTACAAAAAATGTGAATTAGGTCCAGCAATTGGTAAAAAAAGCGAATTACATTCATAAATCCTATAAAAACACAAATAACGTCAATAAATCGATCAAAAAACGCAAATTTCGTCGACAGAAATCTCAAAAAATGCAAATTATGTCTACGAATCGCATAAATATAGCAAATTACATCCATAAATCATGTAAAATGTAAATTACATTCATTAATCGCATAAAAATCGCGAATTATGTCCATGAATCGCACAAAAAAAGCGAATTGCATAAAAAATGTGAATTATATCCACAAATCGCACAAAACGTGAATTACATCCATGAATTGTCTAAAAAAGTGAGAACTATGTTCATAAATTGTATGAAAAATGCAAATTATGTCTATGAATTGTGTAGTAAAATGGGAATTATGTTCATAAATCGCTCAAAAAATACAAATTTTAGCAGCAGAAAGCTAAAATGCAAATTATGTCTATAAATCGCATAAAAATAGGGAATAGCATTTTGCATTCATGATTTGCATAAAAAACGCGAATTACATCCATGAATCGCTCAAAAAATGCAAATTACGTCCATGAATTGCATAAAAATGTGAATTATGTTCATAAATCACTCAAAAAATGCGAATCACTTCCATGCATCGTGCAAAAAAACACGAATAACATTCATAAATTGCAAAAAGTTGTGTAAAAGTATTACGTCCAAGAGTTGTGTAAAAAAGCGAATTAAATTCATAAATCCTATAAAAACACAAATAACGTCAATAAATTGATCAAAAAACACAAATTTCGTCGACAGAAAGCGGAAAAAAACATAAATTATGTCTATGAATTGCATAAAAATAGCAAATTACGTCCATAAATCATGTAAAATGTAAATTACATTCATTAATCGCATAAAAATTGGGAATTATGTCCATAAATTGCTCAAAAATGCAAATTACATTAATAAATCGCATAAAAAACACGAATGATGACCATGAATTGCGCAAAAAATGCGAATTGCACCCAACATTAAATTAATTTGCGGAAAGTTTTTGGTTTTATACATGTCTGCCAACAAGAACCTACAAGTTATCCTGAAACCCATTCTAAACCAACAAAAATTTAATGGAAAGATAAGTTTGTCCAAGAAAGGCAAAATAATTTCCATTGACATACATTGACCAGAATCGAGAAATTCCTATTGAAATCTATCCTATACACTCGAAAACCAGAAAGAAAAAAATCCCTCCAAGAGTAACTCAATCTATCTGCTGCAAAATAAAATACATTGAAATGCGACTGAACAAGAACCTGAAAATTACATTTGAAGTCAAACCGAAACCAGATTCAACCCCCCCCCCCAAAAAAAAAAAAAAATTATCCGACCATATCTCGATTTGGGAAAGAAAACTTAATTTCCATAGATATGCGTGATCAGAAATCTGGAAATTCCAATTAGTCTATCTTAAACCTAATCTGAACCTGAAAAAGGAAATTCCATATAACCGGAGCCCAGTATCTATACAGGACAAAATATTTTCCATTAAAGCGCAACCTGACCAGAACTTGAAAATTCCATTTGAATTGAACCTGATTGAAACCTGAAAAAAATTTCCATCGAACCTTAACCTAATCCGAAAAAGAGAAAATTATTTCTGCCGATACACACTGACAAGAGTCTGAAAGTTAACATGAAACCTAATCCAAACCCGAAAAGGAAAAAACAATGGAAACACAAGTCGGTCCAAGAAAGACCAAATAATTTCTGTCCACATACACTGACAAGAATTTCAATTGAAATCTATCCTAAACCCAGTTCAAACACTACCCCCCCCCCCCAAAAAAAAAAAAAAAAAAATCCAATTGTAACCTAATTTATCTGCGACAAAATAATATACTTGAAATGCAACTCAACAAGAACCTGAAAATTCCATTTTAAGTCAATCTGAAACCAGATTCAATCCCCCCCCCAAAAAAAAAGTATTTAATCAAATCAAGATTTTTTTTAAAAAAAAGAACAATTTATGTCGATATGTATTGACCAGATCATGGAAATTCCAATAGAAGTCTATCTCAAACCCGATCCCAATAACCTGAAACTCAATCCAATCCCCCCCCCAAAAAAAAGTAAAATAAAAAAATTAGGAAATAAAAATCTGTTCAAGAAAGACAAAAATATTTTTCCGTCCCCATCCACTGACCAGAATTGAAAACTAGTACTTGAAATGCAACTCGGCAAGAACCTGAAAATTCCAATTCAAGTCAAACTGAATCGAGATTCAAACCCGAAAAGAAAAACCATTATCCAACCAAATCAAGATTTTTAGAAAAAAAAAATTATGTAAATAGGTACAGACTAGAGCATGGAAATTTTAATAAAATCTTAAACCCGATACAAACTCTCCCCCCCCTTACATAACTAACAAGAAGCCTTGATGACCCCACAAAACGTAACTAACAGGAACGAAGAGTCATGCATACTGCATCGATTATGATGCATTTTCTGACTCATTCTGAATATTGTAAACTTATTGTCATTCATGTACAATAATTTTACCATTCTGTGCAAAAAAACAAAGCATAATTAACGAGAGTAAAAAATTTTCCATTAAACATGTTTATATACTTTCCATTTTATTCTGAATGCTTTAAACCTATCAGTTTCATCTTTGTACAGTAATCTTCCCATCCAAATCTCCCCCCCCCCTGTTAGTTTATATATGCTTTGTGCAAACAGCAAAACATAAATAAACTAACAAGAATGAAAAGTTACACATACAGTATAGATTATGAAACACTTTCCAACACATTTTCATTATTGTAAGCCTATCATTTTAATCCATTTGCAGTAATTTTACCACTCTATATAAAGAACAAATCATAATTAACAAGAAAGAAAAACCTGTGTGCAACATAGATTATGAAACACTTTCCAGCATATTCTGAATATTGTAACGGATATTGTCTTAATCAATCTGCAATATTACCAACCTATTCAAAGGTTGAAACATAATTAACAAGAATTATGCACGCAGCATAGATTATGAAATACTTTCCAGCACATTCTGAATATTGTATTCCTGATCATTTTAATCCATCTGCAGTATATGTATCATCATGTGTAAAGAATAAACATAGTTAACTAGAATGAGAAATGATACATACAGCATAGATTATGAAATCCTTTCTTAGAAATACAGTGCTGAATGTACATTACTTTCTTATCTTATACTAACGTACTTTACTACAGAGTTGTTTTTAACGAAATCAAGTAGCATAGCATATATTAATAATAAAATATGAAATATCTTTTTTTAAGTGGGTGGGGGAGGGGTAATTAAAGGTGATCAGAAATCATGAATATGAATTCTTTGCATTAGTCTTTAATTTTTTGTTTTTATCTTTTTATTATTGACCTAAAAAAAGCACTGATATCAGTACAAAAAACCCTGAACGGGTTAAAAGCTTGTGACGCAGCACTTTATCTTATATATCTAAGAATTTTAAATTTGGGACTTAAAACTAATGATATCAAAATTTATGTGACGCTATGCTATTAATTAATATATACATATATTAAAATTTAATTCATTAAGGTTTTATCAATTACATCTTTCATAAATTCAAAATATGAATCTTAAAAGATATGATATCAAAATTTAAGTGACGCCTTGACGAGGCTTTAAACAATGTTTTAAAATTCCATTTATTTATTTATTGTCTAAATACATTTTCATATCTAAACAATACTTTTCATTTTCCAATACACTGTTAAATACATCACTTTCACTAAATATATATAATGCACTGAAATGTATTTATTTTAATAAATAGATTTATCTTTTGGGCTACGCTATCCAAAATCAAAAATAACATTTGAATACATATTTTTTGCGTCATTGTATCTATTTGCATATATTTAACTTACTTTGGATACAATGACGCAAAAAATATTTATTCAAACGTTATTTTTGATTTTGGATAGCGTAGCCCTAAAGATAAATCTATTTATTCAAATAAATACATTTCAGTGCATTATATATATTCAGTGAAAGTGATGTATTTAACAGTGTATTGGAAAATGAAAAGTATTGTTTAGATATGAAAATGTATTTAGACAATAAATAAATAAATGGAATTTTAAAACATTGTTTAAAGCCTCGTCAAGGCGTCACTTAAATTTTGATATCATATCTTTTAAGATTCATATTTTGAATTTATGAAAATGTAATTGATAAAACCTTAATGAATTAAATTTTAATATATGTATATATTAATTAATAGCATAGCGTCACATAAATTTTGATATCATTAGTTTTAAGTCCCAAATTTAAAATTCTTAGATATATAAGATAAAGTGCTGCGTCACAAGCTTTTAACCCGTTCAGGGTTTTTTGTACTGATGTTATATACGCACCGTGGTACCTGATTGGCGCTAAAACTGTGTTACTTTGCTTGGTATGGTAACTCAGCTATAGGTGTTTCTGTATTAATAAATTGCTTATTTACTTTCGATTTCTTCTTAGATACTCTATAAATTGTTTTGTGCTTTAGTTATTTTTTAATTTATTGATATTTTTGTTTTAAAATAGCGGAAAATAATTTTTAGAATGTACATTTCTTCGCTATTTTAGACGAGGATTTTGCGGAATTGTTGTTGTAAGGGAATCGGTATATAATGTTTATGCCGGAGTTATTTGTGAAATATGATATTTTCAACTGTAAATTGAGTGCTACTTGATTAACGAATTAATTTTAAATAACGAAAGAACAGTAAAACATAAGAAAAAGTACAAATTAAAAGTCGAATTGAAAATCACTGATGACGTAAAAAATGCGTGTATCGCGTGTAATATCAATTTCTTGTGACACTTACGATCATCGATTATCTGCATTTATTCTTATAATCTGGTATAAACTTTTTGCTCGACAGAATAATTAAGTATTACCGTAAATTGTATAAACAACAGTTAACATTATAAAATCGAGTTAAATAACTAAATTTCGGTGCAAATGCACACCCATGTTGTAAGAAAGAGGGGCTAATGTCATATATGCACCATGTTGGTGCGATATATTTCTAGCGCCACTTTAACGAAAACTTCATTTTCAAATGGCATTTATATTTCTATTTTTTAATTATTTTCTATAATAAGAAATAATAATAATATAAAAAAAGTTTATTTAATAACTATAGATATAACAATTTGTAACATTTAAAATGCAAATAAAAGTAAGTAAATAATTTATTAATTAATTAAAAACAAAGCTGGATTGCCATATGAGGCATAAAATGGTCATTTTTAATTTAATCTCGCCAGGTGCGTATATGACGTCTGTACCAAAAAATAGTTTCTCACATACAAAAAACATTCACCTTAATTTTCTGAGGAAAACTTTATTTATTCTGCTGGATTCCAAAGACGGAAAACTGTAATAGATTTGTCAAGAGCAAATTTACGTTGCGAAATATAATATAATATTGAGTGAGGATATATTAAGGTATCCACAGATACACATATCGTCAAGATGAGAGGTTGAGATTTCAAAAACTATCAAATGAAAATGAATCATTTGAAAATTGTTTAAACTCAATGATCAATCTCTGCAATCATAATGCTCACTATTTTAGAAGTATCGTGAATATACAATATTTAAATTGGTATTTTCATAATTGCCTCATTTATCTATCAAACTCTACTATAAATGATCAATTGAAAGATTTCTTTCTTAAAAGCCCGAATTTTGTTGAATGCATAAGCTGATACAACAACACAATATTTCAATATTATTTTAATATAATTGGCGTCAACGGGCCTTGATTCCATTGTTGTTGCTTTTATTTTTGACTCAGTTTTTCTTTTTCTAGCTCGCACTGATGAGTTTGGTCTGATGAAGCATCTCGATAGTATATTCGAAACAGCTGTTTGCTACCTTTTCATGCATTATTTGTGCATCTATAACCGTTGATTTTCTATCTATAAACACAATGACGCTTGTATCATTTTCAGAAATGTGAAAGAGCATTCGAGTTTCTTAAAAAACACAATCAAATGCAGTATTTTGTTTGATTCATGTTTTGTTTTGAAAAATAGACCATCGCAACGGGCTTAGTCTGCTAGTTAATTATATAGCGGGGTATTGAGATCTAATTCTCTTTAACTAAGATAAATAGATTTTGGCAATGGAGTTGTTATACTATTTGATTCAAATTTGCAATACTGGTACATTTTGATAAGGCGCTGCCCTGAAAAGTAAGAACGTTTATTGGTTATACATAAAGAGCGGATATTAAGTGGCTAATTCATAAATAAATCAAATAAATGCGTTTCTTCATACAAAATTTTCCGATTTGCTTCAAATTTGGTGCTACAGTATATTTTGATAAAGAACTCCCCTTATTAATTACCGTTTTTAACAATAAGAATGAGTTTTGTTTTATGAATAATACAGATAAAAGAGAGTACATTTATGTGAATAGGCTGTCTTTTAAATCAGTTTGACTTGGTATTTTTATTTTTATTTAAGACTTGATACTTTCTGAGTTTTTATTTCTAAATAACGATAATTTTTTAATGTTTTGTTATTTTATAATGTTAATAAACATTAACGTTAACTTCTGTAAAACATATGTCTCAATGATACAATCAGCTCTCACATGATAGTGTTTATAAAAAAAAACAAATTATATGTGTCCGATAAAATAATAAACAAATCGTTTTTAATAATAATTTCCTTCAGTAGTATAAAAATACACAGGGCGCCCATTAATTGACTTATAAAATTTAAATTACAATAGAGCATAAAATATCTGATAAATGTACTATATAAAAATCAGGTTCGAAATATACTCATTTAGTCTAAATTACAATTTATTTCATTTACATTTCATCCTGGTTTTCCGGATTTTAAAAATATTAACTTACACAAAAATATACTTACAAGAGATGTAATTTTATGGTTTGAGAACATCACTAAACCTCAAAAAAGGTTACAGGTACACGTCACTCAAAAGGAGCATCGAATAAAATGTCTTTTGTATTTTGAAAAGTAAAATTTAGTAAACATGTTATATGGATAATTGATACATCCACACTTATAATGAAAGAATGCCACTAAAATTTACGCAACGACAATCATTCGATATCAAACATCGATAAATGAAACGATTCATTTTTGGTCATATTATACATTGACTGTCTTATTGTGTACTTCACCTACTTCACCACTACCACACTCCATTTAGGTCTGGTGTATTATTATTTGTACATATCTTTCCATGGAGTATTATGTGTGTAATATATATATATTAGAGTGGTGCAAAAAAAAAACAAAAGTTTTTATTTCCGAATCGCTATAGTGCGGAAAACGTGCGATTGGTAAATAGAAAAAAAACAAAAAAAAGAAATTTTCATATCGGACCATATCTTCCGATCGCGCAAACTACCTAAATATTTAAAAAAAAACTGAAAATTTCAGATTTTTTTCAGAATTTTTTTTAAAAATATTGCATATAGGGTAACACCACCAGTAATTGGCATGCACCAGTGATTGGCACACTTTACAAACATGTCCTAAAAAAGATTTATATCCAGTCTTTTAAAAATTCAAGACCATATATCAGTTATATGCTCATTTACGTTAAAGATTATAACTTTGATTTATTTTACAAGATGACAATAGAACCTAGGAAAGAGAAACAAATCTGGCTTGAATCAAATTAGCCATTTTGTTGCAAATTTTTGTTCTTTGGCTTAAGGAAGGCATGCTTTTCAATTCATTATTATTTGATTTATAATATATTTTAAATTTTAATTGACAACAGTTTTGTTTAGTTAAAAAGGGTTACTTTAATTGTGTAAAAGTATTTTCGACAAAAATTTTTGGATTTCTGAATTAATGGTAGTTGCCAATTAATGCTGCTTCAATTTTGCTAGTTCCGAGTAATTGGCACCTATTCCAATTACAATGAATTCCCAAGGAATTTGAGATTAAACCATTTATTTTGGAAGTACTTTTAAAATTATAGACTAATTTTGTTTATCATTTGTTTTTATTTGAAAATATAAATTTTATCAGTAATTGGAATCCATTAAAGCTTCATATAACAATTACTGGGGACAGCATGACAATAACTGGGTATTAATGTAAGTATATTGTATTGTTTTAAAGTGTTCACATTTCAGATTAATATGCTGATTTCTTACTCTCAAAAACCTGAAATATGGCATCTTCATCTACAGTAACTTAATTTAAAGCGATTAAACCCAATGCAAAATGTAAAGTTTTTTTTTAATATAAACACATGCCAATTACTGGATCACAATGTGTCATACATTGGTGCTCTAAGTGCCAATTACTGGTGATTTCAGCAACTTTTTATAAATATATTTTTATAAAAATACTTTTTCAATTTTTTTTTTTGCTTTTAGTGGGCAAAATAGATGCACAGATATGCATTCTTTGATTTAAAAATATTTCCAAGTTAATAGCTTATTTCTTTGTACTGAAAATTTAAGTAAGTTTAACGACAAATTCTTAATGTGCCAATTACTGGGGATGTTACCCTACATATATTTTATCACTATAGTGAAAAATATTGGCATATTGTACAGTTTAATAATTATAAAAAAATAAATTGCATTTAGAGAATATCTTCCAAACGTGCAAGCTCCTTAAAAATTGGGAAAAAATTCAATTTTCAGTGATTTTGATGTATTAATAAAATAATTAAATAAGCTCAGTTTGCGGTCTCATGTTGAAATTTAAATGTAAATTAATACTATTGATCACATTATGCCTTTTTTGAACAATCGAGATACCACGACGAGACCGCTGCAGGGTGAAAAGGTTTAGTAGTTTGCGCAACTCCTGTTAGCCACGTTGCGAAACAGCGCTGAAGTCGCCCTACGTGTACTTACCCATCTCTCCCCAACCTCGTCCACTTGCACAGTGCTCCATTTCGTATCAGTGAGCCCGTGAATAAATTTCATTTGTTAATTGGGTGTATTGTATTATTTTAATCCATTAACAAGTGACATGGATAGGGATATGCGAGTGTCGTTGACCAAGAAAATTATTAGACAATCTTTTCATTGTCCTATATTCGATCATTCAAGAGATTTTCTGCCAAATATTCTACCAACACACGAATGTAACGTCTGTATATCTAAGAATTTTATACCTAAGCCTGTATACCTAAGACACTAAAAAACACTCTTTAAATGAATTTAAATGCTTCTAGAGTTGTTAAAAACACTTCTAGACTTTTTCAATAAATGCGCCCATAAAATACGCATAACTTAACGCGCCCGATAACTTTTTTCCATTAGCTAATTTTTCGTTCTTCATCGAATCTTTCAGCTGACGAAGACGAGTTCTCATTCTCTTCATGGCATTGCCAATAAATTCAAATTTGAATATAGGACACTCATTACCATAAATGATCAGTTTTATGAAGAGATCGAGACCTTTCGAATCAACATTACCCAAATACTTTTCATATCGAACGCAATAGCTTTGAAGAGATCTATTGAAAATTGAAGTAGTACCTTTCAGAATTAATAAAAATTTTCCAACTTCTGGTCACCTACTGATATAAAAGTTATATATCAGTAGAAAGAGGAGAAAAAATAGACTGAAAATATTAAAAGAATGA
Organism: Maratus speculifer; assembly: GCA_964019185.1. Taxonomy (NCBI): domain Eukaryota; kingdom Metazoa; phylum Arthropoda; class Arachnida; order Araneae; family Salticidae; genus Maratus; species Maratus speculifer. The sequence goes on from OZ025298.1 coordinate 20,773,050, forward strand.
AAAATTCGATATATTTTAAATTATTGCATTCCAACTGCCCTTAATTGACATTAAATACTTTATACCGATTAACTTACTGCTCACTTCAGATTTTATAGCATTTTTTAAACAGATTTTTTCAGATTTGGTGAACTATCAATAGAATTTGTCTTTTCATTGAGAATAATTTTGCCTTAAAAAATATTTTTCTTACTATCGACGTGTAGTAACGTTGGTACATATCTATGCTTTTTTAATTATGACTCCACTTAAGTTTCAATTTTTAATTTTAATAATAATAATAACAGAAAGTTTGCTTCGTTCTTTTTCCAAAGTTGATGATTTTTTAATGGTGATTCACTCGTGATTTTTTTATATCAATGATTTTTAGGTCTTTAAGACCAGTTTATTTGCAACGGAATGCATAATAAATTTTTGTGCACTTATTTTATAGAGTAAATAATTTTTAATTTTAATTTTTTAGGCACCAAACATCTGATGAAAAGAAAAAAAAATTGCGCTAATTCTACTACCTTTACTTTCTTGGAAATAAATAGTTTTATTTTAATAATTGTCAATAACATATCACAAAGCTAAAGGTAACGTAATCTCACAAAAATTTTAATGAACATTTTCAGTGAAAATTTTCCTGAAACGCGATGTTTCAATGTGGAAACCAGTTTACTATAATACATGCTCATTTTGAAATAAGGATTTATTTGTGTATAAAACAGGAGTGTGAGAAATATGATTATAACATAGCTAACAACAACAAAAAAAATGTGGGAAATTAATACAAATTTCTTCTTTTAATTTTGAAATCGTATTTAATTATTTGACCAAAAAAAATAACATTATTTAAATTTCTTAAAAAAAATGTTAAGATAGATATTACAATTTAGTTTTTGTTTTTTCATTTATAAATTATAAAACATATTATCTTATTCTAAATATGTTTTAAAGAAGAAAATTTATTTTAAAAGATTTTCATCTTTTTGCTATAAATATAAACTGAAATAACTCTTATTAATGAAAAATATCTTTTTTTTTTAAATATTCTGTAAAAAAAATATTTAACATAAGCAATCGATAGTTTTATTTAAGATTAACATGTATTTGTTCCAGTTTCGTTATTTTTAGTTTTTCTGTTTTATCTCAAAGTTTTATCTCTAATACAATTACATTTAAATAGATCCAGTTAATCTGCAGATAAACTGTCGAAGATTTTTCGTAAAATTATTGTACTAATTATTTACTACCAAACCGCAAACAATCCGATATTTTAAACAACATATTTAGCGCCAAGTGTAGAAAGAGGAATCAATTAATTATTCAGCACATTTTTTTTTCAGTGACATTCTTAATGCTTATTTTGCACATTTTAAAAAAGAAATAATAATTTAATTCTACAGACTTTTTTGTGGGAACTATTATTGGATTGCTATAATTTCGTTTTGCATTTACGTTAAATTATGCGCTTAAATAATAACTTATAAATGATAACAGATTTTTTAAAAATTATTAATGTAATTGTTTTATCTTTTAGTTTCGAAGATAATAGTATTTTTTATGAATAATATATGACAAGGTGTACTGTTTATCTTAAAGAATTCTAAAATATTGAATTTTATTAAACATATTATTTGGGAAAATGGTTTTAAATCGTACATACTTATGAATTTATCAAACAGTTTATAATCATATATTTGAGGTAAAAAGTAAAATAAAGGCCAATTAGATAAATCAAATATGATACTTATATTTTGAGTAATAATGCATTGTTGAGTTTGGAAATATCTATTTGGGTCATTTTCAGATAAAGGCAAATTTTATGTCCTTGACCAAAAAAAGAAAAATTAATGAGACTATGATGAATGTTTTAATTTTATTTAAAAAAATAGATAAAGAACTACATTGTGCAACAGTTTAAATGTGGAAAAATTATAATTTAAGTATAAAAAAATTAAAACGTTAATTTAAACGTAATAAAACGTAAATTTCATTGCCATGGCATGTCCCTAACTTCAAATTTAATAATTCAAAATTACACTTTAATGTGTTCGAAAGCTTTGAGCAAAAAAAAAAATAAAAATAAATAAATAAAAATAATAAATTTTTATCTTTCTACTTATGATATCATTAACATTTTATCTTTAAATTTTTCCCCTTAATTTTAATTAATTAAACTTTGTCCCTGGAGTTCATGGTCATTACCATGATGCAAAGTGTTTTCTTTCATAGCTCATCTCTAGTGGGCGCCAGAGTATACTTTTAGGTGTTGTATTGTAGAGGAGCACATAGTCTTACATGCAGTCTAATTTTGTCTAACTTAGTGTCTAACTTTTTTGCAATAGGTATGTACTGTTTCATTTTGATACTTTCATTCAAAAACTGAGAAGAATGTGCTTTTATGTGACATTACCATGTTTCATTTTACTAAAATATAATAATACAAAAATTAACTGTATCTATTGAATTATGTACATCTCTTGGACTATTTTGAAATAAATGTACTGTAAGCCTTTAATTGCTATAATTTAGCTTAAAATGAGGTTAAAATTTAAGAAAGTCATTACCATTGTAGTCATTATCATGTATTTTTGCAAACATGGTAATAGCCAACAGCCATGGAAATGAGAAATTTCAAGACTTTTTTTATTTTCTAACATTGTTTCACAAACATTATCATCAATAACATAAATTTGAGTTACTATAAAGATTTAAACTTACTGACTTATTGTTTAAAAATTAATTAAATCCGATTTTACAAAACAATTATTTTCATTTATCTTTGTGAACAAAATTGATATTTATTTCATGATTGATAATAACAAGCCTGTCAATGCTTAAATATAAATTTCTTAACTTTTAATGTACTTATATTTTATGAAATCGAATTATAAAGTAATTAGATTGACCTTCCAATTATTAATTTGGGCTTCTATAAATATGCTTATAAATAAGGCCATAAATAAGGCTAACGATTTCTGCTGATATTTTTTTCATAATGTCAGACATGCAAACATTCGATTCTTACAAAAAATAGAAAAAAAATACCAAGTGCAAAATTTCTCTTCATCTGAGAATGACCCATACAAGAATCATTGCACATATTTTATTTTACTTTTAAAATTAAACTCAGTTTTGCGATTTGAGTTTCTTCTTTCAAAACTACCTTAAGAATTGCATATTTTTAATATAAAAAAACTTATATGATAAAGCACGATTAAGTTCAATTTTTGATACCATTAAATAACTTCAGTTGTTGCATTTTTGATCCAACTTAATTTATTTGATCTTAAGTTACCTCCCAAATTTTAGGATTTTTTATAAATTATTAAGCGTAAATACATATATTTTTCAAATTTTAGTTCAAGTACCATTTTTATTTTATCAAACTTAGCAGAATTTAATTTAGTCATATAAACAAAATTCCGCACCATAATGCAGCCGCATCATGAAATAAAATTGAATGAAAATGTGAATTTTGTTTAATATATTTTTTATAAAGAAAATGTTACAGGAGGGCAAATGAGGTTTGTCAAGCGCGAAACTTTTAAATTTATAGCAAAATTTGAACAAACATTAACAGATTCATGGAAACATCTCAAGACAAATTCATTCAAAATATATTATTGTTATATTATTGCGATTATTTCAAATTTCAATTGATTTGAAATTTTTCTGGGTGTGCAGAGGTAAATATACAATAGAATATAAAGCACATAATTTTTCGAATGTTTGTCCCGCATTTACAATTTTAATTAAATTTTAGATAGAAAAGTATTAGTTTATGATTTGTTACTCTAAAATTAGAAAAAAAGTTTCATCACTTTAGCTTCCACACTGTAAAAAAAGAAAAAAAAAATCTGTAAAGTCACTAAACTTTTTCAAGTAAACTTGTATTCAAAGAACTTTTCATGTAACTCTAACAGCAAGACTCATGTAACCTTCCTCGGTTACATGAAAATTTCGTTATATGAAAAGTTTTTGAAATACAAGTTTACTAGAAAAATATTAGTAACTTCGCATTTTTTACAGTGTATATCCTTAAGAAGGTATAGTTAAAATCATCAAAAAAAACACAAAATCATGCGCTAATCAGATTATAAAACATTTTTCAGCACATTGGGACTAATGTAATAAAATTCATAGGTTCATTGCGTTAAAAAAAATGTTCAGTCAATAATTTGCGAAACATGTTATACATTTGCGAACAAAAGCTCAACGAAAGGGCAAAAAATAAATAAGAATTTAGCATGTCCTTTTATATTAATTTCAGATTTTATATGTAATGGGCAATATACTTAAATTTTTAAGAGTAAGGGAATGAATAGTACAATTATTTATTTTCTTCAGCAATTTCCTTTAAAAAACTAACATGTACTTCGCTATACACACACTGTAAAAAAAAAGTGTCGATCTACTAAAAAAATTTAGTGATCTTTGTAATTACTAAAAAATTTTTAGTAATCTTAGTCGGTTACAAGAAAATCTGTAAGAATTACTAGATAAAAGTTAGCAACGAATAGAGTTAATAATTTTATATTTTTAATAGCTATTACTAAAACTCACTTGGTTTGGCCTTGATAGCATAGTGGTTATAGTAACGGACTCCAGGCTAAAAGGTCCCGGGTCCGATACTGACCACTGCCAAATACGCCCCGAATGTATGCAGTGTAAGTACTCGTTAATAAAGGGATTATGAATATCCACACGGAGCAGTAGTAATGTTTGGTGCTGCCATCTATTGCGGTTTTGCCGAAAATCTTTCGCTCCAGAAGTCTGGATGCAGCTCAAAGGAAGCTCCTGCCCTTGGAGCCTACGTAATGGTTATTAAAAATAATTTTGGAGCTATTACTAAAAGTTGCTTGGTAGCTCATACTAAAAATTTTTAAGTTAGTTATACAAAAAAATCTTTTGTTCAGTTTGCAAAAGAAATGCTTGTTTCGCTTGCAAAAAAAGTTTGTAATGGTTACTAAAAAATTCTGTGGGATACAAATTTACTAAAAAAATTTTAGTAACCTCTTGAATTTTTTTTTACAGTGCAGACATTAACAGACATTCCAATATGCATTTTTTCATTTCAAGAAAAGCCTTCCGCAACTGCAAACGCACCTTCAGCAATTGTTGTTCATAGAGAGAAATGTGACTGATTTGTTTTGTGTGCTCTTGTATATGAATGGTAGATAGGTTCAATAATAAGCATTTTATGAAACACCCAGGAAATATATGTCAATTTAAGTATGTATAAATAGTGCAACATGAACAAAGTACATCAGATACGATTTTTCTTCATAAACTGTAATGTAACGTAATACCTTTTAGTGTCCGTGTAAATGTTAAAAAAATGCCATATTTTTAGCTGTAATCTTGGTGTGTACTTTATATATATGTATATAAATTTCCGTTTTTGTTTGAAATTATGAAACATTAAAAGCACGCTGAAACATTTTTCATCACAGGCCATAAAAATAATTAAATTCTTTGGATTGCCCCTGTAACAAAATTATGACTTATACACAGATCATTTCGTAATGTGAAACATTCAATAGTGAACATTAATTACATTTTTTATTCCGATGCAACTATATTGAGGCCAGAAAAAAATTTGGCCAAATAGAATTAGTAATAAATAAATACTCTACTACAGGTACTCCGGTAGTTTGACGATTTCTTGTTCTTGGTTACCCAAACTTCCCTTAAGTACTGTGTTCTACATTTTTTTGCAAATTTTGAAGGAATTATTACTGTTTTAAAACTAAAATTTTCAGATTTATAAATATTAATATAAATATCGTTGCGCTGATTAAAAAGAAATCTCTATTATTATCAATTAATTACAAGAATTATGTTTACTAAATCAATGTAAAAATAAAGCTTGTTATTCATCGTTTCAATTTAATTCAAAACACATTAAAAATTATTTATTGTTAAACTAAATTACAGGATAAACATGACTGATTATTTTTATTAATAAATACTTCAAATTCCGCACTTAATCAAATTGTCTCTTAGAGTAAGGATAAATTATTTTCTTCCTTTACAGCATTTAACCCTTTGACGGTTAAAGCACTTCTATTCATAAAATACTAAAAAGATTGAATGACACCGGAATTTAAAAACAAATTTATTTCATAATATATAAATGATTTTTTTACGTTCTTTGTAAAATTAAAATTTTCATTTAAAAATTCCGGTGTCAGTATGGCATTTCGCAATTCAAATTAAGTGGTATTCTGAGCGCGTATACGCGCTTATAACCACGAAAGGGTTAATTAGATCCGAGCTTATTTCAAAGATTAGGTGAATATATTCTTAAGAAAGAGAAAAAAAAATATTTTTAGCGCATAATGGAATTACATATTGTGAGTAAAGTAAAATTGATAAAATTCATAAGCATAAAACATGGGCAAAATCTGAAGCAGTTTTAAATGACTAAATGGAAGTTAATGTAAACATGATGACAATGCTAAGTTCTTAAAATGGACAAAGTACTTACAAACACTTTCTTTCTTTTTTTTTTAACATTGCACTTTAAATATTTTTTATTCAAGATCATACTATACGAATGGTGATTTATATATTTTTATATATTACACAAGAAATTAAAAAAAATGGTGACAAAACATACAGGATTTGAATTAATAATGAATGCGCATAGAGCATTTTACAAAGTTATTCTTAACGCTAAAATATATAGGAAAATTCTTAATTTTTCTCCAAAGATTTTTTAAAATTTATTGTGCGATTAATATATCCCATGATACATAACGTATGCCATAGAACGATATTTACAGTGAGTGTAAAAATACATAAAAAAAGAAGTTTGAATACTCCATTTAAGCCAATCTTTGCAAAAAAAATTGTAAAAATCTTAATATTGCTATTTCGAACAGACATTTGTCGGTGTTTAAACTAAAATTACATCAGAGTATTGGTTCATATTAAAACTTTATAACCATTTAAATATACTATTGCTGCTTCTGGTAACTGCATTTTAGCAGTTCATTTTCATTTCACGCCAGATAAGACTAAAGCATTCATTTCTTTTTGTAAAGCACTTTAAAATATTCAAGAAACAAGTTTATTGTGATTGAGAACCATAAATTTGACACATTTTTAGAATAAACACTTTATTTTCAGAAATTAAACCAAATGCTTCATTTTTATGTTCTACTGTATCCGTTACTTTCTACAGATAGATGACAAACATATGGAGTACACTGTAAAAAAAATTCTGATAAGTTACTAAACATTTTCTAGGAAACTTAGATTCCCTGAACTTCTCACGTAACGGTAACAGGAAAATTTCATATAACCTGTTATTTTACATGAATTTTTGCTGTAACCACTGCATGAAAACCTCTTGGAAACCCTTGGAAACCAATTGGAAACATCTTGGAAAACTTTTTTACAATGTCCTTGAAATTCACCAATACGATATCTGATGCTTCTGAAAAATTAAAAATGTTCACACATTCACTCTTTTTATGAAAAAAAACCTGACTTATATTACAATTTATCTAGTACGAAAACAGAAAAATAATGTTTGGGAAAGAGTAAATGAAAGCGTGTAGGCTTTGTTAGACAAACCTGCTAAATAATGAATCATCAATGTGTATCCAGGATCTGCAATTATCAAATAAATGAATGCCATAATCAATTTAGATTTGAAACTTCTCATCGCCTATACATCCAGAGGTTGTAATACATGTGTGTAGTAGGAAGAGATTGTAAACAGTATATGTGCATGTTCTTTTATATTCATAATTAACCTCTTTTCACACAGAAAAATTTGAAAAATAATAATATTTAGGTACATCAACAACACTTTACTTCATAATTTTAAATGATCCATGTGCCCCAGTTTCTTTGTTCAACGGTGCCCCATCTCATGGAGTTCAACAATACATCTGTTTACTCAATTGGGCTGAAGAACTTGAATAAAATAAAGCTTATAAACTAAAGATTACATCTTTATTTATGTGTTGAACAATAAATGAAAATCTAAGGAATACAAAATTATCAACAAAAATCGCACAACTTTATTTTCTTAAGTTTAGATAAGAGGGAGAAAAATACATATCTTGTTTAGACAGCATACAAAATGGTGCAGCTTTGTAAAATTATTGCCCTGCACTGTAAAAAAAATTCAAGAGGTTACTAAAAATTTCTTAGTAAATTTGTATTCCATAGAATATTTTAGTAACCATTACAAACTTTTTTTTTGCAAGTGAAACAAGCATTTCTTTTGTAAACTGAACAAAAGAATTTTTTGTATAACTAACTTAAAAAATTTTGGCATGCGCCACAAAGCAAATTTTAATAATAGCTCCAAAATTACTTTTAATAACCATTACGTGCAACCGAAGCGGAGGAGCTTCCTTCGAGACTTCTGAAGCGGAAGATTTTCGGCAAAACCGCAATAGATGGCAGCACTAAACATTCTTAACTGGTCCGACAGGATTTTCATAATCCCTTTATTAACGAGACACTACAGACATTCGGGGTGTATTTGGCGCGGCAAGTTTCGAACCCGGGACCTTTTAGCCTGGAGTCCGTTACTATAACCACTATGCTATTAGGGCCACACCAATTGAGCTTTAGTAAGAGCTATTAAAAATATAAAACTATTAACTCTATTCGTTGCTAACTTTTTTCTAGTAATTCTTACAGATTTTCTAGTAACCGACTAAGATTACTAAAAATTTTTTAGTAATTACAAGGATCACTAAAGTTTTTTTAGTAGATCGACCTTTTTTTTTACAGTGTGAAGCAGTAGTAATGCATTACCAAACACATTTTTTAAAAATAATTTATTTAAAGGAAAATATTTAGAGTGTTCAAAGGAGCCCCCCCTCCCTCCTACATTTGAAGAAGTAAGGGGTACTTTTCAACAAATGAACATGAAAATACTGGGTATTTTTATAAAAAGTTGCTTACCCACTATAAAAAAATGTGCAAAAAATCTACGGAATGTGCCAAAAATCTGCGGAAATCTGTAGATTTTTAGCCCATTATGCAGATATTTTTATGACTATCTTTAAAACTTCTGCAGATATTTTAAGGGTGTATATCGATTCAAACTGCTTATTTTCCGGTTTATTTTTAGATTCATTTTTGCTCTAAAATGCATCAAACTGGCAAATTTTCTTATTTAGAAAATACACAAGGTGCCGTGATTGTCGATTGTTTTATAAATGCAGAAAATACTGCAAAAAAGCATTCAAAAACAGCATTTGGAACCGATTTTTTTGAAGCGGGAGATCTTAGAACGAAAAAAAGTGTCATACTGAGAAGGTAATTGTTTATAAATCAAATTATAATAACTTGAACGTAAAATGACATCACACGGCACCTTGTAAGTCTCTTCAAAAATCCCCTCAGCAAGTTTCATGTTTCTACATTTAAAAATGTGTCTAAAATTGTATCGGAAAATTTCGAGCTGTTGAAGATGGAAAAGCGTTTTTTCGAATACACACTTAAGATAAAACTAAATCTGCCAACTTTCACAAGTTTCTGTAGAATTTCTGAAGAAAGTGGCGATTTCTACACATAATCTTAAGATTATTTTTAGTGGGGTATGTTTCACGAACATAAAGTAATATAAATAACATTAAATAACTACATTTTACTGAAATTACTATTTTTTTATTATTTAATCGAATGTATATCTTTCAAAGTTGATGTCAAAACTCATCGTTGAAACAACACAGAAAGTACCTCCAGTTATGGCTGGTTGTAAAAACTTTTTTGCTATCTTCTTCAAATATATTATTATAATAGCTGATGCTTCCGGAAAATTAAAAGTTTTCATTCACTCTTTTTATGAAGACATCTGACATTAAATTCCATTTTATTTATTACGAAAACCAGAAATAATATTTGAGAAAAAGTAAATGAAAGAGTATAGGCTTTGTTAGACAAACTTGCTAAATCATGAATAATTTTTGTGCACCTGGGATATGCAATTATCCAATCATCAATTTAGATTTAAAACTTCCCATCACTGATTCATATACAAAAATGTTTAGATATATCCTCAACTATTTACTTCATAGTTTGAAATGCTAAATTGTGCCCCAAATTTTCTTCTTAATGGTGATCCATTGCATGGATTTCAACATTTCAACTCTTTACACAGTTTGGATAAAACAAAGCTTATTAACTACAGCTAATACCTTTTTAATTTATTGAACAATGAATTAAAGTTTTAGGGATACAAAATTTTCAACAAAAGCGTTACGGCTTTCTTTCTGAAGTTTAGATTAAAGAATTAGAAAAATGCACACCTTGTTTAAACAGTGTTGTTCATGCAAAAAGGTGCAGCTTTGTACATGTACTGCACAGAAGCAGTAGTAATGTACTGCCATATGCATTTTTAAAAGATAATTTATTTGAAGGAAAATTTTAAGAGAAAGCAATGGTGTCCCCAGTTCAAATGTGGCCCCCTGTTCCTTATATATATGAAACATAAGTAGTTGTATAAAAAAATATATATGCACATATTCGAACGATAACATTTAAAAAATGATTTAATAGTAAACTCTATTGAGCACTTCATATAAAGAAAATAATTTAGTCAAATAATGTAAAAAATAAGAAAGATATTAGCGGTAAGTGTGAGAGGATTTTTAGTTCCTTCTAAAAGCAGATGAAGGATAAATTATATTCCACAAATTGAAAATTTTTATTAACTGAGTTTCACAAATAATTTAGAATTGGATGAATATGAATGAGAATATTTTTAACAAAAGCTACAAACGTGATACTTCTTTTTATCAAGGAGAAGTTTCGCTCTAGTAATTATCCAAAAAAACTAAAAAAATCTATAAAAAAATGAAAAAAAATTGACCATATGTGGAAAATCCCTTATCAATTAGTTGCATTTAGAGAGAACTAAAATCAGCGCACTCCAGACGCCGATATCTTCTAGAATTTTTAAGATATTTGAGTGGATATATATATATAGGTGCTATGAATATGTGTAAAAAGATCATTATTGTGGTTTGTACATACGCAGATAAAATAAAATTAGGTAACAACACACATTTCACAAAAATATTTCACATATTTATTTTCTAACTGCGTTTTTTTGTTTCTAATACATTTTGTTTTTTATCCCCAAAACTGGTGTTAGACTTGGGTGAAATCCTTGCATGATATAAGCTAAAAAAATGCCACATTTTTTTTTAACTAAAAGAAATTGTTATATATACTTAAAAATATTTGATATTCTTACAAAAATCAGAGAATATGTTGTAGAGTATCTACATTTTTCTATACTGCTGAAATAAATCATTTCGTGTATTATAATATACAGAGTGATTCCAAATATTGTTATTATTCTTTTACTTTTTGTTTGGCTCCTAATTAGCCTTTTTATCAAATAGACAATAATTGATAAGTAAGAGGTCAAGCATAATCTTTTAAACCCCGAATTTCTAGAAGAATCGAGCAAATATATTTTTAGATATTGAGAAAATGTCTAAATTTCAAGTATCCCGTCATTATTGACCATATAGTTTATATGCAATGAAAAAAATGTTTATTTTACGGTATAATATTGGCAGTGAGGGAGATAGTTTTAATTCTAACAACAAGCAGTAATATAAGATCTTATAAATGAATTAAACCGTACATTGTAAAAAAAGGGTCGATCTACTAAAAAAATTAGTTTCTCGCAGTGATCCTTGCAATTACAAAAAAATGTCTTGTAATCTTACTCAGTTACAAGAAAATTTGTAATATTTATTTGAAGAAAACTAGCAGCAAATAGATTTAATAGTTTTATATTTTTAATAGCTATTACTAAAATTCAATTGGTTTGGCTGTGATAGCTTAGTGGTCATAGCACCTAACTTCAGGCTGAAAGGTCCCGGGTTCGATGCTTGACACCACCAAAGACGCACCGAGTGCATGTAGTGTAAGTACTCGTTAAATAAAAAGGTTATGAAACTCCTGTAATAGCAGTTACCATGGGTAATGAATGATATCCAGACTTTCTTTCCTTTTCAGAAGCAAATTGAGCAGGTGGCAATGTTTGGTGCTGCCATCTATTGAGGCTTTACCGAAAATCTTTCGCTGCAGAAGTCTGTCTTCTTACCCACTGGGTCAGTTCAAAGGAAGCTCCTGCTTCGCGCACACGTCAAGAACAAAACTCATTTGGTGGTTCTCGCTCGTATAACTTTAAAGTTAGTTATACGAAAAGTTCATTTATACAGTTTACAAAATAAATGTTTGTTTTACTTGCTAAAATTGCGTTTGGAATAGTTACTAAGAACATGTGAGTAATGGTTACTAAAAATAATTTTGGAGCTGTTACTAAAATTTGCTTGATGGCTCATACTAAAAATTTTTAAGTTAGTTATACAAAATATTCTTTTGTTCAGTTTACAAAAGAAATGTTTGTTTCATTTTCAAAAAAAAGTTTGGAATGATTACAGTTTGTACAGTGTGTAATGTTTACTATAAAATTCTGTGGAATACAAATTTACTAAAAAAATCTTAGTAACCTCATGAAATTTTTTTACAGTGTATATTACTGTTAACAATATAATACTTGGTTATTTTACAGTTAATTATTGTTTACTTTATGGATTTAAAAAGGCACGACATCTGCTATATTATACCATAAAACCAATAATTTGTTTTATAGGTTATACGTAGGCAGAAATCCGCTTTGTAAATCTATGATCATACTTCAGTGTGGAATAAAAAGAACAAATTAAATTTTTTGATAATTCATAGTGCTGTTGCAATCGTAGCAATTCGAAATTTATATATAAATTTATGTGCCCAAGAGTGCATAAAATGCACAAAGATTACATGGCACGCTACCGTTTTGAAGCTCAGCATTTTTAGCAATAACTGCTTTTTCTATAAAACTGCTTTCCCCATGCTTATAAACATATTACGTCTTATGCAATATGTATTTTATAAACATATACTTTTATTTTTCTTCATAAACAGAATCAGACACTGAAATTTGGCAATGCTCCAATTTTTGAGTTAACAAATTACCATTAGAATAGAATTGAATGTACAAAGCTTTATTTACTGCTGATCTGCAATATCTTGAAATAATTTAACCATATGGTTAATTAATTAATAATAATTAATTAGCGATTAATAGCAATTAGAATAAACATATAACTCATTTGTAAATAATAGTAACGGCCAATATTTATTTTGCTTATTTATTTCTCTAATTTTTTATTGATTTTCATGTAAAAGTATTTACCAACTTTAAAATACTTTTTAAAAGTGTACAGTTCTTTTTTTACTTAATATATGACTGCATCACAGAAAAAAAATAGATAGGAATTTATGTAGTAAAGACATATATCCAAAAACATAACATGTAATTTTCAACAAATGCTGCGAATGATTTTACAAAAGGTCCACTTATGAAAATCACCTTTTTAAGGGAAATCATTCACATTACTATTGTTTGTAATTAACGCAGTACAAGTGAAACTTTATTTTTTCTAATCTTGCATTTTTAACTTTCTTTTACACACATGTACACTTTTAATTATAATTATAAATTTAAAATATATATATATTTCAGTATTTTGAAGACTCGTTTTGCCATCAAACATTTATCTTTGACAAATTTTATATCAAAACCTAGTAAGATCTTATTTCATTTTCATTTAAAAATTGTAAAGAAGAATTTCTACTTGTTAGAAAAAATATTTCCCCTGAGAGGGCGATATCGAATTTCAGAACAATATAAATCCCAAAAGGCGTTATTGACTTTTCAAATTTAAGATAGATTATCACAATTTATCCTTTCAATAAGTACATGATATTACTTTTAAAAGTCCTTTATATATTTTTTAACAAAAATATTTTTATTTATTTATAGAAAGTTCATTTTTTATTGTATTTTAAAGGATCTAGGAAAAAGATTTATTGACAGACTTTATTACAGATTTCTAATACGCTTGGATATTTGAGCTTTGGTTATTATAATTTCCTAGCTGAATGTGATGTTGTTGTTGTTTTTTATTTACAATTTATTTGTATTTTTCATAGTATCAGTCAAGAATGTTCTGATCTCTTTTTATACAAACTGAGATTTTTTTCTAAGGAAAATAAGAATAAACGAAGTTAGAACGTAATAAAAAAATGCGATGCATATTTGGTAAGAAAGTACCGAAAAAAATTAATTTTTTACACGTGATTTAGTTTGAAAAGGGAAAATCCTGATTATGACTCTGTAACTGAAAACTTAGCCTATCCGGATAGTGATATTTGAAAAACTTATTAAATGTATTTTTGCTATGTTATTAAATATAACTTATATTAACTTATTAACTTATTTAATTAACTTAACAAGCTCATAATCCTTGGTTATTCCCAACTATTAATTTTATGATTCCATACACTGTTAAAAATTTGACCCATTTCCTGCATCATAATTCCTCCGCTGTTACTGTAAAACCTATAGAAAACTACAGAAAACGGCTACGTTACTGTGTTATGGAACATTCTCATTGGTCATAAATAAAATATTCTACAAAAGCTGTGGATTGACGCTGCAGCAAATGGGTCAAACTTTTAACAGTGCACTTAAAAAGAGAAATCGGAATAATTATAAGATCAGTCCCTTGTTTGTCAGTGACAGCCATTTTACTCGTAAACTAAGAAACGTGCAAAGCTAAATTTGGAAGTAAAGCCTATTGACCTACTTATTTACAGATTATTAAACAATTATAAAAATATTCAGGAGGTGGGTTGGAGGGTTAATCAAGTCACTTAAAGAAAATAATCGCTTCTTTGTAAATATTGTGGGGCATCTTGTGAAAGTTTTCGTTACGCTGAACTAAAAAATACATTTAATTGTAGGTATATTTTCAGAGATATCAGTGAAAATAGAGGGAAAAAGCAACCCCCCCCTACCGCCATCTAATTCCAAATCTACTAAAACTAAAATTATCATATCTTTTCTCAAATTATTATTATCAAACATATGATCCAGCCTTATAAGCTATTGATAACCGACAACGGTAAAATACAAAATTCAAACAAAATTAGTAAAGCCTATTTTAGTTAAAATAGCTTGGCCCATAGTGATCTAAAAATGACTCAACAATCGAAGTTTCTGGAACATATGCTGTATCTAAATGGTATTCTCGTGCCCGAAAATAGTACATTACAAATTCTTTCCAAAATCATTTGACCCGTTTATAGCTATAATTAGCTTGAAAACGACGTATAATTATACAGAATGTCCAAATAATCGACTTTTGTTAATCATGCAACGTAACCCAGTGGTTTTCTGGATCCTAAAAACGATAGAATGAAAATTTTGATCAAAATAGTCCGAGTCATTTTCTAGGAATCTGTCTTGTCATATAGTGATCCAAAAATGACCCAGCAGTTGAAATTTAATAAACATGTTACCTAGCAAAATGATCACATTCTGTCCGGAAATGGTATATCATTAAATTTTATAATAATAGTATGAGCCTGTTTTAGATAAAATTAACTTTATCCTGACCCAGTTTGACCCAAAATCACCCACTAATATAACGTTTTCCAGCGTGTAATCTTGACCAATATTATACTTGTGACGAAAAATGGTAGAAAAAATGTAGTCAAAATCATTAAATTCATTTTCTAGAAATAATTAGTGTGACCCACTGTGAGCGAAAACAGATACACTAATCAAATTATCCCTAACATGTGGCTTATCCGAATGGTCTTCGTTCAATCGAAAAAGGTAGACTACAAAAAATTTTCAAAATAGCTATAGTTATGTTTTAGATAGAATTGCTGTATATCGTTAAAGCAGAATTCGTAATAAGTATAATTGCAGTTAATAAAAAGAAAAAAACTTATATTAGCAAATAATCTCAAAAGATTGTATCGAGAAAGCCTCACATGATTTTACACTTTCATTACTTTTTTTTTTTATTATTTGCTAATTCTATTTTTTTCACATTTTTTATGATTTTTAGAATAGCCATTAATTTTACTGAAAATTTTGTTCACATGAAAAATAGCAATAATGCGTTTGAAGAAAGTATTAAATCATATTATAAGATACTTCTTTTACATTGTTCTTGTATCAGGCGCAAACATCTGAAAAAAATCTCTAAAGATCGCTAATTACAATCAACCGTTTTAATTGTTTTCACTTCAATGGATTATTAGTAGACAAAATTGGATTAGAATTCTAAAATTTTAGTTATATATGTATTATTGCTTTATTTTTTTATGGTTAAAAAGTTTCATTTTGTTTTAGAATAAAAGCTGGTGAAAAATTCTGCATTAGGTATAATTTATTAAGGATTTATATTTCAAAGGATTGCAAAGGATTTATATTTCACAATACTCTGCATGCGAAATAAGATTTTAAAAACATACATGCTTGAAAATTGCTTTTATAATAATAAAAATGAAGTTAATTCTTTATAAACCTTTGAAAAAAAAAGCGATATAGCTTTGAAATAACTTGAATTTAAAAAGAAAATTTTTCTTTATTCAACGACATAAAAGTGTGCTGTAGATAGAAAAAGAGAGAGAGAGAGAGAGAGATGCAATAAAAGCAAAATTTTATGCTTTGTTTTTTTTTATTCGGAAAATGACGTCAGTGTTATGCACAAACACGTTTTTACATTATAATGTAGATACAAAATCAAACAAAGCTTCTTTTTTCACTCTTTTCTCATCCTGCCGTAAAATAGAAAGTAATTAAATGTCTCCTATTAACAAGAAAAATATTTTTAATATAAAGAAAAAAAAATAAATATTTCAATGAAAAGAAGTTTGAGTTTATATTGGAAGAAGATTAAATTTGATATGATAATTTTTGCTCGAATTTACTTAAATTTAATTACTAATCAATCCGAATTTCATTTAAAAAATAATATTACTTATTTCATAAAAACTTCAAAATGTGAATATGTAATATTAATAATGAGTTTCTATAGAAAAATAATTGATTTATGTATTAAATAAAAGTACTTATAATCGTTAAATTTCCATTATTTATCTTTTTAAAATCATAATTCGTGTTTTACTAAAACTTATTCATACTCATTAAATATTCTTTTGAAATACTATTTGTTTAAAATGTGTAAACAATATGATATTCTAAGGAGAATATCTTTGATTTTTCTTTTGATGGCGTAAAATTAATTTTTTTCATTTTTTCAAGATAATGATAATATAAGATAAGTAAATTTGCTTTTAATTAACTAAATTTACAAAGGAGAATTCTTTCATTGTAAATAGTTTACAAATTACACTTGTTTCCATAGAAATCCACCACAGTATATTTACAGAAGTTGGACAAAAATATGGAAACACCTTAAAAAAAACACGTTTCCTTGCCTAGTATTGTGTACGGTACCCGTTGTTATTCAAAACAGCTTACAGTCTTCTCGGAATGGATAAATACAGTTTCTGTATGTTTGCCAAGGGAATATTGTACCATTATTCCTGCAAAACGGTGGCGAGTTCAGATAACTATGTTGGCGGTGGATAGCGAGAACGCACTTTCCGCTCCAATGTAGACCACAAAGTTTCAATAATATTCAAGTCTGATGACTTTGGTGGCCTGGGGAGATGCGAAAATTCTTCCTCGTGCTCAGAAAACCAGTCCTGGACAATCCGAGCTGTGTAAACGGGGACGTTGTCGTCTTGGAAGATACCATCATCATTGGGGAACAAATCTTGTACCATTGGATGGACTTGATTGACCAAAATGTTCACTTAAGTCTGAGCAGTGATACGTCCTTACAGAGTTATCATGGGGCAGAAGAGAACCACGATATGGCTGCCCAAACCATCACCGAACCCCCACCATGTTTCACTCTTGGCAACAAGCAGTCTGTATTATAGGCTTGAGATGGCGTCCTCCAGACGTAAACTCGTCCAGAAGTGGGGAGCAACGTGAAAGAAGACTCATCAGACCATATTAGGCTCTTCCACTGCTCTATAGTCCAGGCTTTATGACTTAAACACCACTTTTTCCTGTTACAGGCATTAGCATTACTGATGGACAGCTTTTCAATTGCAACACGTCCAGCAATTCCCTATTTATGAAGCTCCCTTCTAATTGTTTTGGTACTCACAGGATTTGGTAACACAACATTCATTTCAGAAATAACTTTTGCAGCTGTGGACTGCTTATTTTTCGCGATAATCCTCCTTAATGATCGTCTGTCACGATCACTCAGCACACACTTTCGTCCGCGCTGTGATTTAGCGGATGATGTTTTTTTCCGCATTTCAAATATGCGGAATAAATCTGCAACACACTAACTCTTGAAACACTAAAAACCTCGGCTACCTTGCTTACGGAAGCACCCACCATACGCGAGCCAACAATTTGTCCACGTTCGAAGTCTGTTAACTCTGACATAATGCAATGATAATCTCACATAACAGTGCTCCAACAACGACTGAACGGTGCAGCGATTTTACGAAGTTGTATAGGTGGCGTCAGTAGGCGAAAACTCCAGTGCCATCAACATAGTTCATTATAATCAATCTTTCTTTTTAAACATGCATTTCAAAAGGTGTTTCCATATTTTTGTCCAACCCCTGTATGTAAACGTTGTTTCATTTCGATCAAATTTTCTTTTTTCATATTTTATACCCATTTTCATTGCTTATTTGTTTGATGATTAAATAAGCTGGAAGGTAAATATTTAATTTGAATAAGAACATAATTTGTACGAAAGAATATCATTATTCTAAAAGGAAATTTATCTAATATTATTACCACTGCCGTAAATGATTTTTTTTTTTTTTTTGAGGTCTTTAATCGGTAATATTAAAAAGTATGTTGCATACAAAAATAGGAAAATTGATAGTATTATAGTTGTTACGTTCGATGACTACGCTGAATTGTACCACTTTTACATTTTAAAATCATTGTAAGAGGTAGTACTTTCATAAGGTCGATGAAAATGTTCCAATACAATTTTGTAACAGTAACAAAATTTACACTATATGGCCAAAAATAACCTTCAACTTGCGATTTAAGATCTAGAGAAATATATGAGGAATTATCCTGAAACTCTAAGTGTACAAATATAATAGTAAGTAATGTAAAAAACTGTAGATTATGATTAGGCGGCTTATTGTGATACACAATTTTCATTTTTAAGTCAATAGCATGTATAGCCATTGGAAAATTAAGTTTTTTTTTTTTTTTAAACAGTCAAAATTCTTCCAAGATTTTAGATTATAATTAGCAGAGTTCTTAATATAAAACATTATTCTTTTCTGAAAATATGACAAACAACATTGCACACAATAATCCTGTAATCAGAATTTAAAAAAAAAATAATAAAAATTGTAGGAAAAATGAATAGGTTTACTAAATAATTATTCACTGCGCATGCGTCAACAATATCAAAATTTCATTTGCATATTATGTTAGCTAATTGTATAGAGCAACGTTTGTAAGAGTCTCAAAATCATAGCTTTAAAATTCTGAAAGTAATAGTCAATAGAATAAAAACAAAATCCGTTGTTATCAAAATGAAGTGAAAAAAAGGGGGATTTATCCAAATGTAGTTGTACGTCAAATATTGTGTACTCTATATTGACACTAAATAATCCATATACGGATACAATCCGTTTTGTTTTTGCTTCATTTTGGGAATAACGGATGTTTCACTTATTCTATTGACGATTATTTTGAAGCTGCGATTCTGATACTTTCACAAAAGTTGCTCTATACATTTAGGTAACATAATATGCAAATAAAATTTTGATATCGTTGATGCATGCACAGTGAAAAATTATTTACTAAACCTACTCATTTTTCATACAATTTTTATTATTTTTTAATTCTGATTACAGGATATTGTGTGCAATGTTGTTTGTCATATTTTCAGAAAAGAATACTATTTTATATAAAGAACTCTGCTAATTATAAGCAAAAATTTTGGAAAAATCTGAGACCGTTTAATAAAAATACTTAAATTTTCTATGTGTATACATGCTATCGACAAAAAAATGAACACAGTTTATTACAATAAGTCATTCAATCATAATCTACAGTTTGAGCGCTTTTGCTACATTACGTTTGTCAGGATTATCCAAAAGGCATTTATTATTTTTTATTTTATTGACGGTCCCCTGTGGAGTTTCGGGGAAAATTCTTCACGGAAATGTTTGACGTGTACTATTATAAGGTACCCTGGGGTAATAACGCCAGGCGGGGTAATAACGCCAAGTGCTTATATTTTGCATAATTATGAAATAATCAGGTAAATGACACCCATGTGCTCTGCGCAGAAGGGTTTTGACTCATATAAATCGCAAAAAACAGCTTCAGGTTAATTTGTTTCATTTTTAGGTCTTATTGTTTTTACAAACAACTAAAATTAACGCTTGATCTAAAATTTGCGAGATACGTTTTGTGATGTGAAGACGATCTTTTTATCCGGAAATACTTTGTTAATTACATAAATTTGTAGTGCATTTCATGTACTTTTATAATGTTGTTGAAGATTTTGGATATTTTCTCGAGATAATTTGTAATTTAAAATGTACTGAGCAATAACTATACCGGGGTAATAACGCCAATCCTTGACAATAATACCCCGGTTGATTCCCTACAGTGGCCGAGCTACATCCTAAATACTGATTCAAATAAACACAGTTAATACTGTGCAGTATTTCTCATATTTCTATTTTAGCGGTATTTTTTAAGCAAAAGAAGCTCACGGTCTGATATTCTTTCGCCTTATCCCCTCCTCCAGCACCACACCTTTTTTTTCTTACACTTTCACAAAAAATTGAACATTTTCAATAGCTTAGAATGCAATTTGTCAATTTCTAAGTTTGTAGAGTTTGTATTTTTAGAATTGGGCTATCTACATGCAATTATTCCATCTTATTTCATAGTTTTGTTTGCATGGCGTTATTACCCATATAGGTGGGTAATAACGCCAAGTAGCATTGGTCAAGAAAAAACGCCATTACATTTTATGAATACATATCTGTTAAATTATTTAATTTTATATAGATAGTCAATGAGTTGCTGTATCAGATCCTATATCTGTTTGAAAAATACAATCTAAAACTTAGCCGTGAAAATTGGTAGAATCTTAACGTGGCGTTATTACCCCAGTGTACCTTATGTATACACTTAGATTTTCAGGATAATTCCTCGTGTATTTTCCTAGATATTTAACAAAATGTCTAAAATCGCAAGTGGACGGTCATCTTTGGCCATATGGTGTAAAAGTATTAGAGGAAAAAACAGCCGATAAGTTATGATTGAACTAATAAACTTAGTTAGAAATTGCCATAACATAAAAACAATGCAAGAATGATTTCGAGCTAAAAATAAAACGTTATAAAAATATGCGTTAAATTTGTGGCAAAAACTGATGCAGTAACTTTTGCCTTCAGAATTGTGGTAAAATTAGATGTAATAAAAATGTACAACTAATATCATTGCAAGAATTACGGCAAAAACTGCTGCAACAATGCCAGCAGTTTTTGCCATATATTTAACGATTTTTTTTAGTGTAACAGCCTGCTATCAGCTGAAGCAAACACGTGCCCGTAAGTAGTCAATGTCAAAAGTGAACTGAAAGATAGAGGATGGAGTGTAAAAATTGCAAAGGGTTAGATAGGTAGCGCTAGTTAAAAGGGAATATGCAGAAAACGAAAATGTTGCCAAAATGGTACAAGAGAAAACGATGAAAAAAATGAAAAAATAGATAAATGAAATTAAAATAAAATAAAAGCAGCAAAGCAAAGTAACTTTATATGTCAAATGAAAAGAGACGAGATAAAAGAAAAGAATTTCAAAAGCAATTTCCATGCTAATGGGTGAGTGTTAGATAATAAGAGATCGTAGAAAAGTTTATCGGAATTTTTACAAGTAAAATAAACTTTAAGAAAAATTAAGTGAGAGAGAGGGATTGGGTAGGAAAAGATTCTGCCTATGGAAAAATTGAAAGAATGACCAGAAAGTCAACATTGAGAAGCAATCGAGGATTTAGAGATTTCTTGACTTTCAATATGCTTCTGATGATTGCATAACCTGAATTTTAAAGCCACAACTCATTCTACAAATTTCAAATAAAATTAAAAAAAAGATATTTTTCAAAATCACGTGATTCAAAAGATAATTTGCTCGTTCTATATCCTCATACAATTTTATCCCAATCAAAATTTGTAATTGGAAACTTTACCAAATCTAGTCAAAACTTTCGTCAGTCAATTAAATGTATATTAGGATTTTCTTTTAAACATAAACTCATATGTACTTTCGAACATATATTCAGATGTACTTTTAAACATTTGCGCCCTTAATTTATCTCTAGTAGGTAAAATTTGTACCACAGATGTATATATGCAAAAGCTTTTAGCTTTTTACTAGTTCACACACTGATGTTTGGCTAATTATCCCCACTACACTAAATTTAAATTCCTCCATATATTTCAATGCAACGATAAACTGCTGTCAACATCTGTTTTTTATGAATATCCTTCTCTCGCTAAAACCTTTGTTTATGAAAAATATAAAATAATTCTCTCTTGGTTTGCTCCTCATGAGGTAACGATTAAATTAAGGTTTGTTTTTCTAAAAGCTTAATCTCATGATATCTGTCTTACATCCTTTCCCCCCCCCATTCAAATCTACGTACATTAACGTACATATATACGTAATCTATGTATACCATTATAAGTTGATCCGTGTATAATCTAAGTATACAACTATCTGCAAAAAATCATCTAAAAACTGAATCCCGTATATATGTTAAACAAACATAATAAAAAAATCAGTGAAAAACAAAACTTAGCACTTTTTTTGCAGAACTAATAGAGAAAAATGTGCTCTTTGAAATTAATGCTATCTCCAGACGATTTCCAGTAGGTCCTCGGTGCCCAAAAATTGGAGATTTTTTTTTTTAAAACGAATCAATTAAAGGCAGACTCAAATCGAAATGTATTGAATGGAGAATCATCTGATGATACAGCTGTGAGAAGAGGCTGCAATTTTTAAAAAATCGACCTAGTTGTTAAATTTAAATGGAGAAAGAAGCTTGGCTTGAATTGACATAAGAAATGGTCGACTGATCTTTCAAAAAATTGTTGCAAGAATAATGCGATGTATGGAATTGAGAATGATGTCGTTTCTGAAGAAAATGGTGATGATGATGGAATATCAGATACTAAAGATATTCTTTCTGATGTGTGAATGAATGCAATTTTAATTAAATTATAATAATAAACTGTGTTAATTGGATTTTAAATTGTAAAAGGATTATTAATGTATTTTTATAAAATTTTGAGTTTTTTTTTTTTTTTTTTTTTTTTTTTTTTTTTTTATTTACTATCATTTGTATTTTTAACAATTTTCTTATATTTGGGTAGAAGCCAACATATTGAAGCCAAAAATGTTCGGCTTAAGTACGGGCATATAAGATACTTTTGAAGGCTACAAGTGAATTATTTTTAATGTTCTCGAACTCTATTTGATTTTTAGCGAATTGTATATTACTACAGATTCTGCAATTTTCTTAAAAATGTTAAAGTCATTTCCCATCTAGATATAATATTTGAATCTCCGATTATTATTACTATGTATTTTATTTATAACATTTTTTAAGTGACAAGCGTTTTATGATAAAATGCTTTATATCAGATGTGAAATAAATAAATCAAATAAAAATAAATAAATAAATATTATTAATGTTACAAAGGTCCCAAAGTCCATGAAGTAACGGAAACTTTTGATTATCTCTGTAAATATACTAATCAGGCTAGGAACTTCTTTGAAATAGGGTTCGTTCTGGAGTAAATGTCAATAGTTTCCAAACATTTCAGGTTAGTCCGAGTATATTTACAAGAGTTAGCGCACAGACAGACAGACAGACAGATAAACTGAAATCATAAACAGTTTTCAACTTTGTTGGAAAGTGTTTAAAAGGATATATTGTTTTATATGTGCTTTCGTCTTGCTCAGCCACCGTCCATCCGGAATTTTAATATGTTCTTTAGTAGATCATCCCAAAAAAATTTGCAAATATTCAAAAATTTCAAAATGTTCTTCTAAAATGGCTGAAAGTCCTTTTTTGCCAGAGATAACACGACGACCAATAAAAAAAATTAAAAGTACACAGAGCGTCATGTATTTATTACAAAAATACCCCAAAATTATCCACAGAGCACAAAAATACTCTGATAGAACTAAGATGAACTATTGATTGTCATCTGATATGTTATTAAATAAGTAGAGTAAAACTAAAATGCATCTTCGGATGTAAACTATAAATGACAGAAAGAAGTTTGTTACACTGTTTTATTTAGTTGCTAGCTGATCTACCAGGATGTTCCCCGGGTCCGTAATAATAATATTAAACGAACTTGAAATTTGCATAATTATAAATTTAACTCGAAATCTGTGAAAATTCATTCTCTGAAATACATTGCCCTGGGCTTGGGTTTTTTAACTAACCATAAGCCAAAAGCGAGAGTCCAGGGTGGCTGGTTTCCATATCTAAATACGTGGCCGCCGACTGTGTGAAACTTAGTTTACAAATAATAATAATAATAATAATAATATTTAGCTGTAAAAATACTCAAAATGACTGCAATAGGAAACGCGATAAGGAATATGTGTTCAATGATTGCTTGGCTTTCAGGTTAAATTGTTGATATTTATCTGTAAAAATCACTGTTAAGTCTCGTAACTAATTACTTATTTTCACATAGAAATCCTGAGTGAAATATTTGGAATTTCAAACCAATTACATTACTCTGAAATCCGACTATACCATGAATGAAATCGATACTGGATGATTACCTAAAAGATTAGTATATAATATTATAGTTTCAGATCGATTGTACAAAAACAAGTATACGTTTTTAATCAAAATATGTGTAATATTCACTCTTTGGACAAAATCTTAACAGCAACCTAATTGTACTATAACCATAACCTGTCTGTAACCTAACTGCAACTTAACCGCAACCTAGCCGTAACTTAAATATAATATAAATGTAATTTAGCCGTCACCTTATCATAATATATCTGTAATCAAACCATAACCTAACTTCAATTTAACCTTAAAGCTATCTGTAACTTAACCGAAAATTAAATCTAATTTAAGACTAATCATAACGTAATTGTAACTTAATCGCAACATAGCTCTTACCTAACTTTAACCTAATTCTAACTTAACACTAACTGTAAACTAAACATGAATAACCATCACATGCTACAAAGTACTTTAGTTTTACTTGTGACTGCCACAGGGTGTATTATGTTACGTGGAACATCCGACATAGAAGATGGCCACCCGCGACAGAGTATATAAGGCGTAGTATGCACGCTTTGCTGAATGTTTCAGGTTCACTTTCCATGCCCATTATGAGAACACTTCCGTAAATTAACCTAAAACTGAACGATACTCCAATTTTCAATATGTTTTGCATAGTAGATATGAAAAGAAATTTAGATTTAAATAGAAACAGTACTATATTTAAAATTTTTATTTTATTTTTTATTAAAAATGAATTTTGAATTTTGAATTTAATGAAACATTCCCCAAAATAAATTTTCATATGCATATTATCTTATGCAATAATGTTCTCTTTCAATAACAACTATTATCATAAAGTGAATACTTGCATGTTGCATATTAAGTAGATACAGCTAAGTAAAATAAATCTTTCGAATGAAAGCTGCATAGACTTGTATTTTTTATAATAGAAAAAAAAAGTAAATTAAATCTAAACTAAAAATATCTTTCCAAAACACAGCTTTTATTTTCTATTAGAGTGCTATCGTATTTGAATAACTTATAGACAAAAAAAATTTCAAATATAATTTGTTGCAAATGATACTTTGCATTAAAAAATATTTGTTACGTGATTTACAGTGATGAAGCGTATATTTATTTACAGTAAAAATACAATGATAATAAATGATTGTTTTAATATTTCTACAAAAAGTATAATCTTTGATTTTTTTTTACAAGAAAAATGCACATAAGAGCATTATAAACAATCAAACGCTGCAACAGCTGATTCCACTGTGATAGGGCAAATAGATTAAGCTCTAGATAATACAAAAGAAACAAAGAACATTTGGGTTGATGCCAAAATCAATTTTCACCTTAGAAAATTTGTTAACATTGTACATTTGAAGCGAGTTGAGATATTTAAGTAGATAATTACTGAATTATTGTCTGTTATATTCCTAACGAAATGAATTCTTAACATGCGAATTTGAAATTAAAATGTGAATAAAGTCCGTTTTGCGTTATTAAACATTTTAAATAGTTACAAGTATAATAAAACACTTTAAAAATAATACTTTATTAACTACTTTATACATATACACTTTCATAAATTACGGATTTTTTACGAAAATTACGGATAAACGGATTTTTTTTTTTTTTTTTTGATCATGTATTGTAATTTTGTATTTTAATTAGAAATAACTTAGAATTGCATCAAATAAAAAAAATAAATGTTAGGTAGAATAGCCCGTTTCTATTTTATTTATTTATTGTTATTTTTTATATTATTGCTAAAAATCATTTGACAGTTGAAAATTTAATGTTATACTAAGTTTAAAACCATGATTTTATTTACGTAACATTTAACAAATAAGCAATTCGTTCATTACGTTATGCAGTTTGATCAAAAAGCCGCGCAACCCTTGAAAAATATTTTATTTACTAAAATACAAACAGGATTCAAGTTATAAACAATAACTAAACTAAAAAAGAGTAAGACGGTAAGTCTCACAAAATGTCACATTTTGATCTTCTGAAATATTTAAAGTATCGATTGAGAACAATTTAAAATTTCAAAAAAGTAAATTTATTCTCTATTAGAGGATAAAGCATTTACCTTGTAAAATTGGTAGATTTTGAATATCTTTAATAATAAGTTAATTTTTAAATCATTAAATGATATTTCTTGGCATATATATATATATATATATATATATATATATATATATATATATATATATATATATATATATATATATATATATATATATCTTTTTTGTGGGGAGGGAGAGGGTTAACATTTTAATTTTGTTAAATTAAACATGATTTCAATATAGTTGTAAAATTTCATGTAATATTCAGTATCAGTTGTTAATTTATGAAAGTCAGGAAAATGATACCTTAAAAGACTATTTGCCATAAAAAATGCCCAAGCTAGGAAGTTATCTGAGAAAAAAATGCTCACTACTTATCGCTCAGTTAGCTTAAACGGTAAACACATTGGCCCTGTAAGCCAACAATCTGATTTCGATCCCAAGCCTGGGCATGTTTTTACTCAGTTGAAAATATTCAATTCGAATGACAACTATATTAATCACTTTGATTGTGCTAAGATAGTTGTTTATATCTATGTATCCATGGTTTAAATGGAGTTCCTTTACTTGTGGTTTATTCTGTTAAGTTGTCTAAATGACAGACTAGATGTGATTGCGAATAACGTTATCTGAGCAAAATATGCTCGCTGGTTATCGCCCAGTTAGCTTAAACGGTAAAAACATTAGCCCTGTACACTGAGAAAAAAAATATACCTCCTTCACCTAAAATGAATAGTCAGTCACTTTCTGAATACTCAAACTAGAACTACAGATGACCGAACTATGCGAATAGATTGAACAACTATGTTGAATAGACGCAATGACCTGACATTTCTAGTCTAGTATTTTCTAGGTGACGAAAAGATATTGAATCGCTTCAGTAACGATAAATTATCGCTTGATTTTGGGAATAGTTTCATATACTAGAATTCTAGTTACTAAATAAAACCTCTTGTGTTCGCATCTATTTGCAGAGATTTTTAAATAGATTTGACAACGAGAATATAAGAAAATGCTCTTGAATTTTAATAGGGAACTCCAGAACTCTTTGGCATAGGGAACTAGAATTTATAAGGATGACATGGAACTATTTCTTCAAGAGCCACAATTTTGATTCTAGATGCTGGAACTATATTTTTTCTCAGTGTAAGCCAACTATGAGGTTTCAATTCTTAGCCATTTCCCAGGCATTTTTTTTTCTCTCAGTTGGAAATGTTCAATTCGTATGATAACTTTACCAATCAGTTTGATTGTGTTAAAGTAATTGTTTACATCTTATTAGCCTCCAATGAAAATTATTCCGCCGTTAAACAAGAAGAGATTGAATCAATCCTGGTGAGACACTTAAGGTAAGATACTCGTATGAACAGTAGTAACTTTTACACTTGGTGTAAACTACATCTTCACATGCGACTTGTTTATAATATCTACAAATATCAGATTTATTACAACATTGTAACTTCAAATAGTGTATTTCTAGAAATGAGTATGGTTGTGCGTCAATTAAAAGTTTAGTAAATAATAATTTTTAAACCCTGTTGTCTTGCAAAAAGCAGAGGAATACTTTTTGTCATAACTAATGAGTTAGTTTGCCTTTTCTTTTAAGGAGTAATAAAATGTTTAATGTTGAATAATCGAAGTCTACTCTAAATTAACAAAACGTAATGAACGTTTTTTTAACTACACAAAATATGCTGATGAAATCAAATGTGATTTTTAAGTCAAGTGTTTATTGTTTACATAAATATATTAAAATGTAATATTTGCTTTTATACTTACTTAACAGATAAGTAAATCGACATACTATTTACTGTATTTTTTGCATAGTTAGATTAATTGCACAATTTCGCTGCCATGATTAAATGTTCAAACAGTCCCTGCCTCTTAATCCTTCATTTGAGTGAAAAATAATGCAGAGTCATTAATATATTTTGTGTGTAATTAAAAGCGAGGTAAAAGCCATTATTATCATTTATTCACTGTTCAACATTTTAGGCCAGAAATTTAAGAGGCATGTTAATTGAACCTGTGAATTAAGATTTACTTAGAATAAAAGAAATTAAATTGATCTCTCGATGTTTAAGAAGTACTAAAAAACATGTATATTTTGAAAGAAGAGTTATTATATTTTCGGTTAATCATAAAATGGTTTTATAAAATAGGAGTTATTTTATACGTAATAAGCAATGTTTTTTTAATTAATAAGTAATTGTATAAATTTTATATATAACAACAACTTTTTGGTAACATAATAAAAATATAGTATAAAAATAAATTTTTATGGCATGAATCTAATACATCAATAGTAAAATTATATCTTAAGCGTTTATACTAAAAGAATGCTTTTCAAGAAATTGATAAAATATAGAAAGAAAATCTATACTTAATTTCTCTCTAATGATTTTGTTCGATTTTAAAAAGCCTTCTCATACCTATAATTTCCTTTATTTTATTTTTTTAAAGAAAAAAAATAATAATATAGGGGAAGATGGGAATACTTGAGCCACTTTTTAAATTTTAATTTTTAAATTTTTTTTATAATTTCTTAGAACAAAATAAAACATTTAAAATAAAAATTTGATATTTTTTCTTGAACTGAAAACCAGTTTGAATAATTTTTGAACTATTTTTCGAGGTCAAACAAATTTTTACTTTTTGTTTTACATCGTGGCTCAAGTATCTTCATGGGGGGGGGGATATATGAGCCATGGTGAAGGGATACTTGAACCTGTATGGAAAAACCTACAAAAGTAATTTTTTTCGCTTTATTTTTGCACAAATATTTTACAGAATGATAAATTATGATACATAAAGGCCTTCAAAACCAATTGTGAAAACAAAGCTAATAATACGATAATTTTTTTGTCATTATAACTGGTGATCGAAGAATCACTGCAACATCTTTTTACTTTTAGCTACATGGTAGCTCAGTAGTGCCCTCTGTTGGGGACAATAATCATTTCTTTGATTAAAAAAAAAACTTACAGTAACAGAAGAGGTTACAATTTCAATATAAAATGTTAATCTTAATATATTATATAAAAAAATAAATATTTTAATATGTTGGACCTGACTAATTAAAGTATTAGAGATAATGACATGTAAAACAGATTTTAAAATGATGAATGTCAAAATTAAAAAATTGGATATTTTTGTTAAAAAATATACATTTTTAAAAATTTTTTTTCTAAGTCATTATTTTTTAAAGAAAAAAAAATAAAATAAAGAATTATTCTCCCTTTTATCCAGAAAAAAATTCTTTAGTGAATATAAGGACGTAATTTTATATTTTCTTTGTTTAATCCATGTCTAATTTTCTAGTGGGGATGATTGAGCCATGGCTCAAGTATCTCCAAAATCACTGGCTCAATTATCCCCATTACCACCAGTTTTGTTTATCAGAGTTTTACTAAGTAAAGCATGCAGCTATTTGAACTAGTTTAGATTCAAAATACAATTGAAATTATGCTTATCAAATTTATCTATATAATTGCAACTTAAAAAAAAAAAAAAAAAAAAAAAAAAAAAAAAAAAAAAAACATGCACCTAAATATTTACTTGAGATAGGAAAAAAACAACTTTTAACCACCATACTTTCAAAATGGTACCAAGGTATGTGATTTCTTTTTTACATGTTCAGAACTGTAAATATGTTACCATATTGACAGTTTTGAAAGAAAAATTAACCAACAGTGGAGATAATAGGGGTGGCTCAAGTATCTCCTATACTCAAGTATCCCCACTCCCCCCTATTGTACGATTTCAGTACTAAAATAAAACATTCAACAGACAATAAAGCATTATGCAATAAACATTTTTTATATAGGATATAAAATTCACAATTCATTTATTCATTAAAAAATGCAAGAGGTTTCAGTTTAATTTGAGGTATGGTTTTTGCTTTCCAAAATGCTTCTTTCTTAACTGAATATAAAATATATGACGGAATGAAATTTTCGCCTTGCTTTTAACATAAAATGTATAATATGAACTTTAAAATGTTCAGGTTTACTTAAAAGGGGATTAAAAATAATCAACTATAGATGTTAATAGTATAGTTAATTTTATTTTAAAACATCTTAGAACTTTCAAATCTTTAATCAGGCTCTTCCTCAGAGAAAAAAGAAAATATTCTCTGGGGAAGAACCTGATTAAAGGTTTGAAAGTACTAAGATGTTTTTAAATAAAATTAACTATTAACACCTATATTTGTTTATTTTAATCGCCTTTTAAATAAACCTGAACATTTTAAAAATTATATTATGCATTTTATCCGTCTTTCTTTATTGAATTTGCTCTAAGGAGTTTTAACTAATAGTTTGTGACTAATTGTTTGTGGTGACATTTTGACGCAGTTTCAAAAATGCTGGTGAATGTGAGGATATCACAAGTAGTAAAAAAAGTCTATATCCAAACAGCGCTGAAAAATATGTTTAATATATCGAAATCCAATTAACGAAAGGTATTCCGCATGCCGTACACTGAAAAAATAAATAAATCTGCAATTCTACTGATGTAATGTTAAAGAGATATGTATGCTTACCAAACTTTTATCTCTTCACATTGCACGAAAAAATTATGTAATTCTACAAAACTAGGTTAGTGAAGCTACAGAAATCTATATTCTTAGAAACATTTTACAGTAATCTGAGATATATAGATGATTTATTTTGTTGCATTTTTATAACAAGCTCTAGGAATCCAGGTTTCTTAAAAAAATTAGTAAAGTTACAGATTTTTATCATTATTAACAGTGGTAATTTGTATCTTTTTCAAGAATTTTTGTTCTTGTCCATACTTAAAAATTTCTCGAAATACAAGATTCATAGGAAAAATTAATAGATTACCAGATTTTTTTTTCACAGTGTACTATTTCAACTCTATTTATCATGATGTCGATGCATTTTACTTTAACAATTTCTAAGACGGTTAAAAATACCTTTATTTCTTTTGAAACTATATGAACGGTATTTATTTGAAACAATCTTATTTATCTGTATTATGACCGTGGTTTCCTCTGCAAAAGCTTTAGCAATCTATTAAAATTGAAATCGAATTTTGAATTAGATTGTATATAGATGTCCTGGATTTTCTTCACATTAATCGTGAGGTTCTTTTATATTTTGTTGCAAAAGTGGTGGCCCTTGTATTCACCTGTGACACTACGGGCCGGTGGTTGTGCAGCTACTGCGAAGATCTTTATTGACAGAGAGAAGTAAAAAAGACGTCAAAATAGTAAAAGAAAGGTTTTTGTTGATTTTTTATTGTTATAGCGAATTTATAAAAAATATGCATACATATATACGCATATATTGCCATATGTTACTAAACATTGTCTGTTTCCATGTGCTATTAAACTTAGGGCAACAGGAATAAAAAAAAACGCTCTATTAATCTTGGATTTCAATTTTTTTTTTAAAGGATAATCATAATCTGTAATGTTAAACTGTCAACTTATCAAAGGGACCTGTTAAAAACACTATTACACCCTTTATTTTTTCATTTCTGCAGTTTAATATTTAAAATATTTCTTGCTTTTTTACAGCCCATCAGCGTATTTTAGCGTCTGTAGATGTGAGAAGACCATCGTCTTTTCGCAAGTAGAATTGTAACCATACAGAATATTTAAACTAAAAATGCTTTATTTAACATTTTTAATTACAATATTTTAAAATAGTCAAAAAAATTTATTGTAAAAAACCTCATATAGTGTAAAAAATGCAAAGTTTAATTTTTTTTTCTAGAAAATTGGGAGATTTAATTAATTTCGTGGTGGAGGGGAGGCAGAGTGTTTCTTAACAAATTCCTTCTCACAGTTAATTTTCGACTTTTTTAACACTTTTTAACAAAGTTCAAAACTGTGTATGAATTCTGTTTGTATGTCTGTCCGTCCGTTTTATAACTCTAATAAATATTGCCCGAATGCAATGGCATTTAATATTCATATTACAGAGACATTCAAAAGAATTCCGTTATATTACAATTTATTTTAGGAAGTTTATCGGACTTAGAAATTTCGTGCATTTTTGAATTCGATATTAAATATTAATGTAAGAGATTTTGAAATAATTTGAAATTTTTATTAGGGATAATTTTTGTTGATTGAAATTTTTGCATATATTACTGTTCGAGGGTAAATTTTTACTGAAGAAAAAATTTTAATGAAGAAAAATTTATGGCAATTTTTAGGATAGTAGATTTTGAAAATATTTTTTTCTTTTCTTTTAGAGGAAGTTTTCGGAGATTGAAATTTTTGAGTGTGTTAGAGTTAGAGGTGAAATATTAATGGTAATAAATTTAGAAATGGTAATTAAAATTTTTAATTAAGAGCAGACTTCAAAATAATTTCGAGATTTTTGTTTTCTTTAACCGGATTTTTAGATGGGAATGAAAAATTGTAATTTTAAATGGTAATTAAGAATCTGAATGAGGGACTTTAAAATAATTTCAAGATTTTTCATTTCTAGAACTGGATTTTTATATCGCTATTTCAGATTGTAATTTTAAATAATAAAAAAAATTTAACGAAGGTAATTAAGATTTTTTTATTAAACCGATGGAAGGCATTAGATTTCTCGGAATTACCTAAAATATTGATTTAAAAATAATAATAGTAATAAATATAATGAGAAAATGCAGACATATCAAAATCTTAGATATCATAATGTGCAATGATAACCTCTTTAAAACCTAAAACCTTCATATTACCTGCGTGAGAAACAATTTTCATTTTCCTTCAAAATACCTGAAATGATTTCACGAAAATCTTCTAAGTCATTAAAAGTAATTTAAAGGTAATAATTTGCCCATAAAAACCTATATGAAAAAGTTTAAAAAGATGTATACATCTCTTAAGGTAACCTTTAGTTTTCATTTTATTTCAAAATACCCGCAAAAACCTTCAAAATGCCTGCAAAATCTCAAATTTTTTAAAGATTTTTTGCTGATTATTTTACCTGGATAAAGATCTAAAGTTACCGAAAACTGTATGCTTAGTAAAATGTTATCTGTACACTGTACAGTAAATGTACATTTACAAAATGTGTAAAATTGGTATTTTTAGAAAGGAATCTAATAAAACTACAGTAATATTACTAAAATTTTATCACCATCTCTAATGGAAGTTTCATTCAAAGTTCTAGGAATGTGATTTTACTGAAAATCTTTTAGTAGTATTATTTTTTTTTATATATTTGCAGTGCCAATCTACATATGTTACAAGTTTTTTTGCTGTTGCCTTGCACAAAAAATTGTTGGAATACGATTTTCATTTTTTCTGGAAAAATATAGTAACTTTCCATGTTTTTTTTCTTTTATTAAAGTGTATTTATTAATGTTCACATATTGCATCTTAATTTATGCTACCTGCGTATCATCAATGTACTATAAAGTGCATCCTAATGCAACGCAAAATGAGAATAACACGATATTTAAAACTGCGCTATAAAAAATTGTAAAGTTATTAAACTTTTGCTATGAAACTGGGATTCCTAGAACATTCTACATAAAAGTAATATCAAAAATTCATGTAACGGAATCAGTTACA
This sequence comes from Maratus speculifer, assembly GCA_964019185.1. Lineage (NCBI taxonomy): Eukaryota > Metazoa > Arthropoda > Arachnida > Araneae > Salticidae > Maratus > Maratus speculifer. The sequence continues at coordinate 20,807,414 of OZ025298.1, forward strand.
CGAAGTTTTGCTGTTTCCGTAATATAAAAAGCTCTAGGAACCCCATTTTGCTAGAAAAAGTTTAGTAACTTTACAGATTTTTTTTTTTTTTTTTTTTTTTTTTTTTTTTTTTTTTTTTTTTACAGTGTGATAACAAAAGAAAATCTTAATTATTATTCCTTTGTATACTTACGTTTATTTTTTAACATGAGTTACATTATCTGGAAATTTTTACTTCTTTGGGTAAAAAAAAAAAATCGATATTTTAAAATTCGCAATTTTAGCATGATTACACTGTAACACAACAATTACATTTTTAGAGCATTTCTTGTTCAAGAGTATTAGAAGAGATAGTAGTATTGACATAAAATATGATGTGTATAATGAACAGTTTCAGAACCAGTTTGTTGATATATTTTAAATTCATTTGGCAGTGCCAAACATTACTCCGCACAAATGAATAAAAGAAATTATGTCCTTATAATATCAATGTAGATACATGCACAGATAATTTAAAAAAAACAGTCACAAACTTTCAGGACAGATATAATACACATAGACGATGGTAAAACTCATAACAATTTATAGTCAGAAGTATACTCCTTGCCACACAAAATGCAACACCAAGAAGGACCAGAGTTATCACAACGAAATTTGCATGCAAATAGCATGTTGTATAAAGATCAAAAATCAAAATTACAGACTCTTGTGACGTGTGGATGATGACAAAATAAATAGTTAGTGTAGCCACTACAGTTGGATAAAGCCCCTGCCACACGTTTCGGCATAGAATCAAAGAAACTTTGGACGTCTCCTAGGGCTACAGCGGTCCTTGCAGTTTCCACATATAGCCAAAGTTGGTCTAATGTAGTAGCAGGTGGTGGATTCTAGGCCAGTCATTGTGCGAGCATGGACCACACGTTTTTGATTGGCAATAGATCGGGAGAAAAGGCAGGCCAAGGAAGCAATTTAATCTGATGTGTATAGAAGAACTCTTGAACACTGCGTGACACGTGTGGTCGCGCGCTATCCTGCTGGTATATAACTGAAGGAAAGAGCTGAATGTATGGGAAGACCACGGGCTCTGACACCTCAGAGATGTAGCGCTGGCTGTTCAGTGCACCGGCAATGCGTACTAGAAAAGTGCGGCAGTGAAATCCAATGCCACCCCAAATCATGATACCGGGTGCAGTGTGACGATGCATAACGTACCAGTTGAGCAGCCTCTCACCCTAGCGTCTCCATACTCGAATCTGACCATCGCGATGTTGCAGACAGAAACAGAATTCGTTAATAAACACAATGTCATTCCACTTTGTTGTCCATATCCGAGTTCCTCACGCCGTGGCGCAAACGTCTGTGGTTTGCCGTCAAGGGTAAACGGAGCAATGGACGTCTTACAGACATTCCATTATGCTGCAAATGACGTCAAATGGTACGAATGGACACCGAATGATAGGTAGCAGATTGAATCTATTGTGCTATTGTGGCTGATGTGGTTGCGCGACCCATCACTGCCATGCGCACAAACCGCCTGTCATCACAGGCAGTGGTGAAACGACGTGGATGCGATCGGCCCCGTTGGTCCGTCGTTCCCTCCTCCATCCAGTGATTACTGCTCCGAATCATAATCGCTTGGTTTCGTCCATTACGTTGACCGATTTCCATAAAGAATAATCCGGAATCCCTATAGGCTACTATTCTTCCTCGGTCGAGTTCAGAAATTAGGCAAAAGACGTTTGATGTCTTTCACGACGTGTAGGTAAACAGCTTGCGCAAAAAAACGCACGAAAAAACATTTGCCGTACTTTAAATCTCCAATCTGTTATCCCTTTATATAGAGATTGCAGGTGGCGCTACGGTCGTCCGTGATATGCGTCTGCGCTGGAATGCCAATGATTCGCTTATTTCATCGACACAAACGCATGCTGTAAATTTCACATGATTTGCATGCTTTACTTTTGTGTGTTGCATTTTGTGTGGCCAGCAGTATATTTTCTTAGCGAAGTTGTGGCGATACAGAATACAAGACTAAAAAGTCACGAACTTTGTGCGAAAACGTGTTAATTATTCTTAGTGCCGCAAAAATGAGGCTGACCATTACTGAAAAACTTGTTGAATGCACCATGTCACCTGCTGAGGAAGTCCGGGGCTCGTGCAGTTTTTTCGAAAACATCACATCTTCCGTAAGCCAGAGATGTGAGGCTTGCATTACGATCCAAGGACGTCATCAAGGACGTCCTTGCTAACTACCGTTGTCTTCCTTTTCGTTCTTATTTCTTAGTGTTTCTGCACTAAGAAAATAAACAGATTTTCTCAATCTGTGTCATTCCATTCTTGCATTTTGTATCGTTTCTACAGAATCAGGAAAACGTTTCAGACCATGCTTTGCTATGGGATTTCTCTTCGACTTAACTGTAAAAAATCTGTAAAGTTGCCATCTTTTTTAGGAAACTAGGCTTCCTAGAACTTTTTATGTAACGGTTACAGCAAAAAATCATGTAACCGATTCTGTTATTTAATTTTTGCCGCTACCATTATATAAAAAATTCCAGGAATCCAGTTTCCTAAAAAAAGTTTAATAAATTTAAATTTTTTGACAGTGTAGGTGTTCTCTATCTCCTCTACAACTTGGTAACCTCTGCGCTGAAGCACCCTGTGTATCTGTAATGCATTGTAATAGACAATTTTAAAAATATTGGTAAGTATATTTTGAAGTTAAGTGTTTCCTTTAAACTCACGTTGTTTATAACAGCTTCAATTTCGTGAAAATGTAAAAGTAATTTATGTAGCAATTTATGATTTTTTATTGTGGCATATAGTACATATTTTTGTTTAATCATAACTTATACTTTAAGAAACAAATGAAACAAGTTTTTACAATTCTTTAAAATTCTTTTACACATAGATATTGTTTACTGCATTTGTTGGTTTTTAAATACAAATATATCTGAATATTTAGAACACGTAACGCATTCTAAATTCATATCATTAGAATATATTTACAGAAAGGATACTTTACATATATTACTCCATACAAATTAATCCGTTTGTCAAATTAATAAATATATGAGTGCATTAAAATTAAAAATATCAAACAAAGAGAAGTCAACTTAATTAGAAATACTGTACAATAGGGCGGAGCGTAAAAAAACTTTTTTTCGAAATTCTTTTCTCCCTAGCGCGGAAAAGTTGTCTAGTGGTATCAGTAATATACTCACAAAATTTCAAAACAATCAATTAATATCTTCCGGTTCCACTTTTGGGTCGAAATATGCAATTTTAGCCGAAAATGTGGTAAACTTTCACAATTGAATAATATTTTTAATTTCCGATTTTTTCTTCGGCCTAGAGCGAAAAGTTGATAGAGTACATAAAGAACATATGTCCAAAATATTAAATTAAATAAATAATATTTTCTGGTTCCACTTAGGAGTTTAAATAAGGGAAATTTATCGAAAAATATACAAATTTTCACATTTTAGTCATTTTTTTTTTCAATTTTCTATTCCCGCTGGCATGGAAATGTTCGAAGAATATGCAAGAAACATGAGTAAAAACTTTAGAATAATAAATAAATATCTTCCGTCTTCCTTTTCGGGGTCTAAAAATGTCAAAATAGCCAAAAAGTATGTAACTTTTCACATTTCAGAGATTTTTTTTCTTATCAATTTTCTCTTCTCGCTCGCGCGGAAAATTCGGAAAATCATATGACAAAGATAAGTGTAAAAATTTAAAATAATTAATAAATATCTTCTTATTTAATTTTTATTACTTAAACTGGCAAATTAATGACATTAATGTACTCAAAAATCATAGAACAATCGAATTAAAAGTGATCTGAGGGAAATTTCTCTTATAAGTTCAGCTTTATGTTCGTTTACTGAAGATGTTACGGTTGGTTTTGTTTTCCGCTCGTGATAGGTTCTTAATGAGATATTCAATTTTAGCTTCTGTATGTTATTGAAAAATAATACATCTGAAAGTGTTTACAAAATTTTAATTTTTAATATTGTGTTGAACTCATAGTGTGCATAGAAAATATTACAATATCACAATTAAGGCGCAGTATACACGGGATTTTTCTCATCCCATTTTATGGGATCCTACTTAATTAAGAACTGGCGTTCTACCAACTTATGAACATATAATGTACTTTTTTGTTGGTGAGAAATGAATCGAAATATAATTAAAAATCGGACCCACCTTTGGGGTGATAGCGGATTATGGGCTGAAATGGTTGAAGCAATTTAGCAGGCCCCTCAGTTCTAACGATTTCTAGACCAAGAATAAGTCCAAATGATTGGTTCATATAATGATAAATACAAGAGTATAAAGAAGTTTGACGCTAAAGAACAGACGAAGTCAAAATTGAAAATTTTCTTATTGGAAGGGAAAAAAACACCTGTTAGAAATTTTTTCTTACAAGAGTACATCTCTAGAACTATGTAAATGCCCACGTGATATAAAAATTCTAGAATTGGAAGACAGTTTTTTAAGGATCAAAGAACGTCAAGGAAATTGTTGATAGACCCAATTAATACATTCGGAAACACGGTCCACAATACGGAAACTTAGTAAATGAATGAGCAGGCTCGAAAAAGAATAAGAAAGTTTCAGAAAATGGTATAAAATGGAAAAAACAATCACTACTGCTTCATCGAAGACTTAGAGTTATTTAAATCTTTTAGTCTTGTTTATGAATAACTGTGTCTTAGTGATAAACCTTTAGTTTCATTGCATTCGAATATAAATACTATAAGTACATTACGAACAACCCGTCGTCCTGCCCTAGCCAGAACTTGAGACACAATAATAGAAGTGTCCGACCGAGTTGCAGTATCAGTAACAGGCGCATTTCTTGAAGACTTGCGAGTTGTGACACGTGACGACATGCCCAAAGTTATAGACAGGCATAGCACAAGCAGAAAAATAAATAAATATCGCATGCAATGCCAAATCCAAGATTAGAGTTTCATATCCACCAATATCTTGAAAAGATTGTATTTTGACCGTCGAAAAGATCCAACTTTAATTCAGAGAAGTATTGAGGGAAATCTCCATGAACAAAGAGTGCTTGAAGAATACTGGACACTTATAGAAGAACCTGGCAGCGATGACATAGGGCAAGTGTCACAAATAACCTCTTCTGCTACGTTTCTCATGTGACTTTCCATACTTTCCGCTCCAGCAAGAAGAGAAAATTGATAAGAAAAAAAAATCCCTGAAATGTGAAAAGTTACATGCTTTTTGGCTACTTTGATATTTTTAGCCGCCGAAAAGGAAGACGGAAGATATTTATTTGTTATTATAAAGTTTTTTACTTATGTTTCTTGCATATTTTTCTAACATTTCCATGCCAGCGGGAATAGAAAATCGAAAAATAAAAAAAATGACTAAAATGTGAAAAATTGTGTAATTTTCGACAAATTTCAGATATTTAGAACCCAATGTGGAACCAGAAGATATTCTTTAATTACCCTAATATTTTGGACTTGTATTCCTTATGTACTCTTTCAGTTTTTCCGCACTAGGGCGAAGAAAAAATTGAAAATTTAAAATATTACTGAAATGAGAAAAATTACAACATTTTTGACTAAAATTGCGTATTTCGACCCAAAAGTGGAACCGGAAGATATTTATTGATTGTTTTGAAATTTTGTGAGTATATTACTGATACCACTAGACAACTTGTCCACGCTAGGGAGAAAAGAATTTCGAAAAAAAGTTTTTTACGCTCCGCCCTACTGTACAATCATTAATAAATTTTAAATGTAATTAAAGGCAAAGTAAGAGTCATTAATGTCACTCACTAATGGTCCAAAATGCTTAGGTGAGAAATTTAAATAACACGTTAATTGAGCTATCAATTTGGATTTTCCTTAAATTAAATTATCTCATTTTTCTATTTTTTAAATATCTATGCACAGCATTATATATTTTTCATGACAAGAGCATTAAAGATTTAAGATTAAGAAAAAAAAAAGAAATCAAACAAACAAAAAAGATTATTAATTGTGAAAGCTGAAATCTGCTGAAAAGAAATGTACACGAAAGTATTTATGATATAGAAAACAGATTTACATTTTTCAGAGATTCGGATATTGCATCATAAGTTGTTTATTACAATAAATAATAATTTAATGAATATTAGCTCGTATCAGTAAAAATTAAATTGCACTTTAAAACTCATTTTATTAATCTTATATTTTTAGACATGTTAATTTTCCTTTAAATTGAAAAATAAATACGCATAATGATATATTATAAACTAAAAATATCTGTGCAAATAATGCTGGGAATATTTTGATGGTGAAAACATAATACCTAAATTTTACTTTTAAGAAAATTTGAATTTTTTTAACATCGGAAAATTTAAATTTTTACACAATCAAATAAGAAAAAAGAAGTTTTTTTAAAATGTAGATTTTTTTATAAATATTATCTCAGTTTATTGATTTTTATTTTTACCATTTGGAAAATGCTGGTTGCTCTCGGTCTAGAGGTATCTGAGACATATTTGAATCTTTGTGATGCCCGCATTTTATTCGTTTTCTGACTGGTTAATATTTAATTAATGGAGTACGAATTATATGACCCTCTTATTATGTAAACCATGTTTTTTTCTGTCAACAAAAAGACACAGTAATCTACCATTTTACCTTGACTTTCGACATAAATAAAATAATTTTGTTGCCACGATGAAAAAAAATTATTAAAAATGCAAACAAATTAATAACAAAAATATTGCGATAAAACTTTCAAACAAATTGCATTTAAAAGTACATTTTTCTGATTTCTAGGAGTTGAATATGTGGGATATTTAGAAGTTTAAAAAATTGTAGTACCCAGATAGTAAGACTGAATTTTCATTTAAAATTCGTTTATGATTGGTCCACGAATATTAATTTTTATCCCATTGCGTACGTTATATATGACTCTGTTATTACATAAGCTACGTTTCGTTCATAATAAAAAACGATATTTCTTAGTTTCTTTTTAAATACAGGATTCACTTATAATTTTAAAATTATAAATAAATTTTGAAAATTTCGTTTTCTAATGGTCGTTGTAATCTGTAAAATTCTTTATTAATTAAATATTTTTTAATAATTTTAAATATATTCATCTATATTGGTCAATTTACAACTAATTAAAACGTTTGCAGTTTCAACGATATAAATAGTTGAACATTTGTTTCCGATTAATATCTTAAGAACACATTAAAGCTTCATGAATGATTGTTATAACGTTAAAACAAAATAAACAAAACAGAAATTAACAACCATGTAATTGAATTACTTGCTTAAATTTTTGACATTATTCGAATGTAAAAACACAGTCTTAAGGCGAAGGTGGACTCTCAAAAAATTTCTTTTTCTTTTGAACTGATTTGCTTGAAAATAAAATATGTGATTACAATTGCAGTTATTTGCGAAAAGCTAAAATTGCAAGGAAAAATATTAATTACTTTGGTAATTATTACTTATTAATTAATTAATTAAAAATGCTCCATGCGCATTTCTTTTGCATATAAAATAAAATAATAATTTTTATTTATGAGATAGCTTTTAGACCTAAGAATAAAACTTTGTTGAAATCCTAAACATAAATAGAAAATAAAAATTAATAATAATAATAATAATACGTCGAAATACCAATTTTTATAGTGAAAAAACACTGTAAATCATACTTTAGATTAAGAATTCACAGCTTATGAGGTTCGAAGTACAATTATTTTAACTAACATTTTTTCCATGCACTTTGAGGAAATGACGTAACAAACTTTGAAGAACTCAAAAAATTAGGGATGCGCATGGAACATTTTGAAAATTGAGATTCTCCCGAAATCTTTATTTCGAGAAAATCCACTGTTAAGTTAGAAATATCAGTATTTCAATAATAAAGAACATTAAATACCATATAATAAATGAATATTACTTATAATACACTTATAATATACTTATAATAAACTCATAATAAGCGCTTCATGAGTTGGGAAATAAAAAAGTATTTTTCAAAATTTTGGATGATTTTTGTCGATTTGAAGGTCCACCTTCGCCTTAAGTAGAGAAATTGTTGCCGATGTCTTCTGAATTTAATTTCTAGCATACACGTGAAAGTGAAGTAGTAATAATAGTAAATTTCTAAACTTTACTTAAATACTTTAAAGATTCCAAATATTAATGCTTTTGGGTGAAGTTACAGGCATTCTTAAAAAATAATAAATACAAAAATATCTTCGTGTTTTTATTGCTATTTATATGGTTTTTCAGTAATGCAGGTACACAGGTTACGTTCCTTAGTATGAACAAATTTCAGAAATATAGTGTATCCTATGAAAAGTTACTCCATTTTCATCAAAATATAATGTTCACTCAAATTTGTAACGAATATGTGATATCAGTTTTTTAGACTTTTCCATTTCTTTAATATTTTACTATAATTTACTACTTCTAATACAAAGTTTATTTATATCCATTTTGGGGGCAGACCATATATATGGGAATTTTTCAAGGTTTATCCATGCATTTACATTATCTATTAAGAAGATGTAAGCATTAATATAACCAGATTAAGTTAAAAGTGTTTTTTTTTTTTTTCAAAAGGAATGCACAACAATGACAAAGATATTTTTTTCTTATCAAAATAAATTTCATTATAAAGAAATGTTTGTTGCTATATCAGTAACTGCCAAATCTTACACATTTTAAACCACAGAAATAAAAGAATTTTTTTTTACTTATTGGACAGGCACACTTAAAAAGAAACAAATAATATTACTTTTTTGGTACAAAAACGCGTAAGACTTTCATGCCATATGTTATACATACCATATGGTATACAAATTTATTTACTACAATATTTTACTATACAATCTATACTGATGAATGTGAATTGTATTTCACCGTATTGTATATACATATAGCTACAAACGTATAATATCAAAACTTAATAATATTTATAAAATATTTTTTAGAGCATGCATTTAACATTGGATATTTGTACCGGGAGACAAGGAATGAAATAATGGTTTTGCTTGTATAAAGGTTATAATTATTTATTAAACTTCATTGTAGTCCATTTATCATTGGTAAATGTATAACAAATTTCGCAATAGATAAAATTTATCAGTTTTTTTAATATTAGAAAAGAAATATTATTCGCAGTGGGCCAAATTTTCGAATTTTCAAATATTGACTCGTATCTGTTCTGATGCAATTTGACTGCGAAAACTTAAAAAAAAAAAAAAAAAAAAAAAAAAAAAGAAACGCTTTGGATTATGAACATACCTTTTCTTTGCTGCTAGCTATTTTTGAAGGTTCACCCTTTTCTTCTCCAGCTTAAATTACAGCTGAAAATGTCATACAGTGAACATTTATGTACTTTGCCGAATTGTCTCTCTGTCAATGTTTAAATCGAATGACATTTTTTCTCGTATCTTTAATAATGTATCCATCCATATTTTTGACCACTTTGCTTTTTTCAGAAAACAGTTTATGTTATTATTTTCCTAAGTTTGGTTTAAACATGTTTTACGTTTGTATATTATGGTTTTTACATCAATTGGAAGGTATCTGACGCTGTCTACTATGAAACTCTCTGCACAAGGTGAACGCTCATTATATTTTTTCTCCAGTATTTCAAGCAAAAACCACAATTTTCTAGCAACGCATAATAAAACGTTTAAATGCAGTTGTAAAGCTTTCAGTTGCTTATTTTGATAGAATCTTTTTCGGATGCAGAAGTGATGTAGTTTATGGAAAATTTTGGAAGTTTTGTAATATTCAACTTATATATTTTTTTGTATGTTTATTTTATAAAATTATAAAATGTTTTTTTCTTTTAAAATATGACAGTTGTGATTAACAGTTTCTGTCATTCTATTAATTTAAAATATGATCAAGATTTTCCAGTTTAATTGTATCAATAAAATTAAAAAATGAAAAAATAGAAAATAAAAAAAAAGTCATATTAGAGTGAAATGTTCAAAGTTAAACATCATATAATTTTTAAGTAATAATTATTGCATCCACGGAAATAAAGAAAATTCAAGAATGTTATGTCCCAAAATGTTTTACTCAGAATTATATTTTCAATTAAAATTTGTAGAATAGCATACACCTTCTTTTGACAAGTGTGTTTTGTTTTATATCACTGGCAAATTATTTTGTTATCGATCAAAAAGCGTTATGTTTTTTGCATCTCTACTCAGAAATGAAATGTATTAGAAATAAATGCACACTTGTGACGTATGATACAATATGTGAATTTATCTTTTATGCCATTTGCCTTAGAGTGGAAAAGCTATTATGTAAGTTTTAAAATTTCGTTCCGAGTGGAAAGTTTGATTAAAATATCGATAAAAACGTATATTTGTCAAATAAAATATTATTTGAAATATCTTAAGCATATAAAAAAGTTTTTTACACGCAGCGATTTCAAAAGCCTTTCTTAAAATATTTCACAACAATATATTCGAATGCCAAAAAAAAAAAAAATAATAATGCTCCAAAAAATAAATCTTTTATTTTGTTATTCAAGCAAATAACTGTAGAAAGTTTTATAAAATTAAAATATTGCACTTTCGTTATTTCTACATTTGTATATGAAAGAAATGGTTGAAATAGTTAATTTTTTTCATTATATTTTGAAGTGACTACATTGAAAGGAAAGCAAAATGTAATGCGATTTTTTTTGTTATATAAATGTCGTCATAAATTATCTTAGAAAAATCAGTTATAACAGCGAATATAATTTTTTTATATAATTCTAGAATGAAAAAAAAATGTATTTAGTATAGAAGGAAATCTTTTTAATAGAGTGACTATTGAACAAATGACGTAATTCGGATGTGGTGGAATCATGCATTACACATATTTTGATTTACTTCAAGTTTCATAAAACAAAATATTATAATTTATTTGTATTCTGATTAATTCATACATTTCATAAACATGATATATCAATGCTTTAGATATAAAAAAAGATTTTTATGAAAATATTTCTTAATAAAAAAATTGTTTTCCAAAGTAAATTTGTATTAAAGTAAAACATTAAAATGATTCGTTATTTAAATATACAATTTATTATGTATGCTTTTCCACTATATGCAAAAAGTCATGAATAAAGTTTTTGTTAAACTATAGTCAAGAAATTACTTTAGAAAATCAAGTCGCAATCTCGAAAATTATTTCTTACATAACCCTGTAGAAAAGAAATTCCTAAATTTATGGAACTCACACATAATTTATCAAACCACACATAAAAGCTTCATAAAGGGACAAGCAAAGCCTGTTACAGCTGATACCATTTTGGTATACTGAAAATACAATAAGCTGCTACTAATGATACAGTGGGAATAAGGAAAATTTTGGATTGTTGCCAGATTACATCCTTTCATACTTCACCTTTGGATAATAAAGTTTGTAAACTATGTATCAGATGATAAAGTTAGAGGATTCATTTACTTTAACGGATTTCATTAATGGGGCCCCTATTTTTAGATTAAAAGTGACAGCAAAGTAATGTACGGAAGAGTTTATGAATATATGTGTTAAAATAAATGTAACTGTAAAATAGCTCCTGAAGTTCCTTATAAACGGTATTCAAAGTCACAATATTTTTTAAATAATGCAACATATTAAGATAGCGTTATTCATTACATATCATTCAATCCTGTAGTTTGCTGGACCAAAATAATAAAATAAGCACAAATACACAGAATAGTAAAATTAATATAGTTTTTAAATATTTACGGTGTCATATTATTTATTATTATTATTTTATTATTTTATTTAAAAAATGTCAGATAAGTTTTTCGATAAAATAATATTTTTGACGCTTCATAATGGTTATTTTGGGATAAACACTTATAAAAATTTTTACCGAAATCTACCAAAAATATTACAATTACGGAATTCTATAGAATTATAGCCCGTTCTCCTCCAAGCTAGTTTAACCAAAATATATAGAAAAAAACCATAGAAGTTTAATAAAAATGTGTATAAAGTTTCTATAAAAATATTCTAATGTTTGCTAAAAAATATTCAAAAATGTTCTGTAAAAAATTCCGGTAAAATACTTGTTAAAAAAAAAAAAAAAAAAAAAAAAAAAAAAAAAAAAACGAGACTGGATGGAAGGAAGTGAATTGAATTACATATTTACAAGAACTACAACAACTGAAATAAATTTGAAAAATATCAAGTATTTACAGATTATTTACAGCCAATGACAGACAGATTGACGTGGAAGAAAGTTATTCAGCTGGTTAAAACAAATAATAACAATTAAACATAAACACGTATAAAAACATTTCATATTTATTTACTTAGAAGGTGTCACAAATAAAAATTAAATTAAAGAGTTGACATGTTTCGGTTCATTAATAAGAACCGTATTCATAACATATAAAATCAGTAGAAAATTAAATGACGCTGGATATAAATATAATTTAAAAATCAAAACAAAACATTGCGCCCGCTATGATCGTGAATATAGCCATTGCCAATGCGGCATATAAATATAATAAATTTTGACCATATATTAAATTTAAAATGTATAAAATTAAAATTAATAAAAATTAAAAAATTAAAAAATTAAAAAAGTAGAAAAACTAAAGGACTCTGGATATAAAGGTAATTTAAAACCCCCAAAACATAAAATATTGCGCCCTCTATGATCGTGAATAGCCAATGCCATCGCGGTTCCTCCTATTAGACTCATCCTTTAAATATTTATTAAGTAATTCTAACCACAAACTCGGAATGTCATAAGAATAAGAATCATTACAAACTCTATCCCTCCTAGAATATATCTCTATGGATTCACGGATGATTAATTTTCAATATTATTAATCAAGACTGCGTTATCAAGATTGTTTTTAAAGAGGGGGGTTAAAATTTGTTTTAAAGATAGTAGATTAGTGTTCATTTCCAGTTTATTCCGAAAATTAATCATCCGTGAATCCATAGAGATATATTCTAGGAGGGATAGAGTTTGTAATGATTCTTATTCTTATGACATTCAGAGTTTGTGGTTAGAATTACTTAATAAATATTTAAAGGATGAGTCTAATAGGAGGAACCGCGATGGCATTGGCTATTCACGATCATAGAGGGCGCAATATTTTATGTTTTGGGGGTTTTAAATTACCTTTATATCCAGAGTCCTTTAGTTTTTCTACTTTTTTAATTTTTTAATTTTTTAATTTTTATTAATTTTAATTTTATACATTTTAAATTTAATATATGGTCAAAATTTATTATATTTATATGCCGCGTTGGCAATGGCTATATTCACGATCATAGCGGGCGCAATGTTTTGTTTTGATTTTTAAATTATATTTATATCCAGCGTCATTTAATTTTCTACTGATTTTATATGTTATGAATACGGTTCTTATTAATGAACCGAAACATGTCAACTCTTTAATTTAATTTTTATTTGTGACACCTTCTAAGTAAATAAATATGAAATGTTTTTATACGTGAATGAAAAAAGGTGAAGTGATTTTGTTTTAGTTTTTGAAAAAACGAAAGCTAACAACAGTTTTAACATTAAACATAAACAATTGTATTAAAATGAAAAATGTATTTAATAAATAAAAAACTTAAAACTATGATTAGAATATGTTAACATCCATCCTAAATTTAACATTATAACAGAAAAATAAAAAAAATCTATCAAACAATCATTAACAATAACATGGCACAATTTTTAAATGTATCGTCTATATACAGCAAAAATTCATAAAATTTAAATTATATAATGCCTTCGAAAATAAATCAACAATTTGAATATTTCTTGAAATATATTCAATTTTGATATTTTATTTTACAATATTAAAAACAAATTTATAATTTTTATTAATTTGTTTTATTTGACCATAATAGCTCTCATCACTGATAAATTTGATGCATCATTGGTTATTCTAAAAAATAATAAATTTCTTAATTTATCTCTTTCACAAACGAGGTTTTTAAACATAAAAAGTCTTGAAAACTTTTAATTATAGCAAATGTTTCAGATTCAGTTGAGATAATACAACTGAACTTTGTTTGTTACAGCACCATATAACAGGCATGCTGCAAAACATATAAATATAACATGATACAGATTTCCTGATTTTTATAAAAAATTTGCAATACATAAATCTTCGCAAACATTATAGGTCCAGGAAAAATATGTGAAAAATAAGCTAATACTTTGAAATTTATGAATAGCCCTGTATGTATGCATTTATATTTATATAGGGGGATTCATAAATAACATGAATATACCTATAAGTGTGTTAAATAATGGGTATAGGAATTATGACATTCTGATATCTGTTTTATTTTTAAATAATATAAATATATAATGTACAAGTTGGAAATTTTAATTAAATTTTTTAAAATAACCTTATTTTATCCAAAAACTATTATTATACATATATAAATATGCTTAGGCTTGCGTGAAAAAAAAAATGAATAACCACAATGAGATAACATAAAAATGTATTGCATTTTCAACAATAGAAATTACTAAAATTAAATAAGATACATTTTAAAAATATAAGTATTTTTGTTTCACTATAAAAAGTTCTCGTATAAGAGCAAAAGGTAAATGAAGTAAGTTAAATTTAATCAATACAAAATACAAATTACTTGAAAATGTTTTTAGAAAGCAGTAACGACAAAATGAAATGTTTTTATAAATGCTGCTTTAAATTTCAAAAATTCATATATTGATTTTTTAAATTAAAGAATGCGTTTTGGAATTGTTAGTAATTCGTTAGCAACTCATAAGAGGTCTCTTTAATCTCGTATTATACTTAATATTATATCTCTTTAAACTAAGAAGCATTTATTTCTTTTTTACAGTGTGTCTGTATAATAGTTTAATACCATGCGCTAAGTCAATTAAAACTTTTCATATGAGGTTTTCAATGTTGCGCCTGTCAAGACTGGCGAATGGGACTTTAGTACCTTAGACCAAATGTCTAAGGTAAAAGTTTAACAAATTTGTCAGCATAATTGAAACCAGTCTATCAAATAGATACTTTAAAAATGAATTTCACAGGATATTGTCTTTTTTACCTTTCAGAAATAAAATCTCATCTAGTTATCTCATCAATATTTAAATTGGGGTAAAAACATAAAAATTCGAAAAGATTTAAAAATAAACTGTATTTTATAAATATCTCTTTTACGACTTAATCCAATAATATTCTATATCCTACTAAAATTCCATTACAATATACACAATATTTTTGTACCCATAATTCTAATGTAATGAGGTTTTATCATTTTTCCTCACATAATATTTCATAAGTTTGTCGGCAGGTAGTTATCATTGCCTTTCGCCTGTGAACATTAATAAAACATATATATAGTAAATATTTTATGAATAAAATAAAAACAAAAAAAAATGTTTTTGCTTATTTCTAAATTGCTTAGCGTCTATATAAAAACAAATTTTAAAATCTTCATTCAATGCATTTTATTCAACCCATCTTTTACATTTAAATTTTAATGCTATATAGTGAAACGCGATTAACAGTGTGAACTTTCTATGCATTTTAAAATGGAAACATAAAAAGAAAATTGGAATTTGCTGGAAAGTCAAGTGGATGGAAAATCTATGTTGCTTTCTATAATGTCACAGTGCAATTTTCTGCGTGATTTTTAAAATAAGAATTGTACGAAAGAAATTTCGCGAATTTAATAGTCTTCAAAGAAAAAGTGTAAAGTTAAATAGAAATTTGTTTTTCATTTATGAATATTTCTGAATCTAATCGACAGCATTTAAAATATGAAGGCAAACAATAAAAGATACCCTTTAGAGATTCTTCAAACCGAAATTGTTTTAAGTGTAGGTACGATGTAAAAATTTCAACATAAGAAGAATATTTGATTTCAGAGCATTTTTTAAATGGTTATATTGAATATGAACGTGTAATTTTGAATTTAACCTTTAGAAACTAAAAAAAAATGTTTATGTCAAAACTTATGATATATTAAGAGAATATGATACATTAAAAGAAAATGTTGTTTGGTCAAGAGCTGTTATTTTCAAAGAAGGATGTAATTTTTATTAAACATGTTTAATTACGTTTAACATTAATTATGTTTAACATGTTTAATTGTATATAAACAAATTTAATGATATATTCTGATAATTTGATTGATTTTTGTAACATTAACACGCGTTGTGAAGCATTAAAAACGTTTTTATCTGAAATATCAGAAACGCTGAAAAAATATCAATGTTACGTCTTATTTAAATACAACTCTGGGGTTTTTTCAATGTTTGAATATATTCACGTGAAGTACAATCACAATCCAAGAGATATCCATAAGAATATCCTAAATATATATAAGCATAAATAAATATGAACCCTGCGCCTGGGCACATCTCCGGCAAATTAATATTTTTTCTTTTTTAATAGAGAGTATTTTTTACTATCATATGATTTTTTACTATTCAAATGATTTTTTAACTCCTTTTTTTCTCAAACTTTTGCTACAGCTCATAATTTACATAAAAATATATTTTCGGCAAATATGTAAGCATTTTTGGGAATTTTTCCATGAATGGTAGGTTTAAAAGACATATCTCGCATCTCGCGCCGAAAGTAATTTTATAAAAATAAATAAATAAATAAATAAAAATAATCAGAGATTAGCTTTTTTTAAAAATGCATTTCAGTGAAAAATACTTCTAAACTAGTTTACATAAAAGACAACTGTTGCACGCTAAGCCGATTCAATTATCCACATTTCGATTTTTCGATCCACTCCACTAGTTAATCTTAGACGTGTAAAACACTATATTTAAGTATTTTATATAAATGCTCGGTACTGTATAGAGATAGCAAGATTCCTACAAATATCATAGATTTGCAACATTATCCTTTAAAATATACTAATAAAAGTAAGTTTCGTTCCGTTTGTCTGTTTGTGTATCCACTAGTGAAATCTACCTCACGTACATGGCTTAAAATTTATGTATGGCTAGTTCAATGCAGATTTGAATGTACCTCAAATTTAGAATTTGAAAATTTTGAGAATTATGATATTAATTAGAAACGCATGTAGTGATTTTAAAAAATTCAACTACAAGCAAACCACATATGAATCCTGATGCATGACTCAACATGCGGATCAACATGCTACCAATAAAATGTCACCGTACCTAGAGTTTTGCAGAAAGAAAATGTACCATAGATCAAAATAATTAAATTAGCATATTTTTGGAATTCTTTATTATCTAGATTATCGACTAATATAATCGTAAAAAGGAAAAAGAATGAAGTTTAATTCTCGCACAGATTTGTTTACAATAGAGAACGGTCCCTGGCGTTTGAAAGTGCGACCAACAGATTTTGCCGAATGCACACAGCGCGCTTATCTTCAGTTCTGCTAACCCAATTTCAATGGCGGTTGGCGCATTTAATTTAGTTTCCAATTGCCTTTCAGTTTTATATCATTTTCCTACAGTTAGGGGCGTTTTTATATCGTGTTTTAGGGTCCGTATTTCAGTGGAATTTGCTTTTTTCCCTCAGTTTACGATTCTCTTTAGGTTTATGTTTACTGCCCTTTGACACCAAAAGCACATGTCGGACTTAGCTTCGGAAAGACGTGTTTTGGAACGTCAAAAAATCGTTAGAAAAAAAAATCCTTAATTTAAGGAATGTTTTGATATTTAAAAGATTTAAATTATTCAAAAGTTTTGAGGGTTTTTTTTTTACAGTAAATAAAAATTATATTTTTAAATTATTACCCAAAGCGGAATACAAAAGTATCTATTTATGTAAAATCCAAGCCTTTGCATGTGTCTTATAATTCCGGTAGGACCGCTTCAATGTAATTACGTAATGAGTAATTGTTAAAAAATACCAACAACAAGGTTACCATAATATCACCAAATTGTAACCAAACTGGCGCATTATCGGCAAATATCACCAAGTTTGGTTACAAAAATAATTCGCCATATATGAAGCCAACTTGGCGATAGCTGGCTAATTCGGCGAAATTCACATTGAAAATCATTATTATCCCATAAATAAGTTCACCTCAATTTAATTTTAACTCGGCTCATTCAAGGTTTTTTTTTTCCTTTTTCAAAATTTATGGGTTAGAAATTAAATCGTTATATATGAGGACCCCAGAAGCCAAGGGGTATAAGTGACAAAATTGAAAAAATTGAGTTAAGTGCACAGAGTACCTGGTAATATGCTTTTTTCATTTCAGGTAAAGAAATATCGGTCATTTTCTTATTATTTGCTGAGCTATAGAGATAAACCACTTTTTTCGAAAAACAAACAATATTGATTAATTATACATTTAAAGGAAATTGTACTCTATTTTTTAAACAGTTATTGAAATGAGAGTTCAAAGATTAGAATGCAACAAGCAGATGTTTCCTATTTCAATTTGGTCCATTATTATTGATGTTCCAATTTATCACCAATTATCTTTAAACTAAATTTACTCCAAATCGACATTTTGTAACTGTACCCCTTGGTTTCTGAGGTCGTCATATGAAAAAATAAGAGTTCACTATTCCGTTCCAATTTTTCAGGCGATCTTTTTTTCGTATTAAATGAATCAATTTGGTTGCGATCTCTTACATTTGGGGTTGCTTTTTTACTACTAGAATGGAATTTACCCATTTATTTTTTGTATATTATTTTTTGCACTTAGAATAATTTTTTTATTAAAATTCATAGTTTTGTTTTAATATGATATAAATAAAAAAGATATGAAATATATTAAATTATAAAAATAAATTTAAGTATATTATTATAATATTTTTTTATTAGGTGTATATATTATGTTTTTATATACACATATCTCCATATATAATTATATAAATCGAGAGATATATCTAAAATGTTTATACATAAAAATATTTATATAAACAATGTATATTTTTTAACATGTGACACATACAATATTAATTAAATAAATATATGTTTATAAATTATTTAAAAATCATGTTTTTCTACCATCTTGAGAAATCTGATGAGTTGCTAAAATGGCTTTATGTCACCATTTTAAATTTTGTTACCCATCGCACCAACTGGAATAGCATATTGAACTCTTCTCTATCAAAATGTAAGTCTTTACACATTTATGCTGATGCTATTAATAACATAACCATCACTACTCGGCGCTGCACTATCAGATAGCTTAACTGCTTGATTTCAATGTGGTACAGTCGAACTCCGTTATAGCGATCCCGGTATATAACGAACTCACGGATATAACGAACCAAAATTTCTATCCCGACGTTTCCCTGTTGTATTAGATGCTAATTTATTATGTTATACAGAACCTCCAAAACCTTAGGAATTGGTTATAACGAACATTTTATTCCATTCGACAATTTTTTTTTTTTTTTTTTTTTTTTTTTTTTTTTTTTTTTTTTTTTTGGCGGCAGTGAAAAAAGTAATTCGATTCTAATTTTATAAGAAAATGCATGTTGTCTAGTCTGAAACTTGGTTCAAATTAGCGATAAGTCCTTTTATTAAAAGGTAGGTTGGTTGGTTGGTTGTATAGGGTTTAATGGCGCAAAATTCCTTCAGGGACATGCTGCGCCAATATTAAAAGGTAGGAAGAGCTGCATTTCTTCTCTTTTACGGTATCCATTCTGCACGTGTGATCATGCCCGCCCGTCAGTCACTTCCATTGCTTCTATCATAGCTGTTCAGTAACGCATTTAACGCTAACGTATTCAGCTAAGTTATTTAAGAATAATTCGAGATATGGTAGCATTGAAAAGAACGTCTATGAAGCAAGCAATAAGCAAATGTTTTTTTTTCCTTAAATTATAATCCCGGGCGTAAATAAGGTGAAAAAAAATAATTAAATGATAAAAAAGTAAAGAAACAAACAAACTAAAAACAATAAATAAAACGATTTTTAAACGCTCCAGCAATAACTAGTGTTGGATTCCCAAGACTGGTAAAAGTGTAAAGCTTTTATTATACAGTCAGGAACATTCCTTAAATTGTTTGCTCATTAATCCTAAATTTTACTTATCCTAACTTTTACTTATCCAAACTAGAGTCTGTCTCTACTTGTTGAGATAATCAGTGCTGTACTGTATTTCTATTTGACTTAATTTTTAATTAATTTATTTAGCATTTTATCAGTTTAATGTAACCGGTTTCAGTCAATTTAATTCATTGATGATCATATTTAATAGATTTTACGTTTTTTTCTTAATACATAATTATTAGTTGTGAAGATATCAGATTAAGGTATACACATATTGTGAACCTTAACATTTTTAATGGCTTGGATGTAGCGAACAAAAACTTCGGTCACTTGAAGTTCATTATAACGGGGTTCGACTGTATGTACTTCAACAGTATAGGAGACTGATTGACATCACATTTTTAAAATTTTAAAATTCCCTTTAATTTCAGCTTGATTATTAAGTGTTTAAATAAAGCAAATACTTAATTTTTACGACTTTATGGTGAACGCTTAAAATGACAAATTTTTACTTTCGAAAAAGGTTTTTTTTTTTTTTTTTTTTTTTTTTTTTTTTTTTTGTAAATTCTGCTGTTTGTTAATCATTTCATCATTTTACGTATTTTCTTGTAGATTGTTTCTTAAAAAGTTTCTGTGTTACTGGGTAAGAAGAGTGCTTCTAAGTCGTCAAGGTGTTTTCTATTCCTCCGCCCCCCCCCCCGTTGTTTGTAACATCTTTGCTGGAACACCTTGTATAATGATCTATTTGAATCTTGATAAGTAAAATGCCAGAAAATTTTCATTGATTTTAATTTATTTATTTATTTATTTTAATATCATGTTTTGGAAAGATCATCTGAAAGAAACTCTTTCAAAAGACTCATATCTCCTTTTTATAAATCGGAAATTTTAACGTTGCAATTTCAAATACGTAATGCATACAGTAAGGTAAAAATATCAATGAATTGTCATACTAAAAAAATACTTTTACATACAATCTTGTTACAAATATATTGATCATTAACAAATATTCCCCGCGGCGAAATATATCAAGCATATAACTATGTTCATTTAGTAACATTAAACAGGAATGTAATATTGCTCTTTTCTTAATTTCATCCTAACTACTTTGTTTATAAATAAAACGCTTACCCAAATAATTGCCTTCTCTTCTTTGTCTGCTTATTTGTATTTGCTTTCTTTTTTACGATAGATAACAAGCGTGTCATAAAAATGTGTAATCAAATTATCCATATCTGAATCAACGAAGCAGATTTATTATTGATTTGTGTAATTGGAAAATTTGTTAACAAGGCCATTTTTCTTTCTTAAGATTCTTAATTTCCCCCAAAATACTACCTAGTATTTTGTTATAAGAAAAAATTTATGTAAATATTTTTGTAACAAGTAAGGTAATGATCGTACGTGTAGTCAAACAACGCATTACTAAACTTTTTTTCTGAAATTAAATACATTTAATGTAGCGAAAGACAAATAATGAAACTAAATTTTGTTATACGTTCACTGTATTTTAGGAAAGTGAATCTTAGTTAAAATAATAATAGGTTCTTATGAATTTTTTTCACATAATTGCCAATAAATATCATATTTATTCGTTAAATAAATTTCTTATATAAATTGGGAGAGATGGCTGATTGGTAGTCCAATTTTTAGAAAAATATTTATAAAAAAAATTTTGGGGAATATTACTGTAAATTAATGCTGAATACTATACTGTAATTTTCTATTAACATTGTATATCATCAGTGCTGTATATAATCTTTCACACATTAGATATTTAATTACATCTATGCACAATATTTATTCTTCATTACTTTTTATACAAAAAAATATATTCTTTGTACTATATATGCAGACTAAAGGTCTCCAGTAATCGCATGTGACTAAACTTTTTACTTTGCAGTCTAATTTTCGACGTCTAGATCGCCCGCCATTATTTAACGAATTTTCAGTTTTTGTGATACTTTGGAAAAATTCAGGTTTTTACTTTGGTTCTTTTACAATATACGTGTTGTTGATTTTTTTTATCCTTCGACGAAAATTGCGCTTTTTTGCAATACTTTGATGAAAATTGCGCTTTTTCGCTATCATTTGTCGAAATTTCCAGAGATTTATGCAATCATTTTATGAAGTTAGTGTTTTTTATGCAATCTGTTAAATAATTCGCGTTTTTATGTTACGTTTTGATGAAATTTGCATTCCTTCCACAATCCTTTTACAAAATTTTCAAATTTATTGCGATAGTTTAATAAGTGTCTTTTTATTTTTATTCTTTGATGAAGTTGATGTTTTGCTGCAAATATTGTAGAAATTTTGATTGAAAATTGACCATCAAATATTGACGACACTTTTTTCTCGCGATATTTGGTGAACAGCGCGTATTTGGTGATTCCTTGATGAAAACGACAAATTTTTCGGGGAGATTCTTTAATAAATTCACGGGTTTGACTACATTTGCAGGGTTGTTTACGATCGTTTGAAAAAATTCGAGATTTTTTCTTTTTACGATGACAAAATTGATTTTTCGGCGACCATTTGTCAAAATTCTTCATATTTTTCTGTGATCTTTTTCTTGTTTTAATTTACTTAACTAATGCCGGTGTGAATGACCTGTCATCACCTGTAATAATCTGCGACAAGATTTTTTTACAGTAATTTTTCGTGTGCGTTTTTTTTAAACTAATGTTTGAGTTGTATTTTTATTTTTTATGATGCAAATTAATATCAAGCTTTCAATATAGTTTTTATATGTACTCCTCTATAACAAAATAAAAATAAGAAACCTATATAACACAAGAAGTGTTTAATATATAATTAACGTAAGTTATTATTTTATCAACTTACATAATATTATTTAGTTAATAAATATTATTATTCATGCAACTTATTTACCAATATTCAAACTTCAAATAAATAACTACAACATACCCTTTTTGTTTATATTGTATAAGATATTTGACAACTTCAATTTGTAAAAGAATATAACAATAACTTTTAAGAAGAATTTGAGAAAATTCAACTTTCAATGAAAAAAATGAAAACAGTCATGTGTGCTTGATTTCTTTCTAAAGCTCAGTATGTTTGTGCCATATGTCAGAATTAAAAAAAAGAAGAAAACTAACGGACAATGGACTTCACTGTCTCAAATACTGAGACTGTTCCATAAACACTTGTGGCATATTTTTTCTATAATGCGAGCAAAAATTTTGTGTGTGTTTGTGTGTGTAAATTTTATCTCAAAAACGGCTCTATCGATTTTCGCAAAACTTTGGATTTTACCATTTTCGGGCACGAGAAGTCCATTGGGCTAGGTCACATGTTCGAGAAAATTTGATTATTGGATCATTTTGGGTCATAATGGGTCAGGATCAAGCTATTTTTATCTAGTGAACGGCTGGATAGATTTAAAAAAAATTGTATCCAATCAATTTTTGGCACGAGAAAACTATTAGGCTGAGTCACATGTTCGAAAAAATTCGATTAGTTGGGTCATTATGGATCAAGCCATTTTTATCTGAAAAACGGCTTTAACTATTTTGATCAAATTTTATATTTTATCTTTTTGGACCATTGGGTTAGGTAACATTTTCGAGAAAATTCGGTTAGTGGGTCATTTTTAGGGTCATTGTGGGTCATACTATTTTTATCTAGATATTTTCTCGCGCAATTTTGACTAAAAATTGCATTCTATGATTTTCGGGCACGAGAAAAACATTGGGCTAGGTTACATGTTCGAGAAAAAATTTTAAAGGGTCATTAAGGGTCATTAAGGGTCTGGGTCAAGCTATTTATATTTAAAGAACGGCAGAATCAATTTCATCGAAATTTTGCCTGTAACAGTTCTTTGGCACGAGAAAGCTAATGGGATAAGTCACACGATCGAAAGTTTTCGATTATAAGAGTCATTTGTGGGTCATGATGGGACATAATGGGTCATGTCAAGCTATATCTAAAGAACAAGTGGATCGATTTTAATGAAATTTTGTGTACAACATTTTTTTTGGCACGAAAAATTCATTGGGCTAGGTCAGTGTTCGAGAAATTTCGATTAATGGGTCATTTATGGTCATAAAGTGTCAGGGTCTAGCTATTCATATTTAAAGAAAGAATCCCCAGGATCGATTTTAACGAAATTTTGTATGTAACAATGTTTAGAAACGAGAAAAATAATGGACTAAGTCACATGTTCGAGGGATTTCGATAGTAAGGGTCATTTACAGGTCATTAAGGATTATAATGGGTCATGGTCAAGCTATATCTAAAGAACGGATGGGTCGATTTTAAAAAGGAAATTTTGTATACAACTTTTTTTTGGCCCGAAAACAATATTGGACTAGGTCATATTATACATATCCGAGAAATTTTGATTAATGGGTCATTTTTGGGTCATTTTGGTCAAAACAATTTTATTTAAAAAATGGCTTGAATGACTTTGACCAAGTTTCGAATTTTACCGCTTTGGATTAGAAGATTGTTGGGTCAACTCGCCTGTTAAAGAGAATTCGTTTAGTGGGTCAGTTTATGGTCATTGCGCGTCATGCTAATTTTATCTAGACGATGACTCGCGCAATTTTGACTAAATTTTGTATTCTATGGTTTCGGGCACGAGAAAATCATTAGGCTCGGTCAAATGTTCGAGAAAATTCGATTGATGGGTCATTTTTGGTCAGGATGGGTGAGAATTAAACTAATTATATTTAAAAAATGGCTCAATTAATTTTATTTAAATTTTGTATCCAAACGTTTTTTGGCACGCAAAAACTAATGAGCTAGGTTACATACTTGAGAGATTTCGATTATAAGGGTCATTTGTGGGTCATGATGGATCATGCTAATTTCATCTAGAAAATGACTCGCACCATTTGGACTATACTTAGTATTATAGTATTTCGAACAAGAGAAAACCAGTGGGCAAGGAAACATGCTCGCGAAAATTCGTTTAAAGGGGCATTTTGGGTCATGATGGGTGCGGGTCCTTCTAATTATATATAACAACGACTCAGTCAATTTTATATAAATTTTGTAATGAAAAGTTTTTTGTCACGAGAAGACTATTGGGCTGAGTCGCATGTTAAATAAAAATATATTAATGGGTCATTTCAGCTTTCATATGTATGATCAAATTTGATTAGTGGGTCATTTTGGATGAAACGGGCCAGGGCACGAGAATATGGCAACAGCCAATAATGGCGATATTTGACAAAATATTGGCAACATTTGGCTTAAAAATCGACTATTATAAAATTACGAAAGACAAAGCAATGTTTGGTGCCAAATGAAAGAATGTCGCCGAATTCAGCTATATTTGGCAAAAAATATTGTATTTCAGAATATGAAGAAATCTTTTATATATTCGTAATAGAATTCGAGATGCATTGTTAAACCAATCAGAGTCTAAAGTGATTTGAATCGGTGTCCTTTCATTGTAAATTTTAAAATAATGTAGAATTTATGAACATGTGCATACATATATAGTTTTCACATCGACTGTTTTTTAAATAATACTATTATAAATAAGATGTTTTATAGTAATATTACAGAGATAATGATACAGTGAAAATACTATATCGAGTTACAAAGTTTATTTTTACCGAGCTCAGTTCGGTCATCCCTGCTAGTATTTCTTGTCCCATTCATCCCGCAGTTCTCTTACAATCTCTCTCTCTCTCTCCTTTTTTAGCAATTTCCAACAAAGTTGAAAAGTGCTTATGCATTCGGTTCTGTCCGTCTGTCCGTCTGTCCGTCTGTCCGTCTGGCCGTCTTTCCGCGCTATAACTCCCGTAAATATACTCGGATTCCTATGAAATTTTTATACGTTATTGATGTTTACCCTAGCACGACACCTATAGAAAATGAAGTATCTACCTTGATTAGTTTATTTACAGAGAGCATCAAAATTTTCCCATTACATTACGGCCTATGGGGAAAAATCGTTAATATACTCGGATTGCCATGGAAGGACGTTATTGACGCTTACCCTAGCACGAACTCTATTGAAAATGAAGTTTCTACCATGGTTAGTTTATCTACAGGGCGAATCAAAAGTTTTCCATTACATTACGGCCCATGGGGAAAAATCGTTTATATACTCGAATTGCCATGAAATTTTAGGACGTTATTGACGTTTACCCTTGCGCAAGTCCCATCGAAAATGAAGTTTCAACCATGATTAGTTTATCTACAGGCGAATCAAAGTTTCCCATTACATTACGGCCTATGAGGAAAAATCGTTAATATACTCGGATTGCCATGAAATTTTAGGAGGTTATTGACGTTTACCCTAGCACGAACCCTATTGAAAATGAAGTTTCTACCATTATTAGTTTATCTACAGGGCGAATCAAAAGTTTCCCATTACATTATGGTCTATATGAAAAAATCGTTTCAAAGGAATTTTAAAGATGTTATACCCTGCCAAACATATTAAAATATGCATTCTATAAAATATAAGGTGAAAATGTAGCCATTATTCATTTACATGGCCACACAAAAGAATTTCATTAGATAATGGTAAAAGGGGGAATTGTGCGTGACATATTTTAAATATATTAAGCTGTTTCATGTATAATAAAATTGATATATGTCACTGAAGCTTAATATAAATAATACGCTACTGTCTTGCATAATATGAAGTACATAGCATTTACAGGGTCACTCAAAAGATTTCAAATAGTATATTCTTTCCGAAGTACCGTATATGTGTCCGATGATGGCTGATGGAAGCATGAAATGCATTTTAATTATGCTATGCGCGTTTATATTTCGCTATATATATATGCAAATTATATGGCGTGTATAAATGTTGTAGTTGATATACAGGGGTACCCAAAAGAGCTCACCAATGTTACTGAACATGAGCGTAAATTATTTAAATGTGGTTCTTAAAAAAGCTATGCATTTTTACGCTGAGCTTCATTTAATTTACTGAGAAATGTTTGCAGAATATTGATAAAAGGATATACGGGGCCACGCAAAGAATTCGGTACATGGGCGCTTATGAATGATAATTTATCAGAATGTGATTTCCTTTATTTTAAAAGTGTTTTAGTTCACAATAAATTTTAGCGTAATGCTGACGTTGTAATAAAGGTACAATGTAAACTACAGGACTGAACAAAAGTATTCAAGTATTTTTCCATCTAATAGTATGAAATGCTGAAAAAGAAATTTCAAGCTACTGGGTATTTTCTTGCTAAACTAAAATTTCCCATTATATCAACTGACATATGAAATACAGAGCTTTTCAAAAATACTGGAATACATATTTGGGTATATTCGGCTATACACTATTATTTCACTAAATAACAAAATTTTGTTAAAGATTTTATTAAGTGTTGGAAAGTGCTTCATAACCTATGCTTAACGCATGATTTTTCTTACTTGTTTTTTAAAGTACAAAATAAAGGAAATCTATAAACTTATATATAAGTTGTGATTTTAAAGGCTTCGAAGATTGTTGTGAAGTGTTGTGTAAAATATAATATGAGTGTAAAGTATTGTTACAGGGAAAATCTCACATGCTGAAGTTTCTGAAACAATAAATCGAAATTTATTATTAATATCTTTTACTAATTCAAACATAAAAAATCTTTACGAAAAATTTATATATTCTAGATGCAATAAGTTTCTGAAATGATCACGAAAATTTGTCTGTTACGTTTTTCAAACAAATAAAATTTCAAAAATTAGTATGCAAAAATTACAAAATTATTATTGTTATAATATAATATTTTTTAGTGTAAATTGTATAACTTCTTCACTGTTTCCGGTACATATTCTCATATTATGCATCAAATATACCAATTTAAATATAAAATAGCGTTGCAAATTGCTTTTTTCATATTCGTAAATTTTCGTGCCTAATGCTTTTTGTCACAATGAACATTTTTTTTTCTTTTTATTTGAATATCAGTTGGAAATAAAGATTTATTTTGTGGAAATAAAAAGGTAATTGGAAGTACGTATTTAAGATGGTATTCATTGTTATTTTTTATAGTATTTAAAGCATAGAAGAGATGTATTTTATGGTATTGATTCAGAGGTTGAAGATAAAATTAGATTCGCAATTAATACTTTCATTACGTTTAATGAAAGATTGAATATTCTACACTGGATACACAAAAAAAAAAAAAAAGTTATAAACTTATTCCTAGGAGGAGGGGGGAGAAGTGTTACGAGTTGCGTATGTTACATGTGAATGTTCAATATTAATTACAGTTCACGAATGGAGCTATGCTATTTTAACATGCATCTCTATTTCAGCGTGCAAGATAGATTTCTAATTGTTTCCTGAACACAGTAAAAACAATCAATATTATAACTTTTTTACGTTAAAAAAATATTTTTGTAGTTAACGATAACAGTCAGTTATGAATTCAATGTTTGTCATATTCTCCAATATTTTATGCACCTCCCGATGACTTCAAACTAGTATCAAATGCACTTGATTTATAAATAAATGTGAGATTGGTGCGAAACACTCCTCCTCCTCCCTCCGAAACAAGTTTATGATTTTTTTATATGTTGTACCACACATAAGAAATTGAAACTAATACAAACTATGGATCATATCTCATAGTATTTTAGGCAAAAAAAAAAAAAAAAATTAAGGTGGTCACTCAAATATTTTAATCGATTCTTAATTGAAATTTTCGATTACTAAGAAGAAAAATTTAATGGAACTCGTACTTGAAAAAATTCTGAAAAATGTATTCAGTATTCATACAGTAATATTATACATCCCCCCTTTTTTTCGTTGAAATCTAACTAGTATTTTCGATACAATGCGCCCTTTTTTAATATGAGCATTTAGAGTCTAGCCCCCCCTTGGACTTGAGGTATAATCTTGAAATTGCGAAAAAATACACTTATTTTTAAGGGCTATCGATTCATATAGGGTCTCGACGTGGTTGAGTCAAGAGCATATTTTACTAAGAAACCCGGCTATGCCCTTAGCACCCAAAAATTCCAAAATTTAATTAAAAATACCGAATTTGTATTTAACCATTGTACTTTAATGAATATAACGAACATATGTAATTTACATTATGAAATATGCGCAAAATGTGGCAATTGATTTGAAACATTATTCACATAATCAACATAAATTAAAAAATATGTAAAAATATCTGAACATTTTTTTTCCATATTGAAAATACAAGATAAAAAGATATTTATATTATCAGGACTGAAAGAAAACCTAGAATATCGTTGGTACAAATTTCTATTTGATATCTCATATTTCATGTACTATCTAGGGATTTATCTAGAAATGTATACATTGATTCTCATATTTACAAGCACGTTTTTAACATAAATCTCAGAATTTAAAAAACGAATAGCTTATGGTGTAAAAGATTCTTAGTATTTTTCATTTTGTAAGGCTTCGTGCAGAAGGAAATCTCAGATGATTTGATTTTATCGTATTTTCTGCTAAAAGAACGTGACATGATATAAAATAAGTTTTCTTTGAGGTTTTTCATCTGTGAAACTTTTTATTGATACTTATATAGTATTTCTCACCTTTTATTCACTCTTGTCTGACATTTTGAATAGACTGTAAAGTATAATTTTAAAAAAATCTTTCCCTTACACTGACAAACATTTGTGGAAACGTTACTCCATCAAATTGGTGGCAGCATTGCTGCCTCCAATTTTATGGAGTATTTTAACCGTTAAAACCGGTGTAACATTGTCTTGTTACACCAGTAATATATGTTTAAATTACACCATTGCGTATGTTAAAACAATTACTCCATGAAATTAGAGGCAGCATTTGCCACCATTTTTACACCAATTGTATGGAGTAACGTTTCCACAAATGTTTTACAGTGTATTAACTGAAAATTAGCAAAATTATGCAACAATAAGTTTAACTTTTTATACAAATTTCAAATATATCGTAAAAAACGTGGATTATAGATGCGTTTATTTTTTTTTTTTTTTGTAAAATCTAATATTCGATATACTGGAGTGGGATTTGAGTTATAATTATTTTAATAATAAAAATTATGAAAGAAAGTATTATTTTTTTAAATTTTGCCCATAGTTTATATTATACATTAAAAAGCGGAAACAAGTAAGAAAACCCATGCGTTAAGCAAACAGAATCAAAAAAGGAATAATAAGAAAAGAAATATTTATAGTATTTGTTTATTACATCTTTAAGTAGTAAAAATATTTATTTAACGTTCATTTTTATTTTAGCCAAATTTCAGACATTTATGAAAGCGTAGAAAACTGATAAATACATTAATATTGATTCTCGTTCACATTTAATTTCATAACACTAAAATATAAACTTGGCGAAGTTATGTCATATTTTCGTTCTTCATTAAATTGTATCGGTTTTTTTTTTTTTTTTTTTTTTTTTTTTTTTAATAAAAAAGTAAAACTAAAATATAAACATCCAAGTGATAATGTTTAATTTCAAAGTGACAAGCGAAGAAAAACTATAGAAACATATAATTAAAAAAAATATTGTAAAATAGTCAGAAAACGAAATGCATTTTATAGATTAAAGTAAAGATTGTAAAATTATACGTTTATTTCATAGGACAGTGATGCATCGGATAAGTGGAAAGGCATAAAATAATAACTATAGTAAAACATGTGTAAAACATTTTGTGCATTAAATGTGTTATAATATAAGTTTATGCAGAACATTAATCCCTAAGTTAGATAAAATACTCATTTAAATGAGAAATCTGGTTTGTCTATACATAAATAAGTTGCTATACAGCATTTATATGATAAAACAGGCTTTAATTTCAATGAAACATTAAAAAATAGAGAATGTAGTCAAATGTGTATGAAATTATTTTTTCATTAACTATGTGATAATATATATTTATACATATCATTAATTGTTAAGAAAATATTCGTTTTAAAAAGTGATTTGATTTGCTTACACATAAATTAGTTCCAAGATAGAATCTATATTATATCCAGGATATAATATAGATTGAATTTGGTAATTGAACTATTTTTGTTATCATCAAAGCATTAATTAATTTTAAAAATATAGATATGTGTTTAAGTATTACTACTTTCGCTTGTACTGCTTACAGAGAATATGACTAGTATGTGGCAACTTCCCTATCATAAAAATTGATATTTTCCTAATGAATGAGTGTCTCTGTGCAGAATAAAACCGAATGCGTTTGATATAAATTGCAACAGTTCTCTCTACTAAACCATCTAAACAGACAACCAGCTGACAACTAATGAGAAAAGAAATTAATGAGATTTTAAGCTGAAAAACGAAATTTTTTCGGAAATCTAAAAGGATTAAAAATATCTAACGTGCGAAAGTTCTTACATATTTTTTCAAACACACGAATTAAAGTACATAAGTATATATACATGTATAAAATTTAGTTACATATAATAAATGAGTATAAAATATTAGAACAAAATTAATATAAGTTGGGCATAATGTTAATATCGTGTTTTCTCTTATTATTTGTTAGATTGAATTTCATATAAACTGGCAGTAGTAATAATCTATATATTTCAAAGACCTGGCTGTTTTTTTGTCATCAACCCTGAGCATTCTACTGTCCCGATTTTGATAATTATTTTTTTAAATGAAAGCTGTGTATGTGTATATGAGCCCATTCTGGCTAAATTTTAATTTATTTCAATTTTTATATTTTATTTTTAATTTTAAAAGATTTTTCATGACATTTCTTCAAATTAGTGGCAACAGGCTAAGCTTTTCTCAAAATTTATTTTGTTTCATTATTTTCCACCAATAAGGAGCTTGATCTAACCGGTGAATGTGTAATCGCATTTCAAACAAACAAACAAACAAAAAACTAAATTAATAAAAAAATTATTTTTTCTTTTCTTCGTGATTTTTAAACGTTAAGCCACAGTAAAAATTATTTTTGCTAGCAGATTTAAATTCCAAGTACAGAAGATTTAATTGAATATATGCTTCTAAGTGTGTGAAATAGCCACATTCATTGATCTTTCTTACTTTTTAGTTACTAAATTACGGGGCCGTGTGTCCCAATGGTTAGAGTGAGGATTTAAAAATGAGAAGTTTGATCAGTTGTTTGTGAGTTTGAAACATGCGAATAACTCTAAGGATGTTGCTGGATAACAGCTTTGCAGTATCATCTTTAAATGTTTTCTTTATAAAATTATAATGGAAATCATATATAATTAATTTAGAGAGTTCCAAAATAGCAAAACCAACACAAATTGATGTGTTTTTATGTGATATTTTATAGTTAATGTTCTTTGTTAATTTGAAAATATTTATAATCTTTTTTGAAAACTTATTAATAATATTTTGTACCAGCTTTAATGGTTTGGTTCAAAGAAAATTCTTTTATGGAAGAACAATTATTCATTTTTTAATTGTGTGATATATACACACACATATATATATATATATCTATATACATATATTCATCTGTTGATTCCAAGTTTGTTGTTGTTTAATATTTTTAAATGGTTCTTTAAACTTTTATTTAGTATAAATTTAATTTTCTTCCGTAATTTTAATAAAATTACACTTAAATGTTAGGATATTTATAAATAACTTTGAAAATGTGCAGTTTAAATCATTGGTGAATGAATAATTTTAATGATAATTAGTAAAGTTAACTTGTTTAAAATGGGTAAATTGCGTCAAGTCATATTCTTAAGAGTTAGTTTTTAAATTTGATATTTCAGAATAAAATTTGTTTTTCTTCAAAGATTCATGTTAAAAAACAATTAAAACATTTTACATGTTATTAATTAATTAAAAAATTAAATATATATTATTTCTAAAACATTGCAAGAAATTCTATCACATGATGTTATAAATAATGTATGAAAGCTAGCATAAGGTGCTTTAGTTGAAATTTTTATAAATTAACCTATCAGTATTAATTCAGCATATACGTATAGGTGTCAAATGTTAGTAAGAAACTGATAATCATAAACGATATAAATTATATTTATATGATTAAGTAATGGGAACAATGATTAGTGTCGTGTTTAATAAATGAGAAGTTTGGTAATTAATTTAGATAATTCCAGAATTGTAAAAAGCCCATGGGAAGAAATTAAGTATTGCCTAATAACAACCTTGTGTTTCTTGAAATTTTTGAAAATAATCCCTCTTTTATTTTATATTTATTTAAACTTTAAAAAAATACGCATTAATTAATAAAAAAACATTTAAAAATGTCCATTAGACATTTATTAGGGAAAATATTCTATTAAGTATTCAATAACTTGCGTGTTTCTTGAAAATTTTGAAAAAAAAATCCTTTTTTTATATTTATTTTAATTAAAAAAAAATTAATTACTCATTAATTAACTAGAAATTATCATTTGAAAATGTTAATTACCTATTCATTAAGAAAAATATTCTATTAAACATTAAGTTCTGACAAAAAATTTAATTTGAAAAAATTTTCTATTCTATTCTGTTAATTAAGACTAAAAATAATACATTCAGGATTTAATTAAATTCTGAATTATGACGTATGAAATAAATTAAATTCCTTTTTAATTAAACATCATATTAATTATTTTCGATATGAATAAAGGAAATTCATTAACGCTGGTCTTAAACTGATATTTGATCGTGAGATTATACTTATCTCGTGAGTCCGACTTTTGTGAACTACCCCCAAAGATAAGATATGCGGGGTTCAATATTCTGATTCATTCAGTATATTGTCATTGACTTTGTGTGAAATATGGTTCCTAATATGTTCGACTGTTGATAGTATATAAAATTTAAGTAAGTCAATTTACGTCTTAATATTTTTTTTAATTAATTGCAAATAAAATATCGCGAATTCGCTAGCCATTAATAATAAAGCACTCTTGCTTAAAATCATTATTAATATGAATTAGTAAATTTATGTTGCAAATATTAATTTTCTATTGCACTTACCTGAAGTGCATTAAAAAGAATTAAAGAATTTTAAATTATTATTAAGATTAATCTTCTAAAAATGTAATATATATATTTATATTTTAAAGAAAACTTTTTAAATTCAGTAAGTTCAGTTGAAAATTACTTAAGAATTATTTTTTAAAATTAAAAAATTTCAAATTCCTTTATAACAAGAAAAATATTTTGGATAGGCTAGTTTATCAATTGTTATTTTCTTAATCAATAAAATTCTAATGTTATTAATTTATCGAACTGCCCGTTTGAATATAAATGATTTTAAAGCTAAAAATAATTACTTATATTTTTGACTTATATTTGACTTATATTTATAACATGATGTTTATATAATGAAACAATTTATAAAATAATATGAAAATATCAAAATACGCTATACCAGACTAAAAAAGTAAGTCGGAATCTTTCTTATCACAATTATCTTAATTAACAAGAGTGAATCATTTTTGGGAAAACCACAACAGTTGAGTAAAAAACATGATAATTTCATTCTCCAAGAGATATAGTTGATTTTCCGATTGAAGAGTAACACAAGTAAGAAAAATTATTTAATACTCATTTTTTAATATTAATTATTACCATTATTATTATTATTTAATGTAAAAATAATTGAACACATATATGTTTTCTTTAAAATGAATGCCTCCCTAAAAAAGACAGTTAACAGTTAACATTAAAACAGTTCCCGTTAAAATATACTTGAATTAAAAATATCTTACATAATAATAAATTTTAAAATCTAGGAAATGATTCATAACGCATCTTCATATGCTATTTGCGATAAAGATTTTCCTCATGAAATAAAAATAAGTGTACACACTAAAGTAACATGAACCAAAATCTATAATTCTCAAATATGAATAAGTTTCTGAATATTTTTTCTAAATGAATGTCGTGTCCTTAAATATGTGCAAAGCATACATTAAGTTTTATTTATGTATACATTTTCTGTTGTTACATCACTTGAGAAAAATTTAAATGAAATTTTTTTTTTCTTAAAAGTATACATCAAATTCCCTATTCACACATTTTTTTTTCTTTTGTTAGTAAAAAGTTTTATCTAAGAAGTAGAATAGGAAACAATGACATAAAAAATAACTTCTATTATAAAATTAATGAGATGTGAAAATTACTAAAAGATTAAAATCTGATTAAATCAAACTCTCAAAAAATTTTTAATTCCTTCATTCATATTTTTAATCACTATAATTAATAAATAATTAATTTTTCAACAAAATTTTAAAATACGGTTGGGTGCCACACTTCGCAAAATATATTTTTTAAATTGTCTAAAAATAAAGCTAAAGAGCCGAAGGGAAGTGCCCTCCGTGAGGGTCTTTCTAAGATATCGTAACCCAGTTTGACGCAAGATAACCCAAGGTTCAAGGAAACCGACGGACTCCAAACAATAAGACCGACGAGCGCGATTTCATATCAGTTACAACAAAATTCAATTTAAAAGCATATTTTCTTATTTATAATTTAAACTATTTTTAACTATTTTAAAAAGTCAACTGCATACTGAAGTCGACAAAAAATAACGCTTAAAATAATGTACGTGAATGTGTGCATGATTGGAATCATGTGATCTGCTTCCCCGTGGTAATTCCTGTGGAACAACTTTTGACCCTAGTACACCTTCAGCCAAAGATCACACCTTTTCGCAAAATTTATCAACAAAATTCAATTTTAAAATATACTTTCTCAGTCATTATTTTAAATTGTCTTTTTTTAATTTATTACTACTTTTAATTATCTTTTTGAATGTATTATTCTTTCTAGAATTCAACTGCATGGTAGAGTTGGGTAAAAATCACGTTCGAAACCACGATTAGAGTAGCTTTTTTATTACCCTTTTTAACACTAGGTTCGAAGAAATTTACAGACTTCGAACAGTTAGGTCGACAAGCGCGTTAAAATCTCACAACATTTTTTTTTTTGAAAGTCCTCCTATTAAAAATTATCTTCGGTTAAATCTCTAACAAATAATTAAAAAAAAATCAATCTCTAGAAATTATTCCCTAAAAAAATGACTCATTAAAACAACACGAAAATTTTTAAATTTTTAATATTTCTTCATTAAAAATTAACCCGAGAAAAAAATAAATACTCTTTATGCATGAGTACAATAAAATAGTAATAATAATTTCCCCAAAATTCACAATGAAATTTAAATCCCTCATGAAAGAACACGGTGAAAAAAAAAATCAATCTTCCCAAAATTTCCGCTTAAAATAAAAAAATAAACCCTCAAACTAGAATATACTGAAAATTTTAAAGTCCCCACATTAAAATAAAAAAAAATACTCTTCGTACTAGAGCACAGCCGATTAAAATTCGAAAAAAATAACCATAAGAAACACTCTCAAAAAAATTTAAAGTCGCTTCATACCTTATTTTCAATTACTTTTTAATACCTTTTTAAAAAAACAACAGCAAAATTCAATCGAAAAAATACCCCTCGTACTAAAACATACCAAAATTTTAATGTCCCCACATTAAAATAAAAAAACCTCTCGTACTATACCACAGCAAAAAAATTCCATTTTCCTGAAATTCAAAATTAAAATTCAAAAATAATCCTTATCAGCACCCTCGTCTTATAAGAGCATGAGATAAGATGCACGGGACGAGGAGCTTCTCCGATCTGCTGCTTTCTCCGGCTCAAGGCTCCAGCCTCCTGGGGTCGGACAATCATTTTTTTTCTCTACTATCGGGCGTTAGATGCTTACATTTTTCTTCCAGCGATGGAACTTTCTGCAAATGGAACAAATATTTTTTAGAAGTATCTAGTGATTCAGATGAATCAGAAGCCTTCTGCGCACAACCCATAGGGCCATCTCCCGTATTCCTTCCTACCCATATAGCACACTTACCTCCTCAGGATGTCCTGGGGAGGGTTCACAACCCAGAATCGTCACCCCTAGGTATCCCTGAGGATGCAGAAAATTGTCACCAGGAGGTCCTCATGAACCAAAAATGTCCGCTTTACAGCATCCTAGAGAATTTCCCCAGTCCCTCCTTCAATGTCCTCCTAGGGAGGTTCTTGGGAAGATTTGAGGAAATGATATAGGAGGATTTTGGGAAACTTCAAGGTCACTAATATGTTAAAACTACTACTGTTTTTTTTTTTTTTTTTTTTTTTTATTTGAGGAAAACGCAATTGTTTTTATTATTATTATTATTATTATTATTGAGACGTATTCACATATAACAGAGAGCATGCGGGAATAAATTTCTGACCTTCACTTTTCCTGCCGGATTTGAACCTGTGTACCTTGGTATTCTGGACGCGCGCTCTGACCATTACTCTGCAGGGTCAGTAAAGGAAGAAAGTTTCTAAGGTATACATGCATTTTTCCTCCTCTTTTGAAACTCAAAAATGTCCTTTTGCATAACTTCATCCTTTATGCATACTTTTTGCATAAATTCATTCGACATTAATTTAAATTAATAACTCCAAATAAATTATCAATAATAGCCTTTATAGATATCCGAAACTTAAGAAATATAAGATAAAATCCGTTTCTTAAATGAAAGTTTTAAATGATGAAATATACTCTTTAGTTGAAAATCGTGATAAAATATCTGTTATTTAGGAAAAACACACAAATATTTAAATGTAATTTCAGAACCAAAAAATAATTAGTTTTCAAAATTAAGACTTCTTTTTATTTTTCAGAATTTAAATAATAATAATAATATTATCATGTTTGATAATCTATAAAATATATTAAAAAAATTGTTAATAAGTCCAGCTTACATTTCAAAAAATTAATTAATGATAAATAAAAAAATAGGTTAAATCTTCAGAAATGACATTTAAATTGATGCTTCTATTTAGCTAAAATTTTCTTATCCTCAACACATATATAAATTACATTGTGTAAGTAATTGATAATAACTTGAATTAAACTTTAAGTTTGCGTGAATTTATATTTTTACCTGATTTTATAAGAATGTATATTTTTTTAACTGAAATTCTTTTCAAATAAACCACGTATTGGTATGTGTTTAGGTAGAAAGGAGATGCTGCTCAAAATTTATGTATTTTAAATCCAGATATACCATTTTAAAGTGAATTGCACTATCTTTGAGTTGGTATTATGTGCTGTGATAAAAATGTCTAGTTTCGTCGCGACACTTTTGTTATTTTTTTTTAAATAGGGTTTAATAAGTATGTTAGCTAATTATATATGTATATAAACATTCAACAACTGATATAATGATGCATCAGGACTCGATTTAGATAACTTTCATAAAGAAGTTTTAAACGAGTATTTATGAACAAACTTAAGTTAAGAATCTCTTTTTTTAATTTGCATAAATAACTTTACCAGTAAATATCAGAAAAAATATATAATTTAGAATTGTCTTCTAATTAGAGATTTTAGTGTATTAATCTAGAAATTTACTATTTAGTTAATTTAAACAAGTTAAATTAAATTCTTAAGGGTTCGGTACCTGTGAAAGTTACCAAAAATAAATTTTTTGTTGCATAGCTTTTAATAAAATTATACTCTTCACGAATATTTTAAAAGAAACCTCATGAAAAAATTCACTTTAGAAGGGAAGTTATGATGAAAACAGTTAGAGAATCCTTTATATAATCAATGGGCAATCGGATCTTAAAAATCAGTTTTCTTAAAACGTTGATTTTGGTCACTGCGCGCACGATTTTTAAGAAACGGCTGAATAGAATTTCGTGAATTTCGTGAATTTTTAAATGAAGATATAAACGTTATATATGCACAAAATGACCTACTATTATGTTAATCAAATAAGAATTTTATAAATTATGACTATTTTTATACAAAATTAATTTAAAAATTTTGGGATTTTCTGTTTTACATTTTCTTTCGCAAAGAGTTATCATTATATGAGGTCCGGTGTAGGTCATTTTAAGGAAATATTACATCTCTACTCAATAAAAAAATTTTAGTTCTCTGTGACGAATCATTTATGACAAATCATGTGCGCAAGACATGTAAAGCGAATTCGTTCAATAAAAAACATTGGATTTCAAATGAAATTTTAAAAAAACGTTATGAGCATCTAGACTGTTTTTAAGAAGACTAACTGTTAGCATGTAACAATCTCAATGCATGTTTAAAATTCTATATAAAAAAGTTAATTAGAGGCGAAGTTATAGCAATCCATATAACAGTCCTATTTTGTTGCAATGTCACATCTTCAGAGGTAACTGACACCTTAATTAATACAAAAGTAATAATAATAAAAAAAGAAAAACCAAATAGGTTATTTGTTAATAATTAATAAAGTATTGATAAATGAACAAAATTTGATTTAAAAGATACATAATAGTAATTAGTATATAAAAATAGGAATTATTTGAAATAATAAATTAAAATTTTTAAATTAACTAAAAAAGATTAAATATAGCAGAAATTAAAAATAATTGCATTTTAATAACCATCATCTAATTTGCTTAAAAATAAGAAATCGAATAATTAATTAAAAAAATTAACTCATTAAAATCGATACCGATGAAATTTAGTTCAATATTTTAATAAAAAGCAATTGAGTATTGTACTCCAGATTCACTCATGTGATGGTGCCAGCACTGTGACTTCCTCAGCACTTTCCGTGGAATGACTAACCGGGTACTTCCCCAAGAATGACTTCCCAGGTACTACCTCAGGAGTAGCGTCACTGGGAAGTTGCTCTGTTGGACGTTGCTGGGAGCTCATTCCTGGGGACATCGAAAATAACAAATCCTGATCTTGTCATTTTAGTATTAGGAGGGATATGAGATGACTTGGAGCTAATTGGGAGGTATTGAGGAGTTTTTGCGCTATATGGGTATGTATGCATAATATTACCATTTAGCTTTATTACACATACTGTCGTTATTACTCTAGGACAGCTTATGTCAAAAGTGACACATTTTATAAAAAATCATGTGTAATTCTACTATTAAAACATGCATGTTTTTACCGGCATTTGTAATCATATAAATACGTAGCATCTATATTCGTTGTTTTGTCCGTACATCTGCCTGTCGGTATACCTGCATATTGCAGCTAAAAGCTACTCAGTTAGATACTTTGAAGTTTAATAT
This sequence comes from Maratus speculifer, assembly GCA_964019185.1. Taxonomy (NCBI): domain Eukaryota; kingdom Metazoa; phylum Arthropoda; class Arachnida; order Araneae; family Salticidae; genus Maratus; species Maratus speculifer. The sequence continues at coordinate 20,847,387 of OZ025298.1, forward strand.
ACATAATTTTTTAGAGTATTGTTGAAACATTTAAAATTTTATAAAAATAGAATCAAAACTTAAATAGAAAAAAAAAATGTTTTAATCATTGTAAGAAACCATATTGTACGTAATATATAGTCATTACATATTTAAATAGTTATAATATAAATTCAGTAATAACTCATGTGATGTAAGGCATATAGGTCATCATGATGGTTACATCATATTTAAGATGTAGACCTGCATTCCCATATTAATAAATTCGATATGTATACTAATTTATTAGATATAGATAAATTTACACAGATAAATTTAAACTATATAATTATGGGATGCAACATAAATGTTCTTGTTACAGTTTAATACTGATACATGGGACCCAGTTTCAAACTGCAAAATTAACGATAATAAACAGTAAAACTAGCAAAATAATGTACAGTTAAGCAATAATATACAGTAAAATTCATTTTTACGACCGTATATTACTGATTAAAGTGTACCAGCACCCCAACATCCAGTATAGTACAGTAAAAAAAAAAAAATGTTTTTCAGTGTAAAAATTTTGTTTACGGGACACACTTAAAAAATTATTTATTATGTTGAAATTTAAAAATTTTCTGTGATGATCAACTACATCATTTGCAAACAAAATCACATAATAAAATTTCTCAAAATTTTCTTTACAAAATTTATATTAAAATTTTATTGAAAAAGTAGAGAAGATTAAAATCGTCATAATTTAGATATTGTACTTAGAATTACAATTTTTGTTTCAATTAAATAAAGAAAAATATGTAATCTTTAGTTTTGATTCAGCATTTCTAAAAATATTAATTTAAAGAAAAAATAGAAATAATTAAAATCAACAAATAAAGTGATCTAACTTTAAATTAAAAAAATCATATTTTCAAATGTAAATATTCTTTTCAAACTTACTGAATGAAAATTAAAGAAAGATAATGGAAAAGACATTTTCCAAGTATGAAAAATTAATCTTAAACGGTTCTTGCCTTATAACAATTTAAAAAGGTGAAATATTGAAAAAACCCATAATGAAAAAAAAAACGCATTTTCACAAGGTGTCATTTCCGTTACAACCACTTCTTGAAATCTAAAATTTGAAAAAAAGTAATAAGAAAAGAAAAAAAGAAAAAACTAATATTTTCTGTTCTACTTAAGCTAGAAACATGATTTAAGCGTAATTTCAAGCCAAAAATTAAAACAAAAACAAGGATTTTCTTAAAGAAACAGTTTTTAATAGAAAATTTGAAGATTGTTGCCCTCCCCCCCAATTTCTTTAATCATTTTTTGTATAAATGTGCAACAACTATTGCACCAAGACCTGAATAGTCATAAAATTAGTTATTTGACAAACGCAAAATTGGTTAAGAAATTCTGTGATTACATACAGATGCCAAACTAATTAAATTAACGAAAATAAAATGCAGGATTCCAATAAAGATAAAAATCTCAAATAAAGTCTCTCTATTTTTTTTAAAAATATTACGCTTTCGTATGTATTTAAAATAACTCAATGTTGCTTATGAAAATCATAATATTACATCTGAATTAAAATATAATTAATGTAATATTATAAAATAAAATATGAGTTAAACCAAGTAACAAGTACAACTTCTGTAAAAAAAGGAGACATACGATGTGAATAGTTAAAATAATTTAGTTTGTTTGAAAAACCGAATATTTCTTACTCATTCAGTATACTTCTTCTTAAAATCATATCACATTTCTTTCAGAAAATATCAATCCTACGAGTACAGTTCATAAAATACATCTTTTACAATATATAGAAATGCATCAATTTAGAGTAATTGAAAATGAAAAGGAGTACTTCAAGAGCGTTAAGTGACTTTGAGAAAATTAGATAAGTGTTGCATTTAAATACGGTTTTACTAATGATATCTTAACTTACTGCATCTCGCTTGGAATTATTTAAAGGAAATTAAAATTATTTGTAAGACAGTTTGATACAGTGTACCTCAGTTCTTATGCTGTAAATGAGCAAAAGACTTATCTAACTGGATACAGTGCATGATCTCAAATGAAATTAATGATTTTAATCCCAGAGGAAATTTTAAGAATACTTGTATTCGAAAGTAAAAATTTTGCAAAGCCTGATAGTGTAGATTTTAGCATATACAAATGAAACTGTGGTTTCCGAGTGCGTTTAAAGTTTTACGTATCACAATTTCGATGATTGGAAGTGAAATACAATTTAAGCATTATTTTAAAACATATACATTTGAAATTCTGATCAAATAAGTAACACGTGATAATATTTTAGTATGAATGTGAGTTTTTAAATTTGGAAATCCAAAATGAAGTTCCGGGTAACAGATTGCAAATGAAATTTTTTATTAGGTGGGATCGTAATTACATAAATACTTAACACCTGTAAACATCACCTGGTCCATCTCTTTGTTTCTCTATCAGTCCACATATAACAGCGAGAAAACTTCCCAATGGATTTGCTCGAATTTTAATATAGAAAGTCGCTGAAGAATTTTGCCTAATCATTAAAAATTTTTATGAAAATCGAATGAAAACTTAAAAAGGCATTAATAAAAATTTTCTTGTCTCTCTTAAATCCTAGCTTACATATAATTATTTTAATGATGTCCCATGACAGTTAAAATTTCTAGACAACACAGTGGCTTTGTTTTGCTTAAGATGGAATTCTGTTATTTACATATTAATGAATTTAATACCTATAGAATCATAATAAATTTTGTATATTCCAGTTGTTTCAACAAGAGTGAATTAGCTATTGCATCATGCACTGAATATTTATAAAACTCGTTATCGTACGAAGACACCTTATTTGACAAGATTGAAGTACAGTTTCCGACTTGTTTTCTTTTTTCTTTCAAAAACTATGATCACATTTCTTCCATTATATTATCACCAGTGTGAGTTTTCTGTATAAAAGACATTTTTAACGATTCTTAGGATGTGTGCGTTAATTTCGAGTAGTTGAAAGTGAAAAATACTTCAAGGGCGTTAAATCATTTAAGATATCTGACTACGCTTGGAGATATTTTTATAAACTCTGATTTTCAACATATTTGGTATCTTTAAATGTAACCTAACTCAAAAAAGTAAAAAAAAAATCAATAAAAAATAAAATAAAATAAAATTAGCGAAAGCCAAGCTTTGTTTGGATTCGCGAAGCATCATTTCAAAAGAAAAACATTTAAAAGTAAGATTAATTATTTTTTGCATCTTAATTAAGCAAAAATGTTATTTTATTTTTTGGAGGATTTTAATTTTAGAAATGTAAATCAGTCAAATTCCATAAATTGTATTTAAACATTAAACATTAGAAATAATACTAATAGTAATTACTTCATAGTAATAAATACGTTTTATTTGATTCAGTTTTCAACCTTCGTATTCAAATTAAACTTTATATAACGAATTTAACAATTTATTTTATTTGTTTACAATTCTTTTGTTTCTACTTAACAAAAAAAAATCATAATATATATATATATATATTTTTTTTTAAAGGGCTGTTTGCGTAAATACAATAAAAACACACACAATAAAAACAAAGTTTCACACAATAAAAACAAATTGTGTATTTGAATTCTTAACACTGAAAAATATTTTTATAATTAAACGTAAATAATTGAATTTTCACAAATTTTAATTCATTAAAAATATGTTATAATTTTCATAAAAAAAGATATGTTAAAAACTTCATAAAATAAATCGTGAAACTATTATAGGACTAACAGGTGTGAGACCAAAATATGTGCCATTTTCAACCAATCTTAATAAAGTATTCTATTAAAATATATTTTTTTGATGGAATAATGAAAATGTATTTTTATTTATTTAATGGGCCTTATTTTTTTTTTTTTGTTCGAGTCTACAAAAACCGCCGTTTTACCTTAAGTGATTTTATTGGAACATTATCGATCGTATTCATTGCACGCAGATGATTGCAAAAAATTTTGTTTACATTTTTAAAAATATAAATAATTTTTACATTTATTTCCATCTAACAATTCATAAAGAAATGGAGCCTTTTCTTCCTTCTCGTTGGAAGCTTTAAAAATCGCTATTTAATCTTATGTTACGTCACAGGAATACAGTCTATTAATCTTGATTCACCTATAATTATTAACACCATGATTTATTTTTTCTTCTGAAAATGTACTTGTTTCAATTTTATTTGCAAAAATGCGTTCGTAATGAAAAAGCATGTAAAATAAATTATTTAATTAATATTTTTTAAGATTATTTTGTAAAAAAAAATAGTAATAATAATAATATTGTGCAAATCTACGCATCATAATTTATTTTTATGTTTAACTAGAAGATAGCCCGTCAAAATGACGTGTTTCTATTTTTGAAAGGATGATAAAACATTACAATAACTTTGGTCAATCATAGCCACTTTAGGCTTAAACAATTTTGAAAAATAAAAAAACTGAACACGAGGAAAAAATCTAAAAAAAAAAAAAAAAATCAATAGAAATCTGCATTTAAAACTATAAAAAAACTATCTGGTGGATGGGGAGGGATTGTAATGAACAAATGGTAAATGCATAAATTTTAAAAGAAGAAAGTAAGGTAAAATATCAATTATAAAAGAATACATTGTGAAACTACAGCCAAAAATATTTTTAAATACTGAGAGAAAATAATAAAAATATCCAAAATGTATAAAATTTTTTCCCATTTTGGCCATTTCCAGACGAATATGAGAGGGTAGCCAAATTATTAATTGAATGGGTAAAATAAAGGCATAGAATATGCAGCTAATGAATTTCACTCACAAAATTACAGTAATTATTTCACAAAAATCATGCAAATTAACATGCATTAATAATGCAAAACATGTACTAATAATGCTATTTTAAAACATTTGTGAATTAATTATTTTATACCATTAGCTAATACTTAAAAGAAAATACTTTATAAGATCGAAAACAAATGTCAGCAATAAAGAGTAAACAATCGTGATTCGTTATGTGACAATAAAGTCATTCACGGCTGTAAAAAAATAATAATAAATAAATAAATAAGTAAAAATAAATAAATAAAGCAACACGAATATAAAAATTCTAACAATATTGTATTTAAAACGCACCTTCCCTTTTCTTAAATAAAAAGTTTTAATTAAACACTGTTAAAAATTTCACTGTTTTGCTGCATCGTCATTACACAGTTTTTATAGAAAATGATTACTTTACCGTATTACACTGTTAAAAATTTGACCCATTTGTTGCAGCGTCACTCCACAGCTTTTATAGAATATCTCTTTTATGACCAATGAGAATGCTCCGTATCACAGTAAAAGTAACCGCTTTATGTAAAAGCAGAGGAGTGATGCTGCTGCAAATGGGTCAAAATTTTAACAGTTGCTGCAGCATCACTCCAACGCTTTTGTAGAAAACGGTTACTTTGTGTGTGTAACTTACAGTGTATTCTATAAAAGCTGGGGAGTGATGATGCAGCAAAAGGGTCATATTTTTAACAGTGTACTGCTAAAAATTTGACCCATTTACTGCAGCGTCACTCCACAGCTTTTATAGAATGTCTCTTTTATGACCAATGAAAATGCTCCATAACACAGTAAAGTAATCGTTTTCTATAAAAGCGGTGGAGTGATGCTGCAGCAAATGAGTCAAATTTTTAACAGTGTGAATATTGTGTTTGAAATAGGACTTGTGTTTGAAAACATTTCACAATGGAATTTGTCATTGGCCATAATAAGTGTTTTTTCTCGTGGATGGGTTGACCCCGGAATCGTTATACACGGAGGGATTTTATATATATAATTTCAAATCAAAATACTAAATAGTTTTTTTGTAAAGTGTACGACAAATAGTAATTTGAGTGGCCTAGTAGAGGATGAGCTTCGCTCATCCTAATAATAAAAAAGTAATAATATATAATATCTATGTAGCTTTTTTAAACTTTTAAAGAATTTTGATTATCTTTTTAGCATTTTTTATAAAATTTGCTCCGGCTCTAAAAAAAAAAGAAAAAAATGCATATAACACTTTTTTTTAAACATATGCATATTAGACACTCTTGAGTCTAATGAATAAAAAACAAGTCAACATACGGAAATCTAAAAGATATAAAGCTGATTATATGCAATTACATAGAAAATTTCAGTAATTATACGTGCTATTCTGTTGAATGATACCTATAAATCAAAAAATGAGTCTTTTAGAGCTAATTCATCAGCTAATCAAAATCTAGACATTACCGAAAATTTACAAAAAAATCCATGGTCATAGGACGCTAAAATTTTGAATTAGTGCAAAATATTTAATTCTTCATATAACATATTTAAAGTTTTTAACTTCGGTTTAAATTAAAATCGTCAGTTTTTTTTTTTTTTTTTTTTTTTGTTTTTTTTTTTTATGAAGAGCTCTAATTCCATTTCTAGCAGACATACAGAAAAATAAAAACAGATATAGGAACATAATTTCAAATATATTGAATGAAAATTTGAGTAAAATAATTTGAAAATACATTTTCCAAGTGTGGACTATTTATCTCTAACGGTTCTTGACTTATAACAATTTAAATAAAAGAAATGATGAAAAACCTATCTTCAAGAAAAACGCATTTTTACAAGTTATGTAATGACAACCGATGCTTGAAAACTGGATTTTGAAAACCAACAGTAATAAAAACAAGCATGAGCAAATAAAATTGAATGCAATATTTTTTAACAGAAAATTTTAAGATTTTTGTGTCCCAAACCCGTTAGGAAAATTAGAAAAGTGTAGCATTTGAATAAGATTTCACTTATAATATTTTAATATACTGCATCTCGCTTGGTATAATCTTAAAGGAAAGTAAAAATTTTTATTAGAAAGTTTGTAGAATGTATCTCAGTTCTCATGTTGTAAATTCGCAAAAAGCTAATTCTAAATGAACAAAGTCCAAGATCTCGAATGGAAATAGTGATTGTTATCACAGAGGAATTCTGGGGAATACTTTTATTCTAAATCAATGGTTTCATTTCATAAAGGAGCCTTAATTTAGCATGCAAAATTTAAACTGTAGTTTTGATCAATTTAAAATCTTTACCTTCAACAATTTCGAATTGTATGACTTTAAATGACCCTGTAAATAAAGAAAAAACTCTTTGTCCATATTATAGACTTAGCTTGTTTTTATGCGCCACCAATATTTATATTAGTTTGTTATATTTCTATCAAAGTAACATCATTAAAATAAGCCGCAACGATTTTTATTCATACACTATAATATAATAGAATTTTGTGTTCTCTTGTTACACGTACACTAAAATCTACATAAAACATACCTAATAGCAACCTTCTTCTTCAGCACGCTAAAAATGTATAAAAATTACATCACGTTAAGGATTGTGTAATACTATTAAAATACTCTCAAATTATTTTTTACATGGACAATAATGCAACAAAATAGTTTCCGCATCCGTATAAATATACTTTTGCTTCGATTAACATAAGATTTTATATGACACAACAAAAATGTTCAACGATTATATATGAGGACCCCAAAAGCCAAGGGGTATAAGTTACAAAATTGAAAAAATTGAGTTAAGTGCACAAGGTATGTGGAAATATGCTTTATTCATTTCAGGTAAAGAAATATAGGTCATTTTCTGATTATTTGGGGAGTTATAGAGATAAACCACTTTTTTCGAAAAACAAACAATATTGATTAATTTAAAGAAAACTTAAAGATAATTGTACTCTTTTTTTTAACAGTTATTGAAATGAGTGTTCAAAGATTAGAATGCAACAAGCAGATGTTTCCTATTTCAATTTAGTCAATTGTTATTGATGTTCCAATTTAACATCAATTATCTTTAAACTCAATTTACTCCAAATCGACATTTTGTCACTTGTATTCCTTGGCTTCTGGGATCCTCATATATTAAATTTGAAACCTTTCGGTTGAGTTATTTTTGCTCTGTTATATGCAGATACCATGTTTGATTATGGCTGGTTGGTCCTCCCTGAATTTGAAAAAAAAATCTACCGAAAGGTGGCGCTGAAATAATGATTTTTGTGTCATTTTGAATATTGTATCACCTAAAAGTGTACGAAGTTACGCATAGAATTTAACCAAATTTTTTTGTGCATGGTTATTTTTGAGTATGGCAAGTAAATCCTCCCTGAATTTGAAAAAAAAGGCCTAGCTTTATATTGTCTATCGGTTTGTGTAGAGACGGAAACTCGTTTTTACTCTGATTAATTGAGTGAAGCAGAAATTTGAGATGGAAATAAAAATTGGCTTAATACTGAATTAATATTATAAAAGCTTTAATATGTGTAACTATTTTTTTAAATATTAAAATGTCCGTATGTGATAGAAGAAAGTTTTGAGATTGGCAACTCCAACTAGTTTTATTTATTTAAGTAAATGACATTTATTTAAAAATACATATTTTATTCTTATCATCCTAAAATCATAATTACATTCATTTTCTTATACTATCGTTTGTGTGAGTGTTCCTTACAAAAGACATCGTTTATGATTTTCAGAAATCTGTGTCAGTTTAGAGTAATTGAAAATGAAAAGAAATTCTTCAACGGCGTTAAGTGACTATGTGAAAATTAGATAAGTGTTGTATTTGAATACGATTTCACTAATGATATTTTAATGTACTGCATCCCGCATGGCATTACTTGCAGAAAGAATGATGAAATTATTCGTAAGAGAGATTGGTAAAATAAAACTCGATTCCCGGAATGTTAATTACCAAAAGTCTTATCTGACTGAACACAGTGCATGGTATCGAATGAAAACAAAGAATGTAATCCCAAAGGATTTCATAAGGATACTTAAATTCTTAAACACTTGTATTTTTCTGAAGAACTCATAAATTAGCACGTACAATTAAAACTCAGGTTTCCGAGTTCATTAAATCTTTACATTCTGCAATTTCCGAATTGAAAACTTAAATTTAAATACAATTTTGTGCATAAAGTTTAAAAACAAAATGTATAGAAGTAGATTTCAATTATTAATCAAATGAATAACATGTAATTTTAGAAAAAGTAATTATTTAATTAATGAATTATTGTATTTTTAATTAAAGGATTGGACGTGGATATCTTATAACCATATAAACTACCGTATAAATACTGGTGAAAACCATATTTTTCATTGTAAAAGTTATATTTTTTTTATTTCTTAATAAAAACTCTAGAAGACACCATGGGAATACCACCTTGAAAATTTTTAATAATGTTTTTAAATTAAAGTTTTGAAATATATTAAAAACCATACTTTCGTATTAACCGAATAAAAAAAGATTATAGCTCAAAAAATCGATAAAAACTTTACTGCCAATAGCTGACTTTTTTATTCTTATTTTTTTAGTGCTTTCTGTGGAGTTAACATTGTTAACATACAAAAAATAATTTTTACTTCTATTATTCATTGGCTTAGAAAATAAGTACATGATAGAGAACATATTTCAAAAATTGAAGAATTTAACATGATGAAAATCACAATCTAAAATATACTGATACAGTACACTTTCGAGTAACCGGGATCGGATTATTCAAGTTGTGGATTAACGAAAGTGGTAACAATTTTTAGGAACGGTCGTTGCAGCAACTGAGAGTTTCTATATTACCGCATATGGATTTGAGCTCTGGTTTGTCATTTGGTTTGTTTGTGTAATTTCAACAAAAAGATAAAAGATGAAACAAAATGAAGTATAAATATATGAACTGCGAATAAATTAAGATATTTAGATGACCTAAATACAACATACTTAATTAACCTACAACAACTTTTGTAGTAGTATAATAAAGTGAACATTTAAAATTTCGTCAAATCCGCTATGCTTTCTTTTATTTTATGTAAACAGCATCTGTGCTGTTTCAAAATGCATTGTAGAATTCATTAATTTAAGCAGCATCGATTCTATTAAAATGAATTTTGGCAAACGAATAAAAATGTTTTAAATCAGAAAATGTTGTGACTAATAAATTATCATATTTTATTTGCAAGGCATTTTATTTACTGTTGATAACTGTTACATTATTTTGATCAAAATAAAGAAAATCGCGTAAGGATTTCATTTCTAGTTAAAAAAAAAAATCAATTTCACGTAACACACATTATTTGTATAAATAAAAGAAAACCTATATCTTGCTGCATTTCAAAATAATCAAAATATTGGCTATCTATCAGAACCACAGTTGCTAAGATGTGTAAATGACAAAATTATAAACAAAATGACCTAAGTAGGGAAGCTATTTGTTTAGAAGGAAAAATATAAGTGATTTTCATTTATTTATTTATTTATTTATTAAATACAGTACCAGGTAAACTGAGCCTCGCTCGGTAGTTTATTAACACTAGAATTACCGAGGCGGGTCATCCGTGACCCAAGACGTGGTCTTTCGCTTGTATGACTGTTGCTTTTGAAAGCAAAACTTTGAAACTGATTGACTTTTCCTAACTATTTAGTATGATGCCTTAGCACGAATTTAGTTGAAATCGGACGAAAACTTTTTTATATACAAATCTTTATACCTAGAATTACCATTCTGGGTCATTGCTGACCCGAACAAAATAATTGAATTTTTTTATTTATTTCAACAAGGATTTCAACTCTATATTTTTCAATAAGATATGAATAGTGTAAGGATATGTTCCACACTTACTTTTCACAAAAGATGGCACAGGCGCGGGGGGAGGGGTGTCATGATCACATATCTCTTATGCGTTTGGAAGGTAAATGTGTGAGTTTTTATTAGGATGAGCGAAGCGAATCCTCTACTAGTCCACTCAAATTACAATTTCTCGTACGGTTTACAAAAACACTATTCAATATTTTAACTTCAAATTAAACACAAAAATAAATTATGATCTGTAGATTTGCAGAATATAATTTTTTTTTACAGTAAAACGTTAAAAAAATTATTATTTTAATTAATTTATTTTACATGCATTTCCAATATGGACGCATTTTAGCAAATAAATAAAAAATGAAACGCGTACATTTTCAGAAAAAAAAATATAAATCATGGAGTAAATAATTATAGATAGAATCATGATTAATTTATTAAATAAAACATGTTTTCATTATCCCGCAAAATCGTTTGCACAGATGACACTAAAACATTTTAAAAAAATTGTATTATTTTTTTTTTTTTTTTTTTTTGTAAACTGGCAACAAAATAATTGTAAACAAATAAAATTAATTCTTAAATTTGTTATATAAATGAAAAATTAAAAAATCTGCGTGAAGTTGTTCGTTCAAGCTCTTTATATTCTTTTTGCCTCTCATAAGCCACATATAGAAAAAAAAATGTTTGTGGCATTTGACTTTCGCACATTTATAGTAATGGCATCACTACGGAGGTTTCTTGAATGAGAAAATTTTAAAATTGTAACGTGAATTGTATTTAAATGACTTTAGTAAAGACATTTATTGACGCAGTTACTATTGTCATCATCTTATGATGCAAACAATCTTGACATAAATGACGAAACATTTTTTCTTAAAAATGAAAATAAAATTTCATTGTTCAAATCCAATACATGTAGCAAGTGGAATGAATGTAGCCAAAAAATGCTGTGGGAAAAATTAAGAGACACAAATAAATTGTAAATATTTTGCAGAAAATTAAAAATAAAAGAATTCACTTTTTCGAAATAATTCTAAAAAGTGAGAAAGATACAAAATAAATCACTCTTTGAAGCAATTTGGAACATTGAACGGTATGGACTGTAGAGCCACAATGTTCAATATGCAAAATCGGATTCAAGATCTAGTGGTCATAAATGTTTCGGTAGTTTTTAAAGATACAACAGATTCTAATATAAGTAGAAAAGTCTTCTTGTTAAAATTATAAATATAAGCATCGCAAAAGAACGTGAAGATATCATCCCACGCACCAGCACTGAAATTTAAAAAAAATGAAAAGGGTTATCACATAAAGCAATGCTAAGACAAATAAACTAATACTGTTTTCGGAAACTGCTTATAACTTGTGTGTGCATTATGCACAGAAAAAAAAGAAAAACAAAAAAAGACCATGGCATTTTGTATGAATTGATTCGACAATAAACTTTATAAAACGTAAAAGTGTAAGTAAAAAAAAAAAAAAATCACAAATATGTACATATATTTAAATTTATTGCGTTTAAATATCTAATTGATCTGTAGGAACATTATTAAACAATTTAAATCATAAATCATATGTATATATTATTAAAAAGGTATCAAAATCTCAAAGCAATTTTTTTGAAATTAGAAATTTAAAAAAAAATTCTTTTGTGGTATTTATTCTCAAAATTTCATATTATCTAATAGTCTAAATGATAGATTGTATTAATTATTAATTAAAAATCATTGTATTGATCGTCAATAATTATTGTGTGTCTTTATTTTCCATATAAAACAAGAATAGCATCTTTAAAAGCCATGGGTCAGATGTGACCCACTCCGGTATTTCTAGGTATACAAGAAACGCGGTAATTCTAGTGTTAAACTTTATTATTTAATGTATTTTATGTGTAAAGATGGATCGATTGTAATCGATTTTTAACCCACATCCTGACATGACAGAATTGTAAATTTTTGTATAAAGCTGTATTTCTGATGACAGTACAAAATTTTAGAATTTGAAGGGTTTAATTAATAATTAATACATGACATTTTAGGCATTTCAGAATTAGTTCTTTAAAAAAATTTCTGTAATTTGTACAATAGTATGGAAATTTATAAAACAATGATTTTAGTCAAACGCCAATAAATGTTCATCAAAATATGCCAAATCGATATAAAGCTGCACAAATGAAGCATTTCAAAGACTTAACAGTAGGAACTAAAATATCATAAATGAAAAATGAAAACTGTAATAGTAAAATATAGCTTTTCTCAATAACTTACGATTGTATACGTCGAGAAATCAATTTAAAAATCCCTAAAATATAGCTTATAATACTTTTATGTTTTTTTCTGTATCCTTTCTTAAAGAAATACACAGAAAGAACATTACATATTTTAAAAATAAATTAATTTTCTTTGAAGCGTTAAATAAAAGAAAATAGTGAGTTTTTCATAGTCGGTTTACTGGCTGAACCGGGAATTTTTGGAAGAAAAAAACACGAATTGAAGTAAAACGTTAGATAATATTGTCAATATGACCACTGAATGCTTATAAAGGAGAGTTTTAGGGAAAACTATTTTTACGTTTTAGCCTCCGATTCTGTATTTTCTCAGCAAACAATTAAACTGTAGTCAAGAAAAAAATAAATTACAGCTAAACATAAACCACCCGCAAAACAAAGCAAGTCTATCATTGCATGGATAAATACTGATAGTCTACTGCAATTTGTGAGTTGGTTAATGCAACAAATGAAACCATTTGAATTATTAGATAAACGATTTTTTATAGAATTTTTTAACCTACCACATCGTATTTTTGGATTTTTTTTTTTTTTTTTTTTTTTTTTTTTTTTTTTTTTTTTGAGTTTCCTGACCAACGACATCGTATTTTGATGGATTTGTTTATTATTACGTGTTGATAAAGTTATATGCATAATTTCCTATATATGCTCTGTCAGAGTTTATCGTAAATCTAGAACGCTTCAATGTATGCAAATGTCGTCATTTTATACAAAATAAAAGTGTGCATTTTAAGACATAAGCTGCAAAATGTTTTGGTTGACGTTTCTGGTCATGCGTTTCTATGCAATTCTTTATGCTTATTATATAGTTTACCTCTCTTAAAAGTTTATCGCAATATATATGGGACAACATATAAACATATTTTTTCATCAGTGGGGACTCTAAATTTTGAAAATGCATAATTCCTGCTTTCCGCTTCTATTCACCTTTTTTCCCCGTCAACAAACATAGAAAAGCGAAAGCAACTATACAAAAAGCATCAATAAATTATGTAGAATATATTTACTTCTACGGCTCATAGTTCGATCACGTTTGAAAGTGAAAACTCAGTAAAATGATGTCCCATACATACAAAAGGATACATGTTACACTTTTAATTAGAAAAATGCTCGTTTACTTTTACATATAAAATCATTTTTTCTGGAGGGGAATGCAAAACTATTTTTTTTATTCCAAAGTTTTTTTTTTCGAGTATAGAAAAAACATATATGTATATAAATTCTTATAAAGCAAGAAATGCGGATTATCATTAATAAAAATAACGTTTTCGTGTGAATGCGATTACGTGAGCAGCATATCTTATTATTTTCCATGCATGTTTTGTAAAAAATAAAATGATCATTCTTTAACAATTGGTATCCAATTAAGTAGTTGGCGGCAAGCATGAATTATTTTGGCTCGCTATTTAATATTATTTTCTATTATTTTAAAAAGGAAATAATAATACATAAATAATAGTTAAATTAAAAAACTATAGAACCACACAATTTATATAATTAAAAAAAGAAAATATAAGTAAATATACAATTTATTAAATTGGGATACCCTGTCAAGCAAAATAACGCCGTTTTAACACGTTTTAGGAACCTGGTATATGTACGACATCTGTGTCCCACTTTGTTTTAAAATGAAAATTGTTGGTTTCATCTAGGAGATTATAATTTATCGCCTTGATGATCGATGTCCAATAGTATTGTGGTAAGTACTGTATGACAGTGTATTACTTAAGATGAAATATAAAAAAAATGTTTAAAGCAATCAAAAAAAAAAAAAAAAAAAAAAAAAATCCGAGTCAAGTCTCAGAGGGATGTTTTTTCGCTTTTTTTATAGGGTGTTTTGATAGAAAAAGGCTTATTTCATAAAAAAAAAATAGTCGGAAATATTTTCAGTTTCTAACATAATTTTCTATACGTTATTTTGCTTTTGAAGATACTGATGTATTATCTGGCTCTATCTCATAGATCGCCAAAAATGATTGCCGACTGCTAGTCTTATTATTTGATGCCAGTGACTCTCAGAGTAGTAATTTAATGTTATCAAATAGTACATAGCATCGTTAAAAAGGATAAATAAAATACAATTGAAATAAAACAAATATACTCTAATTAATAAATAATAAAAATATAAACTATAATAAAAATGAACCATAAATTACAATTACAATATAAACTATGAACAATAACAAATTAATAAAAAAACTATATTTTTGTAAAAAAGGGGTAATGTAATAAGTATTATTGGCATCATGCTGGGCAAAGTTATATCTGACTTGGACTGACCATGTAGTAGCTATGTAGTGACCTAGACAGTTAGATTTCTTGTGCTCGAATTTATATAGAAATCAAGTTTTATAAAAATCTTTAGAGCCGTTTTCGCTATATATCCACATTTCAGATCTGAATTTGTTTTAATCGGCCAAAACGAACTTTCTTAAATCCAAAACCTAGACAAGTTCTTCGTGCCCTAATTATATATGGGTCATTCCATGTCAAATGAGCAAAAATGCAAAAAAAGCCGTGGCTGCATAGAATCCGATTTTAATAAAATTTGAGATACGTGTTCATTTCATATTCAAATGTATAAGTGCACAATATTTTGACGAAAAATAAATTATTTTATCAATTTTGGACATTTAAAAAACTTCTGATATAGAGTGGCTTGCGGATAATCGTCGAAAGTTGCAAGTTTCAAGTTCTATATTTTGAAAACTACACTGTTAAAAATAAATCTGTGAATTCCAGGTGAAACTACCGGCAGCAAAGTAGCCGAACTGTTACCGTTCCGTAAGTAGATTTTCCGTTGTAGGACATACAAGAAAGGAAAACTCCGTTTGAAGAAGCGGTAACTTTTTGTTACAAAGTCTGATTTTTAATGATAATAATTTAATATAATTTTTAAAATTAATAAATCGATTAATAGTCAAAGAATTCGAAATTACCGAGTGATTTTAAGCTGCTATGTTATTTAGGTATTATTATTATTGCACAATTTAGTTCACGCCGTCCTCAGGATCGAACTCGGGACCTTTTGATAGCGGAATAAATCCTTACTAACCGAGCCAAAGCTGCTGATACCGGGTTGTACAGAATATGTCTTTTATGAGTTAGTGGGAAAATCTGTTGTGCTTTTTAAAGATTTCCTTTCAAATACATTCTTTATAACATTTGTAAACAGTTTATTTTATTTTAGACTGATGCATAATGCTTATTATTTTTTTAAAATCAATTGTTATTTTTTTAAATAGTTTAAATTAAAAAAATCACTGTTTAAAACCACTTTTTTTTTTTTTTTTTTTTTTTTTTTTTGAATGAATGAAAAAAACTTTTTATTAACAATTTTTTTTTTAGGAAAATAATGTTATAGACAATTTTTTGAAATTGTCGTACACTATTTATTTATTGGCTAATTAATTGAAAGATTTTTTAATAAGAAATAGGAGAAAAATAAACAGAAAAAATGTAATTAAAAAGAGACTTTTTATGTTTTCATTATTTCTTGCCGCCAGTGGGATACGAACCCACAATCTACGCTCGCAGGCAAATAGCGGTATGGTGCCTTGAACACTCGGCCACGGAGCCCCTTACACAACGGAGTGTCTCCGTTTTTTGTTTTTAATTCCACCCATTACGTTATTTTCAGGAAATATGGTGGGATTTGCTGATTTGTAACGGACAATGCCCTTTTGTTGTGAAAAGGGACTTTTTCTGTGAAATTCAGGAAAAAAATATTCGTGAATTTCAGAGTTTTTTTAACAGTGTATTTAACAAAATTGAAGTTTTTTTTATAATATTAAAATCTCTGGATATCTATCTTTATATTTATTGAGTAACAATAATTTGGTAATATCATAATTAATCATAAATTGGTTGTAAATATTGAAATTTTGTAATTTTTTAAAAATTTTTAAATGTTATAAAAATCAAAGGATTTAAAAAACATCTGTGAAATTGATGCAAGAAGTAGTACTATGTATGAGATCGAATTCTCAAAATTTCAAAGTTGTTATTTATTTCTTTCATCTTCAAAAAAACTTAGAAACTTTAAAAAAATGACAAAATCATAATTATTCGTCTTATGTTACATCCAAAAAAAAAAAAAAAAAAAAAAAAAAAAAATTAAAGGACAGCTCCTACATCAACAATGTTACACGTACATAAGAATCAATAAGTCCATGACACACTAAAAAAGTTTCAATGCTGAATTTTCAATTTCTAACATAACAAAAATGGGTTCAAAGAACTAATATTTGAGACATTCTAAAGACAACCTTTCTTTGAAAACACGCGCTTTTTTGCAAGGTTCTTGCTAATAAAGATGGTGCTGCCATCTATGTTTGCTACTTGAATTTAAGATTAAAATACAGTTATTTTAAGAAGAAAATCTTTTTCTTCTTTACCAATTTAAAATATTCTTGAGGCAAAAATAAACTGAGAGCAAGAATAAAACTCCGTATACTTAAAATATGCACTTTTATCTGTAATATCAAAGAGTTTAAAACTTTTAAAAGTTTTTATTCGTCTCCAAAAAAATGAAAAAAATGTTGACTTTTTAATCAGCAGTTTTCACTATTTATTTTTTTTTCTCATAAAGGAATGAAAAAGGCAAGAATTAAATTATAGATGTATTAAATATATTCAATTAGCTATAATGGCAAAAAATTTGAATTTGGAAAACGTGTCCTTCATTTTAAGACATATAACTGAAATATTTTATTTTTTCCACGATTTTTTTATTATTTATTTATTTTTAAATTATAAAATAAAAATACAATTACTAAATGCTAATCTGTTACTTATAGTTCATTCTTAAGTGTAAATAATTTTTATTACAATCTTTCCATTCCTACGGCAAATAATCAAACTTGAAATTTCAAGCATGTACACAAGACCTCGATTTCGTCTCAAATTTAATGTAATTTTTTATACTGAAATAAACTAGTCTGAACTCTACTACTTTGCGTTTCCTCATAAATGATTGTGATCTACTTATATGATGATTTTCAATAAAATCTGTGACATGTCAACCACACCTGATTTGCTCATTTGGTGTGGAATGATTCTGAATCCCTCCGTGTATAACGATTCGGGGTCAACCTATCCACGAAAAAGAAAACACTTATTGTGATCAATGACAAATTCCATTGTGAAAGGTTATCTCCGATTTTAAAGGCTATCAATTTTTTGTCCAATGCAAACGTTCCAGAGTCGTAATGGAGCGTTCTCATTTGTCAGATTTACAGTTTAAGCTGTAAATGACGTCACTACATTTTATTGTGCTTTGAAATCTTTTCCCTATTTTAAACACAAGATTCACACTGTTAAAAATTTGACTCATTTGCTGCAGCATCACTCCACCGCTTTTACAGAAAACGATTACTTTTCTGTGTTATGGAGCATTCTCATTGGACATAAAAGAGACATTCTATAACATCTGTAAAGTGACGCTGCAGTAAATGGGTCAAATTTTTAGCAGTACACTGTTAAAATTTTGACCCTTTTGCTGCGTCATCACTCCTCAGATTTTATAGAATAAACTGTAAGTAACACACAAAAAGTAATCGTTTTCTATAAAAGCGTTGGAGTGATGCTGCAGCAACTGTTAAATATCTGACCCATTTGCTGCAGCATCACTCCACTGCTTTTATATAAAGTTGTTACTTTACTGTGATATAGAGCATTCTCATTGGTCATAAAAGAGATATTCTATAAAAGCTGTTGAGTGATGCTGCAACAAATGGGTCAAATTTTTAACAGTGTAATACTGTAAAGTAATCATTTTCTATAAAAGCTGTGTAATGACGATGCAGCAAAACAGTCAAATTTTTAACAGTGTTTCATTAAAACTTTTTATTTAAGAAAAGCGAAGGTGCGTTTTAAATACAATATTGTTAGAACTTTTATATTCGTGTTGCTTTATTTATTTTTTATTATTTTTATTTATTTTATTTTATTTTATTTTATTTTTTTACAGCCGTAAATGACTTGATTGTCACATAACGAATCACGATTGTTTTCTCTTTATTGTTGATATTTGTTTTCGATCTTATAAAGTATTTTTTTAAGTATTAGCTAATAGTATAAAATAGTTAATTCACAAATGTTTTAAAATAGCATTATTAGTGCATGTTTTGCATTACTAATGCATGTTATTTGCATGTTTTTTGTGATATAATTACTGTAATTTTGTGAGTGAAATTCATTAGCTGCATATTCTATGCTATTATTTTACCCATTCAATTAATAATTTGTTTACCCTCTCATATTCGTCTGGAAATGTCCAAAATGGGAAATTTTTTTATATATTTTGGATATTTTTATTATTTTCTCTCAGTATTTTAAAATATTTTTTGCTGCAGTTTCACAATGTATTCTTTTATAATTGATATTTTACCTTACTTTATTCTTTTAAAATTTATGCATTTACCATTTGTTCATTACAATCCCTCCCCATCCACCAGATAGTTTTGTTATAATTTTAAATGCAGATTTCTATTGAATTTTTTTTTTTTTTTTTAGATTTTTTTCTTACGTTCCATCTTTGTATTTTTCAAAACTGTTTAAGCCTAAAGTGGCTATGATTGACCAAAGTTGTTGTAATTTTTTATCATCCTTTTAAAAATGGAAACACGTCATTTTGACGAGCTATCTTCTAGTTATATAGAATCATGTTTGATGAAAATCGCGTGAAAAAATTTTGATCTACAGAAAGCAGAGTTTTTAGTACAGTGTTTGATTTATCCTCTGAACAAAAAAATTCTTGAATTCCAGACCTATCCAGATCTTTTTTTTGTGCTTGATTTAGTATAAGAGCAACTTTTCTGAAAATTGGTCCAGTAGTTAGTGCGCTATCATCCGTAATCGGGAAAATGCTTGCTCGTTAAATATATATGACTAGCAGGAGTGACCGTGCTAAGCTCGGTCAAAACTAACTTTCTGTTCAACTGGATAGAATATTATCACTGTATCATTCACTCTGTATTTTTACTGTAAAACGTGTTATTTATAATATTATTTTCAAAAACGATCAATTAGAAAACTATGTTTGTATGCACATGTTTATAAATTTTACTTTATTTTAAAATTCATAACGAAAGGATATCGATCCAAATCAGTTTTTCAGCTTGGCTCTGATTGGTTTAACCATGCATCTCGAATCCTAAGAAAAATGCATAAAAAATTTTCTTTACATTCTGAAAGACAATATTTTTTACCAGATATAGACAAATTTGGCGACATTCTTACATTATCGCCAAATACGCGTTTTGTCTTTCGTAATCTTAACAACCAATTTTTCGGCCAAATATCACCTATATTTTGTCAAATATCGCCAACTTATTGGCTATTGCCATATTCTCGAAACCCTGACCCACTAATCAAATTTGATCAAACATGTGACTTTACAACTCAATAGTTTTCAGGTAATCAAAAACAATCGAATATAAACCTGAATCAAAATCGTTTAAGCAATTTCTTAGGTAAAATTAGCTTCACACCATTCAGCAATAAAGCGAAATGACGCCACTAATATAATTTTCTTTAACGTACGACTCAGCTCAATAGTCTTCTCGTGACAAAAAACTTCTCCTTTCAAAATTTAGATAAAATTGATTGAGTCGTTATTACATATAATTAGAATGATCCTAACCCATTATGACCCAAAATGACCCTCTAATCCTAATCGAATTTTCGCGAGCATGTGTCCTAGCCAATTGATTTTCTTTTGCTCGAAAATGATATAATACAAAGTATAGTGAGAATGGTACGATCCATTTTTTACATAAAATTAGCATGACCCCCCATGACCCACAAATTACCCTTATATTTGAAATCTCTCGAATATGTGACTTAGCCCAATAGTTTTCTCATGTCTAAAAATTATTACATACACAATTTCGTTAAAATCGACCCTGTCTTTCTTTAAATATAAATAGCTTGACGCAGACCCTTTATAACCCATTGATCGAAATTTCTCAAACATGTGACCTAGCCCAATGATATTCTCGTGCCAAAAAAATGTTGTATACAAAATTTCGTTAAAATCGATCCACCTGTTCTTTAGATATAGCTTGACATGATCCATTATGATACATCATGACCCACAAATGACCCTTATAATCGATATCTCTCAAGCATGTGACTTAGTCCATTAGTTTTCTCATGTCAAAAAACTGTTACAGGCAAAATTTCGATGAAATTGATTCTGCCGTTCTTTAAATATATATAGCTTGACCCAGACCCTTAATGACCCAATATGACCCATTAAAATTTTTCTCGAACATATAACCTAGCCTAGTGATGGGCGATTCTGAAAATTCTGAGAATCGATTAAAATCGACATCGTATAAAACAACATCGATCATAATAAGAATCGATTTCTCAGTTCTAGAATCGATACTAGAATCGATATTTCGATATTCAGATTCACACAGAGAAGCTCCAAATTAGTAATTCCAAAACATAGAATATCAGCAGGACCGTAATACCGCCTCCCACCCCCCATCCCCATTTAGGAAGGCATAGAATTGAGCTATTGCAGATTTTAGAGTCGGATAATAAGAATTTTAAATTTTAAAATGATTATCAGTTATGGTTGACACTTACACAAAAACTTTGACAAATTTGAGAGACATAACTCAACTAATAACAACACTGAGTAACTTTGCATTAAACCGAGGATAAAGAGTGCCAAGAGCGTGTAACTAGGAGGGAAAACAAAAAATATAGACAAAAGAAAAAGAAAAAAAAAGAAGAAGAAAAAAGGTTTTTTTTTTTTTTTTCCTTTAATGCCAACCAAATGTTACACGAGATAGTTTGGAAGAACAAAAAAAAATATGCCCCATACCCAGGGGGCCAGGTAAACCCCGCTCTTGACGGAAGAGCGACCATAGCCCAAATGTATCTTTTGTCGAAGTTTCAAAATGAGGATTTACAATAAAACAGAACGAGAATCAGACCCCGATTATGACTTATTGGGGCCCTGGGCAAAGATAAATTAGGGGGCCCATTTCGAATCATTGCAACGTTATTCGAATAGAACTGATAAATAAAATAAATAAATAAAATTAAAGGCACACCTTCTTATTTCTTAAAACAGAACGAAACTCTTTTATGTAACATTTAATAATCTGTTATATTACTTTAAGGTGAATTTAATATCTTTAACATATGGAAGAGTTGGAATTGAAAAAGAATGTAAATATTTTATAATACATTACATGGATTTGGGGGCCCATGGGCAAAGTCCCGATTTGCCCATGCGGTAATAAGGGCTTGACGAGAATTGGACATTTTAAAAATTGCATGCATACTTTGAACGGCCATTTAGTTAAGATTGGCGAGGAAGGGGGCGGCGAGGGATTAGAACGAACGAGGGACGAACTTGAAAAAAAAAAATAATAAACTAATAACTCAAATAACTGGGCTTCTAAACAAAAATATAGTGTTTAACTTAGTGTTGAATTCATGGGGTGTCCCGCGGGGAACGTGCACTCTTTGAAACTATAAAAAGTGGCAAGAGCATGTAACTAGGTGGAGAGAGGGGTAGTAACAAAAAAAAAATGAGGAGATAAAAGCTTTATATCGATATTTTACAACGGACAGATGGGCGACCTCGGCCCAAATGTATCTTTTGTTGAGGTTTCAAACTGTGGATTTATAACAAAATAGAACAAGGATTAGACTTTTTTAAAATCGCAATCATAATTTGAACGATCCTGTAAGTTAAGATTGGTGAGAGGAAAGGGGGAGGGGTTAAGACGGGCAAACATGAAAAAGAAAAAAAAAATAGTGGCACTCAGAGAGTGCCGACAGAAGTGAAAGCTTGAATAATTACGTGTATATTTTTTTAATCGTTAGGATGGAAAATTTTGAATCGTTAGGAAATACTTTTAAATGAATAAAAAAAGGTTCTATAATATTAAAGAACATATCGATATCTATAAAAAAGCCGCGCGATACCATATGTCCAGCTATTGTAGTTAACTCACTATAACTACTTTCTTACATTTTAAAACGCGATAAATTAAACCAGAATTAGACCATACTATCGATACCTTAATCCTTATCCAAATAAATCATTTTGTATTCATGACTGTTACAATATCTGTAGATTACTTTTTGAATTATTCAAATTGGACATTCCATTCAAAAGATGTTACGAATTTAAAGATGACAATCTAAACAAATAATAGCGCTGCTGAGCACTCGGTGGCCAATAAGCTTAGGGATTACAATGTACAATCAAAAGATTGCGGGTTCGAACCCCAGTTTCGCTTGTATGTACCAATGCTTTTTTTTTTCCGAAGAAGTTTGAAAAATTAAAATTTTAACCCATTATGAGTCCGTAACGTGACCTAAAATGATGGGAGAAAATTTCTTATGCTAGATTTGTAATTTATGAAGCTTTCAATAGACATATTATATCAAGGAATGAGAAAAACCCTCTCTGCCCCCCCCCCCAAAAAGGGCCCTATAGGAATAAGCGGAAAACTGAAATAGCAAAAAGAACGGCGAGAAAAAGTTAGCTGTACTAGAATTTTTTTCCCACTGTAACTCCTATAGAAGCAAAGTTATAGCATTTCAAACATTGAAATGAAGTGAAGAAATAAGCAAAATTAGGTGAGTGATCGACAGGGGGGAGGGGGTTCACAGTTCTGGGGGTGCCATGTAGCTTAAACATTTAAGTTAAAAATGGGGTAGAGTTAAATGAGCGAAATTTAAAGGTGTATGTTTTGGGAGGGTGCAATCCCCCCTCAACATTTTTTTGTTTCTTTTGAAGAAACAAAAAAAAAAAAAAAAAAAAAAAATGCCCCCCGGCGGGCGAAGGTACGCCCCAAACGAGCGGAAGGGCGATAACTTATTTATCTTTTGTCAATGATTCAAAATGTGGATCTAAAATAAAATAGATCGAGAATTGGACATTTTTAAAACTGTATGCATATTTCGAACGGCCCTGTAAGTTAAAACTGACGAGGAAAGGGGGGGGGATTAGAAGAGACGAGCGTGAAAAATAAAACATAATAAACTAATAATTCAAATAACTGGACTTCTAAACAAAAATATAACGATTTAACCTAGTGTCTAATTAATGGGGTGGCCCGCAGGGGATACTCCCCCCCCCCCTCCCAGAAGTTATGAGATTTTATGTTTTTTAATGCACAAACTGTGATTTCCCCTCTCTTACAGAGCTGTAAAACATGATGCCTTCCTCCGGAGTCGCAGAAAAATACCTGCACTCAACACTGATTTAGCCTAGGGAAAAAAAAATTCCATTCTTAAACGTAATTTTACATCAATACTACCATTAAAACAATAAAATTAGAAAAAACGATTCGATCTGAAACGATCTGAACTGATTTAAAGTAAATCAAAAAAATTACAATTCTATTGATATATAAGAAATTTCCAAAATGCGCTTTCAATTTTAGGAAATCAAAGTGAAATCGATTCTAAAGATCGAAATCAAATCTAAAGATCGAAATCGAATCTATAGTGATTCGATTAGCCATTGCTATGCTATGCCGATCTTACGGGCGGAATCCATTTTACATTTTTACTTTCTTTTGTAACTTCACAAGAGGAGAGTGTTAGATTCGTGAAAAATTTCGACTTCCCGTTTTCGATGGATTTATATATTTTAGAAGGTCTTTAAGACGATTTCATGCTTTTTAGGAAATATCTGTCTGTGTGTATGTCTGTCACCCTGTGTGAGTCTGTATATGACAAAAATTTCTGACCGCTCTATCTCAAGAACAAATGTACAGAATTCCACAAAACTTTAGATTTAGTTTGACCTTGATATAAACTGAATCTAATTAATTTTTGATGTATATAGTCTAACAGGTGGCGCTGTTATGCTGCACTTTTGCGATTTGCGCAACAGCTATATCTGAATAACGATTGCACGGATTTTCATCAAATTTCAGATTCAGTTAGTCCTTGACATGAATTGATGTTTTTTACATTTTGATGTATATCGCTTCTTAGATGGCGCTGCTATGCTGAATTTTTCACAATTTTCACTCAGCGCCATGTGATAGGAGGGGCCGAAAAGAGGCGGTCGTCCTGAGCGCGGAAATTTAGGGGGCGCCAAATTTTTACTACCAACATCACTTCTGGTCTATCACAAGAAAAAGTTAATAGAGGGGGGGGGGGTGGCTAAATTGGAACTTTGAACCGGGCGTAGTTCTCTTTTCGCACGCCCCTGTTTCCATTTTAGCTCTATCTCAAAAACTAATGCACGGACTTTCATAAAAATTTAGATTCAATTAGTCCTTGATATTATTTGATGCTAATTACCTTTTGGTGGAAATCGCTTAAGAGATGGCGCTTCTATATTGCATTATTCATGATTAACGCAATAGCGCTATCTCAAGAACGAATTTTCATCAAAATTCAGATTCAGTAAATCCCTGACATAGATTAGTGTTGTTTAGTTCTTGGTGTAAATTGCCGTACAGATGGCGCTGATATGCTGCATTTTTCATGATTTCGCAATAGCTGTATCGCGCGCTTTCATGAATTTTCATCAAAATTCAGATTCAGCTGGTACTTGATAAAAATTGATCCTGATCAATTTTTGGTGTACATCACTCAACAAAAAATGCTATTTTGCAGGGGCTTTTTTCTGAGGTTTCTTTAATTCTTCTATCTTAGAAACTAATGCACTGAAATTTTGGAATTGGCACATCCGACTTTTTTATCTTCGACTTTTGAAGGAAGGAAAATTACATTACCTTCAGAGAAATCGATTAAAAATTTTAAAGTATCGATTAAATCGAGTTGGCCGTAGTATCGATTAAATCGATTTAAAAAATCGAAATCGCCCATCACTAACCTAGCCCAATGTTTTTCTCGTGCCCGAAAACCATAGAATGCAAATTTATTCAAAATTGCTTGAGGAAATCTCTAGATGAAAATAGCATGACCCAAAATGACCCGAAAAATGACCCTCTAACCGAATTTTCTCGAACATGTTACCTAACCCAATGATCTTCTTGTATTCCAAAACGATAAAATATATAATTTGGTTCAAATCGTTAGAGCCATTTTTTAGAGAAAAATGGCTTGACCCATAATGACCCAAAAAAGACCCACTAATCGAAATTTTTCGAACATATGACTCCACCTAATAGTTTTCTCGTGCCAAAAAACGATTAGATACAAAATTTCTTTAAAATCGATCCAGCCGTTCTCTAGATATAAATAGCTTGATCCTGACCCAATATGACCCAAAATGACCCAATAATCGAATTCTCTCGAAGATGTGACCTAGCCTAATGGTCCTTTCGTGCCGGAAAATGGTAAAATCTAAATTTTTGCGAAAATCGTTAGAGCCGTTTTTGAGATAAAATTTACACACACACACACACACATAATTGTTGCTAGCATTATAGTATAAGATAACGAATCCAGACAACGCCGGACGAGTCAGCTAGTAAATAAAGTACTGACATTGCTATTTCGCAGATAGGTTAAATGTTGGTACCACGTTCAACATTTGAAAAAATAGATTATCATTATAAGAGAATTGCTAATTCACGCTGTATAACATTTTTTTAAAGGTTAAATTTTTAATTTAAATTTTTAAGCATAAGTATTTACGAAAATGTAAAAATTATACATAATTAATTAGAAATCAATAAGGAAAGTGAAATATAATGTCAGATTTACAGATGAAGATTGACTCTGTAAAGAATTCTTATCAATTTTTTCCAGTACAATAGTAATTTCGAAAATGATTCGCACTCTAACATCGTTAGCTTAAATATTATCAACTAGAATCTTTTTATGCAAAGTGTTTCAGATTTTTTTATCATCCGAATATCAAAGAGAATAAAATAAGAAATGAAATCTAAGGGAAAATATGTTGTACTAAATCTAGAACAAATTTTCTAAACGACCCATTTTTCGATATTTTATTTTAAGAGCAATAAAAGTGAAAAATGAACTCTCATTCGAAAACCATAAATCATTAACCGTTTTGAAGCTGAAATTTGGTAGTAATAAAGATATACCCAAGACATAAAATACTAAAAAGGATTTTATGATCTAAAAAAATAATGCGTAAAAATATAAAATTTTCAGTCTGAAAAAAAGAGAACGCACAATTTTTCCATTCTGCCATTTGTTACATCGTAAAGCCAATTACGTTTTTTTCTTTAAAGGTATAAAATATCCATGTATTAAAATAAGTTAAATAAATATCACTTTAGCATTGTTGTTTTATGGCAACATAACATTGTGGACAAATTAATACTTTTCGAACGTCATTGTGAGGTCACTTGGAGTCGATGTGAAATCATGTTGACATGGATTTGAACTCGTTGTAGCTGTTTTTATATCTTTCTCTGACATAGTACTCTAACCAGGAGGATCATTGTGTATCATCCTCTGAAATTCGTAATGACTCCACAATTTACGTATTTCCAACATGCTACAAAAATCTTTCTGAAAACCTCTCAAGTCAGTTGAAGTGTTATAATATCAGTGCAGATTTCACTCAACGCAATGTTTTAAAAGATTTGCTTTATGTCTAAACCGGAATTATCTCGTATTTAGGATTGGTGCAAATGGTTAAATTGGTCGTACATGTGCTATTTAATATGAACCTATCAATAATGAAGCATGTAATCTATATTTGTACAGCAATCTGTTGATAGTGATTATGCGCAAATTTCGCAGACATGCAAATCATCCGATCCATTTTTAAGAACTTTAAGAGTAGAATTATTTATATACAAAATTATTTATTTTATTCTTCTTTTTAGTTTTACTTAGTTTTTATTACTTATTTATTTTCCTTTATATTTTTTATTTATTTTATTTATTTACTTACATTTGGGGAAGGGAGAAGATGGGTCATTCATAAGCAAGTTTTGCCTATTAAAAACATTGAAGTGAAGCAACATTGACTCTGTAATATTTCATTTTCCCCGGAATAACCAAAAATATTATTTTTGAAACAAGAAAAGCCAATTTCTCAACATTTTGCTCCCAAAGTATAAAATTTCGTTAAAATTCGTCTTGCTGAACTTAGGTGGAATAAAATATATCCCACCGCCTCTGAAGGGGTTGGTGAATCCTATATAGTTCTTTTGAATATACAGGGTGAGCCATGATTTTCGAAACAACAGTTTATCCCCTTAAATATTGCCTCTGGGTACATACTTCCAATTGCAAAGTTTCATAATGAAGGGTACAAAATGTCATGGCATAAATTGTATCTCCCTGGTGTATCTGTTTGAAAAAAAAAAAAAAAAAAGACCAAAAGTAAAATTTTATACGGCTCCTGAAAGATATAAATTCCTATTTGGAAATATTTCCTTATTCTGTCCTAAATAAGACACTAAACATTGCATTATCATATCTGCAAAAGTTGCAGAGTAATAGCCATTCAAATAATTCTTCAGATTTCAAGGGATCAGATACAAACTGAAATGCGAGCAATTGAAGAAACAACGTTACATTAACAGTTCTATGAAACGTGTAAAAAAATGTATCTTTTGAGATAGAATTTTGATTTTTTCCCTTTTTATGGTTATCCAAATAATTATCTAACAAAATCACATCATAAACTTTCTCATAAAATTTACAAAAAATTAAAATGTTTAGTGTTGTTTTAAACGGGATAATTTAAAATCGTTATAACTCGAAACATTATTTATCGGATTTGGATTTTTTCTGTATAATTAAAGTGGAAAATATGATTTTAGGTTTCTTTCAGGGTGCTTTTTAATATTATTTTAAAAATATTAAAAATATTTATTTATAAAAAGATGCAACTTATTTTTTTAAAATAACACATTTTCAAAAGTAATTAAATTTTCAAATTTGCTGATAGAAAACTATTGTAAATTCATCAAATAAAATATGTTTCAAGATTGCGCTTTTTTTTAACGATTCTTGACATTTAAAAATTTAAATACGAGAAATAGTGTAGAGAAAAATTACATCATGCAGAAAAACGCATTAAAAGTTTTAAACAAAGATTGGCTTTCAATTAAATATTTAAATGCTCTTATAGAAAAAAGCATATGTATGAAGTAATTTCATTCTGTAACTCAAACTTCTCATTTAGTTTAACTTTTGCCATTTCTACACCCTTTCTGTATTGTTTAAATGTCCGTTAGTTATTTAAAATAATGCTTTTTCTAACACACGGATTGAGAATTCTTTATAAATTTAGCTCTCAGAACTTAAAGGTTTATTATCATCTTCGACAGGCTGTTAAAGAAGTTTGTAATGTGGGTCCATGACGGGCCAGGACTCGGACCCCCACCCTGACGTCACTTTTTGCTGAAGATTCGCCTCGCGAGGACTAACGTATTTTTCACGTAGGAGAAAACTGCTTACTTCCTCCTAAGTCTGCAGGGAACGGAATTTTCAACCATGGTCTTGACACAATCCGTATTAAAATCACTGTCTCTGACTGGCGTACATACTGTTGCGTATATAGGGTTTTTCTGATCTTATGGTTAGTCACGTTCAAAGTCTTCCATTAGAAAAATAGAAAATGATTTATTTACAAAACTTCACAGCTACAGATTCTTCGAAACTCACAAATATTACCAGACATTCCGAAATAACTGTTTAAATCTATCGTACAAGTACAGATATAGGTCTCAGAGTCTCTTTATTCAATGTCTCAACACTATATCACATTCAAAACAACGTAGATAAAACTCAATACATCAAGCAAACTTGCTTAGACAATCTCTAGTAGCTCACTCAATGCCTGACTGAGAAATAATAACAATAACAGCTTGCATCGCTCTCACTATATAGGCTCGCAGCATGCACTGGAAAT
Source organism: Maratus speculifer (assembly GCA_964019185.1). Classification (NCBI taxonomy): domain Eukaryota; kingdom Metazoa; phylum Arthropoda; class Arachnida; order Araneae; family Salticidae; genus Maratus; species Maratus speculifer. The sequence goes on from OZ025298.1 coordinate 20,877,097, forward strand.
TTCTACAAGCTTCTAGAAAAATCCAGAAAACCACGGAATAACATTCATTGTATCAGTATTATAGCATAGCACGGCAGTACTATGCTATATTTATTTCCAGTGCGACTCCTTAATGTTAATTTAATACAGGATTCAACATTGAACGAGTTATTTACTAGACATTTTCCCACATTTTGTAACCGCTGCCACAAATTTTCTTCGGAGCACCTAATTAAGTTAAAAAGAAAAAAAATCTAGAGATCAATGGACATATTTTCTGTAGCATTTAATAATTTCTACGTGATTTAAAAAGAAAAATAAAACTGATTTTTTTCTTCTAAGAATTAAACACAACATATTTAAGACTTCATATTGGAAGTGAAACTGAGATTTTGAAACATTTGGCACCAAGAAAAAGAATCATTTACAGAAAATAATAAATATATGAAGCATGACTTTTATAATAAAGAGACATTTTGAAATATTGATTAATGGATCAAGACTATTTTTCACTGAAGAAATATAGAAAATAAGCAAATTGAGCTTTTTAATATTTATTGTTTCCTCAAAATAATAGAAAGTAACTTAAATATATATATATATATATAAATGGTATTTGAAAACGAGGTTTCTGACACAAAGGCATCACAAAAAATTGCGCCAAAGCCAGTGCGTAAATATTTGTGCCGGGATTTTGTACTTATACCACATTTTAAAAAATTTTCCGCCTTATATATTCGAAGAAAATAAGAATAAATTAAATTAAATAAAAGTCTTCAAAAATAAGAGTATTAAAGAGTAATAGTAAAAAATAATAGTATATCATCCTTGGTATGTAATCTATATATATAAAAGAAAGTCTGGATTTCGTATTAATCACATCACAAAAAAAAATCTACCGAACCAAAAATCTTGAAAATTTGGGTAAAAATACTTCTCATAACATCGAGTGCCGCTAAGAAGGAATTATCGAAAATTCCACCCCTAAGGGGGGTAAAAAAAAAAGAACGAACTTTTAAAAAAATCCTTAAAAATCAGCTTTTGGAGTTATTTTTCAACTGATAACATATTTTAGTGTATTTTTAATGCTGAATCGAATGGTACTAAGGAAATTCTTTTAAATCCAGTAGTTCATGATATACTTTACATTTTCCTAATTTGGCAATGTCTTCGGCGCAAAAACCTGAAATTTTCAATCCTAATCTATATATATAAAAGAAAGTCTGGATTTCGTATTAATCACAGCAAAAAAAAAAAAAAAAAAATCTACCGAACCAAAAATTTTAAAAATTGGGGTAAAAATACTTCTTATAACATCGAGTGCCGTTAAGAAAAGATTTTCGAAAATTCCATCCCTGAGGGGGATTTTTTCATGCTGAATCGAATGGCACTAATAGCAAATTCTTTTAAATCAAGATCTTTGTACAACAAGATGTCATTTGAACAATCCCCAAAAACCTTCCTCCAAAAAACCATTGCAGAAAAATAAAAAGAAGCCCCCCCCCCCCAGTAGGATATCTGTTGGCGAAATCGTAGGTACCAATGGTATGACTTCCTCAACAAAGGAGAGCTGGTACTGCTTCTTTTGCAGTATTGATTCTTTTCCAAACACGCCGCCATGTATCGCATCTGGCAGATATGTTCATGAGGATTATGTGGGACTTACTGCCCATGCTAAAAAAGTTTCTATTTGTCCATGGTGTGAGGGCTGAGTAATATCAGATGTAAATTCACAGAAAGATCCAATAAAGCTAAGCAAAACCAACAATATTATTTCATAATATTTACTAGTAACTAAGGGGCTTTGAATGGGTCTTCGAAGAGTAAAAACCGACAATGACCCCCCCCCTTTCTAAAAAGCATGTTCTGAAGATATTTACTGCCCCCCCCCCCTCCTTCTTCGAATACTTTAAGATAATTTTTTTTATTCCCTCTCCTCTAAAATCCCTCGGAAAAGTGGCTGTTCCATACCTACTGTGTAGAAAGTTATTAAGGAAACGCCTGTCCATAATAGGGACAGGTGAACATTTTTTTGTTTTTATATTTTAAATTAAACCAGAATAGTTACAAGGTCGCTAATTTTATAATGATAGTCAATAGTCCAAGAATAGTGGTCACATATTTTTGGAGTCCTATGAGGTGAAAAAAAATACATTTTCCTTAGGGTGTCCATATTGGGTACAGGTACCTTATTTTATTTAATAAGCTTGCCAGCTTTCCGGTTTTTTTAAGTTAAAAAATATGGATTTCATAAAAAAAATTTCAAAAAAGAATTTTATTGTTAAGTAATTATGAAATGTCAAGAAAAGTATAGCAATTTTCTGGTATGAATGAAAAATTTTGAAAATTAAAAAGGGGCCTAACGGGGAGACCCGTAGGGTTTTTACCTTAAGGCGTCACTTGGTCCCATACATTCCCATACAATAAATGATTATTACTGTGTGCTCAACCTACCCTTAGAGTTTGTACCATAATTTTAGAAACACCCTGCATACATATATATTCTTTTTAATTATGAAATTTATATTTTTATAAAATTCCTGTATCATATATTATCTATATTTGAAAAAATTTCCCCAGTCTTCGATAGATTAAATACAAACATTTTCCATCTCCGTTGATAGAAACAACTTAAAATATGAAACTTTAAATGTTATTAATTTTTATTTTTGTTTTCTTTTATCAGTGAAGACGCTTTTTTGTGACCAAAATGTACAAAAGTTTTTAAAAAAAATGATCAACGAGAATGATAGGCATCAAAACAGACTTCGTTTTATTAAAGGATTAAGATTTTTATTCTATGTCTTACGTGACTCGCCTATTCAAAATTTCTTTTCAAGCAATTAAAAAATAATAATTAAATTTCTCGACCCATTCTTCATGCCAAAATTTCCACTGCATCTTTCCGTCAATTTAAAAAATTACAATATATTTCATACATTAAATCTTTACATATATTTAATTTTTTAAATAATATTGAAATTCTATATCCTCCCAACCAAAATCCTGTTTATTTTTATTGTCTTTGAATAGTGCCAGCGCTTTTTAGGTAGATTTCGTATGAAATATTAGGTAGATTTCGTATGAAATACTACCTATTGCATTGTCTCCCATGTTGGAATTTCTGAAAAATTTTTGCGGATCTACACGAATCATGACTCCTAGACCCCAAAACTACCATCAGTAAAAAAGTTTATATATATATCTATCTATCTATCTATCTATCTATCTATCTATCTATCTATCGGTGTATATCACTTTCTTCTAGACACGATAACTTCCATAATTATGCTCAGATCTTCATCAAACTTTTACATAAAATCAAGGGGCATAAAATCTCGGTTAAGTTCGTTAATGGGCAAAATCGGACCAAGGGGGTGGAAGTTAGGAGGGTTTTTGTGAAAACAGAAAAAACGCGATAACTTTTTAATTAAAATAGATATCGAATCAGTTTAAAGTTTATATTACTTCTAAAAAATGGGCAAAAAGTTTATGCTTGACAGATTTTTGATAAAGTTAAAAATGGGCTCAAAAGGCGAAAAAAACATGGTTTTTGGGAGAAAAAAATTCATAACTTCGTCAATTCTAAAGATATCAAATCCAACTAAATTTTATATAAATGTACTCAATATTATCTAAAACTTTTGTATTTACAAGTTTTTGATAGGACCAATTTTTACCGAGGAGAAAAATTAAAAACGAAAAGAAAAAGGGGGGAGGAAAAAGAAAAAAATCCATAACTTACTCAATTCTTAAGCAATTAAATCTAATTAAATTTATTTTACATCTTCACAATAATATCTACAACTTTTATATTGACAAGTTTTTCATAGAACCAATTCTTATAGCAAAAATAAATTAAACAAAAATAGGAGTTGGAGAAAAAACCTCAAATCCAAACTGCTTATATTCTGACTCATTTTAAAATTCATTTTTGATTTTAAACGCGTCCAAATGACAGATCCTCTTATTTAGCAACTATATAATGCGACGTATTGGCCAATTTTTTGATAAAGGCAGAATATATTTCTAAAAAGGCTGCCAAAAAAGGTATTTTGAACAGATTTCCCGAAGTTTTCATCATTAAAAAATTCATTAAGTATAACAAATTGCGTTTTTTATGAGTCATTTTTAAATTCATTTTTGTTCTCAAACCCATCCAATTTACAGGTCCTATTATTTAGGAACTATATAACTTGACGTATTGGCCAGTTTTTTAAAAAAGGCAGAATATATTTTTTAAAAAGCTGCCAAAAAGGGTATTTTGAACAGAATTTCACGAAGTTATGGTGATTAAAATTTGAGGAAATTTAAGAAATTGCGTTTTTACCGAGTTCATTTTTAAATCTTTTTTTGTTCTCAAACGCATCCAATTTACAGGTTCTCTTATTTAGGAACTATATAATGTGACGGAGTGGCCAGTTTTTTGATAAAGGCAGAATATATTTAAAAAAAGGCTGCCAAAATGGGCACTTCGCACAAAATTTCCCAAAGCGAGATGATTAATGAATTGTGGGTATTCAAATAACAAATTGGTTATTTTATGACTCATTTTTAAATCCAATTTTGCTCTGACACGCATTCAATTGACAGTTTTTTGTTACTTAGGAACTATATAATGTGCGTATTCGTCGATTTTTTGATAAAGGGTGAATATATATATTTTAAAAGCTGTCAAAGTAAGCACTTCGCAAAAAAATTTCCCAAAGCGATCATGATAAAAGAAATGAGGTTGTATTCAACTAACAAATTGTTTATTTTATGACTCATTTTTAAATTCAATTTTGCTCTCAAACGCATTCAATTGACAGTTATTTGTTATTTAGGAACTGTGTAATGTGCCGTATTGGTCAGATTTTTGATAAAGGCTAAATATATATTTAAAAAAATCTGTCAAAGTGGGCACTTCGCACAAAATTTCTCAAAGCGATCTTGATTAAAGAATTGTGGATGTATTAAAATAATAAATTGGTTATTTTATGACTCATTTTTAAATTCAATTTTGCTGTCAAACGAATTTAATTAACAGTTTTTTGTTATTTAGGAACTATATAATGAGCATATTGATCAATTTTTTAAATAAAGTAAGAACATAATTCAAAATATATTGCCAAAATGGGCACTTGAGTAAAGATAGGCATTTTTTTTTTTTTTTTTTTTTTTTTTTTGGGATGAAAACTTTTCGAAATCTACCTCCGCCTATAGGCCATGCCGAAAGGGATTTTTTTTTAAATTTATTGTTATTATATCTGTTATTTTTTTTCGAAATTGATAAATAAGTCGATTGATCATAACTGATATAACTGATCAACTTGTGAAATTATGGGGCAATAAAAGAATAATTAAAAAAAATTATGAAATTAAAAAAAAAAATTATTTAAAATGTTTTATCGATTCCGTAATACTTTCTACCTCAACTTACATTCGAATATGCTCTAACTTTTGTTCATCTACTAGAATTACTCTGTAATATTTATATGCTATATGTTTTTTTTTTTTTTTTTTTTTTTTTTTTTTTTTAATAAGACGTCGGTATTGAAGGAAATGTGAATACTAATTCAATCTTCAATCCACGAGTCTCGTTCATTACCTTTAAAATTTTTAAAAACACTGATTTAAAGAAACACTGATTAATTGACTTATTAAAACACTGATTTAAAGAGTAATTTTAGCTAAAACCGCAAACGAATTGACCAATTTTTCCATTTCTTATAATCACTTGAATTTTAACCCTCTGAACACAGTTCAGTTTGTGCTAATTAACCACTCCCAACCATTCAGATTTTGAGCGCAAAGTTTAGATTCAAGTCTAAGCTTACGAAAAATTTAATCAGATACAAAAAACAACGCAAAGAAATGGTTGTTCGTTACTCCAAAGTCTAAAGCGCCTTCTATCGGCATTTTAAAAAATTTATCTTTGTAATTTATTTTTAATAAAATACCGACATAAAGAATAGTTTTAGTGAAAACCGCAAATCAATCGACCAACTTTTCCATTTTTTATAATCATTTGAAATTTGAACCTTCTGAATATAGTTCAGTTTGTGCTACTTAACCACATACAACTATTCAGATTTTGATCTCAAAATTTAAGTTGAAGTCTAAACTTACGAAACCATTTAATGAGATGCAAAAATTAACAGCCAAAAGTAGTTTTTCGTTACTCCAAAGTCTAAAGCGTTCTCTATCGGCATTTTTCGAAATTTATCTCTATAATTTATTTTCAAGAAAATACCGTCATAAAGAATAGTTTTACTGAAAACCGTAAATCAATCGACCACTTTTTTCGTTTTTTATGTTTATTTGAAATTTTGGACCCTTAACTTTAATGGCGAATATCTCTCTTGGAAAAAGTTTGGGACCCTTGGTTTCCTATTTACTATTTCTCGTATTGATGTGTTCTTTCATCCCCTAGTGTATGTACCATGAGTTTAGGGACACCCTGTATATATATATTGTGTCTTTTATGCCTCCTCTGACAAAAATACACTTAAGTCTAGTGTTTTTAACGAAAAAAATGGTTCTTTTACACTAAAAATTACGAAAGTTTCGTCAAAATTAACAAACTTTAGGTGTTGTGCGGGAGACCTAAATGTTGTGCTACACTGTTAAAAATAAATCTGTGAATTCCAGGTGAAACTACCGGCAGCAATGTAGCCGAACTTTTACCGTTCCGTTAGTGGATTTTCCGGTTTGGGAAATAAATTAAGAAAAAATTCCGTTTTAAGATGCGGTAATTTTCCATTATAAATTTTGGTATTTCTCCGTTATTTCTTACCGCCAGAATGGTCGCTTCCCGTTAGTTAATACAACAAAAAAGTATATATCCGTTATTTTTCCAAATTACTGTCCGTTAATTAATGTAGCAAGAAGGGTATATTTCCGCTTTTTTATCAGCCCTTTTTGAGTGCACTGTCCGTTAATTAATATACAAGGGTATGTTTCCCTTTTCTTATCAGCTCTTTTTCAGGTCACTGTTTTTCATATTTCTTTTTTAGAAATTACTTCTAAAATATGCCCACACTAATACAATGAAAGCATAATTTAAAAGTAAATATGGGCATTTTTGAAGACAATAAAAGGTTATTAACATCAGAAATTACTGCATTAGTTTTCCTCAAAATTCTCAAACCGTAATATGTAGATTTTACAGAAAATAATCCAGAGCCATGTTTTCAAATGTTATTTTTAATTGTTTTAAATGAATATAGAATTTTAGAGTTTAAAAATTCAGCTGCTGAACACATTTTTTTTCAAAAGTATGTAAAGTTTTATGTGAGGAGTAAAGTTACAGTGGTCTCGCAGTTGTGATGGATACAGACTTCAAACAAACAGCTACTACGTTTTATTTTTCATTTAACATAAATGTATAAATTTATCACTGCATATAATGTAAAAAAAAACAATTATTAAGCTATAATATACAAATGAAATAGAAAGTTCATCATATTATCTATTTGTTTGGAGTTAGTTTCTGTTTTTATTCGCTTCCATGAAATTCCAGTTCAATGTTCATTAAAAGCATCTATTAATTTTTTACAAATATATTCTTATTTGCAATTTTACAAATATAATTTTAATTGCAATCGTAAGAAATTGTTTGGCTCATTCTTGCTCAGTAGCACAGAGGTTTGAGATTATCTTTGAACTCATCTTTAATTTATAAAAGAAACTCGCTATACTTTTTTGATTTTCCTGTTAGTATCCGTTTCTTTATTTCTGTTGCAGGAAAATAGGTTAACTATTCAAGTGAAAAATCTGTAGATGAGGTCCCATAAGCCTAAATAAACTTGTAAGAATATGAATTTTTACATTTTTTTTTTAAATGACTCTTATAAAGACCGTAATTTGTGCGTTAAGTTTTAAAAAGCCCTCTTGTTTTGACATCTAAACTGAATATTGCCATTTTCCCCACTGCAGTTTGTATATCCTGTATCAAATACACAAATGTATATACTGTGGTAAATCCTACTACTACAGTAATTTAAGACTAAGTCGATGTTTACACAATTGGATTTTTTTCTTATTTCAGAAAATCTCGGTACTTTTAAATAGCTGCAAATTTAACAAAATACAGATTAGTGTGCTGATTTATGAAAAAGTAATTTGTGATTCATGAACTTTTTTTTTTTTTTTTTTTTTTTTTTTGCTTTGACTAAAGCGTAGAGCTCTACGTTTTAAAGTTAAATATTTATCACAGTATATACATATGATATCCTGATGTAATGTTCTTAACAGAATCAATTCGAATTGAAGGTTTTAAAACTGTTGTTGTGTAATTTACATGTATTGTATTTAAGATTTTTCAAACTATAATTACTAATAATCATATGTTAAATGTTTAGAGAAAATTGTTTTCAGTTTAATTCATTTTATTATATCCAACTTTTTCAAATGCTTAAGAATTCGTTTGAACAAATTGAGCAGACCAAACAAAATTGATAAATTGTCTGAAAAATAATTAAATTTTCATTTCTAAAATTTCATAGAAATTCCTGGTAGATATTACTACAAATGTCACCGACAAATTTTTCTTTTTGAGATCTATGGTTTTAAACAATTTACCATAATTCTCAACTATTAAGAATGCTTTGCGACTATATTACTGAAAAATAAAATCTCAAAACTTAATTTTTGTTTCCGATTTTTCTGCCTTTGCTGCATTTTGACTTCCCCATTCAACAATTACTATTTCTTAGCAAAGGATGGTACGTAGAGCTAAAGTTTTGTGCATGTAGATTTAAATGAATAATAAAAACTTCTCAGTTGTATTACACAAAAACTTATAGCAAAAATCCATTTATTAGAAGATATTATACAATACAATAATGAAACAAATATGAATAACTTAAGTATACAATAATGAAAAATGTTTAAAGGTTGAAAACGATTTCAAATTTTCTTCAATTCGTTTACCAGTTTTAATACTTTAGGAGAAAGAGAATATTGTGTAGTATTTTTTTTTCTTGGGTGCTTTAGTTCCTGTTTGTAGATTTATGTTGGCATAACACCTATATTTATAATAAAATGAAATGCTTATTAATAATGTTAAAATAGATATGCATATAGTTGTTAAAACTAAAAAATAAAGCAAATACAAAATACAATAAGCACTCAAACGTTTTGGAAGATTCAAACTGGTTTTCTCAGTGTTTTCATTTCTAATCACTAAAGATGTTGAGATATGTTTTTTTAACTGAAAAAACATTCTATTACAAAATAAAGTTTACAAAAACTTCCTTCCTCTTTTAAATTTCATTTTTTTTCTAGAAAGACACCTTAACAACAAAACATAAGAACATAATTGTGATGTTTTCTCTCAATTTTTAAAAATGCTTAAAAAAAGTTTTCCAACTCCCCCCCCCCCCATACAGGCATATAAGCCTTGAGAATATCAATTACACTTGTTTTTTTTCTTAAATTGATTTATAAGTTCATAATTATATTCATTTATATAATACGTCTATAGCAAGAAAACCTACATGTAAGTGAATAGATATATCATTTAATAGAAATGGGAAGGTTAAACGACTTATTATAAACAACTAATTCCAAAAACGTATAAAAAAATACCCTGTGAATAGGATGACAAAAGTAAAGCATGCTTTAATGCTATCATCTTAAAATTTTGTAGCAATTTGATGCAACGGTGAAAAAAGAAAAACTAAAAAATAATAATAATCGACTTTTGCAAAGACAATAGATTACCTGTAAAATCTTTGTTACTACACACAAGAAACCAATGCATCTGGTTCTATATATTCTTGATTCAAGGAACTTAAAATCTATTTTTAGGGACATACATTAAGCTCATAAACGAACTTCAATTTCCGACTATTAAAAAAAAATATGGTCTGAAATTAAAAGTTAGATATACATATTTTAGATTTTAATTAGAAATTCATTAATCATTCAACTGAACCGTATATTTTATTATTTTGCTTGTTACGTAACCATTTTAAGAATAATTTTGTCTTAACATTTATTTAAAATCTAATTTTTACTGAAACTTTATGCATCATTTTCAGGCAATCCCTTGCACCAACGTATAAATGATAGGATGTTGTAAATGATTTAAAACAATTTTGAGAAACGAAAGATGTGTTATTTCATATCATAAGCTTAAAAAAATTGAAAGATGCAGAATTAATACTTATACTGTGCTTCAAATTGTGAGGCATTGGTCGAGCAGAAAATTGGCAACGCAGGATTATAAAATGTATTTTACAACTACAAGAAAAATTGTGATGCTTAATCATATTTAAAATTTCTTGAAATCTGGATAAATTTGTATTTAAAGCATTTTTATATTCAACACAAAACTGTATTTAACTAACACAATTTTGAAAACTAATAGTATAACCACTTAATATTTTTTGAATAATAAAGAAACGAAGAAAATTTCTTTAAGCTGACATGGAAGATATTTAAAATTTCATGAAAACTTATTAAAATAGTATGCATGTTACGTCCAAAAATATCATTGAGAAAATTGAAAGTTTCAGAAACATCACTTAAGCTATTGAACAGGTATAATTCTAAAATATAATTTTTGCACTAATAGGAATTTAAAGGAAGCATTTTCCTTGATCAAATCATGTCCCATTCTTCCCTTCACTGGCACGTCTCATTTCTCGACACTTCCTTCTTTTGTATTAAATTCCTTATCTAAACAAAAACGCTGGTTTTAGAGTTAGTTTAAGTTATAGATAATATACAGTATAGTATTCCATAAATAGATAAACTATTGCATCTATGCATAAACAAGTTAATATACAGTAAGCGTAAAAAATATATGAAGCAAATTTACTTTTGACTCTTTCCTTTATATACAAGTAAGTTTATACAGATCAACACTTTTTTCCAACTGAAGATTGGACTACCAATGGTTAATCTTCTGTGGGATTGATACAATGTTTAAAATGATACATAAAGAGTAAAACATTCTGTCCCATTCCTCCCACAGTCCCACTTCACCCCACTCTCTGCTATATTATAAGTATCGATACATCGATTGATACATCTTTGGTGATGGTGTATAGTAATTTTAAACGGGTTTTTGGGTTCCCTGGTAATATTTGCTTCAGGACTGAAGAGGTTAAAATCTAATTCATATTAATAAAACATGAAAATGAGAATGGTGAATTATTGTTTATAGAGTAATATTGAAAAAAAAAAAACAGAATGTAATTATAACTAAAGTAGATAGCGGAAGTGGAAAGATACACACTTTCCATAAATTTTGGTTTTTTAAGCAAACACATTGGTCTAAACTTGTGTAATTAATGATTAAAATCTTATATTGTAACCTTTTCTCGCCCGTGCCACAATCAACTGATATTCAGTAAAATTATAATTTCCCGAGAAACTAATTTTTAAAAAGGCATTGCTCAGCGTAAATTTGCCCCATTGGTTGGGGTAATAAAAATTAAACTATAGCAGTTGTTTAACTGAAAATTAGAAGTTAATTTGTGGTCTACTGCTACATGTAAATTACATGTACCATCGGTCTGCAAGTCTGTTAACAAAAGTTAAATTCTAAGATCTAAAAGTGTTTTATGCAACAAAAATAGAATAGGTCGGAGTAAAAGTACGCATTTTCAATAAATCTTTATTTTTAACGAACACATTGGTCTAAATTTATGTAACGAATGAATAATATCTTAGGTTAGAAACTTAGGCAAGTACCAACATCAATCGAAAATGTGTCAAATTTTTATTTCGTGAGAAACTTCATTCTTTAGAAAATATTACTCCTTTGCTTGAGTAAAAGTATGCAGTGATGGGGCAAAAATACGCAAGTGCATAATTTTGCTTCATTACAGTCGGCTTTTGTCCCATTTCCGATACAACGAATGAGTTATGTAAAACGTATTAGTAAATTTCCCTAATATTTATAGTTTAATTGAAAATTATAAATTAAACAATTAAAAAAAGAAACAAAGTGGTATTTGAGATCGCAAATACAAGTCAACCACTGTGACAGCAGTCAACTGCTGTGACAAAAATTTCAGCATAAATAATATGAGTGGTCTCAGAGACCCCTTGATCGTAGAATGAATAAAATAATCAAATTTTTTATAAGATTGTGTTTCTGTGTTATACATTACGTATAAACATGACGAAATCCCCCTATTCAAAAATCTAACGATACTGCTAAATTTCCAAATGAATAAAAAAAAAATCCCTAATATGAATATTTTAATTGAAAATTACAAATTAATCTGAGACAACTCAATATAGCAGTCTTTAAGATCTATAGCTGAAGTTGAGGGTTAATGTTTAAAACAAATGCATTATATAAAAGTAGAATATTGATATTTAAAAGTAGGAAGGTAGATTCTTACTTTCTATGTCAAAAAAACAAACTAGAAAAAGGAAAATGTTAACTGTTTTATAACACTTAAATAGCTATTATTTTTATACAATGCTAACATGTATAAAAAACAAATCTTTCCACAAGGTAATTGTAAAACGCTTTGCACCTAGCTATAATAGAAAAAAAAAACATCTTTGCTTCAAGACGTATGTATACTTTTCCTCTATTCTGCAGTATTTTTGTTTAACTGGCTACCTAAAATTAAAACAAATGCGATCGAGATAAACACAGCATTTAAAAGCAAATGAGTTTGTGTTAAATTTAGGATTTATAAATGAAAATTTTAAAATATTAGATAAAAATTCGAAAATTTAAACTTGCCTATTTTCTTGTCACGGAATGCTACGTTTTTCACAAGATTTGAACACACAACTATTACATTTCAAACCAAATTACTACCTAGTGGTCATGATTTCTTCATATTAAATCAGCCAGTGAGTATCGATGACCTTTGCGTATCTTTGACCCCATCTGCTCTACAATTAGAAAAATAAAGAATTCCTTAAGGGACTTCATTACCGGCACATTTTCTCTCTCTCTGTATATATATATATATATATATATAGTTTGTGTGTGATGAGGGGGGGGGGGATTGCTTGCACAGAAAGTGTTCACAACTACATTTTGGATCTTTTGATATATTTCTGTTATTTGCAAAAAAATTTTGATCAATATTGGGAAAGTGGGCTATGCAAATGATTAAATATTATTAATAGATTGATATATTATTAATAGATTGCTATATTATTGAAAATATTAGAAAACAATAATTACAATTATTAATGAAAAATAATTTCGTTTATAGTTCCTTAAGACTACATGGACTCTGCCTTTTTTTGAAGAGCTTATGCGGTATATGTTTAAAAGCATGGTAATTTAGGAGTTTTTACGAGATAACATTTCATGTAAATTAATACATATACACGTTTTATACAGGGTTATAAGGATGCTTTTGATGATGATTATCAGCTCCAATGTTGAATTCAGGAATCCCCCCCCCACCAAACACACATCTAAGGTTTGATATTTAATGCTTTTTAATGGATTAAATAGAAATTGAACTCTAAAATGTCCTATTTTCCTCCACCGGAACCGCAGAAACCTCTCCCGTAGAAAAATGTCAAAATTCAACACTGAAGCTCATTCAGTATAACTAATATAAAATTTATTCAAGCGTGCCAAGTTTAATTATATGATAATTTAATTCATTAAAAACATAAATCGACAAAATATCATAATTTGTATCATAAAATTTCAGTGAAATCAAAACAAATATGAATAAAATTAAGAATTATATAAAATAAGAATTCTGAGCTTCAATTACAATGGCACCATCCTGCTTTTCTATTACATAAATTAATACTTTTGAATTATAAACGGTCAATTATGGCATCACAATAAAAAATAATAGAATATTATCACAAAAATTCAGTCTAAAACTATAATTTAAAAAAGTAAAAAAATCCAGATACTTACTTCTGATTTCGAGTGAAAACTGTAAACAAGGCTTGAAAAACGTTAAACAACGGAATGAAGCAACTATTATTTAGATCCCATAAATGCAAGAACTTAGTTCTTCTATAATTTGATAATTGATCCGAGCGATGATCTTGTGAACAAACTGCGTGGCGATGCGGGTCACAGTCGAGAAATATAATAGTCTTTAATCTTGATGACAAAAAACAATACAGTTGCAATTCAAATAAAAGAGACAGGCTTCTTTCGTTGAGTTTTATAATTTCTGTGCAGCCACATCTCCATTTTGTAAACATTCGAAATAAATTCGCAGCAGATAACGGTAAATCTCCTTCTATATTTGTTCGTTTCGTTATTTTCAGAAAATATGATGAAATTTTCAGATTCTTAACAGAAAATGTCCTTTTGTCGTAGAAAGGGACTTTTTCTGTGAAATTCAGGAAAAAAATATTCGTGAATTTCAGAATTTTTTTAACAGTGTAAGTTTTTGAAATATATTTTCTATCGTTCTTAATACTTATTGTTAGTGGAATTTTAACTTGGAATTAGAAAAAAAGTGTTTTAGTTTTTATTTTACTTTTTTTTTTTTTTTTTTTTTTTTGTAAAAATTTGCTTTTAAAGTAAAATTTTTAAGCTTTAGGCCTTGTGCGGGAGACCTAAACATTTTTTAAAAATCCAAAATTTTTTGTGGTAAGTTGTGGCGTCTAGTAGCAACTTTTTATCTACTTGGAATTTGGAAACAAAAAAAAAAATTAAAAATCGATCCACCCTACTGTTTGTTTTAGCGCGCTATTAAATCTGATTGCGATTTCCGTTCAAAATCGAGTGAGTGAATATTTGTCTTCTGTGGTGAAGTGAATAGTTGTCTTCTGTGTGACCAAACTGTGTGACAAACTTTAAATATATATATATATTGACATTGTCACTATCTCTAAAAATTTAAGACCCTAATTGTTCCTTAAGTGGTACATCAGTGTTTCCAAAGTAGGTAATCTAAAATGGTTCAAAACATAGCAGATCCTAAAAAACATTAAAGAAATCAAAACAATACTTAAATATATATTATCCAAGATATTTTGATAGTTTTAATATTATTAAGGATCTGCCGTGTTTCAAAACCATTTTCGGGGATAAAATGATTTTGGTTCTTTCCAATTTTAAATACTGCTGTACTCGAAAGCCTTACAACCCAATTTGTGTCTTTTTTAGGTGCGTTCGTAATTATGTAAATACGTAGCACCTATTGTTGTCGCTCAGTCCGTCCGTCTGTCTGTCCGCATATAACAACGCAAAAACTACCCAACCGAATCGTGTGAAATTTAAAATACATAATTATTACATAATTTTGTCGAGTCATTTCAAATTTTATGAAAATCGGATGGATAGATCAATTACAAGGACAATCAAAAGGATTCCGTTACATTACACTCAATGGGGAAAAAAGTTTCAAACGCATTTTAATCGTTTGAAATTTAAAACGTATATATATTACATAATTTTGTCGAGTCATTTCAAATTTTATGAAAATCGGATGGATAGATCAATTACAGGGACAATCAAAAGTATTCCGTTACATTACGATCAATAGGGAAAAAAGTTCCAAATGCATTTTAATGGTGTTACACTCATTTGAACATAACAGAATTGACATGAATCTATGAAATATGTACTAAAAATACATTTTGTTCAATCTGTGATGCAAAGAATATTTATTATTAAATTACAGGGGCACACAAATGTATTCCACTAAACAGTGTTATACGGGGAACCTTTGTTTGAGGTTTGTTTTAATTATATTAAACTACTTCACATTTTATGAATAAGATGTACGTCAATGAAGTAGAATAAAAATTACTCCCTCCATATTTATAGGAACACAAAGATTTCGACCACTATACCGTATCCAAAGTACGCTCTAATATATCAGCAAGATCTGAATATTTTAAAACTTCGTTATCGTACGAACGCACCTCATTTGCTACGCTTCACGTGCAATTTCCAACTTGTTTTCTTTACAGTTTTAATGAGTAAAATAATTTCGGCAACCAAACTATCTCGGCTTACACTAGAAAAATCGCTTTTAGGGCCCGCTTCCCCAGTGAAATATTTCCTAATTCAAGAAGAAGTTGCTATTTATTGCCAAAAATATACACACAGAATTTGTTCGATTCTACTATAATTTCTTACAATGTTAGATGGCACATGAACGTTATAACCATGGTACAGATCCAGATTCAGATTTAGATTCAGCCAGGTCGAGAGGCCTACCAGAAGAAAATGACCAGAAATAATGATTACGAAACCCGATTCTCGCATTATTTTTTTTTTCGAATTCAGAGAAGATGTTTAATGTCATACCCAGAAACAAACAAACAAAGAAACAAAACCATTGATTTATTTCTCCTAATAATTTCTTACATTTCCCGGTGGTACAATAATGAAAGCGCAATATACATCACTATTACAGGACACTCTTCCGATCAAGCGTCTTCTAAAATATTTCCAAACTGAAGAAACTCGTGAGTAAATTACACAGAAAAAATTTCGTTCAATTATATGCATAAGTTCATACTCTTTTATATGATACAGTGGCGACACACTAAAAAATTGAAAACAAATACTTTTCAAAATAAAATTGATGTTTTGTATACAGTGTGTATAGTAATGCTATAGATTTATTTATTTATTTTATATCATTGTTTTAAAAGAAAATAACTTATAAAATAAAATAACTATTTCGTAAAAATTTATAATACTTGAAAAAAAAAATATGGAAATATTTATATTTGATTATGATTTATATTTAAACGTTTTTTAAAAAAACTTTAATTATCTCAAAAGTACTTGTAATATTAAAAATCAGTTGTAGTATTTTTGAATTATATTTTCTAAAATAAAGAAAATCAAGATAATTTTTTAACTGAAATATATTTTTCATGAAATTTTACGAATTGACTTTTTTTTTTTTTTTTTTTTTTTTTTTTAACTCTTTTAACTTTCTTTTATGCACAACATTTTCCTTATCAAAAATAAGATTAAAGTATGCATAAGGAATATTTTTGAAAAGAAGTTTGAAAGGAAATTTTATTAAATTTTGGTGCTATGGATGAAACAACGTTATATGAATTTTAAATTTATGGTATAATATATTAAATTCGAAAATGAAAATGAAAAAATTAAAAAACATGTTAAGGTTTAAAGACTTAGAAACTTAAATTTAATATTTCTGGAGGAGGCTAAAATATTTTTTCATTACATGAGATATTTTTTAATAAAATAATATTAAAGGTATAAAATTTAAAAATAAGAGACGTTTTAAATTGAAATTTCAAAGAAGACTTTTGAAAAAATTGCACCAAATCATAAATGGTAAATATGGAAAAGAATCTGCGAACATTATAATATCCAAATATATAAATGCGTAATACGAACTTTAAAACCTTCTCTGTTACTTTAAATACGTATAAAATAATCAAAGACACGTCAAGAGTTTTTTTTTTATTTAAAATTTCGTAGTACATTCAAGGCTTATCCGGGCTCTCCATCAATGAATATTTTTTATTACTATTTTTTGTTTAAAGATACATATTTAACAAAGACAGACATACATAAGTACATAAGTACAATTAATGAAATAACCCCAACTAGAGCGAAAAATTGACCGGGGCCAGGATCTGAGCCTGGTTCGACAGCATAACGTGCTGTTGCTTTACTGTCTAAGCCACACTGACCGATAACCTAACCCGGCAACTTCTCACCTGACCCGACTATTTTTTAGTCCCTGTTGCATTTTGTATTAAATGTATTCATGTTTGCCACGAGCTGGCCGATCAGTTGACAAAGTCGGCAGTCGAAGACTTTACCACAAACATTTCTGCCGATTCTATAATCGCCATGTAAACCAGAATTTAAAAAAAAAAGTTACACCACTGGAAACAACGTTAGATCTCTGAGCAGGTAAGTGAATACACGCGTGACTTCTTACCGCAGTTTTCACAAAACTTTTACGTAAGTAACAGATAGCTGTATCTTTTTCTAACTAACCATGGACCCTACCAACAATACTTATATACCTTTAATAAAAGAGACTCACCACTTTTCATTTGTAGATCCTTATCAACATCATTACACTACATCTTATACTGCAGACTAACGTCGCACTACCAAGTCAAAAAAAAAAAAAAAAACGACTGATGACATTTTCTGATAAGACGGCGTACCTGCTAGAGCGTCCAGTTCTATTGCACCGTATCGAGGATAATATGAAACTTTTAAGTAAAAACCGAATTTATCTTCAACAATTCCATAGTTTTCTGAGGTAATTGGTCTTCTACTTGTTCTCAGCTTCACTTTAGATAACAGCGCCTGCTTTGTACATATATAGCTTACAGGTATATAGCTTTATTGTAAAACAATTTTATGTCTTATGAGCAAATGAATGAAATTTTGTTAGCTACTTATAAAAATTATCATTTGTAAAAGGAAAACTTAATGGAAATTTGACTATACAGAGTCTGAAATTGCTCACATGAATTAAGATCTTTCCACATTATTTTTAAACAAATCTTGGTTTTTAGAAAAATTAAAAATACTGTACACTGACTAATAGCTTATATATATATATATATATATATATATATATATATATATATATATATATATATATATATATATGGGTCATTCAACAAGAATCGGGTAATTTCGTGAAATTGCAAAAAAATTATTTACCATTTAATGTATTCAAAATTTGAAAAATGCCCATTTGTAGACAAAGTTGATTCCGTTTAGGAGCATGCATAATATTTTGAAAATTGAAAAATGTTTTTATTAAAATTTAGCTTTTTGACCCCAAAAAGTCAGTCCCCTGGCATGTACCACTGGAAAATGTGAAGACTTAAGTACTAATTATTTTTAAACTAAATGGATTTAGACAGAAAAAATGAAGGTTGTTACATTCTGAGATAGTTAATTAATAACTATTTGTGTATGTTATGGGATTTTTTTTAAAAAAGTATTACTTGTCTTTAATTTTAAGTTGTGTACCCCTACTTTGCGCGTCAGTTCCCTGGCTCATGTTAGATTTCGAAAAATTCTGATATTATCCATTGTTGGTAACTTAATTTTCTCTTACATATTTATTTATCATATAAAGATGGCAGTGAAGACTGATATTTTTCCATCAGCCATTTTTATTTAACATTTATTGCCATTCTTGTGTCGACAAACAGATTGCAAACACTCAATTTATCAGTCCCCTGGTAAGTAATAATTTAATAATTTATAAATAATTATTATTGATGTGTGTGGCTTTTAACGTCTTTTGATTGCTATATCTAATATTAAAACAGAATAATATGGTATTTGATTCCAATAAGTAGATTTTTTGTATTTTATAGTGAAAACGTCAGTCCCCTGGCATCAGTCCCTTGGCAGTTTTTCAGATGAAAAACACTCAGGGGACTGACATAAAAGAAAAAGACAGTTAAACACATTAGTGAATGCTAGATCACATCATTTTACATTAATTTAAAAATTCTCTTATCAATTAATAATTAGTTACTGATCTATACTATTAAAATCTGTGCGCGTAACTATGTAACCTCAAAAATTTGGAAACCACAGCGCGCAGGGCCATGAAATTAGGCACACGGGTTGCTGATAGGGGGTCTATGAACGATTGGAGGTCAAAAACTTGAGTATTTTGGATAGATTTATATATATATATATATATATATATATATATATATATATATATATTTTAACGAATGTTTGCCCTTTTCAATCAATTAGATAATGGCTGTTGTTTTCGGACAAGAATAGGTATATCTGTTGCTTATCAGATGTACTTTAGTTACCACAATGACAAAAAAGTATTAAAAACTACAAAGAAAATTAATTACTAAAAAACAAATTGAGATACAGCTTTCAAACAAATTGAATTTAAGAATCATTTTTTTCCTATACGACTGTGTGAAATTTTAAAATGTGCGATGTTTAGAAGTTCAGAATTTTCAGTACTGAAAATTGTAAAACTGAAATTTCATTTAAATTTTGCTTGTTGTTGGTCCATGTGCATCATCCTAACAGTCTTTTTATGAAATCGTTTGAGTTGCTTCTGCGATTTTATAAGTTGTGAACAGTATAAATTGGGAACGATTGAATTTGAAAAAAAATAAAAATCTTTCAGGGTGTTGTTCAACACTCACAGCTTCCAAAGAAAAAAAATCAGGTGGAAAGCCTAGTAAAAAATTTACAAGTGAGCAACAGATCAAGTACAGTGTTGGAGACTTTATTCTAGTCAAATTTTTAATAAGAAATAAAGAATATCGGAGTGCCTCAATTTGTTCGCATGTTAAAGAAAGCGGAGAGAAGATGGCTGTGACATTGTATTGGAAAAATTACCTATACCTATTTCAAGTACCAAACGTAATAAAGTCACTTATACATTTAATAAAACTATTGATGTTTGAGAAAAAAATACTGTTACTGTTTGCTTTGGTTTTAAAAGTTATAACTTGTTTGAAAAACTTTTATTTAAAGCTTTAAAAAAATTAAATTAGTGTTATTAAAAGAAGTAATAAAACATGTATTCGTTGATGATTAATATAAAAAATATGTATTGAGATTATGTATTAAACATGTTTTTATTACTCTTTAGGATAATTATAATTATTCAAAAAATGTTGGAATTATTCATTAAAAAGTTCATTCTAGCATAAAACTATCGGTTTCTGTGTCAGTAACTTGGAAGTCACGTCAGTCCCCTGGAATCTACTTTTTAAAAAAGCTCGATTTTTTCAAAAATATTTAGATATTTGAGTGTTGCTGTACGAATATAATAAAATTAACTTATTGTTCACTGATACAGCAAAAAAATTTGAAATCTGAGATAAAAATAGTACATTTCAATTTCACCTCTAAAGTTACCCGATTCTTGTGGAATGACCCATATATATATATATATATATATATATATGCTGATTATATATAGGATGATTTTACAAGGCGAAAATGCCGTAATTTATGTATTCTTTGTCATTAATAAAAGCAGTTTATTATAAAATAACAATCTGGAAAATATTGAAACAGTATTAGTTTAACAAGCACTTCTGTAAATATAACGATGAAAAGAGGAACATCATTGGTTTGTTTCATAGGAATGTTCATGGCAATAAAAAACTTAATTTTTTTTTTTTTTTAACGCAAATATAGGTGTAATACAGCGATTTAAAATTAAACTGTTGGTGCATATTCCTTTATAAATTATAATTTTCATCAATATGTCTGTACCGAAATCGAGTAAAATCTGACAATTTAAAAAAGAAATATTTACAGTTAAACAAAAGAGTCCACTTATATGAAATTCATGTGCTAGTTTCACAGAAAAAAATATAAAATCATTCCTAAGAATATCTGCATTCTTAGTTGTTTCAAAATTATTTAATTAACTCATAACATATTGATTGGTTTATTTCCTGCAATTAATTACTTTACATGCTGTGATATATCATATAAAGAATGTTTGAATTAAGAATGTACAATTTATGTAGGTAACATTGTAAAATTGCGTTAAACTGAAGTCCATAATATAGAACTTCTTATAAATTATTGTAAAACCAAAACCTTGATAAAAATTTTGCTATTGACAAAACATTTATCAGCGTTTTGTCAATACTGTTACTTTCTCCAAACGTTGATAAACTTTTTAAAATGTAACAGTTGAAGAAGCCATTTCTCAACTATAAATTCCATTTCTGTGCTTAAAGGATCGTCTTGTTTGTAGCTTTTCAGAAAACTATACCTTTTGAGGCCAAGGCAAAATTTTGATGCGAAGTTACTGCATAATTTGTCAAATCAACAAGCGACTGTGTCATCAGACATTATTCAGTATGACTCTACTAAAGTAAAATCGTATCCAATTATTTTAGACAGTGTATTTCATAATAAACTTTCTGCAAATGCTCTCGCATGTTAAATTTTGACATAGCATCTCTATTAGATTTCATTTTCCTAAATTGAATATAATTTCCATTGTTATACGATTATTGTGATTTCTAATTTGAAGAATAATATTATATACTCAAATACAAAAAAATGAATTTAGACTTCTTTCTCAATAAAAATAATTTGACATGTTTTCTCCTTTCTTTATTTTTTTCGTTTTCAAATGATTCTAATACAGATGTTGTAGATCTGATTTGTGCTGTTGTATAATTATGTATGTGGTCTGAAATGGTTGCTGGAAAGAAATAATAAAAGAAATTCGAAGAAATATTGTTCAATTTGTGATATTTATGATTGATGAATTTGATGAATTTATTTTTAAAATTTTTACATTGCTTTGTGTTATATCAAAATTAAACCAACATTAAAAGTTGTTTTTTATTGAAAAATATAACTGAAATAAAAGTCAATATTTTATTATAATTTTTATAGTGTTTATACTACATGTTTGCTAAAATATCATTATGGAGAAAATATCACTATAGTAGCACAAGACATTTTGAAAAATCAAATGTAACTAATTCTTGATTTTCAGATGATTTTATTGATTAATTCTAAAAAAAAAAAAAAAAAAAAAAAAAAAAAAAAAAAAAAAAAAAAAGAAGTTATTTTTCTACAGTACGTAAATTTCAGTTCTACATCCTTACATAATTAAAATATTTACGGAAAAAAATTAATTAGAATACTGCATTTTTTGTTGGTCACAAGAGTAATTAAATTTTCATATACAGTCAAGTAGAGTGCTTTTAATTACAAATTACATATGGTTATAAGAGTAGAACATGTGTATGTTTTAGTGGTTTGCATACAAATTTACACAAATATCTATATTATAAAGGACAAAAGTGTCTGTGCGTAACTCATACGTCATTTTGCGAATGGCAACAAGTTACCCGGCAATTTCGATTTTGACATCTTCACTATTGCAAATTTTACATTTCTAACAAAATTTTTATACCATCGTATAGAGAAAAAATGTATTTTTATATGCAATTTCTTTGAAAACTGTATCTCATTTATTTGTGAGATATTAATTTTTTAAATAGTTTTTAGTACCAATTTTGTAATTGTGGCAACAGAATCATTCCATTTTGTCTTAAAATTGAACAATTAAAATATAAATTAATTTGAGCAACTCTTTCCCATGCAATTTCGGTTTTTCAATTTTAGGTATAGCATATTTTACAATTTTAAACATCGTACAATAAAATGTGTTACACCATCGTATGGAAAATAATGTACTTTTAAATGCAATTTGTTTCAAAGGTGTATCTAAATTAGGTTTTAATACACATATATTTTTTTAATTTTTAACACCAATTTTGTAATTGTGGCAACAGAATTGTTCCATTTTCTCTCAAACTTTTATGTTCTATTTTTTGACATCCCTGCAATGATATATTATAAATATAAGGGTTATTTATTTTCGTTCGAGAAGTCATTTACTTTTTATATTCTTAAAGGAATGTATTATTAAAGGAATAAATATTTTATATGGATTTTTAGGTTCTAATTTTTTATAGCTTTAAAATGCTATCTTCTAACATACGTATAAATATTATAAAAAAAGAGTTGAATTAAAACCTGTTACGATGTTGGACCGGATGAAATACAATAAAAAATTTTATCAAATCAAACACGTGTTCTTTATTTAACAAATCTACGATTAACAGTTAAAAGTAACACATTGCACACTCATACTTATATGTAATGGAAGACATCATCATTGTTAACATTCTATATTCATCGAATTAATTATTTCTATGATTATCGCAAATATGTAATTTCATATTAGTTTCCACGCAGACTCAAATACTAATAAAGAAATATATATTTGCGATGCTTACTTAATACTTATAAAATACGAAACTATACAAAGATCGTTTAGTGATAAAAATGTTAAATATTTATTAAAAAAGTATTTAAAAAATACATTTTTTATATATCCAGTAGTAATATTTAAATCTAACTAATATTTTATTGAGTACCGTATTTCTATGTATATACATTTTTCCTTTTTTATATAAATATTTTGATTTTTTTTATTTCAATGAGACCTTTTTTCTCTCTTTTACGACAAGTTTACCTTTTCGATAAAAAAAAAAAAAAAAAAAAAAAAAAAAAAAAAAAAGTGAAGTGTTTGAAGTAATTTGATCAGCAATTCAAAAGAGGACACTTGTTAGAATACGTTAAATTGTTTAAGCTGAATTTAAACAGAATAACCTTTTTGTAACTTGTATTTTTTACTCTTAACTGATAAGAAATTATACAAAAAAAAAAAAAAAAAAAAAAAAAAAAAAAAAAAAAAAAAAAATCAAAGTAACATTTTTTAATGCTATTAGTAACTACATTTTATTTTTTTTTCAAAATATTTAATCTAATAGATTTAAAGATAATTAAAAAGCAGTATTTAGATGTGTTTAATCCGTATAAACGATATTTACTTATAAAGAAAGACGCAATATGAATAAATGTTGATTGGGAATTCATAAATTAAGAAAATTGCACTTAAATACTTTTAAAAAATGCATGCATTGTTGAATTTTTTTAGAACAGAAAAATAATTCCGCTTATCTTTATAAAAATCATGAAAATTGACACATTGAAAACTTATTGAAAGGCACAAATTTCCCATTCAAAATTATTTGTCAAATGATAAAATTTAAATTCTTACAAATTTTGAAATTTACTAAATATTTTACAAGTTGATTGCACACGTATGTTTTTATATAAATACTGAGTATAGAAACAAAGCAATATAAGTACTAAAATGCAACTATAACAAAGTCATATTTTATACAAAATGAAAAACGTGAGCTTAAATTGGTTCATACATAAATCTCATTTAATTGTTTTATTCCACTTTCATCTTTTCTTTTACCAGGAGTCGGGAAAGACTAGTATTGTAACACAAAATGATTGTCGACACGATGATAAATTTATTTAGGCTTTGCGTTGTATGTTTGAAAACAATCTGTAGAACACCAATATATATTCAAATGTGACTCAAAGACAAAACTGCTCATAAATAAAAATTTGTATTATAGTGCAAGTAAATCTTATTTGCATGGAAAAATACCCATGTACGTTATCATCTAGTTAAATATTTTTTACGTCGAAATATCTATAATTTTCCGCAATGCAAATAAAAAAAAAAATTTATTAAGGTCAATTTGGTAAACCACATTTGCACACATTGGATGAATTTTGTTCCATTCTTTTGAAGCTGTATGATATTGCTCCTCAACATTTCCCATAAGTAAAAACTGCAAAGCTTCGATTTTTTAAAATTCTTTACACTATTATATTATGTTCATATGAAGTTAGTTGCAAACAGCTAATATCAGGTCGAACATTTTACTCGCGAAATCATGGCTAAGAATGATAATTTATTCGGCCAATGTAAAAATGTCTTCGATATCTCTAAAAGTGTAGCTCTATGCAATATAATTCTCTAAAAAATATAAATAAATAAAAAATTTAAAACAAATCCGGTACATTTACGGCAAAAATTGCTGATAGCAATGTTGTCCACAGCTTTTGCCATAAAAAGTGCAGTAAAAACAGATATAATAAAAAAAAATAATCAAATTTTCCTACAATTTTTGTGACAAGCATAATTACTCCACCTTAATTTTTTCCGATATGTTTTACAGTGTGGCATTTTTAGATCATTTTAGAAATGCATATATTCATGCCATAAACAAGAAGATGACAACAAATTCACGAATCCAGAGCTTTCACTACAAAAGCAAAATACAGTTAACTTGTCACTCATGAAAATATGTTTATTAGGCATAAAAAATTAAACAACTCTGACATTGTAATGAAAAATTCATGAAGTCTTCAGGCTTTGAAATTATGCTGTATGTCATGTTGTAAGATCTCCAATGGGGAATTTGAAAAAAAAAATGAGATTTAATAGCAACCAGATAACATTTCTTAAACACATAAAACAAAACAGAATCTGTCCTCTGTGTTCAGTACAAGAGATTTTTGTTAAATTCGTAGCAGAAAGGAATAAAGGAATATCCCGAAAAAAAATATGTAGCATGCACTGTAAAGAATTCAAAGCCATTGCATGGAGAAATTCAAAAAGTGAAATTGTGATACCGATGAAAATTAAAAAAGGGGACATAATAAAAGCTTTTGCCATAAAAAGTGCAGTAAAAACAGATATAATAAAAAAATAATAAAATTTTCCTACAATTTTTGTGACAAACATAATTACTCCACCTTGCTTTTTGCAGTTTTTGCCTTAATTTTTACCGATTTGTTTTACAGTGTGGCATTTTTAGATCATTTTAGAAATG
Source organism: Maratus speculifer (assembly GCA_964019185.1). Lineage (NCBI taxonomy): Eukaryota > Metazoa > Arthropoda > Arachnida > Araneae > Salticidae > Maratus > Maratus speculifer. The sequence goes on from OZ025298.1 coordinate 20,903,248, forward strand.
CATATATTCATGCCATAAGCATGAAGATGACAACGAATTCAGGAATTCAGAGCTTTCACTACAAAAGCAAAATGCAGTTAACTTGTCACTCGTGAAAATATGTTTATTAGGCATAAAAAACTAAACAACTCTGACATTGTAATGAAAAATTCATGAAGTCTTCAGGCTTTGAAATTATGCTGTATGTCATGTTGTAAGATCTCCAATGGGAAATTTGAAAAAAGAATGAGATTATGAAATGAAGAAGAAGATTAGAGATGATTATGAATGAGATTATGACATAATGAATTATAAAATGTTATCTGGTTGCTATTAAGCAACCAGATAACATTTCTTAAACACATAAAACAAAACAGAATCTGTCCTCTGTGTTCAGTACAAGAGATTTTTGTTAAATTCGTAGCAGAAAGGAATAAAGGAATATCCCGAAAAAAATATGTAGCGTGCACTGTAAAGAATTCAAAGCCATTGCATTGAGAAATTCAAAAAGTGAAATTGTGATACCGATGAAAATTTAAAAAGGGACATAATAAAATATAATGAAATAAAAAAAATAAAAGTATGTTTTAATATAAACCTAATACATAGACATATAGAATCAAAAAATAATGCATATACAAATATTGCTCGTTCTTCTTAATACTATACATAATACATTTTCTACTTGCAGTTTCAGCAGAGTGATTATTTTTAAACATATGATTGTGAAGATTTTTTGCTATAAGTGATGATACATTGTTAAAACTAAAGGTTGCGTAGCGCACTCCTAGGGGCGAAACGCTTGTCCCGTCAGCGACTCCTCAAAGGGAGCCAGAATTGCACCTCTAGGAATGCCCCAAAGTAGCCAATGGTCCCTCATGGCACCCCAAGGCAACCCCATGGCACCCTATGAGGTGCCAAAGGGTACCCTAGGGCACGTCTATGGGAGCACGTCTGGCTCCCTTAGGGCTGTCGCTAACGGGACAAACGTTTCACCCCTAGAAGTGCCATACGCAACCTTTAGCTTTAACACTATACGTATAGAAACTATAAGAATTTACGTTTAACACATCATTATTACATGATATAAGTATATTTTTACACATTTTAGAATGTTAGAATGTTAGAGTGTTAGAATGTTAGAATGCGTATGAAGTTTCCCCTTATTATTTTGTTTGAATTTATAACTATCAAAAGCCATGCTTTGTTTCGATACGCGAAGCATTATTTTATAAAACAGATATTTGAAAGTAAAAATATTTTTTAATGTTATTTTTGCATCTTTATTAATTAAAAACGTTATTTTATGTTTTGGCGCATTTTAATTTCTTATTTATGATGCAAGACTGGCATAATAAAATATTTTCGAAGCAAACTTTTACAAAATATTTTTAAATTTTCAACTAAAAGCTCTTTTAAATATGTTCTTACAATTTCCAGTAACCACAGGTGTTTTTTTAAGTTGTTAGAAATATACATGTTTCCAATCTTTGTAATTAACATCAAAAAATCTTTGATAGCTATTTTAGAATAATATATTTGAAGAGAGCTTGAAAAAAGTTACTTCTTCAAAATCCTATTTTCTGGAAAAACATTTGAAATCTGCTCTCGTTGATACTATGAATTTTTAACTGTAAACTTTTTTCCCAATTTCTTCGTTTTTATACATGTTAGCGTATCAGAATTTTTGATATTGTAGACTTTTTCGTAAGGAAAATTTCTATTGAATGCTTAATTTTGAAGGATTTTCAGTCTCGACAACGTTACGTACGTTTTTAAGCCAACTGGTGTCTATATATCCTCAATATCTACAGCTGCTTCATCTAATGTTAAACATTGGGATTTATGAATTGTAACAGCAAAAGCTAACTGTAGAAGAAATTCTTTCCTTGAGCAATTTATGCTTCCATTTTTCCAGAATTTAATTATTGGGGGAATTGGTACGCACCAATTCTTATAAGTTAAATTATTGTAGTATTCAAATTTCTCCATGATTATTCGCGATATCTGGTCTGGTGGCTTATGATTTTCTTTATTACGTGCAACAAAGTCTAAAGTCCCTTTCACTAAACCTTTTTCGGCCCACAAATAAGAACGTAAAATTACTTTAGATCCAAATGATAAAGTAAGAAATGGTTAAAGTCAATTTGTCGTTTCTGAATCGGCCAACTTTGCTTTAGTACATTTATAAAGAGCTTGAATCCAGGCAACAACTTCACGCTTCAATTCTTTTAATTTTTCATTTATATAACAAACTTAACAATTAATTTTATTTGTTTACAATTCTTTACTGCCACTTTACAAAATAAATAACTAAATAAATAAATAAATGAAATTCCACAATAAAAATTTTTTTATGTTTAAGTGTCATCTGTGCAAACGATTTTGCTAAAACACATTTTATTTATTAAATTAATCATGATTCTATCTATAATTACCTACCCCATGATTTATATTTTTTTCTGAAAATATACGCGTTTCATTTTTTATTTATTTGCGAAAATGCGTCCGTATTGGAAATGCATGTAAAATAAATTAATTAAAATAATAATTTTTTTAACATTTTACTGTAAAAAAATTATATTGTGCAAATATACAGATCATAATCTATTTTTGTGTTTAATTTCAAGTTAAAATATTGAATAGTTTTTTTTTTGTAAAGTGTACGACAAAATGTAATTTGAGTGACCTAGTAGAGGATTCGCTTCGCTCATCCTAATCATGTATATATATATATACATATATATACATACACACACATATATATATATATAGTATATATATATATATATATATATATATATATATATATATATATATATATATGCCCTGGGTACAATAAAAATGCACAATTTAATTTCAAATCTTTTCCTTATTCCCGATTGTGACTACAACACCCAATGTATGTTACACTAACCTCTAAGATACGTGAAAATAATTTGCAATTAATTACACGATAATGTTATCCAGTTCGGACAGAAAAAAACACGGCAAACAAGATATGTGACAACTTCACAATAATCTATATTTATTCAGGACAAGAGAACACACTATCAAGATTGATAAAATGGAAAAAAATAAATGAGAACAATCTAAGAATCGTTACCAAAAACCAAACGATAATGAGAAACTGTACGCTAATATAAGACATACCGAAATATACAAGCAGCGGTGGTCCAGATAGTAGAACGTTCGTTTTTTAAAAAGATCGTCTGTTCGTGGCTCATCGCTACCTAAAACCCCACCATGTACGTCAATGCCACCTTGTGCATGTAAAATACGTCATTGGTGCAAAGTCCTTGAAATTTTCTGCGAATTATACCTCTAAAGTCGTCTAGTCAGGTGAGTATTTCTTCACCTGAAAAAGGTTTTAAATTACGAGATCAAAATCGAGTATTTGTTGTCGCCCTTAGGCAGCTTGTATGAGCTCTTTAGAAGTTTTAGCAATAAGCCCGTCTTTTCTTTTTAATACCATCCATTTTCAACAACGTTCGAACTAATCAAACGGAATAATTAAAAATAATCTTGAACTGGACAACATAGTAACAAATATGACAAAAATAAATAGTGATACAGCCACAGTCAGGTATATCCCTGCATGTAGCATGTTGCAATTTACAGCCCGGTGAACAGCACAAAACTCGTTAAGGCAAACATATTGAAATACAGGTAAGATCCTGGTATATGATATAATAATAAAAAGAGATTTATACAACTAGGGCAGAGAATTTTGTACGAGAGATTAACTACAAGCAGAATTACTCAATATTTAATATATCGTTATCGAAAATAGGTTACCCTCGACATATGTGTTCATAAATTAAATTTTAAAATCCAGGATAAATATTCCATAAAACAAGCATTAAAACTTTTACAGTTTAAATTATGAACCCAATTTTTTTGAAAGAATTAGTTGTACATTAAACAAATATAATATCAGCATAATTGCAAAAACATCTATAAAATTAAAAGATCTTCCAAGCCAAAAAAAGACCCAAACATTAATGACAAAGCTTCAGGCATATACACTATATTGCCATTGATTATTGGACACTTGCGATTTTAGACATTTTACTGAATGTCTAGAAAAATACATGAGGAATCATCTCGAAACTCTTAGTGTATAAATATAATAGTATAGGTCATACATCTCCGTAAAGATTTTTTACCAAAATTTCATAGGGGACCGTCAACAAATTAAAAAAAATGAATATCTTTTGAATAACCTTGTCAAAATTAATGTAGAAAAAGCGTTCAAACTCTAGATAATGATTGAATGTCTTATTGTAATAAACTGTGTTCATTTTTATGCAAATAGCATGCTTACTCGCAGAGTAATTAAGGTTTTTATAAAAATGGTCCCAAATTTTTCGAAGTTTTTTCCTTATAATTTTCAGAGTTCTTAATATAAAATAATATTTTTTTCAGAAAATATGACAAACAATATTGCACATAGTACCCTGTAATCAGAATTAAAAAATAATAAAAATTGTATGAAAAATGAGTAGGTTTACTAAATAATTTTTTACTGCGCAAGCGTCAAAGATATCAAAATTTCATTTGCATATTATGTTAGCTAAATGTATAGAGCAACTTTTGTAAAAGTCTCAAAATTATAGCTTGAAAATTCTGAAAGTAATCGTGTATAGAAAAAGGACAAAATCCGTTGTTTCCAAAATGAAGCAAAAAAAAAATGAGGGATTTTATCCAAAAGTAGTCGTAACATCCCGTATTGTGTATTCTATATTGACACTAATCAATGAATATATGGATACAACCCCTCTTGTTTTTGCTTCATTTTGAGAATAACGGATTTTCAACTTATTCAATTGACGATTATTTTCAGAATTTTCAAGTTATGATTTTGTGACTTTCACAAAAGTTGCTTTATACATTTAGCTAACATAATATGCAAATGAAATTTTGATATCTTTAACGCATGCGCAGTAAACAATTATTTAGTAAACCAACTCATTTTGTATACAATTTTCATAATGTTTTAATTCTGATTACAGGGTACTGTGTGCAATGTTGTTTGTCATATTTTCTGAAAAAAATATTATTTTATATTAAGAACTCTGAAAATTATAAGGAAAAAACTTGGAAAAATTTGGGACCATTTTTATAAAAACCTTAATTACTCTGCGTGTATGCATGCTATTTGCATAAAAATGAACACAGTGTATTACAATAAAGCATTCAATCATAATCTAGAGTTTGAGCGCTTTTGCTACATTAGTTTTGACAGGGTTATTCAAAAGATATTCATTCTTTTTTAATTTGTCGACGGTCCCCTATAGAGTTTCGGTAAAAAATCTTCACGGAGATGTATGACGTATACTATTATATTTATACACTAAGAGTTTCGAGATGATTCCTCATGTATTTTTCTAGATATTTAGTAAAATGTCTAAAATCGCAAGTGTCCAATAATCAATGGCAATATAGTGTATATTATACCTTTTACAGAAAAAGTATATAAGAGAGAGCTAAATTGCATGTTCATGTCTACTAGGAACGTTAAAAAAAGTCTAATAGAACACGTTGCAGACATAAAATACAAGAAGCCTTTTACAGCTTTAATCTGGATAAACCAAAAATAAGACATTTGCATGCATTTCGGTAAAGCAAGAATTATAGGCTGTACTTCACATAAGTAGGCATCAATAACCAGAGAATCCGCTGAAACGTTTAAAACATAGTATAAGGTGCACTGTACTACAATATATCCATAAGTGTGGAATATTAAATATCTCTAGGGTTTTGAAAGATACGTATCTCGTTTCCATATTTACCCCCCTCCCTCTTTCCTTTCCGTGAGCCTGTATCCAACTTAATTTGTAACTAGAGTGACAAATATTGAAGTATATTAATTGTGAACGATCTGTCAAACCGCATAATCTAAATATAATTAAAATACCACATTAACTCACAATATACTAGTTCTCCTACTAAATGACAAGCACAAGACTATTATATTTAAAATTTAGCTATTCAAATGCTTCTTGTGAATGCAAAAGAACTTTTGATAAAAGAATTTTGACCAGCATCTACAGTTAAACTGAAAAATTGTGATAACTGAAAAATGAAAAGCCCTGCGAGACTACTGATAGCGGTCACCGTGTTAAGTAAAACACATTTAAGAGTTTTCTCACCCCATATTTTACCCCTGATGATGGACGTTGTATTAAAATTGAAAACTCTTGGGGATTTTTACACGTTCGCTGCCGCTTACGTGGGGATGTGATGATAGTTAATGCCGCACTGTAGAAGCGGGGTTTTCCCAGAAGCCGATTTAATTTTTAAACCAAGGAATCAGTGAACGATTTTCCCGCGCCAGAGCGTTACAGGCTATTGAACACAACCCACATCACGCGCTGGCGCGTGATCCGCAGCGAATGTGTTAAAAACCTCTTTATATATTTTAACTCATTTTTAAAGTAAATTTATCAGAATTTCTATTTTGCTTACTTTTAATTAATAATAAAAGTCAACATGACGTTCAATAATTTTAATTTAAGCCATATTTTATAATACGGTGTGTTCATGAAACTATTTCACATTTTCAATATTAACTAATATGTAAAAATGTGTTGCTACATATAAACTGATAAATGCTAGAACATTATCTAATGTAATATATAACTATGCTATAAAGCCAGATTGATAATTATTTATCTAATGAATGTTACTCAAACTTATGCTGTTAATATTTGGAAAATAATTAAACATACGCGTTGAAAATGTCTAGAGGCAACATTAAAATTACACTCACCGTGAATGAACAGTTGATTCACTAACTAATTGATGTTATTTTTCAGACAGTGTAATCAGAAGAGAATTATTGAGTATAGTGATTTACTGTTACTTCAAATGCATTTGCCTGAAGTGAAATTATTAGACATCTATTTCTTTCTATTTAATACTTTTACGTTTTAAATATAATATAAGAGACATAAATTAGTGTTAATAAAGTGATAGAAATAAAATTGGAATATTGTAAACCTATTTCACAGAACTATGTACAAATATCTCATAAGAAAGTGTTTAGAAGAATTACTTAGTTAAAAATAATATTTGATTGATTATCAAAAGTACAATTAATTTAAAAAAAGAAAATGTCATTACTCTTTACTATATCTGTAACTAGTAAAACAAAAAAAAAATTATTTCTACCAAACGATTCAAAATAAAGTCTATTTTTAAACGACATACATAAAATTTGCTTTGGGAAGCATATACATTAATAAAGCTGAGCAAACACTGCTTTTCTCAAAGAGAACTATTAATTTTCACAATACATTTTAAAATTTCCGCTTCTTCAATTACATAAATTGGTTTTTATGCAGAATATTTCGACTTGCTTTGAATTTTGGATGCAGGTTTATTATATGTTAAAGCGTATCCCTGATTAATTTTGAGGGTTCAGTGATTAAGTATAAAGAAAGAAAATGGAGAGGGGCTACTTCCTCTTTTAATTTGTTTTCTGAGGTCATTGTTATATAAGGCTGAAATATACACTCAGTGTGCATAGCCTGTGAGCTCTATGCCATTAATTTAAATGGGAAACATTCTTTTAATTTAGTTCAGAGGCCACTCGACTTGCTCAAAGATACCCGTGTGATAAAGTTATGTCTATAGGGGTGTTACTTTTAAATATATTGCCAAACTTTTAATATTTTTACATAATTTATTTTCATAGGATAGTTAAGGACGATCCAGAACCAAACTAGTTTTTACATTTTCGATTTTGGTTATATTTTTTTATATTATCATAGTTTAAATTTTAGAAACAGTTTCGAAAGTTAAAGGAATTATTTTTTAAAATTCGGAATCAAAATCAAAAAAAGTTAAAACTAGCCCGTTTGAAAATCGCCTTTAGCTGCCCTATCCAAAAAAAAAAATAATGTGAGAGTATTAAAATTTGAGAAACATATTTCTAAGTAACACCCCCATAGACTTTACAGTTTCATACGTATATTCTTTTAGGGAGTCGAGTGGCCTCTTAAAGGGTAAAAAAGCAAGTTTATTTTTTTCTGAATAAATCGTTTCTAAATTCTCGTTTGATTCAATTATTTCATCATTTCATGAACAAAAGGTTTTCTGTCGTAGAAGAATATAAAAATTTAAAAATTGGGTAGATACGAATATCTGTATTTATAACAGTAAGCAGCAAGAATATAAAAATCGGTTGATAAATTAATTTTACAAATAGTCTTACTTACGGTCAGTTCCATTCTGTGTCTGAAACATAAGAGACATTTTATTGTCATTATAAATACATTAAAAAACACTTCAAAAATCCTTTAACATACAAAATACTTTCACTGCAAAAAAATGAAGTACTCAAAAAGGAGTAAATGAATGTGCACATTTTGAATTGAGTATGTTTAGATCAAAAGTGTTCACATTGAATAGTCCATTGGAGTTGGAACATTGGAGTTATTAGTTTCACATTGGATTTGAAAAATCATATGTTATCAACTCCAAACAAACGATACTTTTTTAGCCTATATTAGTTTATTTCGTTCATGGCGTCATAAAAGATGCTTATTAATGTAAAGAATAAACTATGCACAGTATTTTAAAATAACTTAAATGTGCTTTAAAATAATGCTCTTGCTATAAAAAAAAATATTGAATTTGGGTATTTTGCTAATTATTTTGCCATTTTTCTTGATAAATCTTCAATTAAACGTTACTGTTAATAGTTTTGAGCAATAAATATTTGCCAATATATTTTTACTTTAATTTTTCAGCTTAGAGAGCAGTTCATAGCGATTTATATTTTGAACACAAACTAGAATCATGAAATCTTAGAACATTGATTGAACATGAACACGAACCACTGAAACCATGGAATCAAAAATGAGTATATTTGTTTCTCAGTTTTTAGTACATTTGGATGGGAACTATTTTGAATGTGTTAAGTACTTAAGATTGGGTACTTTTTTCAGCATTTCACTTTTTCCAGCTTTTCACAGCATTCTATGCATGCATGATAAAAATGAAAATGTTTTAAATAATTGTTGTTTCTTGTAAATATCTGACAGCAGACATTAAACGTTGGGTTCTTTTCTCCATTATTTTTTCCTCTTTTAGGGAGTCGAGTGGCATCTTAAAGGGTAAAAAAGCAAGTTTATTTTCTTCTGAATAAATCGTTGAATCGTTTTGAATGTGTTAAGTATTTAAAATTGGATACTTTTTTCAGCATTTCACTTTTTCCAGCTTTTCACAGCATTCTATGCATGTATGATAAAAATGAAAATGTTTTAAATAATTGTTGTTTCTTATAAATATCTGACAGCAGACATTAAACGTTGGGTTCTTTTCTCCATTATTTTTTTCCTCTAATTAAAAAGGGCTTTTTACAGCCAAAAACGATTAAAGCCATTTTCTATTTTAAACGTGTGTATTACTGTGTTGCAAATATGCAAAATATCCAAAAGTCAATAGTGATTACACAGTAAGTTTTAAAACAAAATTTTGTTTGTTGCTCCTATTTTTCAACGCACCATTTAATAACAATTGATAATTTTATTTCTGAACAGACAATGATATTGAGTTGATCTCTTATACTTTTTTCATTTGAGTAGCTTCTGGTCGATGATGCAAAAATTAATTTCAATAAGTGAGTTTTGTCAAATTAAAAAGCTGCAGAATTCTGAAAATAGATTCTTTTTACAGTTAATTTTGGATACTTTAAAATAACGTATTAAAAATGGACCAATATTATGAGAAATATGGCGATTTCTGTTTACTATAGATATGAAAAAATATACGTTTTTGTCCATAACTACTTTAGTTTTAGATTCTAATTTTTTTGTTTTACATGACTGAAATGATCTATTTTCAATGAGTGTAATGAGTCATTAAGTATACTCAAATGAGTTATTTCATTCTCTAGTTGACTGATTGTATGTGATATACTTTCTGTCATATTCAAAGTACGTAATTGTATAAATATTGCAATACATTTACGGATTCTTTTTTATATTTCTTTAATCATTCTATTCGCAAATTTCTATCTTTAATCTATTTAACGGTAAATGATATTTAATAAATTTATACAATTATTTTCAAACGTAAAAAACCTGTATAGTGTATTTGAAAAGGTTAACTTACAAAACAATTTAACAGTACACCATAGTAATTGTAATAAGGTACCCTGGGGTAATAACGCCAGGCGGGGTAATAACGCCAAGTGCTTATATTTTGCATAATTATGAAATAATCAGGTAAATGACACCCATGTGCTCTGCGCAGAAGGGTTTTAAGTCATATAAATCGCAAAAAAACAGCTTCAAGTTAATTTGTTTCATTTTTAGGTCTTATTGTTTTTACAAACAACTAAAATTAACGCTTGATCTAAAATTTGTGAGATATGTGTTGTGATGTGAAGACTATCTTTTTATCCGGAAATACTTTGTTAATTACATAAATTTGTAATGCATTTCATGTACTTTTAAAATGTTGTTGAAGATTTCGGATGTCTTCTCGAGATAATTTGTAATTTAAAATGCACTGCGCAATAACTATACCGGGGTAATAACGGGGTAATAACAATCCTTTACATTAATACCCCGGTTGATTCCCTACAGTGGCCGAGCTACATCCTAAATAGTGATTCAAATAAACACAGTTAAAACTGTGCAATGTTTCTCATATTTCTATTTAAGCGGTCCTTTTTAAGCAAAAAGAAGCTCATGGTCTGATATTCTTTTGCCTCATCCCCCCCTTCCAAACCACACCTTTATTTTTCTTACACTTTCACAAAAAATTGAACATTTTCAATAGCTTAGAATGCAATTTGTCAATTTCTAAGTTTGTAGAGTTTGTATTTTTAGAATTGGGCTATCTACATGCAATTATTCCATCTTATTTCATAGTTTTGTTTGCATGGCGTTATTACCCATATAGGTGGATAATAACGCCAAATAGCAGTGGTCAAGAAAAAACGCCATTACATTTTATGAATACATATCTGTTAAATTATTTTATTTTATATAGATAGTCAATGAGTTGCTATATCAGATCCTATATTTGTTTGAAAAATAGAATCTAAAACTAAGCCGTGAAAATTGATAGAACCTTAACGTGGCGTTATTACCCCAGGGTACCTTATTAAAAGTTATATGCTTCCATAAAATTTAATGGAGTTTTTGAAATTTTCTTTACAAAGATGAAAATCGAAAAATGCAAGAACATATGTATTTTTCAGCCATCTTTGGTAAAATTGTTAGAATCTCAGCTTGAAAAGTGAAAATTGAAAATTGAATTTAATTCTTAAATTTTTCTTTAAAAAACATTTATTTTATGTCGAAATTTTAGAAACAACTCCATAAAATTTCCTCAAATGAAAGATTTATTTATTTAAACTTCCGTAAATAATCCAAAAAATGATGCATACCGTTACTAACATCAAGGTCACGAATATAATATTTATTATCTATACAAACAGCCTGAGCATCGTATAAAATATATTTGTTCTAGGAGATAGAATTTAGATTGAACTTAAAGTAAATCAATACATTTCGAAAACCACAAAAGCAAATGTTTCTGCATCAGTAAAAAAGTTATCAATATTTAAGTAAATGTTTCTTAGACTTTTCATGTTTATATTTTGAAATAAATATAAGTATTCGCTACAAGTAAATCCTGGTGGACAAAAATCATTATGCGACTCATAAAAGGCCAAAAAGTAGGTGTTGTCTTATTAAACTAAAAGCGCTCGAAACATTTCATAAAATAAAATTAAAAAAAGGAACACCGCAATTTTTATTTAAAACATTTTACCTTCTTTAATTAGATTATATGGGAGCTATACAGGGTGTCCCTTAATTCATGGAATATACGCTAGGGGGTGATATAACACATCAAGACGAGTATTAAATAGTAAATAGTAAACCAAGGGTCCAAAAAGGTTTCCAAAGAGGATAGCCGCCATTAAAGTTTGGGGTCCAAAATTCAAATACAAATAAAAAATGGAAAAATTGGTCGATTGATTTGCGGTTTTTACTAAAACTATTCTTTATATTGGTATTTTCTTGAAATTAAATTGTAAAGATAAATTACAAAAAAATTCCATAGAGGGCGCTTTAGACTTTGAAGTAATGAAAAACTATTTTTTGCCGTGATTTTTTTCACCTCATTAAACGGTTTCTTAAGCTTAGACTTAAACTTAAATTTTGAGCTTAAAATCTGAATAGTTGGGAGTGGTTAAATAGCATAAACTTAACTGTGTTCAGAGGGTTTAAATTTCAAATGATTATAAAAAACGGAAAAATAGGTCGATTGGTTTGCGGTTTTCACTAAAACTATTCTTTATGTTGGTATTTTATTGAAAATGAATTATAAAGATAAATTACAAAAAATGCCGATAGAGGGCGCTTTAGACTTTGGAGTAACGAACAACTATTTTATACGTTATTTTTTTTAGAAAACTGATTAAAAGTTCTCGGAAACTTAGACTTAAATTTTGAGCTCAAAATCTGAATCGTTGGGAGTGGTTAAGTAGCAAAAACTGAAGTGTTCAGAGGGTTCAAATTTTAAATGAATATAAAAAACGGAAAAATTGGTCGATTCGTTTGCGGTTTAAAATAAAACTATTCTTTAAGTCAGTATCTTCTTAAAAATAAATTTTAAATATAAATTTTAAAATATTCCGTTACAGGGCGTCTTAAACTTCAGAGTAACCAACAACTAATTTTAACCATTATTTTTTGTATGTAATTAAATGCTTTCCAAAACTTATTAAATGTTTTCAAAATCTTAGATTTAAACTTAAATTCTGAACTCAAATTCTGAATCGTTGGTAGGGGTTAAGAAGCGCAAACTGAAGTGTGTTCAGGAGTTGAAATTTACTCCCCCCCCCCTCGAACACAGTTCACTTTTACGCTACTTAAACACTCGCAACGATTCAGAATTTAATCTCAAAATTTAAATCTAAGCATTTGAAAGCATTTAATGAGATTAAAAAAATTAACGGTTAAAAATAGTTTTACACTACTCCAAAGACTAAGGCGCCCTCTATCGGCAATTTTTGAAATTTTTTTTCAGCAAATCTTTCAGTTTTCCTCCCTGGTTTTACTCAGTTAATTTTTGAGTATTCGAGTAGTCAATTGGTGATCAGAAGTCATAAGCTCCAGAATTTTTCGATTATTTCTAGCGTGCGCACGGAATTTTGGCGTTTAGTATGCATGACAACTTCGACTCATTTGTGGATGTCCAGACAACGGCTATATATTTTAATAGTAAGTGAATGGAGTAATACTTTGACTCATAAATATATTTTAACATTTCATAGATTTCAATAACTTATTGCCAGACTAGGGGGGTTGTTATTTAATCGGCATTATTTGACTGCCACCACTTTTTTTAAATAGTAAAATTCATCACATTTGTTTTCAAGATATTTCATTTATTTTTAAATAGGCCAAATTTCATATTTAAAAAAAAACGCGGAAACGTTCAAACAAACTGGGGACTTTTTTGTTTCCAATCTAGCATCATTGTATGTAGCAAAGCTCAATGTAAAGAGAATTTAGTGTTTATCATATGATCTGTATAAACGTTGACAGCAAAAATTTAACAGCTACGTTTTAATGCATATTTCAAGGTTAACCAATTGTTTGGTAAGGGCTTTGACTTCATTTTCATGAGCAGAAGAACGACTTTCAAATACAAGTGTTACCTCGCTGTGACGATTTTTGGTTCTTGTATAGTTTGGACGTCAGTCCTGAAGTTAATTGCCGCACTTTGTATATTGTCCCTTATTTTGTAGATGTCATAATCTATGTGCACATAACGCTTCAGAATTAAAGAAAATAAATAATATAAAGATATGTACCTTGACAGTTAGGATTATTGAAAAACAAAACAGGGGGAAGGCATAAGAGGGATATTTGAGAAATAAGACTTGTTTCCACGGGAACTACTTGACTGATTTTGATGAAATTCGATTATTTTAATTTTTCTGTGACTAAAACTTTTTATTTTGGAACAACAGGAATTTTTCCAAACTTTTTTTTTAATTAATCAAAGTTTTTTAATGCTTTTTGCAACACATGATCTTATATTTATGTTCTGTCATTCAAAAAAAGTTATCAAAATCGCTGAGTAATTTATGAGATAATGTGATTTTTACATGAAAATTACTATTTTTTAGAAGAGAAAAAACAGAGTTTTCCACTTGTGTGATGCTCTTGCCTGATTTTACCAAATACACGCATTGAAATTTGTATAAATTTTTGAAAAAAATGTAGTTTCATGTAATAAATGTTTTAACATTTACAGGTTCTATATCCCATCCTACGTGACTTTCGAGCCTTTATATGGTACCGAAATTTTTTCTGGTTAGCACCACTTTTTTTAGAGAAATACTTAAACTTGTCATTATGAGTGCAAATACAATGCATCCTGCAAAATTTATTTAAAAATATAGTGGTGCCAAAGGAATATAAAAATAACGTAACTGTAAAATTTTAGCGTAAAATTAATGTGGATTTACTATCATACGAGCCGGTGTCTTACCTTAAATTTTAGTAATAATTTATAATATTCAGAAGAAATAACTTGACATGCCAAAGGATTCAATAATATTCAAAGTATGTTTTCAGACTATCAAGCAAAAATTTATTTATTTGAAAAAAATCACTCTTGTCTCCCTTTACACATTCTGTATTACAAATGAAATTTGCTTCCAACAATAACTTAAATTAAAGTTTTCGACAAATTAATTAGGCTAACATACAAAATTGATTTGTAGTCCATAATTCAGGTTCAAACAGTAAAGTGTCACCGCAGACATTTATTTATTAACTTATTTATATATATATATTTTTATTTTTTCAGACAAAAAAAAAAAAAAAAAAAAAAAAAAAAAAAAAATCTGCAGCATTTAACATATTGTATCTTTAATCAATCTATGTTTTGGATATAGCACATGTCATATGATTTAGAAAGACATGGTTAATTACGTATTTACGAAAAGATTGGAGGAATTGTAAAGTAGAATTTTTATGTGTAATACTTGCAAATACAGACATGCTTACTTAATTTTACCTAATAACAAGTTGATATTCAACTGACAAAAAAGATGATAGTTCAATATTTCATTGGCTATTTAGTATATATTTAAAAATACTCGATACCCAAACTCTTGTAATTAGAATATTTGATACTTTTACTGCTTCGTCCGATGAATACTAAGAAATTGTTGTGTTTCAAAAACTCTTTCAAATGCTCTACTTCATCATGTCAAATGATATTTCGTTCGAAATTATACCTATATTTTATGTAATGAATTTTAGATATTTCCAGGAGTCCTGTATATTATATGTTGTAGTTCAAAATTAAAATTTTCTCCATAAAATATAGAATAAAAGTGAACAAATTCCATTATTCTACTAACAAAATATTTCCATTTTTTAATATTTTAATTTTACTAAACTTTTGGATGTTTTGTTTGCTTACTAAAGTTTGTTTGTACTGTTTGGAAATCTAGCTTTCTCAAAACCTTAATTACATTTAAAGAAAATACAACTTTGTAAAAAAAAAAAAAAAAAAAAAATTAAACTACACGTAGTGTTTATTTCGAACTGTAAATTTCAACAGAATAAATAAATATTTTTGCCCGAAAAAGTATGAAAACATGGAAGACTGGAAGCAAGAAAAAGACAATAATAAACCTACGAGTCAACCACTAAAATCGAGTTTTCCGGTTTTTCCTACCGAGGTATGACTTGGCAGTTAGATTGCATTTTAATATGCGAATCTAGATTTAACTCATCCTACAGTTTCAACCGTGAACTTGATAAAGCGATTGTTTGTATTGCCTTCCCGAGATATATCCCGAGATAATATATTATTTCAGGATACCGTTTCGCATTCAATAAAGCAAAAATTATATAACTGAATGGTTTGACATTTATTATGTGTAATCATAGTAAAATTTTGTTGAGTCACCTAAAATTCCATGAAAATTGAATCATAAATTTAAAAGATGTTATAATTTTTTTTTCATTCTGTTAAATCATATCTTTATTAATTCAGTAACATACCATTATTAAAAATCTTTTTAATTTGCTGTTGAGTGTATGCCATTCTTAAAATAAAATCATATTATTTCAATATTACTAAATTATATGTACGTAATCGAAATAAATGTTGCATTTATGCACTTTTGCGTAAGTGTACAACAGCTAATAGGTTAACGTAAAGTAATAGAGTACGCTAATAGAGTACGAATGCACTACACTTGCAAAGTTTGACGTACAATTTTCAACGTGTTTCAAAGAAATAAGCGGAATTTTTTACTTTGTACTACAATATATAATAAAGATGACTAAAGTAACTTTTAACTGATACGATTTTCTGAACAAACCATTCATTGCCACCGGCAAAAATGTTTTTAACGTTTTCTCACCGTTACAAACCTTACGTTTGCTATATGTATATAATTTTCTATGCTATAACATTACCATAAAATTATAATATTGTATTTTGTTCATACATTAAAAATGAATGAGGAATTCACATTAAACAAGAATTACAAAAACAATATTTAAATGTTTTTAAATATTTGTGTTCGTAGTCTATAGTTAAATTTTCATTGAATAAGATTTACATATCGATAGTTAGTTTGAAAAAACGTATTTTGGAATTTTTTATTAACATTTATCAAGAAAACATTTTTAAAAAAGGAAAGAACGGAATAGTTAAAAAATGAATCTTATACAATATTCTACATCAAAGGGATTCATAATTCCTTTCTTTTTATGTTTGATTGTATGAAACAAAGCTTTTACTGTATGCTTATTTATTAAATAAAGAATACGCAGCTGCATATATTTAATTTTAAATTAGAAATAAATCTATTCAAACTGCAATTTCTTTGAAATAATGAAACAAAATTAAAAAATATTTTAAATAAGTAAATTTTCATGATCTATTATGATCTGAAAGCTACTTCTATACAACTAATTTTCCATAAAGTACGGTAATAAAAAAAAATTAATATTTGTTGCAAATAGTAATACTTATATATGAAAATTAATAATGTAAACAAAAACGAAAGATTTTCTAGAAAATTCTTTAATAAAGATTTATTAGTTGGATGTGTTACCTGAGCGGGATACAATGGTATTTAACTTCTAATATCAAACTAGCTTAATTTTATTTTTAATTTAAAGAAAATGAATTTTTTGTCATAATTTTCTCGAATTACAACAAAATTTCATAATGGATGCTCCCATAACGCCGTTACATTGTGGTACATATAGAAAATCCTTCGTAGTGTATCTTATATTATGCTATTATGATAAAAGTGTACGCAGTAACAATATATACAGTGCAAAAAAAAAGACGGAAATCTAAAAATTTAGTTTTTCTAAAAAATTCCGAGATTTGTAGCTTACTGAAATTTCCCCTGTACGATTGTTTGCAACAAATTCAATTGTGGTAGTGTTTATAAATAACAACTGCACTGTGAAAGAAAAAA
This sequence comes from Maratus speculifer, assembly GCA_964019185.1. Lineage (NCBI taxonomy): Eukaryota > Metazoa > Arthropoda > Arachnida > Araneae > Salticidae > Maratus > Maratus speculifer. The sequence goes on from OZ025298.1 coordinate 20,920,727, forward strand.
AAAAACAGTAATTTCACAGATATAACCTCTTCAGACCTGAGGTACACAAATGTGTACTTCCATTCTTTTCCTCATAAAAACTTAGCTGCTCGAATTATTTGAATTTTTACTTTATTTCTATACAGCTGATTGATTTTTGCTGTAAAACAAAGCCAATGAATCTCAGGATTGATGAATATTACCTAATAAAATAAATATCATTTTCATTCGAGTGTGGATGAGACACTGTGGCCAAGAAAGTAAGAAATATTCATGATTATTTAAATTAAATGCTTTACAATAAAAAATTTTGAAAATTTGCTGATCATTTACTTGTTTAAAGACCTTAATTTTGTTACTGTGTAAATTTACATTATTAATAGTTAAACTGATGTTTTAAAGGGATTAGTACTTTTATATCCATATTTGTAAACCTAAATTACCAATCCCGTAAAGTACTGATTTCATAAAAATGACTCTTTATGTCATCTATGGTGGCATTTCAATTATTTAAAAGCAATAAATATATTTTTGTACAGTTATTTTATACTCAGGTCTGAAGAGGATAAAGTTAGAGATATCTGTGTGCCTAATAAAATTTTATCTATGCACTGTACAAAAAATATGTAAACATACAAAATTATTTTTTGTAAACCTACAGAAATTTGTAGATTTACAGAAGAATACACTAAAATTACAGTAATCTTAGAAAACCTTCATCTGTAACGGTTGCCGTCGCATAAAAAATTCTAGTCATCCCAGTTTCTTAAAAAATTCTAAACAACCTTACAGATTTTTTTTATTATTATTTTAAGCTTTCTGTATCTGTTACATAAATGTTTGGTATTGCTTTTACATGAAATGTTCTAGGAATTTCAGTTTCATAGATAACTTTTAGTAAATTTTGAGATTTTTTTAACAGTGTTCTGGGTAAAAGCTTTGTTGTTCTTGTTATCGTTTGAACATTTTTTAAAAAAATATATTTTTTATTTTTTTGTATACATAAATTTTACCAATTAAATATAGATATGCACAAATAAATTGGCGTATAGTTCCAAGTATTGACTAAAATAATTGAACGAGAAATTTTAATATTGTTATAAGTTTTTAATAAACTAATTTTTAGCGTATAACATAGTATTTATAAAAAAAAAAATTAATGATATATAGAACTTCACAAAAGGATTTTAGTGCATTTTCATAAAGATGGATATAAAGAATTTTCTTAAAGATGGAATTTTTTTAACAGAACCTTCAACACTGTGCGTTTCCTAACTCAGATAAATGTTTAGCATACTTCTCTGCTAAAAAAAAAGTGAAGATTTTTTCAAGTAGATTTCAATTCAAAGAACATTTCATGTAAAGGTAACAACAGAAACTCATGTAAAATTCATTGGTTACATGAGTTTTTGCTGTTACCGTTACATGAAAAGCTCTTGGAATAGAAATCTACTTGAAAAATCTTAGTAATTTTACAATTATTTTACAGTGTACGCAGTAAACATATGTGATAATTTTTGGAGACAGGTCGTGCAATAAAGCAACAGCCATTCAGATATATTCTGAGAATACATTATATATATAAAACCCCTCCGTGTATAACAATTCAGGGGTCAACCTATCCATGAGAAAAAGAAACTCATTCACCAATGAAAACGTTTCATAGTCGTAATGGAGCGTTCTCATTGGACAGATTTACAGTGGGAGATGTAAGTGACGTCATTATATTTTACTTCGCTTTGAAATCTTTCCACAACTTCAAAAAGTACACTGTAAAAAATTTGACCCATTTTCTACAGCGGCACTCCACAGCTTTTATAGAATATCTCTTTTAGACCAATGAGAATGCTCCATAACACAGTAAAGTAACCGTTTTCTATAAAAGCGGTAGAGTGACGCTGTACCAAATGAGTCAAAATTTTTACAGTGTATATTTAATTAAAATTTTTTATTAAAGGACAGCGAATGTGCGTTTTAAATGCAATATTGTTAAAATTTTTATATTCGGGTTGCTTTAATTTTTTTTCTTTACAGCCGTGAATGACTCTTGAGAATTTCAAATCTATAAAAAAACATTGTGAAAAGTTACCTCCTATTTTAAAGGCAATCTATTTTTGACCAATGAAACCGTTCCATAGTCGTAATGGAGCATTTTCAATGGTCAGATTTACAATAGGAGCTGTAAATGACGTCACTACATTTTACTTCGCTTTGAAATCTTTTCACGATTTCAAAAACACTATTTAACTAAAACTTTTTATTTAAGGAAACCGCGGGTGCGTTTTAAATTTCATTATAATCCACACCCCCATCTACCAGGTAGATTTGCTATAGTTTTAAATGCAGATTTCTGTTGATTTTTTTTTTTTGTTAGATTCAAGAAATTTCCCTTTCCAAGTTTAATCGCTGTATTTATCAAAATTGTTTCAGCCTAAAGTGTCTATGATTGACCACAGTTGTTGTAATTTTTTATCATCCTTTAAAAAAGCAAACACGTCATTTTGACGGGCTATCTTCTAGTTTAAATATATTTATGTATTTATTTCTTGTTATTTTGTTACGAAGCAAGTTCACATATTGCCTATTTCATTGGAACTTAAATAACTTAGGATTTGGTTTGGACACATGGAAGTTTCAGGAAAATATCAAAACTTCGTCAGAAAAAAAATTAATACTTTCTTTTGTCATAGTACAGCTGTGAAAAATACACCACAAACATAGAGATAGGAATTCAAATTTCTTAGAAAAAGTTTAGTAACTTTACAGATTTTTTAAGAGTGCACTTTACTCGATTATTTATGCAACTTACTCTATACAATAGCATTCGCTGTATAACATTGAATTCCACGGAAATCTGTTGCTCTGTGCTCATGTTTTAGTTTTTATAGTCACAAACATAAACATTTTACATTAATGCACATCTCACGAAGAATCAATGGACAAGGTTACGGAACTTTCGACGTAATAATATTGAGTAAAATTTATCAAGAAATCTAGTTGTAGAATGAAAAAAATGAAGATAAGAAAGGTATCAATCAAATATATTTAATAAATATCATCAAATTAACATTGATTAATAAAACGCTCTTGAAGACAATTTTTTATTTAGAAATTTTTAGAAGGTTTTGAAGGAAAATAAATACATTTTTTATCTTTTAAATGAATGGAATGGATGGAATATTCATGAATATATTGATGAAGGAATATAATGAAGTAATGTGGGGAAAAAATACACGCAAAAATTTTAATAAGACGCACAAAATTTAAACATTCGTACCATATTTATATCTAAGTAAGATACTAAGGAATTCACAAAATACATGTATTTATTTTCGACTGTAGATGACAATGAAATCGACATTTAAATCTACATCAAAATCTTCTGAATTTTTTTCCAGTTTGTGTATACATTTTAAATATTGTATTCCAATAACATACCATTTTTAACCTCATAAAACGAAGAAATTTTCTTACAGCATTCTAAATGTGTTTATAAATATTCAATGAACTGTGGCCCAGATTTGCTTTTTCTAGCACGCTGAGTCATGTACTGATGATGAACCTAGATCGTAGATTCGAAACGTCTGTTTACTACCTTTTCATACAGTATTTGTGCATTTCTAATGATTGGCTTTCTATCCATATAAATCTGTGCTTGATTCAGTACTTTTCTTTCTTTATAAGCAGTTATTTGAATTCTGTGCATCAAAGAAATTCACGAAATATACATATTTAGAGCTTCTAAGCTTAAATCATACCTTCTCCTTTTAATTAATATCTCGTAAAATCAAAATCTTAATGTAATTTTTTTTTATTCATTATCACGCAAAAAATGTCAAACATAAATACATTCAAGTTCTAATTTTAAAAAATTGTATAATATGAATTATTAATTTTTAAATTAATATTAGAAAAAATATGACTTCCAACCTACATTTATTTTGTAGGTTTTTTTATATTCTTTATGTCTTGCTTTAAGTAAATTAACAATTTCAAGTTTTTTTGTTCATGTACACTGTAAAAAAAATCTGTGAAGGTACTAAACATTTTCTAGGAAACTGGGATTCCAAGAACTTTTCATGTAACGATAACAGGAAAAATTCATGTAAGCGATTCTGAAACTTGAATTTTTGCTATTACCGTTACAGGAAAAGTTCTTGTAATCCCAGTTTCCTAGAAAAGGTTTAGTACCTTTGCAGATTTTTTTATAGTGTAGTTTTCTAATTATGTGTAAAAAGTCAAAATGCTGGGTAGAAGGGACGTTTAAAATGTACACAAAAGCAGCATTTCAAAACATATACATTTTACGAATTTTAATGAAATATTTGGGCTCGTATTGGTCGAAATATAATAGGAAGTAATATGCTTATATTGACCAGAAATATGTCATTAATGAAAGTTAGATAGCCATTCTGTAGCATTTCAATATTCTACTACCGGGCTTCAGTTTGGAAACAGCGAATAAAATAGGCTCATTTTAAAATAATTAATTTCTACGAAATTAAACAAATTTCATATAAACTTTGTTTTAGAGTAATTATAGGATATAAAATATACTTAATATGTCAAACGACAATATTGCTTCTACATAAAACAGAGTTTAGAACAACTTTGTTATGCAGATGAACCGTAAAATGATTTTATAAAAAACTTTTAAAAACATATTTTATCTTCAATCGTCTGATACCAGAATCTTTATTCTGAAATAATTTAATTTAGAGTTAGTAGAAGGTAATTGTTATTTTTTTCCAGTGGTGTACGTAAAAGATCCTTGTAAAGGAAAGAAAATAAAAGCAATAGAAAATCTTAAATTTCTCAGCAAGCAAATTCGAAAGTTATGAACATGATGAAGAAAGTAAAATTTATTCAAACATGATTTATATCAGTTTGTAAAATAGAGAAAACAAAAAGGAAAAATAGTAAAAAATATACAATCGATATATATTCAATATATAAGTGACAGATGGTTAATTTCATTATCGACATGACTTCTTCAGTTTGCGCATTAATGTTTTTTTCTTTTTTTTTTATTTAAAAGAGTACTTGTTTATTATTATTACTTTAAATTTTTTTAAAATTTTATGAACATTTAAAAAGCAAAAATATTTTTATTTATATTATACAGGTACGAGTTGTTTTGCAAAGGACTTTTTTACTTTCTTCTATATGTACAAGAAAAAAGTATTGCATTTACGAAAAATTTCAATGTGCGGTTTTTCGAATTTATATTGTTTAGAAGGTTGAATTGAAGGATTTTAGAAAATGTCTACCTGTGAGTCTGTCTGTCACTGTGTCACTCTGTATGTAATAAACATTTTTGAGGCTTCATTTTTCACTTAGATGAATCTTAAGAGCAAGACAAAATTTTTCATTAAGTTTTATATTCTTCTCTGATACAGATTATTATTGTTTAGTTTTTCGAGCAAAATTGTCCTACATGTGGCACAGTTATGCTGCATTTCTTAGATTGAGAATTACCTCTATCTCTAGAGCTAATGCTTGTGTTTTCATCGAAATCTTTATTCAGATAGTCTCTGATAGAAATTAGTCTGTTTTTAATTAATAGTCGTAATTAAAAAATATATATATATTTAGCAAAAAAAATATATTGTAAAAGAAAATAACTAGTACTAAACAATTGAAAATTGAGTTTACTTTTAAATGATGTACATAAAATTTACTTAAGGGACCATCTACATATTAAAACGAACTCTAACTTTTTTTGCAACAGCAGTACCCAATTTTGACAGTATAAATGAGCTCTACGCCTTTTAATTAACTTAAAATAGTTTTTCATGTAATTTGTGTAATACAATTTTCAAAAAATAATTATTTTAACACGAGCATATTTTAGGACTGCATCAAAATTGAAGTTCGTTACTCGATTGATGACCCTTCTTGATCAAGCCTTCTTAGGCGCCACTCAAGAATTTATTGAACACTTCTAGACTACAAGAACGCAAAGGAAGTTTCAAAACATCTAGTTACTTCTATAGTAGACAGCACATTAAACGTTCATTTTGTTGTTTTTAAAGAATATTTTGAAAAAAAGTGAAATTTTGCATTTAAAAAAATATATATAAGGACTTAATAAGTCCACATCCACAAAAATTGTAGTTTGCAATAATTTTCATAATTTTCTTAAATACAAATTTCGTAATTGAAAAATCTTGTCATAAAATTATAAAAAAAATGCAAATTCAACGTATTTATGTTTGGGTATCAGTATTATTGCTAAATAAAAAGAATTCGAACATTAAGCCTACACTGTTAAAAATAAATCTGTGAATTCACGGTTAGATTACCGGCAGCAAAGTAGCCGAGCTTTTCCCGTTCCGTTAGTAGATTTTCCGTTGTGGGAAATTCAAGAAAGGAAAACTCCGTTTGAAGAAGCAGTAACTTACCGTTACAAAGTTTGATTTTTAATAATAATAATTTAATATAATTTTTAAAATCAATGAATCGTCAAAGGATTCAAAATTACCGATTGATTTTAAGCCGCTGTGTTAATTTACTTAATTATTATTATTTCTTGGTATAATTTAGTTCACGCCATGCTGAGGATCGAACTCGGGACCTTTTGTTAGCGTAACAAATCTTTACGAACTGAGCCAAAGCTGCTGATACCGGATTGTACAAAGTATGTCTTTTATGAGTTAGTGGGAAAATCTGTTGTGCTTTTTAAAGATTTCCTTTCAAATATATTCCTTAGAATATTTGTAAACGGTTTATTTTATTTTATTTTAGACTGATGCAAAATACTTATTATTTTTTAAAATCAATTTTAATTTTTTTTAAATAGTTTAAATTAAAAAAAATCACTCTTAAAAACAACTGTTTTTTTTTTTTTTTGAATGAATGAATGAAAAAAAGTTTTTATTAATATTTTTATTACAAACAAAAATTATACACCGTTTATTTATTTATTTATTTATTTGGCTAATTAATGAAAAAAAATTAATAAGAAATAAGAGAAAAATAGACAGAAAAATGTAATTTAAAAGGGTTTTTTATGTTTTCATTATTCCATGTCGCCAATGGAACCCGAACCCACAATTTGAGGTCGCATGCGATTAGCGGTGTGGTGTGTTGACCACTCGACCATGGAGCCCCCCCATACAACGGAGTGTCTCCGTTTTTTGTTTCTATTTCCATCCGTTTCGTTATTTTCAGGAAATATGGTGGATTTTGTGATTTGTAACGGAAAATGCCTTTTTGTTGTGAAAAGGGACCTTTTTTGTGAAATTCAGGAAAAAACTGTTCGTGAATTTCAGATTTTTTTTTAAAGTGTATAATATCAGAAGATAATAAAAAATATATAAAATGTTATTTAACATTACAAAACACTAAATTTTAAATGTTTACAATTAATAAACTACGTTTGACAGAATTCCACCAGAATTACACCTGTATCTACTCATTCTGTGAACCGAAGATTTGAAATATCCTATTGAAATTGGTACTTTCTATTGAAAAAAAAAGTTTGAATTCGTTTTAATATGTATATGACCCCATAAGCAAATATAATATGCGTCATTTAAAAGAAAACGTTTCTTCAAATTGTTCGGTACTTATAAATTTCTTCTGTAATAATTTTGTTGCGGCGTTTTCAGAAGGTGTTAATTTTTTTGTGCGACTGTACGTTATTAAACAAGAATGTTCGGGGATTGAGAAGAACTTTTTAATATTTTTTGAGATTGTGCAGATGCTGTTGTTCAGAATTTCTTATTCCAGAAATTTATGCGCAAATTTTCGCCAAACTTCAAATTCAGTGAGAAACTAAGTTGTTACTGTCTAGATTTTGACATAAATCGCCTTAGAGGAATGAGGTGTACCTCGCACCTATTTTGACTTTTTAATTGTTAATTTAAAAAAAAAAAATGCCAAAGCTAAAAAAAAAAAAAATTAAACTTTACGATGTTATACACTACGTATAATATTTATATAAATAATTTCCATGAAAAACTTTGAATTAAAAATAAAATGAAAATGCTGAGGTACATCACTAGGGGTGTACCTTGATCTCATTACTAAGAATGGATTTTTTTTTTTTTTTTTTTGTGAATAAAATCAACGTTAATTAATCAAGAAGCTACATGTATAAATTTTTGATTCATTTCATTGTTTATTAGGTTTTAAAAATAAGAAAGTCTAAGTAGACATAAAACTTCAGTACAGTTACTATAATCACAAAAGAAATTAAAACTTATTTATTTTGGATTCCAACTTTTAATTTCTTAAATTGCCTTTCTATTAGACAATACCACGGCCGAACTCGATCTGTCAGTGTCACGCGCTATACGGCCTTAACAAACACCAGTTTTCGCTGGAATCATTAAAGTGTCAAATAAATCGATAGATGGCGCTGATTGCTCACCTCATCCGTACGTTTTAAAGGGCTAAATGGAACATACTCTGCGTATTAAATGACATCTTATTATCTTATTAAATGACAATTAAAAACAATCTAAGCACAAAATTTTATATGTTTGAAGAGTTTTGCTCCATTTATTTACACAGAACAATTAAGCATTAGAAATATTTAGTATTTTCAATCCAAATTTTTTTAATTATTTTGTATATAAGGACTCATAGAAAAATAAATAAATGATATTTAGTTTAAACAATTTACACTCTTTTTTTTCTTTCTTTCAATCTTCAAATTTCTTGCTTTTTAAAAAACTCGGGAAACAAGAAACTACAGATACTCTTTGAAATTCACTGTATTTAACATAATCTATATCATAACCTTTATCAATTTTAATCTAATCAACAAATTTAATAGTTGAATAAGTGTTTTCCAGTAAAAATACTTGTTTTTTTTTCTTCTATTCAATTAATTTAATATTTGTTATGAGGGAAAAAAAAAAAAAAAAAACTTAAACCTTTTTTTTTTTTTAAACTGCATTTCCTTTTAATAAAAACACTTTATGGTAAAAAAAAAAAAAAAAAAAAAAAAAAAAAAAATCCTTACAATTAACCAATTATAGAAGGAATTTTTTTAATTGAAATACAGCAAATAACTCTTTACAACATATCAATTACAAGAAAAAAAAAAAAAATGCTTTCCCATTCAAATACTGATTATGTCTTTATAAAAATTTGCTTTGATGCCTGTTGAAAAACTGGTCTTTCCTGATTTATTTTGAGATGATTTTTCTGCTTCATAATCTATTATATCATTAGTGGAGGTTTCTTGAGTTTCTGTATAAGAATTTGAATCCTTCACTAATTTTTGAAGCTTTTATATTGAGTTCAGCTTCCACACTGTAGGGTCTTTTAGGATTATTTATTTCCGCAGTAGTGTCATTACGAATCAACTGCCGTCTGCTTTTCAATGTAGGAATTTTACATGACGGATAGTTTTCAAAAATGGAAGGCACTGCATTCGAGACTAGTTTTTTAATTTTCAATCCAGGAATAAAATCCTCTTGCTTGAAATGTTTACCACATACTACAGATGATGGCGATTTATCATTTACCGTAAAATGATCCCGGGAAATAACTTTCAGCCACTCTTTAAATAATACCGAATTTGCAGGAAACGGGTGAAACGAAACACCTTCTTTATTCCTAGATGATGAGCGGCAATATGGTACACAATAATATACCATCTTTATTATAAAAATAAAATAAATAATACTAATCTTAACACTAAATCATTTGTAAAAGCTAATAGCAAACGTAAACAAGGTTCAAACAAGGCTTCATTCGAACTTGACGGTTTGACGCCGGTGTTGACTGAGGTGGGCATGCAGTGCCAAATTCTAGCAGCGGCCGCAGCCGGAACTATATTTTGATTCCTTCCCTCCTATTGTATTCCGCGCAACTGTTATAGCCTGTAAGATCGAGTGAAGCCTTGACAATACCTAGTGTACCTTGGACTCAGTCCAATGTGCACCATTTTTTTTATTTAAAAATGAAATTGTTTTCTATTCATAGAAAATAGTTTTGAAATTACGTATAATGCCTAGCTATATTTTCTGTAAATTATTTATTGTAATTTAAATTGAATTCTTTGAATCGAAAAACAAATTATTTTTTAAAGTTTGGGAAAGAACTGAATTAGGCATTTTAAAATCTACCATAATTGTACACCATTACGCCACATAAGATAAAGCAAAATAATTAAGAATACATTCATGCATGAAGATTGAATGAAGGAATTTCATGACATGAAATTAAATACAAATTAATTACTCATCTTTATTTACATACGAAATTACAACATTTTGTATACTTTATTTTTTAAGGAATTTTTGTAACTTATCTATAATGTTTCATCTATAATCATTTAAAATATTTTTTTTCTGAATGCAGTAATTTAGCACCATCTAAAGTAATGATTTTTAAAACAGAAAGAAAAATATTTCTACGATAATCCATAATAATAAAAAACACATTATTGTGTTTGTTTGTTCTGCGATGGCTAGAAAAATCTACACTGTAAAAAAAATAAAATAAAATAAAATAAAATAAAATAAAATAAAATAAAAATTATTGGTAGCAATGTTGCCATAAGTTTATGCCGTAAAAATTGCAGTAAAATTAAATGTTTGATGCATCTTGTTTTACGGTGCTAAAAAGTACAGTAAAACAAGATGTATCACACATTTAATTTTGATTTTTTTGCCGTAAAAAACGGCAAAAACTGCCAGAACCGCATATAAAAGTCTGAAAATTTAGGTGAGAGTATATCAAGACCTGTCTTTATGCAACTGAAGCTCAAATTTTTAATTCATAAAAATGCCTTCTTTTAGCTATCAATTGCAGCGGTTTTGGATATTTTTATGGCTTCATTTAAAATTACCTGGTCAACTATTTTTTTTCTTTACACTTTTGTAGTTTTTCATACAACTTTATAAAGACAAAAAAAAAAAAAAAAAAAAAAAGTACCAATTTTTAGCAACAAACGACCTCACGCCATTGGTAAAGTTATTATTATTATTTTTTAAATATTTTTTTAACATCTTTCCAGTGCCCACCTATTTTAAATCCTTCAAGCGGCCTAACCGGGTGCATATTAGCAACCTTTACATGGATACGGACATGGGAAAGAATTTTGTACTGTGATTGGCTAATCGGTTCTCTCAGTCAGAAATAAAAAGGCGTTTTCTTTGTTTATATTTGTTGTATAAAAGTTGTTATTCGGATCGGTGTGATAAATAACACTTCATCGTAGAAATAATTGAACATATTTTTTTCTTATTTAATTTTTTACAATTTCTATGATTGCATAGACATGTGTTTATAATTTTAATGTTTAAGTAAAGCATTGGCTTACAAATTAAGTCTAAAAAAATGTGTATTCAGTATAATTTTGCAAAAATAAGCATTGGTTGCACGAATCACAACATATTATAGTCATCCAAAAAGGAATAGTTAAAATTACTTTATCTAAAAAGAAAACATAATATTTCTTGAAGATAGCAGAATTATTGTATTTATGATTAAAATGTCTATTTTCATTGTTTTAAAGCACAATAAAGCTGGATTTTTTTTTACATAGTATTAAATTGAATAAACTTTGATTGAAAATTAAATTGAAAACTATTTCCATATTGTTGCAGCTACGTCGTAAAAATGCAGATAAAAATTTTTAAATGTTCAAATTAACGTTTGATTTCTGGAGATCATTCCATCTTGAATCATTTAATTAGGCGATATGACGGTGAATAGAAAGGAATAATTGTCCAAAAATTCATATTTTTTCTTTCAAATTTCATATTTCTATGAATAAAAATCTTCTGACTAGAAGTATATGGTACTGGACATCATAAAACTATAAGGAAAGGGAATATTTACAAACAAACGCTTCTTTCAACCAATCTATCAGTTACATTTTTGCTTTCGTGATAATTACAGGAATCACCACGGCGACATTGACCAATCATACAACAGAGCTTTTAATCGCAGGCAAATCAGACTAATCCTAGACCAATCGTATCGCTTTAACTTCTTCGGTATCGTAGGAGTTTTAAAGACGCACAGGAAATTACTGTGGATCCACAGTAATTTTGTCCACAGTGACGTCAGCTGCCCTTTCCTTATATCGGTTTGTTGTTCTCTCTCCCCTGCACTATGACGAGAAACGTGTTTGTGATGCACGACATTGCTTCATAACATAAGCCAATCACAGTACAGGATTTTTTCCCATGTCCGTATCCATGTAAAGGTTGCTTATATCTTAACCGGGTTTTTCCGTCATGTAACTTTTAGAAACAATGGCTGATTTAACACAAAATCAATATTAAAATTAATTTTTTGAAATGAACAAGATAAATAAATAAGTAATTTCTCAAATAAAAGTTTTCATAACAATATCTTTTATAAATACATTTTTATGAATTGTTAAACATGAATGGAATATTTTGCAGGCAGCTGAAAGGGTTAAAAAGTACTATAAATGTCATAATATCCAACTATATAAGTCCATGAGACTTTCGGGATATCTAGTTTCATGAATTTTTCTCACTTTAATTATTAATAAATTTCCTGCTCTTAATCCAATCTGCAGTTTCAGATTTTTTTTTCAGTCGTTATTTCAATGTTTCTCCATTCTTAGGACACCTGGTGCCTGGAATGCAGAAAATTGGGTACCTCTTTTAATGTGTACACTAGAATCACATCTGCACCCTTGATAATCACTCTAGAGTGTGTTTCTAGGGAACGCCAGGCACACTAGAGTAACATAGGTTCCAAAACGGAGCCTCATGAACATTTTATGTGGCATGCATTTTTCATCTCGTAATTTTGAGGCATTATTTTCAATACAAATTTTTAAAGTTGAGTTTCAGATCCTTCTCCTTAGATCACCACCCTTACATATATACTATAGCACTAGGAGCTTGATCTAAGCATTTCCTTCGATTTTTGTGCATTTCTTTAAAATTTCATTCTAATGAGTAATTCATACCTATACTTTTTTTTTGACTAGTTAAAAGTCTGAGTGCTTATATTTTTATTTGATATTCAGAGTCTTTTTAAAACATTTAATTAATTTTTTCACGTTTCCTTAAAATATTGTGATTATTGGAGGTCTAGTGGTGATAAATTAAACCATTATTTTTTGTTAGAGTCCGACTGTTATTTATCAGTTTGCCCCTTTGTTTTTTTTTCTTCTAGGTCTTGCATAAAAATTCCTATTCACCCCCCTCCTTTTTTCTCTAACAACTTCTTAGGTCCTCCAGCCACTACATGAACGACAAAACTAATCTATAGGCTTCAGTTACCACCAATTTTGAACCTAAATATCCTTTATGCAGACTTTGTTGCCAACTTTTTGAAAAACAATCCGATTTGATTACAATTTTCTGTACCACAGTTTTAGCGTCCTCTTGCTACCAAATACCAAATACATTCCATTTAAGATCCTGGCCCCCGGGAGATCGTTCTTCGTTTTATTTTAGCTATCATCATTTTCAAGCATATAAATCACCTTTTTGTAAACTAGTCGTTGGGGGCCACCGTAATACTTACCCATCATATATATGCATTTATAATATATGAAAATAATACATGTGAAAACTATTTATAAAATGGATTGCAATTCCAAAACAAAATTTAAACGTGTATTTATATTTTTATTGCGCATAATAATGCTGTATTAATGAGTTGCTGATGAATCTCTTTCGATAAATTATACAACACGCCTAACTACTCAAGTAGTACCGAATTGCGAAAAAGACACATCCTTAAAACTCCGAAAATAATAATCTTATTAACTAACAGTTTATTGCGTTGGATTAAGCGTCACATTTCCGATTACAATATATCTTTGACTAGAAATTTGAATGAAATACAGGGTCATGAAAAATCGAAAAATGTGGGAAACAGGATTACAGATATCTCGGCAACTAATAATTCGATTCTTTATAAAAAATTTGTGTTATTTTATTGCCTTTTGCGATCATTCCTTAAAATAAAATAAAAAAATCGAAAATTTTTATATACCTTTCATCAGAACGAATTATTCGAGAATCCGAAAAAAATAGTTCCGGATAATCAAGGTTACTCATATTAAATAGGCTTCGTCCCATTCTTACATACTAATTACATACAAAATTTCAAGTCTCTATCTCAATTCGTTCGGGAGATAAAGCGTTTACAGACAAACAGACAGACAGCAATTTTTTTTTAAAATATGTTTTTGAAATCTCCAGTGTCGAAAACGTGTAAATCCGTCAAAATGTTTTTTTTTCGATTTTCAAAACGATTGCAAGACTTACCCTATACTACGTATGATGGGTAAGTAAAAAAAAAAACTAAATTCAATTACTGCAGCCTAAAGCTGAAAATCGCGTCATTTTAAAAGCAATTTTAAATAAGAGATTTCATTCGTTTATTAAAGTTTGTATTAATATTAAAACTAATTTGTGGAATTTACTGGAGGATTTTTCCTCTTTGGATCACATTTTTAACGGCCTAAAAAGACTTTTAAGGGCCTAATTTTGACGCAATTTGGCTCATTCAACTTAGATAACATTCAGCGTCTTTCGGAACTTTGAAGTTTTATTTTGCATTACCAATATTTCCAAATATTAGTACAGCTTTCTTTTTTTAGGAGTTTGTGGACTTGATTTTTTACAAGGTTTGGTTCACTCAACTTGGTTTTTGATTATCCGAGCTTTTGCGGAGCACTTACTGTGCATTCTGCGTTAAGTTGTTGAGACCCAAATCCCAGAATTCTTGGGAAAGAGGATCTTTACGAACACACTAGAGGATTCGGAAGTCAATAAGGTCCCCAAAACAAGGATAATTTTACACATTTATTACATATATAAAATCGTACGGGCCCCATGCAACGCTCTGTAACTCAGCATTTATTATAATAAAAACATTGAATTAGCATAATAAATTAAAATAGATAAACAGTGATGCAAATATTTTTATTTATATAGAGTGTGTCAACTTTCAACGGTGTCCAATGGCTAATTTCTAAACCTTTAAACATAGACACATAGTTCCAGTTGCAAAAATTCTTTAAAAAAGGTAAAGAATTGTTTTTAAGTGATTTAGATAAAAAAATGTTTTATTAAAAATTACGAAAATTAAATTTTTATATTGTCCGCCGGTCCTATAAACGATAGTAAATTTTTACCTTTACTCCAAAAAATTTGACCAAAAAAGTCCCATATCTCTGCGATTAAAACTAACCGAGTAATAGTTGTTTAAAGTTGAAATATCTTTTTTGCTGCAAAATAGGGGTCAATCACAAATTTACTGCAAATAAAAGTAAACGTCAGATATAATATTTAACATTAAACATTGAAAGTAAAATAATTGAAACTTTTTTTTTTTAATTGATGTCGATTTTTACATATTGAAGTAAATTATACAACTTGCATTAAAAATATAAATTAAAAAAAAAAATACAGAAATTTTGTTAAATTAAATTATGAAAAGCAATAGTCACAATTCGTTACAAAATAATACGTATTTAAAATTCTATCAAATTACTTAACCTAATAGAATTTGGTGTAGTCCTATAAAATAAATATATGGAACGCACCTGAAATTGCATTCACATTAGATTGCCATTGCATGTAAATAAGTTTGCAAATTACATTTCGATCAGATGTTTGGAAGTGAGTTAAAATTCGAATACAAATTTTGATCCAGGAAAATATACATACAGATATCATAAGTAAAATAAAAATTATCAAAATAACACACCTTTTTAAAAATCGTGAAAAGAGACAGCTTCATTTCCTTACACAATAAAACATATGTAAAAATACAATTGAGGATATGAATTACAAACCTAGCCTTATCGCTTTTGTTTTCTCTCTCAGTCTGTACCAATCTGCACTATTGTAACACTACAATCTACAAATTTATAATAAAAACCAATGGAAGCATTTAAAGGTTTTTCGCGATTTCCTAAAATTTCACTGCATTGATAAAGAGAATTTTGAAACTCACGCCTTCAATTATTTTAACCAATCTAGGAGTTAATTAATTAAAATTAACGCTACCATTTAACATATACGGTAGCTGCTCCTTCAGTTAAATGGCTTTGAAAATATTTTTTTACTTCATTTAAAACATTTTTTTAACTGTAACTGTATGTCTGTGACAAAGGGTTTAGGAATTAGCAATTGGACAGCGTTGAAAATGGACGCCCTTTATAATACGGTAATGCTCTTAGCGTACGTTCCCATAAACCTTAGTCGAACTCATTTGTTTTCACTTACAGAAAAGTGGTTTAAATCATGAAATTTAAAGTTTCAGAACAATTTTAGTGTTAGATGAATGGGACCCTTTTCATATTGCTTGTCAGAGTGATGGAAAAATTTCACTAAATATCACTTATAGAACCGGGGGACTGTATAAAAATTTAATTTTCGTAATTATTTAATATTCGTTTTGACCGAAATGCTTAAAAACAATTCTGTACTATTTTAAAGCATTTTTGCAATTGGAACTTTATGTCTATGATTAACGGTTTAAAAATTAGCCATTGGCCATCGTTGAGAGTGGATACCCTGTATTTAATTTTTGCATTATGAGAACTTTATCCTATTACATGTTTATCATGTGAAATGTGGTCTAGAAATGTCAAATAAATTTACAATCAGAAATTTTGGAATAAAATATATAGAAAAAGAATATAAAATTTGTTTCAAATTCAATTCTTTAGGGTGAAATTCTTATTTAATTTTGAAATTTTTTATTCCATACTTAATGAAGTTTCATGTTGAATGTAAATATTCTACAGTATGAATAATATACTCAGCAGTATACTTATTTTTTATTCATAAGTAATACATATATTATAATAAGTGATATATCGAACTAAAGAAAATAATAATTATTTTTTTCATTTATGAAAGATTAGTATGTGAGTCTTTCTAAAAAACAGAAGGATCTAATATACACTGGATTCGAAAAGTTAAGATACAACCTTTTTTTACGTCTAATTTGCAAATAAATGAATACAGAAACAACAAATTTGAAGTAAATGTGCACCAATCTATTATTTATTAAATGCGACATAGAAATTTAAGTAAGTTAAATGTATAAATGAAATTACAACAAAAAAGCGTTCATGACGGAAAATTCCATTCTTGGAAAAATCAGTAAAACGCAGTTTTAAATAGTAAAAAGTGACAGAACAATAATAAACTGTTTGTAATACGGAATATGTCCACTCCGGACATGAATGCATTCGTGGCATCGACTTTCTGAATTAAATTGTCAATAACAAAATAGGTAGCGCTGACCAGACACGGAGAAAGGATTTATCCAGCTCATTTAATGACGTTGGAGGAGGATTTAAAGCCGCAACCTGTCATCCAAGAGAGTTCTAAGCATGTTCTAACGGATTCAAGTCTGAAGAGTGCGCTGGCCATTTCATTGTATCCAAACCGTAATCCTCAGAAACCAGAGCCAGTGTAGTTTCGCATTTTCATTCATTAGAATGAAACCATTACCAATGGCATCAGCATATGGGCTCACATATGAATCAAAGATATCATTCCGATATCTTGCACAAGTCAGAGTTCCTCAACGAAAGACATGCAGGTCAGTGTGGCTTCCGAGTGAGATCTCTGCCGAAACAATGATTCCATCGTTTCTGTACCTGGGTGTTTCGACAGTGTTTGATTGATGGTATCTAGTGCATTGTTTTCTCCAGACCAGACATCCTGAATCGCTCGCCAGTGTGAATCTAGACTCGTCTGTGAAGAGCCCCATGTTGTCTGGTCCAGGCAATATTATTCTCTAGTACAACATAAGCGTGTCCATCTCTGTCATCTGTTGAGGGTGACCTTCACAAATGGTCACCTTGCATAGAGACCTGCATTGTGAAGACGTCTTGTGACCATACTAGCGGAGATTCTTCTCCTTGATACTACAAAATGGTCTCCAATGAGTTGCGGCACAGTAGTGCGTATTCTCCTCTAGGTCAAAAGTGCTAGAAACCGGTCTCCTGCAAGTGTTGTAACACGTGAGCGGCATGGAACATGCCTTCTGGATGCAGAATCTTTGTATTCATACTGAATCCAGAGTCATGGGACTATAAAGTGAGACACATTGAGCCGTCTTGAAGTATCGGCCTGTAACAACCCCATGTCCATCCATCCTATCGTCTGCCACCTTAATGAATCGGGCAAACGAATTCTTCTAGGCATTTCTACACTCTAACGGTTGTTGTGAAGAAAACTGACAACAATAGTTCAATTACAACAAAACTTACACTCGAAATTACGAAAGCTTCATAATTACATTTTCTTTTTCTCATTCACAGATACCTGTTTTTTTCTTTAAAATAAAAGTGCTAGCTGTAATTTTTAGTGAGTCAAAACCACTGTATACTAGTGCTTTTGGTGGAAATTTACACCTTATTAAATCAAATTATACAAATAACTATTTAAAAGGTGTTGCAAAAATATATATATTAATTATTTATTTTACCTGAGATCTTTCGAATGTCCACGCATTCATTATCAAAGGAACATAAAAGAAGATAATTGATTAGAAAATATAAAACATAAAAAAATCCGCGTGTATAAATAAAGTCAGGATGAATTCATCGAGACACCAAGGATATTATACCAGAGTGTAGGAATATTGCTTAACACAGATACTGTTTGCAATGACGTCCTTTCATACAATAATCCCACACTCCGGTACAATATCCTTGATGTCTCGATGAATTATTCCTGATTTTATTTATACACGCGAACTGTTTTTTTTATGTTCTCAATTTTCTAATCAATTATCTTATTTTATGTTCCTTTGATAATGAATGCGTGAACATTCGAAAGATCTCAGGTAAAATAAATAAATAATACCAATTTTTTTGCAATTTCTTTTAAGTAGTTATTTGTATAATTTTATTGCTGTGATTTTTGTATAGGTTTTCTTAAAGCTTATTATTGTAATTCGTACAGACTATGAAGTTTAACCTGATTGCCATTTTTTTCTGGTGAGTTTCGAAAAACATGTTGTGACTTAACATTTGGAGACCAGAGTATTTAATATATTTCATTCAACGCATTTTAAAGTTATACAATTTTAACATTCCTTAATAAATACA
Organism: Maratus speculifer; assembly: GCA_964019185.1. NCBI lineage: Eukaryota > Metazoa > Arthropoda > Arachnida > Araneae > Salticidae > Maratus > Maratus speculifer. The sequence goes on from OZ025298.1 coordinate 20,939,748, forward strand.
ATCACGTTTCATCAATTCTTTGAATGACAATAGTTATTAGTAGAAAATACGCTTGATGATACCCCATTGAAAGAAATCACATTGAATAAGATTCGTACATCTTTGTTTCAAGATGTATACGAGAGTTTCCTAGTTAACCTGACAAAAAACATAAGTAGGTAAAAAAAAAAAAAAAAAAAAAAAAAAAAAAGATGGAAATTTTTTTTAAAAAATATTTTTTATTTCTTAATTTGTTTCAAAGCTTTGATAACAGATATTTATTTAAATTCATTCAGTCATTTACAGTATCCCTATAGTTTAATATACAATGTACGTTACAAATGGTTATATTGAATCTATTTGTAAAGTTCTTTTAAATTCCACAAACGTTTTACAGTGTTGCACGTTCAAAAAATAAATTTTCTTTCCATGTTCAAACTTTAGCATATGTGAATTTGAAATGCGGTTAATATCTTATAGGTACTGTTTTTGATTAAATTTTCACTCAAACTGTTTTTGTATTTTCCCTGACGATCTATATCATCAAATTAATTTACAAAAATTAGCGAATATAAATAGAATAGTAAAGAAATTCTCTAAAGTCAACAAAGTTTTTAAAATACATAAAATATTCAAGTCTATATAATATTTTAAATTCAGCATTGAAAATGACATTTATTTCTATTTCTATTTATTTCTTTTTCGTATATTTTTATTTTCTTTTAAAATTACATTTAAATTTATAAGTATTTAAAAACATCTCAAATTTTCAACAATACTAAAGTCTGAAGACTATATTAACAAAAAGACTTTATGGACAGTATCGGAAATTACTGACCTTTGTGGACATTTTCTTTGCGAATATGGACTTTCGTTTGTGTCTTTTTCTACAGTAATGAGGAAGTTTTTAGAAGGTTGTGTCTTAAAATAAGAAGCGTTTTTTTTCTTCTAACGAAAACAAATAGTGTTTGATATTATTTTACAATTATGTATATATGAAAATAATTTTTTGTGTAAATTAAATACGTTGTGAGTTATAGAAATCACCAAAAATGACCTACTCATTTTGTAATGTCATCTCGTATAATTAAACCATGCCAAATCTCATGTTCAAGTAATACAATTCTGTTTGAAAGAAGACGGGTTACTCTGTATTGGTAAGTATTTCTTACTTACTTTTATTGATTTGTATGATGTAATTTAGATTATTTAAGGCAGGCAGCAATAAATCTCCAATGCTTATTTCGTATGCCTTAAAAACACCTCATAATCAGAACCAAGCTCAAGAAACATTGCATCAAAAGTATATTGATTACAGAAAATAAAATAATAATATATTTGGGTCATTTTCTCTTATCAGGTCAATTTGAACATCATATATTTATAAAAATTAATGTTAAATTTTTCTTTAAAATTGGTTTCCATTGTGTTTAGACAGTGTCTTTAACTAATAAAATAGAGTCAGCAAAAATCTTTTTCTACGTTAAATACACAAAAATAAATTTTAAAATTTCAACTGGACAGGGGAATGACAAACAGGCACAGGGAAATGACAAAATGGTATAACTACTAATTATTAATTTTTTTCACAAAATTTTATTGTAAATAAGAAAAAATTATTATAAACAAAAGCTCAAAACCAATTTTATTTCGAAAATTTTTTATGGAGAATGTCAGTAAAATAAAATGTATTTGCCTGAGATCCATTTTTACTTCAGGCACTGCATTAATCTTTTTTAAGATATTTCTAATGTATTTTCTAATTGATTCTTGATTGGAATATTTGTCTCTAAGTCTATAAAACTTCTTGTATTTTTCAGAAGTTTGGCGAGTCTTTAATAGTTTCTTTCTCAACTTTTCCAATTTGTTTAGCTAATTTTGCTCGATCCTTTCTTACTCGCCAACTATGACCAACATTTTTTCTTCCATCTGACTATGTTTTGGAATTTTTTTTCTGTATCTTGGAATAATTTCGATTTAACTAAAATAGTTTTAATAACCTTATTACCTTTTCCCGAATTTTGCCTGGTAATAAGACTGTTCTTTTGGCTTATTTGAGCAGTCTTTGCTTTTTGATGGCTATAACCACTGGATTTCGTCATGTTCAACTGATACAATATTTTCAGTAAGGTAGAAATCTTAGTGTTCAATAATATTTTTCTTTTTTGCATGACTATTTCTTTGATGTATCTTCCATCGTTTCCTTTGAATTCTCTGACATCTAGATAATAATTTGGATACTAGTTTTATGTTTCCAGCCGCTTTCTCGTGCAATATTTTCCGGTCATTTGTTCCTTTTTTAGAGGCTATTATAAATCTAACAGGTATTTTTATTAAGAACACTCATAAAAACCTTAAAAATTTTGTATTTTAATGAACTAACAATGTTTTTAACTATGTCGGCGAATACCTTTTTAAAACTGATAAATTATAATAAGCACCAACCATCTTATTGAGTTTATGCTTGACAATCGTGTAGTAATCATCCTGCTTTGTCCGATTCATTTGCTTTTTTAGAGCAAAGGGTGTTTATTTTTACTCAGATTATATACTTATAAAAAAGAAAATAAATAAAATCCAACTTTTTATAGAGCAATTTTTCATCTTTTGATGAATAGAACTAAGAAAAACATACATTTTTTACTTTTAAAACAGCAAAAAATATGTGACAATTACATAAAATATTTAATTTTCTAATAAATATTCATAATTTGTGAAAATTAGAGACTGTAGTCATTCCCCTGCCTTACATATGCCAAGGGAATGACCACAGGGGAATGACAAAAATGAAGGTTAGCTTGTATATTATCTTAACTATATACACAAAATTAAATTTCACTTAAAGAAAACTTTAAAAACTTAATACAAATAAGGCTTAATAATTGATTCAGCATTCTTTACAAAATTTAGGTAAATAAGAGAGACAGGGTAATGACAGTCAATAAAAATACTTACCAATATGTAACTGGAAATCACCAAGTTTTATTTGTAAAAATTAATGCTGCAAAAAAGAACAATTTACGATATCTTCTGTGATGGTGTCATTGTTCACAGATGAAATTCTGGAGTAATATAAGTGTTGCCACAGCTGATAATCATTACTTTCATTATACGACAGGGGAATGACAACAAAACCAAGGGACATTTTTTATTATTTTTTTAAAGAAATACAAAAAATGAAACTTTTTTTTTTTCAAATTTTAGCATTCTATGATATTGTTTAATAATTTAACCAACAAAAAAATTACAAATACCTTCGGATGGTCAGTTTTGGGAACTACTTTTGTATTAAGGCGGTGACAGGGACACACAAGGGAATGACATTTATACAACATATAAAATTATTTAACTGGCTTTTATTTATTAATAGTACGTTTTAACCTGTTAAACATACATAAAAACATGTAATTACAGTGCTATAGCATTTATTTAATTTTCATAGAAGTTTATTTATTATTTTTGAAGCAGGACACAAATATCGCTGTTTAGAGAAAATTACCCATTTATACTTTATTCGGAAACAATTTGCTTGTCACCGCCAATGCATTAAAAAAAATCTGTGAGTTGATCCCTGATTGTTAAAGCTTTTGATACATTCTTTATTTTCGCAAATTCGTAATTTATATATTTTTGAAGTGGTCATAAAATTTTTCAGCAAAATATTTAGATTACTAAATGACTTTATAATTTACTTCTAATACTATGGAAAGCTGCTTTTGTCCAGAAAATTGATTCAATATTCATTGAAGATAAAAATTGGAAAAGTGATATAATGGGAGAAATGAAAAAAAATAAGATTTTTTTATGTCAAAAATGTTTTAATTTTGTTCAAATGATTCTCTTAATTTTGTAAAAAAGACTCTTTTGCATTTATTAAATCATCTGTATCACCTGTATCATTTGTATTTTGTTAAAATTGAATAATTTAAATAAAGATTCCAAAAGCATCTTGATCCTATGGTATATTTCAGCATTGCAATTACCATTTCTGTTAAAAGTTTCAAATAAGTTTTTATTACTTTATTTAAATGAGCATTCTTTGAAATATGTTTAAACTTTATTTCAATGATAATTGGTAATGAGTACTGAAGAGGAGTTATCGCCAATTCTAATAAAGAGCAAGAAAAGGTCAACTACCATTAATAAATGTATAGAATTGAAGCTGGTGTAATACACAATTGAAATGAAAAAAACTTCTTTAAACACCATAAAATAAGTTAACTGCGCAAGGCCTTTCGAAAGAACTTAGTCTTTCTTCGTCAGGCGCAAAAAAGACGTGCGTCCACAATGAATGTAGCGGCACCAGTCGTGCCGCTACATTCATTGTGGACGCACGTCTTTTTTGCGCCTGACGAAGAAAGACTAAGTTCTTTCGAAAGGCCTTGCGCAGTTAACTTATTTTATGCTGTTTAAAGAAGTTTTTTTCATTTCAATTACCATTAATAAGTGAAGGAAAGCCACAAGAACTGTAAACAATGTGCATCCTTTTATTATTATTTAAACTCGTATCTTAAACTTCAAACTTATCATATATAAAACTTTATTACATACTTATAAATGAATTTTGTATCTATCTGGAAGATACATAAAATAATCATTTTTGCGTCATCTACGTGTTTGATAAACTTCAAAGTTTCATTACATAAATGTTTCAAAAACATTTTAGTGAAATTTTGTAAGGATGTTTTCCATGTTATGCACTATGTTCAAAGCTAGATTCTAGAATTAATGTGTATTCTATTATCTGATAGGTACTCGAATATTCAAATTGGCATTTTTATACTTTTTTACTTATTTCGATCAATTTCACTTCTTTTAAAATATACTGAAAAAATCAGTGCAATAGTAGTATGTAGTGCAAAAGAGCTAGGAATATGTTTAATCGAATTTAGTGCTCGCTGTTTGCCGTAATTCTAAACCTTCTCTTAAAGGATGCAAGAAACAAAATGTTAAAAAAAAATTGAATTCATTGTTAGGGTTTTATATTTGTTCATTATTCTGTTTACGTTTGAACTAAAAGTAAGCGTGTTTATTAAATATTATATATATATTTTTAAAAGCTGACCGAAATTAGCAAAATACTTCAATATATCAGAATGATTTTGATCTATTTCAAATTTATATAACACTATTAAGTTCTAGCATTGAGCAAAAACATCAAATATAGCAAATAAATGTGACAAAAATGACAATCTCAAAATATTTCAAATATTTCAATAGTATATTGCAATTTATCTGTTCAGTTTTCTTCGCAATGTTTCTTTTGGAACAGTTGATATTTAAATTGGATCAGAGCAATTGTGAAACACAAATATTACATATTTTATTCACATAAGGACAATACACTTTGTTTCTTTTTTAAATACATATGTTTTTTGAAACCTTAAGAGTTCTGAAGTGTTTTGGAGCGCTCAAATAACGGAAATATATTTCTTTGAATATGGATTTAGAGGAATTCAGACAAATGATGAAAATTCATGATAAAACTCAAGTTTACGATTATGCTACAATAAAAAAAAGTTTTTGTCACATTTGAAGTGACAGGCTTTTTTACTGACTGATTCAGTAGTTATATAAAGACTCTCCTATCTAATAATGATTTCTTTTTGTGTAAAATAGTTTTAGTAAAAATGTGCAAATGATTTTTTCACATTTTACTAAAACTATATTTCTTGAAAGTATTAGCCCCGGGACTTAAGCCTTAAACTCTTAGTTGAGTTAAATCTTAAACTGTGTATCTAAATTTTAAATAAGAACATTTGTAATACATTTTCTGTAAATTAATTATAGGAAATAAATTTCACGATTAAGAATAAAAGACTGTATAAATAATAAAAAAGTAGAATAAAGTAAATTAATTGAAGAAAAACTATGTTTGGATTACGTATATTGTTAAAACTGTTAATAAGACTAAAAACAAAGTTTTTACTTTATAGGTACAGTACAGAAAAAAAAGTTTAAGACCACATACTAATATTTTTATTTGGAGTAATTCCAAAAAGAGCTATATACCATATTTCATCATGGATAGCACATACTCGTGTATAAAGCGCACCTATATATTACTAAAAAAAAATCGCATATACAACTCTTACTACAAGTTTGGCATGGAACTGAATGAATGTCCAAAAGAATTTCAGTAAAGAAAGTCGAAACAAATATTACACTATGCCAGGAAAGAACACAATAACCTTTTTTTAGACTTCGAGTCGGAAAAACGTTTGGGAGGGCATCACTCGCTGAATAGTAGACTAGAGAGATGACAGAAAAATAACGGCTGCCAAAATCGCTGTTGTAAAAAAATGCAAAAAGCGAAATAAAGATGCAGCAATTTTTTTTTTTTTACTAAATAACATTTTTCCAGATTTATTTTTTTCTTTCAATACATTTCTTGATTCAAGTGTATATCATGTAAATTAAATCCAGCGCTATTATTCTCTGTATAACGCGTACCTACGGATTTCACCCAAAATTTTTCAACAAAAAGTACGCCTTATAAATGAGTAAATACGACATCTTAAACTAAAACGCAACGATATGATAATCTGTAAATTAAATTAAAATGTAAATATAAAAAAGTCTTTTTCCTACATGTATTAAAACTTGTAATATTAAGAAATTGAAATAAGTTTAGTGCAAGTGCATTTTAAATCTAACATAATGATATGACGTCATACCGGTAGTATTTCATACAGATATAACGTCCAGAATAACTAGAAATAGGTTAAACAGTACAGAAATGACGGAATTATTCAATATTAAAGACCAAGCGAAAACTGCACAAACAAACACATAAATCAAGAATAAAATCCATATCTTTCGGTGTCTTAAAATTCAATCTATGACGCAAATTAGTTTTTAATAATGAAAAAATATTCATCGTAAATTGTGAAGATGATTTAATATATTACTGGTATGATTAATGAAGTAAGACAGGACTGCTTAAAAATTTTGTACAAAATACACATCTCAGTAATGAATTGAGAAGCTTTAATATAAAAGGAACTATATACTTGATTTTTATCGAGACAAATGTGAACTCCTTTGCCTGTCTTGGTGTTCTTGGCTACAACTTAGTGCCTATAAAAATGGACCAATAGATTAGTATATGAGATTAGTATATGATATTGCTTTACGATTACACTTCTATTTGCAAGTATATGTCTATTTTAGATTCGTTATCTGCGAATTCCATCCAAATTTTTGACAGTCCATTTAAAAAACCTGTCATAAATCTTATAGAAACATTTTATAGAATCTTATTTCCTAAAGCGTAAATCAACAGAATGCAGTTTGGTACGATAATTGAACTGAAAACAGCCATTATGAAAATATGTAAAGAAATATCCCTTTTCACATGTAAAGACCTGTCAAATCTTTTTGAAAGCGTCTTTTGGAAATCATGAGTGTTAATGGGAATCATACAAACTATTACAAATTGATGTACAAATTACTCACATGTGTCACATAGACTTTAATTATACTGGTCGTAAAAACTTCCCCACCAAATAATGTTGTCTAAGCATGAGTTTCTACTTATTTGTTTTAATTGTAATGTTATAATTTAAAACAAATATAAAAAAATGCATGAATTTATGTGTATAATTTTGCAGTAGTATTTTTTTTAATTAAAGTAAGAGCTGTAGAGTTTCTGTTAGTGGTCCTAATATTTTTCCAGCACTACATGGATAAAGATTTTCTTTTAGTAAATAAAATTTAAATTATAAAAAAAATCAACCATTTGTATTGCAAATAAAAAATAATAAATAAACAGTGACTATTAAAAATTCATACTATTTAATTAATAAACGGAGCAACTGCAGAGCCTGAATAGCAGATTACGATATTTTAACTAATGTTTCACCACCATAAAAGTAAGAAATAAATTAAAGAATAAATCACAATAAAAAATAAATCACAACTAATTTTTATAAAAATAACACCTTTGGGAATTCTTAATTCTTTGACATAAATACAAATCATAGAAATTTTTTTGATAAAAAAATACTTTGAATTTTCACTGCCCATTTTAGGAAAAAAAAATGTTGAATGATTCCAGAGTGAACCTTTTAATCTAGATAGAAATTTTAAGTTTTTTCGTAGATCTTTATTGACTAACTTTTTTTTTTCATTCTCTTTCATTAAATACTGGTATTTAATTTTAAAAAGTTTGTTTTAGGATATAGACAAGAATATTAAATCTATCTTTTTAAACCAACATAAAAGTTAGAAAATGTAAGCTAAGTTAAATAAGCTAAAAAGCAATTTTAATATTATAAAAGTGCGTTATTAATATCTTAAATTATGTCTTTATTATATTTTTAATAATTTTTTTTAATATAATAAAGTTCAATATTTATGTAAAAAAGAATATATATAAAGAATTAACAAATTACAGAATTTAAAAAAATCGATGATTCAAACAAGTTCGATGCTTTATTTTTATTTTTTGTTCAACGTTTCCCTTTTGACAGTCTACATTGTTTTATGAATCAAAACAGCTTAGAAACATACACGCTACCAAAATTTATTGAACTTTTAAAATCCCCAAAATATATTTCGTTGAATTTGAAAAAAATGAAACTTCTCTGGATTTTTCATTAGTCAAAAAATATGTCTTTAAATTGAATTTAAGCAATAAAGTCGAATCTCAAGAAATCTTGTACTAACTCAAGTTGATGAGGATTTTCATCAATAAATGTTATGCCGTTTTACAAATCAGGCCCATCTACATTTCTGTTACACTTTTGTCGAATTTGATTACAGGAAATGAACATAAATACATGGTATGTTTATTTGTAATGAAATAATTATGAGCGAGCTAATTATGCCCATCGACGAATTTGTTTTCGACTAATCAAGAAAACAAAATATTGCTAGCTTAAGAATAAATTATAAGAATAGGTCAACTATGTTCCTAGAAATATTGGGAAATACAATAAAAAATAAATAAGTGATTTACGAAAGAGCGGCTTAAACAATGTAAAAAAAAAAAAAAAAAAAAAAAAAAACTGCAAAAATTGCTGTTAACATTGTGGCCAGTAGTTTTTGCTGTAAATTTAACATTTTTTTTCAGTGAAAGAAATTTCTTGTTAAGCGATACAAATTCAAATTTAAAGGAAGAAAGATTTGTCATAGACAGCGGGGTAATATTGTATTACAGTTGAATGTAGGTGGATGACAAACACATAATTTGATAATTATAACTCCTGTTTGATTGAATAAAAAGATATGCTTTTACTTTGATATGATATCCTTCTAGTCTTTGATTTATGTTACTTGTTTATGTTTTAAAAATTAAATTATATATTTATATCTTACATAACTGTTATTTCTAGAAATATTTTTATTTTAATGCTCATTAAGATAGTATAATTGCTTTTGTATTAAATAGTATAATAGTGTTATGTTGTGAAAGTGACATGATAAAACATGAGACTTATTTTTAAACAAAAAAAAAATCTTTTTTCAAATACAAATTATGAAATTCTTTCTAAAACTTTCAGAATACATTAACAGAAGTTTGCTGCTTAATAAGATAAGAACACAAACACACATTTTAAAAATTTTACAGCACAATGGAAAATTAGATTTCAAGAAGTGCCGATTACCGATGCATAGTTACTGATGTTCTTTTGTAAATCTCTGTGTATGATTTATAAATTTCATTAATAAGCTGAATTTAGGTTTATAAAATGCCAAATGATGCTTAATGAATTACAACTTTTGGAGTGCACAACGAAATGATTGTTATCATATTTTGAGAACGGTTTGTAATTACTCTTTCAAACAGAATTTCAAAGACTAAAATATTCCAATTTGTGTGTTTTTTGTGTTTTTTAGCTCTAGATTTTTTTCGTTATGCTGTAAGCAGTATTTTGCTGTTTTTCTGTAAATTATAGCAGCCATTTTCGATGAGAAAATGTATAGTTTCATATATGAATTTCAGTAAAAAAAAAACATAAAATTAGCATTTAATTATTTTTCATAGATTTAAGGGATAGTACTAAACAGTCCTTTTATATAAAGTGTTTGTATTTGAATCTTACACATGTCTTTGCAGATTTAAGACTTTCTGTCACAAGACTTTGTCAAATGGTGACAGAGACCCTATTGTGAAGTAACCAGGGTGAAAAGTGGTGAAAAGTCCCCATGTGACTTTAATGGGACATTATTTGGTAATTTATCATAATGCAACGTTCATAAGGACTTTGAAATTGAGTCTCCAATTGAGAGGTCACACGAGAGTCTCAATGAAACGACATTGTAAAGTCATCTGGTGACTTGCCACAAAGCAGCAGTAACAAGGACCTTTTAGTGGATTTACATATAATAGTCATTTGAGACCATAAAAGAGACGTATGGAATTTCCAATTTTTTTTTTTCGCCGTACTGACTGTGAATCTTGTGACCATGTGTGACCTGAAAGAGATGTTATATGGACTAGCTATTATGCAGGGATAGTAATTATTCGAATTATATTACTTCTTTTGAATATTCGCATGAAAAATATCGCTTGAAAATCCCATGAAAATGGGCATTTTGGGACTCGTCCTTAAATTTTGCACTACATGCGCTTCATCGGATATTGACAATATTAATAAAACAGTCTGATTGATCTTCCTTTACCTTGCAAGTCTATGGTGTTTCCCATAAATCTAACCCACACATCTAATTCAGAGCATTGACCAAATACTTCCATCTGAAAAGTTTCGGTTTTGAATGTCCGAGAGTCTCTTAAGTTCATACTTGTTTGTTTCCTTTCTACTCATTCATATGGAAATCCTGTTTCAGGTGCTATTGTTGCTGTTAGAGCGTAACATTTTTTAAAAAAATTGGAACTAAAAAGGGCATTTGATGCATTCTCAGGATGACTGACAATGTTCAACACCATAGGATAAGAGAAAAATGTTACTATGGAGAGAATTTAACGAGCGGAGAACAAGCTGCTTTACATATCAATGATGATTCTGAGCAATTTCTTCAACGAGAAGGAATTCCTTTAGATTATGTTTAGAATGCCCATAATTCTGGGTTGCAATAAAAATGTCCGAACTTTGCCATTTGAAAGCGAAAATTAATCTCCAGCACATGAGTGCAGTAAAGAAAGAAGATCTGAGTTAATCCAGTGCACTACTTTAATCAAAAGAGAATTTGCATGAACTAAGAAATATTTATTAAAAGTTTAAATAATTGTTCATTTACAAAATTAGGGGACATCTGAAGACTCAAAATTTAACCCCTAAAAGCTGTATTGATAATTGAACACGCCCCATAACACCCTGGACCCAAATGACGTTTTCCTTCCCAAAATACCAAAAACTTGAATTATTTTGCTTCAAAAATCCTAAAACATGTAATGTTCCATTTCCTTATCTATAATTTATTTTCCCAATGTTTTTTGGGGCAGGAAAATTTATTTTCACTTTCATTATTTTTAATACGCGACATTTAGCAAATAAGACATTAATTACAGGTTGCGTTTACAGTTGACAGTACTAAGGATTAAAATAATTTAACACATTTTCAAATATTTTTCTCGTCTTTTTAATTATTTTATGTGTAGTGTACATTTATGTTTAACAATATGCGATAGTAAAAACCTTTTTTTTTTCTTTGTAAGATTTGTTATTTTGTTCCATTATTTTAAATCTGCTATGCATTAATCTGCATATTTCATTTATACCTAACAATACCGCAAATTTCACACTAGATACTAAATGAAATTAATCTGTTAATTTCACGCTATCTTCTCGAATTTTATAATTTAAGAATCTTATTAACTTTTTTCTTTCACCTCGAAATCCGGTCTACATAAATAAATTTTCTTAATGTATCATAGTTGCATCTATTTATTTTTTTTTTTATGTAGCAATCTTACATCACTGAAAAGACAGATAAAAATTTCGCGAGTTTCTGAGTTATTGAACCTACAAAGATATTTTTCAGTACTTTTGCGTTGTTTTCTGTTTTTTATAAGTTGACGATATTTCTTCTACGGGCATCATTCACAATGCTTCCCGTAATCTGATTACTACGAAACATTTGATGTTTAATTTGTGCTGTTGTCGAAACAAATGACTGACGGCTTTCAAAGAAAACAGGTAATTTTTACATCAAATATCTCTTTCGTCTTGCCTTACATTGTTTCTATTTCATTGGTGTTGGTTATTTATTTTCTCTATGTCCACCCTAATTTGCGTATTATGTTATACACAATTTCTTATCCTTTAAAAACCATATAAAAGTCATTTAGTTTATCAGCTAACTCATAAATTTACATAATTCTTGGATAAACCTTATTAAAACTTTCTAAAGTCTCTAGAGTCGTTTTTAACTTAATGATTATTAAGAACTACGTTAATTGATCAGAATATTTTACTTTTATTCCACTTACCGATTATTTATATAATGTTCTTAAGTGAACGCTAGAATAGCCCAAATTTACAGTTGCTACCCGTTTTATGTGTCATGAGTCTTTGTCTTTTCATCTTTGTCATTACAATTTAAATATTTTAATAAAAAAAAAAAACTTGTAAATAATAATTTTTAGTTTGTTTTTTACTTCCAATTATGCTACATATTTTTAACACTTATAACATGGTATTGGATAAGGTAGTAAGGCCATATGCTTTAATTGTTTTTTATTATTATTATTCGTATTGGCCAAACCAACTTTAAAAGAAGGCACCAAATTATTTTACAATGTCCAATTTGAAAAAGATATTATTTTGAAATATATTTATTTAAAAATGTTAAAAATTCCTTAAGTATATTTTGACGTTAAAAAAACATAAATGTATATTTTGTGTTAGAACTATTACTTTTTTATATTAAAGAAAACTTCAGTCTTCAAATTTCAATCTAAAAAATATCTTCAATTATATATATTATATGTATATATATATATTTTATTATGTTAATTTTAAAGTGCAGTTGCTGTATCTACAATGAATAAAAGCTAGTAAAATTTTATTTAAAAACAAATAAAAAAGTCAGTACTTCAAAATAATAATGTCTGAATAACAGTGGTGCGTAAGTGACTTCAATTGAAAAGGAAATAAATAAGTAGCTTTATGTCTCATTTTGTCTGATTTTAATATTTTCATTAAACTATTTTTTAAGGTTGTTATTGAAGTAAACAAGATTTCAAGATACAATTTAAAGCGCAAGAGGAATTTAGAAATATTAAAATTTTCCTTTATTCTCAAAATGTTTTTATAATAAAAATATTTGACAACATAACTTATATTTGAAATCCATTATTTTGTTTCAAATGCACTTTAGTACAGCTCATATTCAAAATATTAGAATAATTGAGAAAAAGTCATAAGAAAAAGTTATTTGTCATTTATTTATTTTTTATACTAAGTAAATGCAATTAAATTTCTTATAAATTAAATCTGGAATGTTTAGATAAGATTTTAATAATTATAAAATATAAAATACAGCACAATAAATTAGGTATACAGCTTCCTTAAACACACCAGAATATTAGAATAAAATTTAGATTGGTTCAAAATATTAGAATATTTTATTTTACGCAACAATATTACCTTATGAATATGAAGTAAATGGTAGTTAATATTTTGTAGCATCCCCTTTAGCTTTCATAACAGCGTACAATCGATCTTGCATACTATATACAAGGTGTTTACAAACATTTCTATCAATATTAGCCCAAATAGACTTTATACGTGCCACTAACTCAGTTTTACTTGAAAGAGGATTTTCATGAAGTTTTTTCTTCATTTCACACCATAAGTTTTCGATGGGATTAAGATCTGGTGAATTTGGTGGCCAAGGAAGTACCCTAATGTTGCGTTGGCGGAACCAATTCTTAGTTGACACCGAGGTATGCGGGGATGCTAAATCTTGTTGAAACATGAAATCATCTTCAAATAAATCTTCTGATGATGGAATCATGTAATATTCTAAAATTTCTTGATATATCAGAGAGTTAACCTTTTCGTAGACGATGCATAACTTTCCAGGTCCTTCTGCACTCATACAACCCCAAACCATGACACTAGCAGCAAATTTTACGGAACGTTTAAGGCATTCTTTATCAAATGCTTCTTGCTTCATTCTCCAAACTCGAATACCTTGATTACCATATGAAACACAAAACATACTTTCATCACTAAATAATATATTTTTCCAATCTTCATTGCTCCATAAACGTCTTGATTTACACCAATTCAATCTTATACGCTTTTGTCTTGCAGTCATGAGAGGTTTTGTTTTCGGTACACGAGGTTCAAATTTAAATTTATGGAGACGTCTTAATGTTGTCGATGTAGTCTCCTTCTTCTTTCCATTTTCGGTGGAAGAATCGCACACTTTTAAAACGGTTTTTCTTAACTATACGCTTCAGTTTCCTGTCATCTCTAGCAGATGTTTTTGGTTTTCGGCCACCATTTCGGCGATTATTTTGAAAATTTCCAATTTTTGAATATTGTGTTAGTATTTTACTAACGCTCGATTGCGAACAATGTAAATAATTCGCTATAAAACATTGATTTTTACCGTGCCGATACAAATCAACCATACGAAGTTTAGTAGATTCAGGAATATCACTCATACGGCCCATTTTAAGACGAAAAAGAAACAAACTTCAAAAAAGAATACTGATTTTAAATAAAATAGTCTGAATTTAATCAATGATGCCACCAGTTAAGAATTGGTAATAATTAAAGGAGAATTAATGTGAAATATTCTAATATTTTGAACCACTTGAATAAATATTCTAATATTTTGACTTTTCAAAATAATTTTTTTTGCAATTAATCTTTTCAAAAATGATATTAAATTTAAGATAACAAGTAAGTTTAATCGACAATAAGTTCTTAATAAAAATATCGTTTGCATATTTTCATTAAAAGACATTAAATTACCAAACGATATTTTCAATTTCTAAAAAAAAGGTAATTATTTTAATATTTTGAATATGAGCTGTATTAGGAGCATGTAAATAAAAGAAATAAAATAACCTCACTGATTTTGTTTAAATTTTTATCGTTTCTAGTACGAAAGCGATCCAAATATCTAATAAAAATTAAATAAGATCACATATTAAATATATTGAGATTTGGAGTTTTATTACTGAGTGGCTATTTTTCTTAAATTTAATAATACTGCTGTTTTTGCACTTTCCCTATTACTTTACAATTTCTACATTTATTTAAATTTGTAGTGAAATTTTGATATTAAATTAAAGAATAAATCATAAATCAATTTACGCCTTTTTTTCCAAATTCTTTATCCAAAGTCGAAATAAAGTCACGAAAAGCACAAATATATGTACCAAAATTACTTTCATTCATATATATATATATATATATATATATATATATATAATTTAATATAGATGTAATAAATTGTATATAATGAAGCATTGTAGTAGAAATAAAATCTTGTAAATTGAAAGAAATAAAATATATGAAGATCGGAAGAATATCAGTTATCGAAAACATCTGCTTAAAAATATTTTCAAGAAAACTTTGAAGTTTAAAAATTCAACACTCCATTCTTTTTAACGGATTAAACCGAATATTAGGTAGTTTTCATTACAAAAAGCAAAAAGTTACCTATTGGGCCGCCCGGAGGAAAGCACTTCCGGAAAATTTTGGTATATTTTCACCGATCATGACCCCTATACCCCAAAACCACCCTCCGTTCAAATGTTGACATATATATATATATATATCTGATATTTGTCATGCGGTAACTATAGTATTTGTGAACCGATTTTAATGAAGCTTGGTATGTACATAGTACATACAAATGTCTCGACCGAGTTTGTTGGCCAGCATCATCCGCCATCTTGTTTCAAAATGACAGCCATTTAAAGTTTTTTTATTTAAAATTTAAAATTAAATGCGAAAAAATTAAAAGGTGAGAAATAATTTTCCTTTATGTGTTAGAACTTAAAACAATGATTCTAGAACACTTTTTATTAGGTATATATCTTTAAAAATGGCTGAGTTATAGCACTTTCTAGTATGGCTGACATTTTGAAACGATCTTATATTTGTCATGTGATAACACGCGTATTTATGAATTGATTTGGATGTAACTTGTTGTATGCATAGTACGTAATGAGGCCTAGACCAAGTTCGTTATTCAGTTCCATCCACGAACTTGTTTCAAAATGACGGCCATTAAAAAAAAGAAAAAAAAAACTAATTAGGTACAAAAAAGTGAGAAATTGACAAAGAATTTTCTTTTATGCATTTTACCTTGATAGAAAGATTCCAGAACATCTTTTGCTTTGTCTTCATCTTAAAAAATGGCTGAGTCATAGCATTTTTAATTTCTAGTGTTGGTCACGATTTGAAACAATCTGATAACAATTGATCTGATTGTATAAACAAATATAAAATTATGCTTCGAATGAACCTATTCAATTTTAACAGCTAAAATGGATTATTAATTTGAAACATTCTCTTTAACCTCTTCAGTCCCTGAGTACCCAAATGGGTACAACAGTTTTGTCCCATTTTATTAATGATACTCAAATATAAATAAAATTTCGATGTAAGAATAATATGTTTCGAATTCTAAGATTCGAGTTAATAAAAATAAAACAAAAATCTCGCTCTGAAGTTAAACGAGACAAGAAATAATTCAGTAATAATTAAAAATACTGTAATAATCGCCAGAAGCGAAGAGGTTAATGCATGCGCTTATTCATCTAAATATTCAGAATTTAATGATTGTGTTAGAAATGACTATTTTTGAAAAATTTAACTTTCTATTTTTTTTTCTGACATTTTAAAGAGTCTGAGAAAAACGATACTTAAAGAGAGATAAATCAATTGAAGATGAATTAGATTGAAACGATACATAACAATTACAGAAAGTAAAAATAAAGTAATCAAATATCACACAATCGAAAACTGTCTTTCCTTTCAGCATCTTCTTTTTTTTATTACTTCTTAGAAGAAATTAGTTAGAAGAAATTAGGCAAAATTCAGTTTAAAATGGAGTTACTGTTTTTTCTGAAACAAAGTATCCCAGAATTTAGTCTAATCAAAACGACAGATGTACAAATAAGCAATTTCCAATCGGAGATAAAAAAAAAAAGAACTAATTAAAAATTTGCAGACGTCGATCTTTCACACTGAGATAAAAGCAGAAAAAAAGCAATAGAAAAGACGAAGTCTATTAGTTATTTGATAAGCGACAGATTTATTACTGTGTTTAAAGCTCAACAGCCCTTTCACCCTTCTAAATATTTCAGAAAAAATTGTGATAAATAAAAAAATAATGTTTAGTTAAGCAGGCAAAATGTTTATGATCGAAAAGAAATCACATTTCAGGAGCGTCAATCAGAAGCATAAATTGATAAAGAACAAAACAGTTATTATACATTACAGTTATTTAAAAAAAAAAAAACTAAAATCATATGGATGAAAAAGTATTAATATATTCCATTTGCTTTTTTTGTTAGAAAGAGAAGTGTTCTTTTCAAATATAAATTTATGTATGATCGATATGAAATAGTACAAAGTATATAAATAAAGAAAGAAAACGTTCCAGTCTAATGGCACGAATACCAGTCGCTCAGGATCTGAGTGCCAAAATCTCCGTCTAGCATACCGGTTGCGCCTTATGTAAGTGCACACGATGCCGGCACATATACCGGTTCTCTCCTTCCGAAGGGGTTAAAGTTCTCCTGGGGATAGTTCACAATTTTTCATGGGGATTGAGATGAAGATGTAGAATAAACCATTCCATAACATGTCCCCAATTGTAAAATGAGAATATTCATAGGGTGTTTTTGCAAAGTTTATGGGTTTTTTCTCCTGCTGAAAAATCAAATTTGGCCCACACATCAATTGGCAATAAATGGATTTCTAGCAATTTTTGGTAATTGGTATCCTACATCCGATCTGAGTGAAGAGTCTTATTAAGTTTACTACTATAACTGAAGCCTCCCAACACTATTAATCGGCCTCCATCGTGCTGTCTTTTCAATAAAATTTCCTCTCCTTTAATCATGTCATAAAAATAGAAAGCAAGACAGTCTGAGCTATCCAAATTATTATTTTTTTCGTATCTGGGAATATACAAGATGCCGCCGGTCCTACCATTTTTAATGATATTTGGCCCCATCTATAGAGTAGATTTTCGGGTGGCGTATGGTGACCGCTCGTATGAATACCTTTTTAGGAGAAAGCATTTAAGTTATGCTGTAAATTCCAAGAAGTGTTTGCAATAAGACAGGTCCGCACAAGTAATAAAAACACCAGTAATGTCTCTTCGACGTTCTTTATTATGATATCCAGGAATGAGCGGAGACTTATACTCCTCAGGGAGTGACCCCTTGGAAACACAATTCACAGTGCTACATGTTGGGAGTACGTCCCTTTGTGACGACAGACAAAATCAAACTGAACCCACAACCAGTACAGATGTTGACCAGCGATTTGGCCCGCGGCTCTCGCAAAAACTCTGTATAATTGCCGACCCCGGCGACAATCATGCAGAGAGAGACAGAACACACTGTTAAGTATACAGCCAATTGATAACCTGCAAACCATGGGAGCAGGCACAAAAGGGTTAATAGATTAAATTCGTGAGAACTGCATCAACTCGTGTTTTTATTACTTGTGCGGACCTGTCTTATTGCAAACACTTCTTGGAATTTACAGCATAATTTAAATGCTTTCTCCTAAAAAGGTATTCATACGAGCGGTCACCATACGCCACCCGAAAATCTACTCTATACCATCGACTCTGTTTTGGTTGTGAATATATTTCAGCATGAGCTGGCTCAACATGGATAGTTCGAGCTTTAATAAGGGTTTTTGCAATTGTTGACTATGGCGGTAATGTTAACCTGGCTCTTCTTTCAAGCGACATGTATTCCACCAATTTCCAAGAATTGCTAGAAACCCATTTTGTACCATCTGAAGAGAGAATTGATGGACTAAGTTGAATTTTTAAGCAAGAAAGCACTTCAATAACCTTTCCAAAATCATCCTAGAAATGTTTTTGGGGTAACTGTAGACATGTTATACAATAGGCTTTCTTGTACTTTAATCTCAACCCTCAAGAAGATGCGTGGAATAACCTCAGTAGACCTTTAAATGCGAATGGCAGACTGTTCCAATCTGTGGCTGAACTAAAGGCCGCCATCATTGAGGCCTGGGATAATACTGAAGCTAATATCTTCCAGAGATTGGTAAATGGCATGCCACATCGTACATTCCAACCCATGGCGTAAACATGGCGGGTATAATTTTATACTCTCGTTTTTATGCATTCATTATTTTTTCCTGATCAACAAGGGCAGGGAGTGAATTTTTCTTTGTAAATATGCATTTCTATATAACCTTTCTTAGTATAGTTCTTTCGTTATTGTGATTTTGTTTCGTCCCTGACTAATGTACAAAATCATTGTGGTTTCTTTTGTGTGGGATACACTATATTCTTAGAGTATTAAACATCTAAATAAAAATATTTTTAAATAAAAAAATGTAGTTTGAAAAATTAGTTAACAGTTTATTTAAAATGAAATGAGTGTAATTTTTTTATCCATTCTAAGTATAAAAATGCAAATGGAAATTACGGAAATTTATTGTTTAAAACTGGTTGTTGAAAAGCATATTAATTACTGATATTAATAAACATTAATTTTATCATTGAAATAGAAAACATTCGTTAAAAACAGCAAATATGTTTAAAAATAATCACATTCCCCTTCGTTATACGTTCATTAAAAATAAATTGAAATACGTGTAGGTTGTTTTAAACAAATATGTATTCATTTCGTTTGTGTTTAGAATTTAGCAGTGCATTTAATTTTTAATGAGTTAGGAGTACAAAAGTTTTCAAACGTTAATTTAAGTTATAATGTAATCATATATTCATCATGTATATATGTAATCATATATTGCTATTTTAATAAGCATTGTTTTAAAAAGCATCACATTATTTTTCTTAAACTTTTTATGCAATTTTTAAATTTGTATCTGAACGTTATTTTTGTATTTCTAAAGATTATTTTGATAATGTCGTAATTAAGGAAAAACTTTTAAGAAAAAAACATTTGCTTGATTTTTTTTCTCAAAAATAACTTACGAATGAGTGCGTGGAATATGTACATAATTATATATGTGCCAGAAATATGTATATAATTACATATATATAATATAAGTAGCACAATTTATCGTAAAGTGATATGTTTTTCACATTTTTTGATTAATCGTGAGATAATTTGGATAGTATAGATATTGGAATTACTTTTCATGAAAATACTTATAAGACACTTTGTCACGATCTCAAAATGCATTATATGTCAATTAATTATTTACAAAACTAATGAATGTAATCTTTTATAAAAAACAGTAAAATAATAAACTATTAATCTCTTCAGATTGGACTTATTTTTATGTAAATATTTTTTCAGTTATGTATTTATTTACTTTAACAAACTGATAACTAAGAAAGATTAAAAAGCCAAAAAAATTAAAATTTATTTTTTGCTCACAAAACTAGATGACACAGGGGAACTGAATAAGCACATTTTTGGCAGTATCTTAGAGTTTTTTTGTTTTATTTATTTATTTAATTTTTTTTGCATTGCAAATGCGCCAAAAAATAAATAATTACAAGTTGATTTATTTTTATCTTTATTTATTTATTTATTTATTACAAATAATATCTTAATACCAAGGAAGATTTTTCTAAGGTTTTATTATTGTACATTTCGTATATTTTTATTCCAAGCCATTTTGATATAAAGCTTTTCAGCTTTTAAACTACTAAAAAAACAATTTAAAAAAGCAATTGCTAAATTGTTATGTTCTTCCATCTGTTAGACGTCATTCACATTAATTTGTTTATTTTAACATTATTGATATACGTTAAACTAGTTGGATGTGTCAATCCCGAAACTTTCTTCTATCTCATAAATACATTTTAATATATATATATATATATATATATATATATATATATATATAAAAAGTGGTGACTTCAAAGTTACCCACTATCAAATTTCCTCGAACATCTGACCTAGCCTAATGAGATTCTGGTATCCGAAAAGCCTAAAACGCAAAATTTAATTAATATTCTGAGAAAATGAGCTTAGTAGTGCCTCATGTTGGATTATTTATACTAAAACCTAATAAGCATCTATTGATGTCAAGACCTAACAGAATCTGAAATTTGATGGAATTTCGTCCATTAGTTCTTGAGATATAACAAAAAATTTGCAAAACGTAGCACAGCAACAGCATATCTTGGACAATTTATGCCAAAATGTAAAAAAAGTCTAATTATGTTATGGTGTAAAAGAATCTGAAGTTTGATGAAATTCTGTGCATTAGTTCTTGAGATATAGCTAGTTTAAAAAAAACATGTAAAATATAGCACAGCAGCACGATCAATTGAAGGATTTATAACAAAACGTAATCATCGTGTAATTATGTTATACGTCATTTTGTAACAAAATCTGAAGTTTGATGAAATTCTGTGCGTTGGTTGTTGAGATATAGCTATCGGAAAAATCGTGCAAAATGCAGCATAGCTGCACCACCTGTTGAAAGGTTAATACCAAAATGTAATCAGCGTCTAATTATGTTATATATTCTAGTGTAACAGAATCTAAAATTTGATGAAGTTCTCTGCATTAGTTCTTGAGATATAGCTATCACAAAAATCGTGCAAAATGTAGCATAGCAGCGCCACCTATAGGGCAGTTCACACCAAAACCTTATCTGCGGCTATATATCTCAAGGTATCGCGGAATCTGAAGTTTGGTGAAATTCTGTGCATTAGTTCTTGAGATATAGCTCTCATGAAAATCAAGAAAAACGTGGCATAGCAGCGCCACCTGCTGGCCAATTTACACCAAAACTTAATCAGCGTCTATGTATATCAAGGAGTCACAGAATCTGAAGTTTGGTGAAATTCTATCCATTAGTTCTTGAGATATAGCAATCTTGAAAATCATGAAAAACGTAGTACAGCAGCGCCACCTGCTGGCCAATTTTCACCAAAAACCAATAGGCACTAATTCATATCAAGGTCTAACTGAATATAAAATTTTATTAAATTTAGAGCATTAGTTCTTGAGATAGAGCGCCCACAAATTTTTTGTCACATACAGACAGACAGACTCACAGACAGACACACAGACTCACAGACAGACGGACAGACTCACAGACAGACATTTTCTAAAAATAGTCAAAACGTGTTCAGGACCTTCTAAAACGTATAAATCCGTCGAAAACCGGAAGTCGAAAATTTTCATGAATCCAATATTTTCTTCTTGTAAAGATAGAAGAAAGTAAAAATATTGTAAATATGCATATCTTATACACATCAGGTTTGAAAAACTTTTTAGAATCTACTAGATTAACAAATGTAGAGCAGAAATTGATTTTGAAGACATTGAATATTTTAATGAAATCATTTACATGTTTTGTGTACCTCAAATTGCAAAAGTTAAATATTCGCGTTACTCTAAGTACAAAAATAGCTTTGTATGCTGTATTTGTGTCAGTGTATGAGATTGCCAATTGGTGTTTATTTCTGAAGCTTCATTAAACGTATCTGCTACACAAAGTTCTGCAACAAAATGTTGAATATTAAAAATTCCACGCATTAATGAAAAAAATTACCATCTTATAGTTTAGCACTTACCAACCTTTTCTCGTTCAAGCACTGTACTTTTTCTTCATTTATTTTTTATTAAGTAGCCTATTTTTCAAATAAATAAAAAAAAACTACTTCTCTATTCAACTACATAAGCAAAGAATTTTTTTCATTAGCATATTCTTATCACAAAGATACGATCAATCGATACAAATTACATTGCAAATAATTATTTATCTTGCATGTTAAAGTTACTTTTTTGGTAAAATTAGCAACACATAAAAAAATATTGTAGGATTAATAGAGATTTAATTAATAAGAGTAAAAATACACAAAAAAATATCAAAATATTTCAAATAACAATAATAACAAAAGGAACATTTCAAATTAAATGATCTTTAAAATGGAATGAAAGCACCTCCTATTCAAAAACGAAATTATGTCCAGCTTTTCAACAAATTTTAACAAAAAACATTGAAACCAGAAGATGTGCCATACTGAAAACTTTTGCGACAATTATTAGCAATTAGGAAATTGCACGGCAAAAAAGTCAAATTATTTGCATTCATCTTATAACTAAATTTTAAAAACATTCAGATCTTGGTATAATAGAATACAGTATAGTATCGGAAACCTTTTGTGTGTCCCTGTAAATACTATCTTCTGTCAAATCTGCTGCAAGAAGTAACTTGTAGTAAACCTCAGCAACGTATATCAATTTATTAAAATTTGAAATAACTTAATATAATTAAAACTCGAACCAAACAACGTTTCTCTCTATCGATCTTGTGAAGGATACCTTTGAATGGGCCTATAAATTAGTAAAATACTTTATTTGCACTACAGGATGTACAGATTGTATATTTTAATATATACTTCATGGTTGTATACCAACTGTATTATGTTCGAAAGAGTTTAACATCATTAAAATAAACTTGAAATTGTTTTTCCCACACTGTAAAAAAAATCAAGAGGTTACTAAAATTTTTTTAGTAAATTTGTATTCCACAGAATTTTTTAATCACTATTAAAAACTTTTTTTTGCAAGTGAAACAAGCATTTCTTTTGTAAAATGAACAAAAGAATTTGTTGTACAACTAATTTAAAAATTTTTAGTATGAGCCACCAAGCAAATTTTAGTAATAGCTCCAAAATTATTCTTAATAACCATTACGTGCGCCCGAAGGGCAGGAGCTTCCTTCGAGCTGCATCCAGACTTCTGAAGCGAAAGATTTTCGTCAAAACCGCAATAGATGGCAGCACCAAATTTTGCTGCCTGCTCCAACAGGATTTTCATAATTCCTTTATTAAGTAGTACTTACACTACATACATTCGGGGCGTATTAGGCGGCGGCCAGTATCGAACCCGGGACCTTTTAGCCTGGAGTCCGTTACTATAACCACTATGCTATCAGGGCCACACCAAATGAGTTTTAGTAATAGCTATTAAAAATATAAAACTATTAACTCTATTCGTTGCTAACTTTTTTCTAGTAATTCTTACAGATTTTCTTGTAAAAGACTAAGATTACTAAAATTTTTTTAGTAATTACAGTGATCACTAAAGTTTTTTTAGTAGGTCGACCCTTTTTTTTACAGTGCACTGACCGTAAAATAGCGTTATATTTTTTAGTGCCTCAGCATTTTAAATATAGACGTAATTTAAGTAAAATTTGAATTAATCAGACAAAACTATGCAACAGTTATATATTTTTAATTTCAAATGTTCAGTTGAGTAGTTTTTGTGTTGTTATATGCGGACGGATCAAAACGAGGACTGTATGTTCTACGTTTTTACATAATTACGAACGCAATTAAGAACCGAAGAATGAAAAAGAAAAGCGGGTGGCAAAAAATAATGTATATTGATTAACCTATGTTTCAGGCAAGATTCGGGGAAATTTTTAAGTACTCCTGCAGTATGCTGAACAGTGGACGGAGATATTGTGATTTCATTATTAATGAAATATTAGGTTTAGTGGTCCTTTTCCGAAATTTTAAATGCAAAATATTGGAAATACCCATGAGTCCAACTTTGTAACTTAAATTATCAATTTTCTTTATATGCTTTTAGCTAAACCATTTTTTGTAATTTCCACTATTATCGATACTATGCCCACTTACCGCCAAGGGTAGACGTATCCCCAGGTTATGGTAGCGGCTGTTTTAATAGACATATCCCAACAGCAGAACTTCCTAAACCATTTATTTTTTTAAAAACTTTTACCTAAGTACATTACCAATTTGATAGATCCTATAGATGGCTATAATCACTGAAAAAGTTTCTATGCTTTAATTCGATTGCATTTTTAGCTTAATTGAACGTTTCTAATTGCACAATTTCCAGCACGAAGGTATTAATGACGTTTTTACCTGCACTGTTAAAAAAAAGAAAAAAATCCGTTACATTTTTCCGTTAACAGCAGCGTTTCCAGTAGTTTTTGCCATAAAAATTTCGGTAAAATGATATGCAATAAAAAAAAAATTACCTCTAGCTTTACTGCAATTTTTTATGTATAAGCTTCTGTTAACATTGATGCCAACAGTTTTACCATTACTATAATGGATATTTTTTATTATTATTAATTTTTTTTTTTTTACAATGCGCAATTTTTTTGTAGCATACACACTATTTGCGTCATTACTATTTTGCAGAAATATTTTTTTTTGTTTATAAATAGATTTTTCAGCAATTCATAATTTCTAGCATATGATTGTCGAATTATTTTCTAAAAAGACACATAAAAAACATTTTATGGTCTAAATTTGCATGAATCGTCATACTTTTTATAAATTTTCAACTTTGTCGAAAAATTATTTTATAAATTTTCATAAATATATTCATAAATTATCAATTTTGTCTGGACCTTTATTTTATCTTATTTATTTTTATTTATTTATTTATTTTAAGAAACAATAACGTGAAAATGTTAAAAATGCTTAAAATTTAAAATATCGAGAAGTATTATTAATAATTGCAGAAATGTATTAAATTTGTTACAGCAGATGGATAATTTTTTTCCAAAAATATCATAAGATCCGAAGGATCACATAAAAAGTTAATATTGTAACTCTTTTCTGAAGTAAGAACTTTTTTGTATGATGATTATGATCAGCATTCGAAATGTTTTTGAAATTAGAAGTATTCTACATTTCGCAATTTTTTAATTACCTCATGGTCAGTGATGTCAAATGAAGGCCTATGTCCTTTATAACTTATATTAATATTATGACGTCATTTTCTAAACGAACTTGCTTGTATTTCAAAGCACAAAGAATAAGCTATATAATCGTCATAAACTTTGAAAAATTATGATAGCATTTATTAAAATGAAGTATAGTTTCAAAAAAAGGCCGATAAAATAGAAAGATAGCAAAAGTTTTATCAGTTCAAAAATTTGCGAAAGTATCACATTTGTAGAAGATCATAAAAAATTTAGTGACTTTAGGAACATATTTTAATAACATCATACTGAATCAAAAAAATATGAAAAATGAATAACAAATTCTAAACATTTAGAATAAATCTGTAGTCAATTTTAATATAAGAAAAACTATTTCCTCACCCTCTGTCAAGTAAAAATAAACAAATAAATTAAAAAAAAGGGGAAAGAAATAAAATTTTCTATGATTTTAACATCATTTTTGCTAGTTTCAATACTAAAAGTAAAAAGTGTAATGATAAAATTTTGAATAGTTGCAAAAATCATCAGTATTTAACACATACATACAGGCCCGTAGCCAAGATTTTCTTTCGGGAGGGGCTCAATTTTGGAATTTTTTCTATTCTCACAAAAGTAATTTGTATAATTTTCAGCAAGCATTTTTTAAATAATCGAAGCTTAACCTAATGTGTGTTCCTGCATAGGATACTTGTTAACTATGTCAAATATTGTTACTTCACATTTAGTTTTTTCAATTTCTGTTGCAATTTTTAACTTTTAAGAGCATTTCCAGTTTCCGGACCGGTTCGGAAACCGGAAAGTTTTTAGGAAAAAACTTCCACGAAACTTAAAAAACTCAAACTAACAATGTTTAAGATGAACCTCAATATTAAAATGTAAACAAGTAATATATATCGATTTAAAACATAGGATTGATATTAATATGCGAGAATATGACATTACGAGTTCGAGGTCTTGAAACTAGTGATCGACAAATGAAATTAATTACATACATTATTTTTTCCAAAGAAATATTGTTACAGTCATATGTAATCATAAAAATTACCGTAATTTCGGGTGTATAAGCCGCGGATCAAACAATTCTTTTTTGGACCCAGAAAACTTATTTAGTGATTGAAGACAAATATTTACGGCGATCTAACTAGTTATATTTGTTTCTTAAAAAATTCTGGGTCGAAAAAGAATTGTTTAATCTGCGGCTTATACACCCGAAATTACGGTATGTTTGTATTTCATATTCTCTGATTATAATAATTATATATGATACTCTTGGTACAATGAATTTACTTGTGCAACAGAAGCAATCATCACAATTTCTTCTTAGCCACGATCTGATTAACTTAAGATCTACTGTAATGTCCAAATGAATGGAAATCATTGGAAAGCTACTCAGTTTGTCATCGAGCATAACGCTTCGAGTCAAAGATTTAATTATCTTCTTTGTCGAAAAAGATCTTTCAGCACTGACTGTCAAAGATCTGTCAAACCAAACCTGGTCCTGTCAAACCTGGTCTTCAACCAAAACTGTCAGCAAGTGTTTGATATTATCTTAATGCGTCACATTCCAGTACTAAAACTTTTAGGACCTCTGTGTTGGTGTCAACATTAGCAATTTGTTTGCACCCTAATTCCTATTCAGTTTTCACTTGTTATATTGACACTTTATCCTTGAAATATTGCGTCAGAATCTCTAATTTGCTTGCTTTTTCCAGTGAAGCATATCCTGGAAGATGTAACTGGGACTGGGAATCTCTTAGAATGTCTTCATTCGAAATGAATCGATAATTTAAATTTTGAATAAGACTTTCTACATTGAGAATTAAGACCATAATATTGTAATACTTGTCGGCGGATGTAATTTGAAGTTTTGTACCTTTTGTCTGTCTAAATGTTATTCTTGGGATCTTTATTTCAGTTTGGAAGATGTCTTCCCGAAGTTTTGATGCATGATAAAAATCTTACAAAAGATTTCTACTTCATTTTTCTGTATATTTATGTAAAACAATTAGGACATCTTTAAAATGGGTAAAAACCGATATCATATCATGATTTTTTTTTTTTTTTTTTTTTTTGAAGAACTTGCAGGTGACGGTGCCCGGGCAGGGTTCGAACCGGAGATCCCACGGTCAGTAAGCGAGCGTCTTATCCGTTTCTCTTAGCAATTGCTAGGAGGGGGGTACTGCAGCAGCTGCCTGATTTTCCATATAGCAAACTTTAGCTACTCAATCAACCGATAGATGGCAGCACGCCACACCTTTACCTAAGACACTTACCTGTGTGGCACCAGAGACTTTCCTGACATTCACTCACCTGCCGGCTCTGGTAATGATCCTACGACAGATCTCGATGTGCTGTAAATCATGACCAACTCTTCATGTTAATTTAATTTTATGTAAATATTTTGTTCAAATACAATATTGTGAAAAGTTACCCTTAGCAGTTTATTGTATTATCGAGTACATTCAATTATCTCACTGATTAAATGAGATTAAAAGCAGATTAATGGAGAGGCGTTTTACGGCCCCTCCAAACTTATTATGACTTTGTCAGATAGAAAACCTTCTGACAAACAGACAGGCTTATGAAAAAATCATTCTTTTCCCTGACTGCCAAAAAAAAACTCCAGCTGTTGTCGAAATCTTCCATGTGTTTTTCGAAATATTTTCAGAGCTAATACAAATGTAGACCAACAGGTATCCTTAAAAGTCTGCGAAGCTCGTCTTAGTGTCGCCCACATTCTGCCACGGGGAGGATCATCATCGTAGATCGTAAAGTGGCTATTTTGTTCTGCGCAAAATAAGATTGTTTCAAATATTAATCAAAAACCTGTTCTAATTTCTCCTTTTCCTGAAGCTCTTTAAAAACCCGACAATGAAAAAATCTTTTTCCTATTTTCCTGAAGAAATCTAAAATTTGTTAACTAAAATAACGTACGGTTTGTGATAATCTATACTGTTAAAAATCTTGTCCTAGTTTGAACCGAAGTTTGGTGCTCAGCAGCTGCCACCATAAGATGGTGAAAATCTCGTACCAACATTTAGAGCTTCCTATTTCAACCTCGTTCCAACTATTGGAACTATATGCTTCAACAGGAGCTCGAAATATTGGTTCAAGATTTCACCATCTTACAATAGCAGCTATTGAGCATCAAACTTCGGTTCAAACTAGGACAAGATTTTTAACAGTGTAATTGTATATGTTTCAAGAAAACATTCAGCCTTTTTCCAATGACTGAAACATGTAGAAAATAGTCTTCCTAACTTTTTGTGATCTTTCTTATGCCGTATGCGTATTATACTTAATTTTTCTTTGTCAACTTAATAATCAAAATTACACTTGATCGAATTTTACTCCGCCTAAAGAGAGTAAAAATTACTTTTTAAAAAGAATTTATATTTTTAGTGATACATCCCTATTAAAAAAACAATATATCCAAATAAACGATATAATGAAGGATTACCGTAACTGTAATTGAATAAATGGATATTATTACAGCTAAAAATGCAATTGATTTTAATGAAATGGAAGATAAAAACAAACAAAACTTATAATAAAATAATAAAAATCACAGAAATAATTTTGTAACGTATTCTCAAACTTTCGGGAGGGGCTTCAGCCCCCTTAGCCCCCTCCCTGGCTACGTGCCTGCATACATACAGTTCAGAAATATACATACGTTATTTTACGGGTGGCTTCTGTAACGGAAACTTATTTTCGAGCGACGACACTTTAATTGTTGGGTGAAAGAAATAGCGTATCGGAGATTTAAAATATATATATATGTTACAGGCCAAACCCGATTTTAGGCCAAACTAGATTGGCCTAGGCCAAACCGGTCTATCCTAACGCCCATCGGATAAACTAGTTTTTCCTAGGCCAAACCGGTCTATCCTAACGCTCATCGGATAAACTAGTTTTTCCTAGGCCAAACCGGTTTATCCTAACGCCCATCGGATAAACTAGTTTTTCCTAGGCCAAACTAGTCTATCCTAAGGCCCATAGTACAAACTAGATTTTCCTAGGCCAAACTAGTTAGGCCTAACTCTTATAGGATAAACTGATTTAGACTGATGTTTACTGGTCTGAACTAGTTTATCCTAGGCCAATTCAATTTGGCTTGATTTTATTGAATTCAATGACCGTCTCAACGCCAACATTCTTGTTTGTCCTAGGCTGATCTAGTTTATCCTAGGCCAATGTAGTTTTACATGTTTTTAGCTCACGGGCGTCAAAGCCAGAGAAATAATGGGCTCACAGGTTCTGTATGTATGTATGTACACATGTTTGTACGCATGTGCGTACGTATGTAAGTAATGCGATAATTCTTGATAGAGATATCCGATTTGGTTCAAATTTTGGATGTAGGTTCATTTTGTTAAGATACGTTTCTGATTAATTTTGGGAATTCATTGGATAGGAACAAATGGTAATAGGAATAAATATGTGTGTACGTACGTATGTGCGTAACGCGATAACTCTTGATAGAAATAATGTAATTTGACATGTTTTTAACTAATAAAGCTACTAAAGCCTGAGAACTAATGTGTCCGTAGGTTCTGTATCTATGTATGTACGTAAGTGCGTAACGCAATTGTTCTTGATAGAAATAATCAATTTGCATCAAACTTTCAATATAGGTTTATTCTTATAAGGAACTTTTTTCATTACTTTTGGAGGTTATTAGAGAAGAATAAGTGGAAAGGGGGACGGGAGGCTGATTCGCCCCTTCCCTTAATTCAAATAATTGGCTTTCCATGCATTATTAGCATATTTTAGATACAGGAGCATTCTCTTGAGGGGCCTCCATGATTAGTTGTGAGTGTTCATTGTTTAAGTATAAAGAGAGGAGGGAATAGGAGTTAAGGCCCGTTATTTATGTAAATGCCTTTTTTCACGCAGAATTTTCTGATTTGCTTCAAATTTTCGAAATAAATTCAAACTTATAAAGCGCTTCCCTAATTAGTTTTGGGGGTTATTTGAATAAAAACAACGAGAATTACGGGGGGATCCCGCCTAATTTTGGCAAATGTGTTTTTCATGCAGAATTAACCGATTTGCTGCAAATCTTGGATTTGTTCATTCTAATGAAGCGCTTCACTGATTAATTTTCATGGGTCTTCGGTTAAATATAAGGAGGAAACTTACAATTCATTTATTTCCTTAAATTAGATAGATTGGGTATAATTCAGAAT
The DNA here is from genome assembly GCA_964019185.1 of Maratus speculifer. NCBI lineage: Eukaryota > Metazoa > Arthropoda > Arachnida > Araneae > Salticidae > Maratus > Maratus speculifer. Next base: position 20,970,715 of record OZ025298.1, read on the forward strand.
TATCTAATTTGCTTAAAATTTTGGACATGAATTCATTTGATCATGTGCTTCTTTAATTAATTTGAGTTTTTCTTTTGTTTAAGTATAATGGGGCAGTGGACGTTTTATCGCCTTCCTTAAATTAGATAAATAGGTTTTTATCCAAATTTATCCGATTTGCCGTAAATTTTGAATATAGTTTTTTAAGGCGAATACCTGAATTGTTTTGAGTTGTTTAATGATTAAGTATAAAGGGATGAATAGGGGATTACCCTCCTTAAATCAGATGAATAGTTTTTTGAGCAGATTTATCTGATTTGCTTCAAATTTTGGATAATTGTTTAACTTTATAAAGCGTATCTGTCTTTAGTTTTGGAGGTTCAATGGTTAAGTATAATCGGAGGAAATAGGAAAATGTAATCCAACTTACTTTATTTTTTCAGGGTGTTATTCTTTAAAACAATAAGGCTGTAATACACAATTAATGTGAATAGCCTGTGAATGCAAAGCTATCACTTTAATTGGGCAATATTATTTTTAATATTGATCCCGACTACTGCTCCACAACTAACCTTGTGCAAAGTGGTTTTGTTATCAACTTTATATAATATATTTTATTCGAAGGGTTGTAGAATATTGTCAGAGGTTTGCACGGACTGGAATTTCCAGGCCAGGGCCCGCCTGACCGGGCCGCCAGGCCTCTAAATTATGTTGTGTTACCTACATTGCCCTTTCTTTTAGAGTTGTGGATTTTTATTTTTTAAGTCTAAATTTTAGACTTAAACAATAAACATCCGCAACTAATCACGGAGGCGCCTTGTCACAATGATCCTATGTATAAAATTTAAAATGAAAACTGATAATTCTGCATGATAAATCCATTTCTCTAAGTTAAAGGTGGGGGATTAGCCTCCCGTTCGCCCCTCTTTAGTCCTATCCAATGAATTCCCAAAATTAATCAGAAAAGTACCTTATCAGAATGAACCCACATCCAAAATTTGAACCAAATCGGATATCTCTATCAAAAGTTATCGCGTTACGTACATAAGTACGCACATTCGTACATACATGCGTACATACATGCGTACATACATACATACAGAACCTGTGAGCCCATTATTTCTCTGGCTTTGACGCCCGTGAGCTAAAAACATGTAAAACTACAAGGGCCTAGGATAAACTAGATCAGCCTAGGACAAACAAGAATGTTGGCGTTGAGGCGGTCATTGAATTCAATAAAATCAAGCCAAATTGAATTGGCCAAGGATAAACTAGTTCAGACCAGTAAACAGAAGTCTAAACTAGTTTATCCTATAAGAGTTAGGCCAAACTAGTTTGGCCTAGGAAAATCTAGTTTGTACTATGGGCCTTAGGATAGACTAGTTTGGCATAGTGAAAACTAGTTTATCCGATGGGCGTTAGGATAGACCGGTTTGGCCTAGGAAAAACTAGTTTATCCGATGGGCGTTAGGATAGACCGGTTTGGCCTAGGCCAATCTAGTTTGGCCTAAAATCGGGTTTGGCCTGTAACATATATATATGACTGTTGCAAATGAGAATGAAGGTGGGTTGTATCCAAGTAACACTGAAATTGATACAATCAAACACGATATAAATTACTGTTTGTGAGTATTCAATACGGTATAAAGAATTAGATCTTTTAGGAGTTAAAAATAAAATAAAACAAGCAAAGGAACTTTCATTTTTATGAACATTATAAACCTTCTATTTTGAGTGTTTTTTTTAAATAATATTTATGTATTTTCAATTCTTTTTTTTTATTTTTATTTTTATTTTTTATGTGTCAATACTTTAATTGCAGGCGAAAGTTACAGCGTATAATAATTATTGTGATATAATAATGATGTGTGATAACGTGACGTGTAAATTATTGTGATACATTACTGGATGATAATTATTGTGACACGACAGAGAGTGAAGGTGGGTTGTATCCAAGTGACACTGAAGTTGATGTATTCAAATGAGACACAAACTATTGTCAGAATATGTGCATTCAGTTCGGTACAAAAAAATAGGCACTTTTCAATTAAAATGTGACGCGTTTAGGGACATTCATTTTTCTTAAAGTTATAAGCATTTTACTTTTAGCGCTCTTTAAGGGAGAGCCCGATACATATTTGAAAAATATTTTTATTTATTGTGTTAAAATTTTGAATTTCGTTATGATAAGTAACCATAAAAAAATTTTCAACAAAATCACATAATAAAAATTCTCAGATTTTTTTTTTATTTAAAATGTATAAAATTGTTGGGATAGTTTAAAATTGTTATAATTTAAAATATTGTTTGTGGAATTTATTATTATTATTATTTTTATATTTAAATAAACCGCTGTACCTAAATATGAATTTTGATTCAGCATTTTCAAAAAAATTAACTTCTTTAAAAAAACAAAAATTTGGAGAAAAAAATTATATGACTTTTCATAAAAAAGTCACATTTTCATAAGTAAATACATTTTTTCAAAAGCTAAATCAAAATAAAGTAAACAGTCAAAAAAGGCATGCATTAAAATAGCAAATAAAGCCTTTGTGCAAAAAGGTTTAAAGATCGAAAAGCAACGATTATAAATTCACAAATAATGCATGAAAATGTAGCAAACAGCTGTTTCGAATCTGCTATCAAGGTTCTTCATCAGTGCAAAACTCACCGATCTAGAAAAACAAAACTCAGTTTTGCTTTTTATTTTTTATGCTCAAAATATTTCTACAAACAAACAAATAAATATTTTTTAGCAAAATTATTGATAAAAATATTTCCGAAATTTCAGAATATATATATCGCTGTTTCAAGTAACAAATTAAATAAATGTATAATAATATAAATATTATTTAGTATAAAAAATAATCTCATAATTATCTCTTATAAGAAGCTTGCTTTAATAACAATTATCATTAATTCTTGATCTTAAACCGAAAATCTCTGCGCTTAGTTTAATATGAAACACAAACATAAAAGATGTATTACTTTTTCCTTTCCTTTTAATTGAAGATATTCTTATATTTTCTATCAGTTTAACTAAAATTTTATATTAGAAGTATTCCAATTCACATATTATTTTTAATTTTCTGACAGAAATTTGTGTAACAGGGATTAACTTTCGATATTTCGTAATAGTAAAGTTATGTTCTTATATGTTCTTATTATGTTATATTGTCCATCGTACTTAGAACATATTTTTAGTAATGGGAGTAAGCATGTGTACAACTTGTTTTTTTAGGCAAAGGTATTGAACATAAAATAGGTAAAGAAAAACGTAATGGAGTAAATTAATATTATTTGTACATTACGTCTTTAGAAGTTTATTTCGTTATCAATTTCTTTTTCAAAGAAATGACTACATGAAATTGCACTTAAGTGGTCGTTCTACCTAAAAAATATGTGTGGCACTCGGGTACTGCCGCGGTAAAGCTATTGCATAGCATTTTTTATCAACTTATGCAAAAATACCGCGTCAATGTCTGCTGAAGTCTATCGAAGGATACCGTGCCGAAGTCTGCCAAACTGAAACGTCGTTAGCCGGAGTAATAGGATTTTTTCTCGTTACGGAATTCCTAGATTCGGTCGCCGTGCTCAAAGCCCGCGATAAAAGCTATGCAACAGCTTAATAAATTACCAAACAAGATTTGGTCGCGCTACCAAAATTAGATCGAGAGTTATAAGCATTTTAAATTTTTCGACCCTCACCGTGGGGGGTCTCCAGTCACCAAAAATTAACAGTCTCATATTTAATTACCAAACAAAATTTGGCCGCGCTACGAAAATTAGATTGTGAGTTATAAGCATTTTAAATTTTTTGACCCTCACCGAGGGGGGGGGTCTAATGTCCCCAAAAATTAACACTATCTCATAATAAATTACCAAACAAAATTTGGCCGCGCTACGAAAATTAGATCGCGAGTTATGAGCATTTTAAATTTTTCGATCCTCACCGTGTGGGGTCTCCTGTCACCAGAAATTAACACTGTCTCATAATAAATTACCAAACAAAATTTGGCCGCGCTACGAAAATTAGATCGCGAGTTATAAGCATTTTAATTTTTTCGACCCTCACCGTGGGGAGTCTCCTGTCACCATAAATTAACAGTCTCATATTAAATTATCAAACAAAATTTGGCCGCGCTACGAAAATTAGATCGTGAGTTATAAGCATTTTAAATTTTTTGACCCTCACCGTGGGGGGGGGTCTAATGTCCCCAAAAATTAACACTATCTCATAATAAATTACCAAACAAAATTTGGCCGCGCTACGAAAAATAGATCGCGAGTTATAAGCATTTCAAATTTTTCGAACTTCACCGTGGGGGGTTTCCTGTCACCAAAAATTAACAATCTCATATTAAATTACCAAACAAAATTTGGCCGCGCTACGAAAACTAGATCGTGCGTTTAAGCATTTTAAATTTTTTGACCCTCACCGTGGGGGTCTAATGTCCCCAAAAATTAACACTGCCTCATAATAAATTACCAAACAAAATTTGGCCGCGCTACGAAAATTAGATTGCGAGTTATAAGCATTTTAAATTTTTCCACCGTTACCGTGGGGGGTCCAACGTCCCCAAAAATTAACACTGCCTCATAATAAATTACCAAACAATATTTTGCCAAGCTACCAAAATTAGATCGCGAGTTATAAGCATTTTTAATTTTTCGACCCTCACCGTGGGGTGTCTTCTGTCACCAACAATTAACAATGTCTCATAATAAATTACCAAACAAAATTTGTCCGCGCTACGAAAATTAGATCGCGAGTTATGAGCATTTTAAATTTTTCGATCCTCACCGTGTGGGGTCTCCTGTCACCAAAAATTAACAATCTCATATTAAATTACCAAACAAAATTTGGCCGCGCTACGAAAATTAGATCTCGAGTTATGAGCATTTTAAATTTTTCGATCCTCACCGTGTGGGGTCTCCTGTCACCAGAAATTAACACTGTCTCATAATAAATTACCAAACAAAATTTGGCCGCGCTACGAAAATTAGATCGCGAGTTATAAGCATTTTAATTTTTTCGACCCTCACCGTGGGGAGTCTCCAGTCACCATAAATTAACAGTCTCATATTAAATTACCAAACAAAATTTGGCCGCGCTACGAAAATTAGATCGTGAGTTATAAGCATTTTAAATTTTTTGACCCTCACCGTGGGGGGGTCTAATGTCCCCAAAAATTAACACTATCTCATAATAAATTACCAAACAAAATTTGGCCGCGCTACGAAAAATAGATCGCGAGTTATAAGCATTTCAAATTTTTCGAACTTCACCGTGGGGGGTTTCCTGTCACCAAAAATTAACAATCTCATATTAAATTACCAAACAAAATTTGGCCGCGCTACGAAAACTAGATCGTGCGTTTAAGCATTTTAAATTTTTTGACCCTCACCGTGGGGGTCTAATGTCCCCAAAAATTAACACTGCCTCATAATAAATTACCAAACAAAATTTGGCCGCGCTACGAAAATTAGATTGCGAGTTATAAGCATTTTAAATTTTTCCACCGTTACCATGGGGGGTCCAACGTCCCCAAAAATTAACACTGCCTCATAATAAATTACCAAACAATATTTTGCCAAGCTACCAAAATTAGATCGCGAGTTATAAGCATTTTTAATTTTTCGACCCTCACCGTGGGGTGTCTTCTGTCACCAACAATTAACAATGTCTCATAATAAATTACCAAACAAAATTTGGCCGCGCTACGAAAATTAGATCGCGAGTTATGAGCATTTTAAATTTTTCGATCCTCACCGTGTGGGGTCTCCTGTCACCAGAAATTAACACTGTCTCATAATAAATTACCAAACAAAATTTGGCCGCGCTACGAAAATTAGATCGCGAGTTATAAGCATTTTAATTTTTTCGACCCTCACCGTGGGGAGTCTCCTGTCACCATAAATTAACAGTCTCATATTAAATTACCAAACAAAATTTGGCCGCGCTACGAAAATTAGATCGTGAGTTATAAGCATTTTAAATTTTTTGACCCTCACCGTGGGGGGGTCTAATGTCCCCAAAAATTAACACTATCTCATAATAAATTACCAAACAAAATTTGGCCGCGCTACGAAAAATAGATCGCGAGTTATAAGCATTTCAAATTTTTCGAACTTCACCGTGGGGGGTTTCCTGTCACCAAAAATTAACAATCTCATATTAAATTACCAAACAAAATTTGGCCGCGCTACGAAAACTAGATCGTGCGTTTAAGCATTTTAAATTTTTTGACCCTCACCGTGGGGGTCTAATGTCCCCAAAAATTAACACTGCCTCATAATAAATTACCAAACAAAATTTGGCCGCGCTACGAAAATTAGATTGCGAGTTATAAGCATTTTAAATTTTTCCACCGTTACCGTGGGGGGTCCAACGTCCCCAAAAATTAACACTGCCTCATAATAAATTACCAAACAATATTTTGCCAAGCTACCAAAATTAGATCGCGAGTTATAAGCATTTTTAATTTTTCGACCCTCACCGTGGGGTGTCTTCTGTCACCAACAATTAACAATGTCTCATAATAAATTACCAAACAAAATTTGTCCGCGCTACGAAAATTAGATCGCGAGTTATGAGCATTTTAAATTTTTCGATCCTCACCGTGTGGGGTCTCCTGTCACCAAAAATTAACAATCTCATATTAAATTACCAAACAAAATTTGGCCGCGCTACGAAAATTAGGTCGTGCGTTATAAGAATTTTAAATTTTTTGACCCTCACCGTGGGGGGTCTAATGTCCCCAAAAATTAACACTGCCTCATAATAAATTACCAAACAAAATTTGGCCGCGCTACGAAAATTAGATTGCGAGTTATAAGCAATAAGCATTTTAATTTTTTCCACCCTCAACGTGGGGGGTCTAATGTCCCCAAAAAATTAACACTGCCTCATAATAAATTACCAAATAAAATTTGGCCGCGCTATGAAAATTAGATCGCGAGTTATAAGCATTTTAAAGTTTTCGACCCTCACCGTGGGGGGTCTGCTGTCACCAAAAATTAACACTGTCTTATAATAAATTACCAAACAATATTTTGCGAAGCTACCAAAATTAGATCGCGAGTTAAAAGCATTTTTAATTTTTCGACCCTCACCGTGCGGTGTCTTCTGTCACCAACAATTAGCAATGTCTCATAATAAATTACCAAACAAAATTTGGTCGTTCTACGGAAATTAGATCGCGAGTTATGAGCATTTTAAATTTTTCGATCCTCACCGTGTGGGGTCTCCTGTCACCAAAAATTAACACTGTCTCATAATAAATTACCAAACAAGTTTGGCCGCGCTACGAAAATTAGATTGCAGTTATAAGCATTTTAAATTTTTCGACCCTCACCGTGGGGTGTCTCCTGTCACCAGAAATTAACAATGTCTCATAATAAATTAGGAAACAATGTTTGGCCGCGCTACGAAAGTTAGATCGCGAGTTATAAGCATTTTAAATTTTTCGACCCTCACGGTGGGGGGAGGGGTCTCCCGTCACCAAAATAAATAAGACCACCAAATTAAACACTGTCTCATAATAAATTACCAAACAAAATTTGGCCGCGCTGTGAAAATTAGATCATAAGAAATATAAGTTTGAGACTTGATATCCTAATATCTGAAAAATACAGCGTCAATGTCAGCCGAAGTCTACCGAAGGACACCGTCCCGAAGTTTTCCGAACGGAAACGAAGTTAGCCGAGAGTTAGGTTTTTTTCGTTACGGATGTGTTAGGATTTTTCGCGTTACGGAATTTTTGGATTCGGTCACCGCGCTCAAAGCCCGCGATAAAAGCTATGCAATAGCTTAAAAATCCCAAATAATTAGTGCTTTTATGAACCTCCTATGCTATTTCTTTCAGACAAGCTAAAAAGTGTCGTGTCAAAAATTGTGGCTCACTTTTTCATTATCTGGCCGTTAAAACGAGACATTCATACAATCCATATATTAAAAAGACCTGACCGTTTTTTTAGTCATCAGCCCTTAATTTTCTACTCAACCGATTTTGATAATTATTTTTTAATGAAAGATATTTATTTGTAGTTGTGCCCATTTTAACTATTTTTTAATTCGTTTCCACTCGTTTTATTGTTTAAATATCCTTTTCTCAGAGTCTATAAAAAAGCGTTTAAACTAAAGAAAAAAATCCGTTTTTGTTGAATCTAGTCTATGAAGAACTAACACGTCAGATTGTATCTCTTTATTATTCCACAGTTCCAATGTCTCAGAAAGAAAATGATAATCAATTGGGTATTTCATGCCGTTCTGTTTGCTATTATATTGATAAACACATGAAAAATGAAGTTAGTTCATTGCATTCTAAAAGAGGTAGCCCTTCTAAAAGACCTCTATCATTTTTTTCGAATTCTGCAATGGCAGAATCTACATTCAACTTGTTTATTTATTTATTTATTGCAAAGATTAAACAATGAAGGAAATTATTGCATTAAGCGTAAATTTTTAAACACTCTACAAATCACTCAAAATACATTTAAAAAACTTCATTATCTAGGTTATAGGGTAAGTAAGATACCTGAGTAAACATTTTAAAAAAGGCTTAAGACATATAGTAACTGACTTGAGCAATAGCCGTCTATAGCCAAAAATAAATTCCAATTGTTTTGTACTACCCTGCCTTTGAAATACAGGTGGGTGTTTATTCATATATAAAGCAAAGATATCTTTATCAAGAACTATCACAGTATGATAAATTTCCAAATTCGGCAGTTTTAGCCATCCTTTTGAACATACAATTTGAATTGTTATTTAATCCTCTGTAGATTACCTTCTATCCTATATACATTCACTATTTGTGCGAAACTTATTTTTACGCTAAAACAGATTTAAATGCACTAGAACTCATTTTTTTAATTATTATCCATAGATAGTCTTTTATCCAATTCTTTGCATGTCCTTGTATACCATTTTATCTATGTAATACAATCATATCTTTGTGTTCGAATGTTAGAAGCATAAAAATGCAAAAACCTTTTAAAAATCATCTTTAAGAAATTTATGCTTACATTCAGCAATCAATATAAATTATTTTGTGTATCCTTTATTCTATCAATTGTATATATGCAGGCCACATATTATGAAAACACTTATTTAAACTTAAATACGTTTACCAAAACTAAAAAACTAGAGTCAACAATCTACTGAAACGAATTAATTCGCACACAGTATAGTGTTTAAAAAAAATTTGATAGAGTTTCTGTAAATGTTATGAATTTCATATTTTACAGAAAGTATTTTGCATTACAACTTAGAAACGTTCATGATTTTTATAGTATATGAAATACCTCAACATGTTTAAAATTCGCCTCAAAAATTTTTCGTTTAATACCATTGTTATAAATCAAAATTGCAAAAAGTCGTTACCTAATAGGTAATGATTTTTAATGTATGTGTGTGTACGATTTCTAAATGATAAATAGTAAACTTTGCATTATATCCTCTGCAAAAAATTATTTTATAACAGTTTATTTAAGCATATATATTTTACTATGTTTAAAAGAGTATAATAGCATTAAAAAAGTGCTTGAAACGGTTTACTATTATTAGCCGTAATGTAATATATTTTTTATTATTGTTGTAAATGTTACAAACATTATTTTTATAATTTATCGTACTATCGCAAAAATGTTTAGCGAAAGCAAATTTCAAAGCATTCTGAGTATATTTTTCAGCTGTAAAGCACGGACACAAAAACGGACAATCCGTAACATTAAACATATTTTATCTATGGTTGATAAAGTTAAAAAGTAGTTGATGCAATTTTCTGTAACCATTTTTTTCATTTCAATCAAAAACTACAAAATAAGCAATTCCAATAAGATAAATTTTAAACCTAATATTAATTATACATATGTATAATTATTATTAATTATACATATTTAAGTTTCTAGTAAATCACGAATGCCGTTCTGTTCTAATTAAATTCTCTATAGTTCTAATTGTATTCTGTTCATAAGCTTGGAATCGTTTTTCTGCGTAAAGATGTAAATATGCAATATACTTTTCATTTATATCCTGATATACTAGAATTACAGAGATTATATATAGATTTTTGTATACAAAGCAATCAGAATATTAAATTTTTCCAGGTAATGATAACTATTAATTAATTTCAAAGTACTTTTATGTTATCCGATTTCAGTCAATAAATCGTCAAATAAACGTTACCCTGATAATAAATAACGTGTTACAAAAAACAATGGAGTTACGTATGTGCTTAACCATTCATTCTAAAGTATGGAAAATAGCATGAAATATGTGATTGCAAAATGTTTTAAGAAAAACATATTTATTTAAACGCAATGTTATAAATACAATCTTTATTTAATAACATATTGTTTTTAATTCCAACAATAATTATTATGTAAATATATTTAATTTTCTGGAAAATTTTATATACTTTTTTATGATTATCTCTTCTCTTAAAAATAGTTCAATCAAAAAAAATGTTAAAGATTAAAAAGATTATAATAATCCGTCTTTAAAAAATTGTTTTAATTGATATCTTTAATTAAATATTAAGTTGATCGGTTATTAACATTTATGCGAAATTGTATTTTTTAAAATAAAATTCACAATTGAATGCATGAAGGCATTTGAATATCATATTATTGATTAATTAGTTTGCTATTGTTATATTTTAAGACATAAACTAGAAAGTTTCTTTCAAAATTATCAACAAAGCTATATCTTTTTTAATGCGCATTTAAATGAAACTTTAAAATGTTTCTTTTGTTTACTTTTTATAATTTTTTAATATAGGGTATTTTAATTAACATCCTAAAATTTTACATTGAATTGGTGTAATATAAATACCCTTGATATTTCTTTTCAAAATCTTAAATATAAATTTATATTAAGGCATACTAACCATATTTTGATATTTTTCATTCGTAAACGTGAATATAATTGTATATAAAATATAATTGTATATAGAATATAATTGTATCAACATACTTTAATTTATTACTAAAAGTGCTAATTTTTAATTGTTTTTTAAATACGATTTTTACTCTAGTCTCAGGAAATAATAAATCGGTTATAAAAGTAATGGTTCAGACGCAATGGTGACAATCTCTGATCCTACACAAGCTATAGCTCTTTTTTGCGGTACCACGACCCTTTAGTTTTGGTAGGAATAGCAAACGTTCTAAAAAATCCTTTAAGAACTTTCTAAATCACGTTACTGTGGGATATTAGGTAATTATTCAAAGCCGATTTTAAAATTAATTTTAGCAAACTACTGGTAACTGTTCCTTTTTAAGTATAGGCATTTGATATTAGTGTCACTACACTTGAGATTCTAGTTTCATAGACATGAGGCTTGAAACTGAACATTATGGTTGATTTTCAGATGTAAATGTGAACTAAGAAGAGGTTTTCTGGAAAGTCCAATGCTTCAAATGAAGACTGAAACGAGCGCATGAATTGAGCTTAGAATTTTCAAAATGTCTTCTAAAATTTTCTTTATTTACATTGCAAATTCATAAAAAACTGTTAGAACATTAACTGAACATAATAATTAACATTTTTAACTAAAATCGTTTTTGATAATATAATCTTGCTAATATGTTGCGAATGTCTTGTGCCAAGAAAAAGATTGTACAAAAATATTTTAAAATTCTTTCCGGAAATACAGTTAATGATATTTTAGTCAATTCACTTAGTAATTTCCTACAACTTTTATTCTAAAATACAAACTGCCTTTTATTTCTTTTTTTTGTGTAATTATAAAGGTATCTTGTAGAATGTGTTTTACATGTATTTTTTACAGCGTTCTAAATAGTGTGGTGTTTGCGTAGTTTTTTTTCCAACCACCTTCGTCGTTCCAAGGCCAAGCTCGCACTCTGATTAGTTGTTGCTCTCGGCACTGTTTTCACGTAACTTGGCGATAATCATTCTTGGCGTAGCGATAGACGCTTCCGTCGAGTTTGATTTCCTTTCGAACCGAGTACGAAGTAAACCGAGTACAAAGTAAAAAGTTGTGTGTAAAAACTTTTAAAGAGTACAGCTTTCAGTAAGACACGTTCCATCCAATCCAATGCTACAAGAGAAAAGTTACTTTGTACTGGGTTCGGAAGGAAATCAAACTCCTCGTCGGAAGCATTTATTGCTATGCCAAGTATGATTATTACCAAGTTTCATGAAAACAGTGCCGAGAGCAACAACCAATCAGAGTACGAGCTTGGGCTTGGAACGACGAAGGTGGTTGGAAACAAATTACGCGTGGTGTTTCAATTGTGTTACTAATTTGGTTGCCAAGTGGTGTGCAGCACAACAAAATTGTAAGAAAATATTTTTATCAAAAGAATTTATAACTCTAGTTCAACACAATTACAACACCCTTTTTAGAACACAATTCTAAAAAGCAACGCTTTTTCAACGTATTAAGGACACCATCACCGCATAAAAAAAGATTTTGTGTAACATAATATGATGTTTTTTAATTAACAACACATTAATGTGTTGTAAATTTGATGACAAAAAAAAATAATCTTAAATGTGTTTGTTTGAATTTGCAGTATAAGATTTATTTTAATTTTCAATTTTGTCTTAGTATATCATGAAGTTAAGTCAAACTGTCGAATAATTAATAATTTTTTAGTTATTTTTAAATATATAATTTCTTGTGTTAAAAATTTGAAATTTAAATGTTACTAGACATACCTCAATTCTCACACGAACAACGCCGTGTTGTTTGATAGTATTAAATATGTTGGATAAAAATGCGAAAATGACTATAATAAATTAGTTATTAGGATATATTCAAGCAAATGCTCTTGTCCAGCTAGATCAATTTTTGATCCGCTCGCTAGCCAAAGCTATAAAATGATCATACTTTTACTCACTGTATTTTGTTACATTTAGGAAAATGTAATTTAGTTCATGAGTATTTATTGATCAATGATTTATATTTACATTTTTAATATTAGCATTGATATATTTATTTATGTTGTAACACCTCACATGCTTTTATAATAAGCACGCCTTTTATAGAAAGTGTTTTAAATAGAGATACTTTCATTCTAAATAACTGATTTCTTAAATATCTTTATATATATTCCCTTTACGCATGAATCATATGAAGGTTAGGAAAAACGATATACATTTATTTAACGAAACTACAAATTATTTTCATTTATTTTAATCAACATATTTGAAATATCAATGGTCTTTTTAGACAAAATTTTACACATGACTAAGCAAATAATTCAATGATATAAATTTATCAAGTTTTCTATTTCCATTGGAGTTTTGTATTGTTAAAATACCACTATGCTGAAAAGATGCTGCTTTATTAGATATGTTGCTATATTAGAAAATTCAGTGCAATTAAATAAATATTATATTATTTCCTATATATTTATTTTTAATTACAGCTTCATCACTTCAATGTTTTTGCTATATTTATTCATATATTTTTAAGAGACTGTGCATACTTGTACAAACATACGTATTCTATTCGATTTATTTCCAAATATATGTTACTTTTAAAAAACTGTAGACAAAAGATTAAACAAACTTATCGTACAGTGACAAAATGTGCGAGATAAAATCAAATATTTCCATTTCTTATAAGAAAAAAAAATCAGTTGAGTAATTAGCAACGTGTTTTAAGAATTGCTGAACAGAAACTTGTAAACAAATCTGTATATTTATTTGAACATATAATGACCAAAGGTTGTGAAAATGAAGCAAATATTTTCACTTCTTTGAAGAACATAAATTCTACTGATTAATTTACATCGCTTTCAAAGAAGACATTTCAAAAGAAAATAATTTTTTGGAGTTGCAAAATTAATATATTTTTAGATTACATTTCTTTTATATATGTATTTTTGTTATTCAGTCAAAGTTGTTACTTAGTGTATTCATTTCAATTCTAAGTTATAAAATTATTTTGATATCCCTAAATTTTTTTTCTGCGAACTTGTCTGAAGAAGATTTTTTTATTCATTTATTTAAAGTAATGTTATGCATATTTTTTTTCTTTCTAACATATTTTTAAATTAACTCTTTTCTTTTTTGTGTTGCAGTTTTTTTTTACATTTTTGATGATTTTAGCAAATTACCATTAAAATATACATTATCTTACGTATTTAGTTTTATATGTACGCATTTTTAATGCTATAATATATGAACGGATACTTCGAACTTAATGAATGTTTTTGTCGATGATAAGCTTATTTTAATTTATTCAAGAACTAAAATTTATGTATTTGTCTCTCTTTCTATTTTTACAGCTGTTTTTTGTCCTTACAGGCTGTAACTTTTACAACGAATGATGAAATGTAATTTTTTAATGTTCCGACGTTGAGATCCAGAATGTTACTTTGCATTGTAACCACATTGCAACCGACAAACAATATAAACTGGTCCTCAGAGTTTATAGAGTAACTCTATGACTTTAGGTCGCCGCAATGTTCATTAATTTTACGCAAAGTGTCCATTTTATACAATTGATAATTAAAATTATCAAGTTTTGTTTCTTCTAACAAGTTGAATGACGAATTAAAATTACTAAATATACATTGAAAATTCGTGAAGTACTTTTGAAACACTAATTGAACATAATAATTAATCCTTCTGGATAAAATCGCTTTTGACTGTGTTGTGCCAAATAAGAGATTTTGCAAAAAGTAGTATTAATTGCATCCCTCTTTTGCTCGTACGTCTTAACCCATTCGTGCCCACGACCTTTTGCGCAAATTTTATTCGGTTTGCACCACTATTTTTAAAAGAATTAAGTTTAGTTCATTAATTACGAAAATGTTTCAATTAAATAAAATAAAGAGTGTTGTTCTTTTTTACCGGTGTCAAAAACAGAGCTACATGCACCTTTTGAAGCGTCCCTAAGAAGGGACGCTAGGCACTAATTGGTTAAGGGAAACCTGTTTATGCCAATCATTGATTTGACCGCCCCACCAGTGGCCGAGAGGTTCTGACCTCTCAACTGGTAAACGGCAGGTGCTGGGTTCGAACCCAATCGCGGCCGTCGGCCTAACCGTTCGGAGTTTTCGTGGTTTTCTTCGAACCTTGCGTAAATACGGGTTAGGTTCCCTTAGAAAGACCCCCACGAAGGGCACTCCCCCCCTGGTCCTATATCCCTAGTGTAGATAATCGGACTACAAAAATAAATCAAACCATTGATTTGACCATATTCCGTCATCTTTATCCAAATCATGATTTATTATTCTCACACCAGTAAATTTTGCATTAGATAATCCGAACCCCTTTTTTAGGAAAAAAAATTCTATTTTAAGAAACCAGTAATAAGCAATTTAAAGTTCTGTATGACGTCTGAAAAATAGGCATTATTCGAAGGGGTTTTTTATGTTTTAATTTGAAAAATATTGATGTCGATGGTTTAAAAATTGCAAGAGAAGACAATTTACTTTTAAAATATATTTAAATATTCATTTTTAAATAATGTGTAATTTTAAAGACACCATGCCGAAAGAACTTTGAAAGTGTTTTGCATGTGTTTTTCAATAGTGTTCTAAAATGTGTGGATTTTACAATGCGTTGATAGTTGTGTGACAAAGTGTTGAGCAGCACAAAACTATTGTAAGAACAAATTTTAATTTACACTACTTACAACACTTTTTATCACAATTAATAATGCTATTATGAGAACACATTTCTAAATAGCAACCTTTTTTCAATATATAAAAAATACATTTCCATACAGTAACACTTTTGCAACATATTAAAAACGAAATTATAACACGAAAAATGTTTTGTATAACAAGTTTTCTAACTCACAACACATTACTTTACTGTTAATTTGGTGACCAAATTGTTCTAAAATGTATTTATTTTTCTATTTAAGAATTTGCAGTGTTCTCAAAAAAAAAAAAAAAAAAAAAAAAAAATCCCAATAGTTCAATTTCACAGCAATAAATTATTTGCTATGAAATTATTGATGAAAGTTATGTTTGTGTAATACTTCGTCCCGGTAAATATTGCAGACTCATATCTTTGTACGCCGTAGATTTCAATTTGTTTAAAAATTGGAAATCACCGAAGCTTACATAGATCTTTTTTCAGAGACATTAAAATAGATTAATGTATCATTGTTTATTGACTAGGGAAAAACAATTAATATTGGAAGTAATATAATTTGAAATAAATATGGTAAAATCTATCCATGATTTATTGTAAAAAATTCATTCCCGTGAAAACACAGACGCATTCTCAAGGTTTTTAATATTACGAATACTTCAACAGAAATTATGCGTCAATCAATAGGCCTAAAACTTTTACGCAATTCACTTCAGCTTATTTGAAATTTCAGAGATATTTTTCAATGAAAATTAAACCTAAGTCTAAGCAAATTATTGTCTGTTTCAGACATTGGAACATTAGTCTGTTAAAATTACAATATACTGACTAAAAGTGTATTAAAATGTCGTACATGGGAATTAAGTCAATGGTCATAATTTTTTACATATGATTTTAATTAAAAAATCAGTTCATTGATGTGAAGGCAGATCACACACGGAGCAGACAATTAGCAAAATGTTAAGAAACATTTCACTCTTTTACGAAACAAAAAACTTGTTTCGAGTTGTTAAACTAGAAATTGTCTTTTTTATGGTTTTGTTGTCTTGTCTGCTTAGTGCGTGAAGTGCCTCATTCTTGTCTATCACCTTATGTATCGGTCTTGTAAAAAACTTTTCCGGGTAACATCCGCAGTTGGTAAAGTATGTATTACTCAAACTAAGCGAAAAATTAAAAAAAAGTAATAAAAAATACACCTAGAAAGCATATAATTATCTTTTTTCATATTGACATATTTTTCCCCGCTCTGCGAAGACGATATTCTGATGACTTTTATTAGTAGAAATATTTTCGCAAAATATTTTTAAAAATCAAGACATCTATATATTTAAAACGCTAAGCATTTCTTTTCGACAGTCCGCGAGAGCAAACTACTGCATCGAGTCAGACTATGTCAATTCAACCAATTTTTTTCCCCATTTGTAACCCGACCGACTGGGATTTGGATGAATCTTTGTGTGTACACTAATTCTATCATGAAATGATTCCATCAGAAATTTTTCCTTCCCAGACCTCATAGTTTGTGAGATATGGGGGGATCTAATTCTTGGGTTTTTCTCAAATAGCACATTTCTGAGTCTGTATTTTGAGATTGCAGTCTTCAAAAAATTGTTTCTCTGGATCTAAAACATGAATCATCCTAAAAAAATCACCATAGTTATATAAAAAGATGCAGATTTTAATAAAAAAAATATTTTAAAAATTTACTTGTAATATTTAAAATAAAAAAAGTCAGCCAAATTTGAGAGTTATGCTTATTTTTCCAAATTTTTGTGACTTCACGAAAAAGGCTGTATACAAAGAGGCAAATTAAATTTCCTATTACTTTTTTTTTAAATAAAAGTTTACACTTTGTGCTTTCTATCTGTGAAATAAAAATGATGTCTTTCGCATGGCCTATGCAAAAAATTTTGGGTACTTTATAATTAGCCGGCTGCGTGTTTTATTTTTACATATGTACATAGTGAAATAATTTAAAAGCTCTTGGGTATAGTTCCTCCATGATTTGTCAGGCGTTTTGCGGTGTCTGTAGAAACACTGCTTTAATTTCCAACTGTTTAGTTTGTATCGTTTTAAATTAGAGTTTTCACGAAATCATAATTAACTGCATCATACGGGGATTCTCCATATAGCGTATTTGCAATTTCCACCGGTGAAACTGCTAATAAAGTGGTCTGGTGTAATAACGCCAGGCGGGGTAATAACGCCAAGTGCTAATATTATGCATAATTATGAAATAATCTGGTAAATGACACCCATGTGCTCTGCGCAAAAGGGTTTTGAATCATATAAATCACAAAAAACAGCTTCAAGTTAATTTGTTTCATTTTTAGGTCTTATTGTTTTTACAAGCAACTAAAATTAACGCTTGATCTAAAATTTGCGAGATATATTTTGTGATGTGAAGACTATTTTTTTATCCGGAAATACTTTGTTAATTACATAAATTTGTAGTACATTTCATGGACTTTCAAAATGTTGTTGAAGATTTTGGATATCTTCTCGAGATAATTTGGAATTTAAAATCTACAGCGCAATAACTATAGTTATTGTGCTGTGTAATAACACCAATCCTTGGCATTAATACCCCGGTTGATTCCCTACAGTAACCGAGCTACATCCTATATACTGATTCAAATAAACACAGTTAAAACTGTGCAATGATTCTATTATTTCTGTTTAAAAGGTCCTTTTTAAGCAAAAAGAAGCTCACGGTCTGTTATTCTTTTGCGCCATCCTCCCCCCCCCACACACACCATACCTTTTTTTTTCTTATACTTTGACAAAAAATTTAACATTTTCAATAGCTTAGAATGCAAATTGCCAATTTCTAAGTTTGTAGAGTTTGTATTTTTAGAATTGGGCAATCTACATGCAATTATTCCATCTTATTTCATAGTGTTGTTTGCATGGCGTTATAACCCATATAGGTGGGTAATAACGCCAAATAGCGTTGGCCACGAAATCACGCCATTACATTTTATGAATACATACCTGTTAAATTATTTTTTATATAGATAGTCAATGAGTTGCTGTATCAAATCATATATTTGTTTGAAAAATATAATCTAAAACTCAGCCGTGAAAATTGGTAGAACCTTAACCTGGCGTTATTACCCCTCGGGTACCTTAGATAAGCTACCCAATCCTTCATTGGTACTTGCGCCATTTTTGCTCTTCTTTCAAAGTTTATCAAAACAATCCCATTTCATCACGTTTTTCATCGAATTTCGAGACAATCTGTGACAATTGAATTTTCGAAGCTGTATCAATCTTTGACTCATCTTTTTATTCTAAAAAATTCTGTAATTGTTAATATTTTTTTCATTTCCAATTCATGTTCTTTCGCTTCCCTAGCCATTCTCTTTTCCCTTTCTTCTTCACGTATTTTTTCTTCCCTCTCTTCTTGTCGTCGCTTGTCTTTCCTCTCTTCTTGGCGCATTTGTTCTTCTCTTGTTTCTTTTATTTCCTATCTTCAATTATGGGTTTCAAAAGCCCTTTGGCGAATCCACTTCGTATCCATCCACTTCTAGTATTAGCCTTTATCAGCTCTGCAATTTTCAACCTTTCGATATCCTCAATGCCAAGCTCCATAGCCACTCGCTGTAAATCTTGCTTTCTAGTACCTTGAGTTAAATAAGCCATCATCGATAAACTAAATTTCCCAAAATCGCAACAATATACTCATACTAAACAGTGTCTCTATTCTAAACGAAAACTTCTCTAAGAACGCCTTAAACCAAATTTAACGTAAACCTGACGATAATTTTCTTTATAACCCATTAAATTGAATGCACTTTACGTTATTTAGATACTAATGTTACATTACTAAATGTAGTAAAACACAATTGCAATACAATAATTAAAATAAATATATATGAACAAAACAATTCTCACAAAAATTAAAAAATATTTTTACCAAATTGTAAAGTTAAAAATATTTAAAACATTTGTGCTATAATAAAAAAAAAATGTTTGCCAATGTTTTCCACAACTATTTTTAAATATCTCATTAAAAAAACAAATTACAATTAATTGCTTAATTTTAAAGCACTTTCATTTTTTTTAGTTATATTTCAAACGAAACCAAATATTTAAAAATTACAATTTTACATCGACACCCTTTTAATTAAATGAAATAATATTCAAGAAATAACAATCTCTTCTTTATCGCAATTTCAAACTCAAATCAAATCGCAGTGCTATTCTTCTTCCACTTAATAAATCGAAAAATAAAACAACAGACAAAATAGCTTAACTTTAAGTTGAACATAAAAACATAACAAATAAAAAAATATATCTGTAATATTATCAAATAAAGAACAAATCATTATCATGTTTTTCATTTAATGTCATTGCAGAAGATACGTCATTGCAGACTGACATTATTTCATAATTTAATCTAAATTCGTAAAAATATTTCAAAATCATAGAATTCATGAAATAATACGTATTCAAAATAATAAAAAAAATATATGAAAATGCTTTTATTTATTTATTTATAATTTTTTTAGTTTTATAACTTAAAAAATGGCTATTTTCAAAGTATGTACTGCAAGTAAATAGTTTTTTCTTTTTTTTCAAACAAAAAGTAGATAAATACTCTTTTTTTTTTTTTTTTTTTTTTTTTTTTTTTTTTTTTAACTACGTGTGTTCTAAACAAATGAATATTTACAATTTTATTATAAGATTATAATACAATAATTGAAATTCATTTTTATGCTTTATTTTTCTTTTAATACCAAACTCAAAATAATATTGTTGCGTATATAGGGTTCTTTTGATCTTATGTTTAGACAACTTTAAACTTTTGTCTCTTAGAAAAGTAAAAGATAATTTATTTACAGGTCTTCAGAACAACAGAGTCTTCGAAACTCACAAATATTACTAGATATTCAAAAATAACTGTTCAAATCTATCGTACAAGTGCAGATGTAGGTCCCAGATACCCTTTATACAACGTCTCAACACCAAATAACATTCAAAACAACGTAGATAAAATTCAAGCAATACTTGCTTAAACAATCGTAGCTCACTCAATGACTGACTGATAAATAATAACAACAACAGCTCGTATCGGCTCTCCTATATATAGGCTCGCCGCATGCACTGGAAATTTCTACGAGCTTCTCGAAAAATAAAAAAAACATGGAATAACATTCAATGTATCAGCCCATATAGCACACTTGCCTCCCCAGGATGTCCTAGGGAGGATTCACATCCCAGGACCGCATCCTCCAGGCATCCCTGAGGATGCAGAAAATTGTCACCAGGAGGTCCTCAGGAACCAAAAATGTCCGCTTTGCAGCATCATGGCGCGCTCCCCAGGACCTCCCTTAGGGTCCTTCCCCAGAGGTTCTGGGGAAGATTTGAGGAAGTGATATAGGAGGACTTTGGGAAACTTCAAGGTCACTAATATGTTAAAAAAATTAAATTAATGTTATGATTTAATTTAATTTTTTTTTAGAAAAAAAACGCGATTGTTGTTTTTTTTTCTATTTATCAGACGGATTTACATATACAGAGATAACTCAGTAACAAATTTCTTACCTTCCTTTTTCCTCCTGGATTTGAACCCGAGTGCCTTGATATTCTGGACGCGCGCTCTGACCGATATGCTGAAGGGTCAATGAGGAGTCAAGATTTCTAAGGTATACATGCATTTTTACTCCGCTTTTGAAGCTTAAAACTAGGAAATGGCCTCATTTTTTTGTGCCTTTTGCATACATTCGACATAAATTTAAATTAATAACTCTAAATAAATTATCAATAATTATTTGTTATAACATAAATGTCTTCGAATTTAAAATTTTTTAAATGAAATTGTATTTTTGAATGATAAAAATATCCTTTTAGCTTTTAATACTTAAAATCCATTAAAATCGTTCTGTAGTTAGAAAATTGATTATGAACTATATATTTTGACACACAATGAATGATGCAAAACGTTTCTGGTGATATTCCCCTATAAAATTTTATTTTAGTTAGTAAAAATATTATTTCCAGAGATTAAAATAGCAAGAGATTAAAACACACAGTTTCTTTAAAATTATGATTTTTTTTTTATGATTGACAAATAAAGACTAAGTGAATCCTTTCAAAAATAAAACTTTTTTGCTCTTTCTCTCTCTTACTTTTTTTACAGAAATTTTAATCGATTTTTTTTTCTTTTTTCTCTTGGTTTTCTTTTTTCTCTTTTCTCTTTTTTCTCTTTCTCGCTCTTACTTTTTTTTTACAGAAATTTTTATCGATTTTTTTTACGCTTGGTAAAAGGTGCTCTTATTATATGAATTTGTGAAAAAAATATATAAATTTGCTTAGTCATTTCTTAAGTTTTTTCTCTCCTAATTTTCACCTTTTGAAATATTTCAATGTTGCAGTTTCGTTACTGGGCCCCAGCAGCGTATTAAATGAATTTATGAAAAAAATATATATAAATTTGCTCGGTCTTTTCTTTCCTAATTTTTACTCTTTGAAATATTTGATTGTTGAAGTTTCACTGTGAACTCTCCCAGCGTCCAAGAAATTCTGCTCTGGAAGCTGGTAGATGGGAGGTGCTGAGTTTGTACCCAATCGCACCCGTCGGCCCAATCGTTTGGAGTTTTCCACGCTTTTCTTCGAATCTTAAATTCCTTGCGTAAATACGGGTTAGGTTCCTTTAGAAAGACTCTCCGGAGGGCAACCCTCCTTCCTTGATGTGTCCCTTGATTTTTTTTTCATGATTGACGAATAAAATCTAAGTAAATCGTTTCAAAAATGAAACTTCTTGCTCTCTCTCGCTGTTACTTTTTTTACAGAAATTTTTATCGATTTTTTTTTTACGCTTGGTAAGAGGTGCTCTTATTATATGAGTTTGTGAAAAAAAATATTTAAATTTGCTTAGTCTTTTCTTAAGTTTTTTCTTTCCTAATTTTCACCCTTTGAAATATTTCATTGTTGCAGTTTCATTACTGGGTCCAAGCGGTCAAGAGATTCTGCTCTTGAAGCTGATAGAAGGAATGTGCTGAGTTTGTAACCAATCGTGCCCGTCGGCCTAATTGTTTGGAGTTTTCCGGGGTTTTCTTTGAATCTTGTATTTCCTTGCGTAAATATGGGTTAGGTTCCTTTAGAAAGACCTTAACTGTGGGCAACCGCCTCTCCCTTGATATGTCCCTCTTGTTGATAGTTGGCCGTCATGAATACAACCAATCAACAAACCCGTTGTAAAGTGATTAGGTATATTTTGGCGAGTAAATCCATTACTTATGAAATTCTTATACGACGGTACGTGTTACAGATGTTTGGAGATTTACCACTTGGTGCGGGATTTAAAAATACTGTAAAACCACTGCATTATTTTATAACATTGTAAAAACATTAAAATACAGTATTTTTATTAATAACACACCATTGTACAAAATTGTATAATTTTGTTATATCAGAATTTGTTGTGAAAATCATTTGTAAAATTTTATCATTACACTGAAACACTGTTTGAGTTACATAAAATAGAAACTATTAATACGTTTTGAATCTGTTAACAAAATCATTTTATTTTCTTATTGTTATAAATAAAACTACTTTTAAGTTAAATCTCCATTTAATAGTCTTTAAAAATTTTATGAAATCTTTATGTGCATAAAAATACAATATGCACCTTTTTTCATTAGATCAACGACGGGAAATATATTTGTTGATTTCTTGAAATGTATTTTAGTAACTAAGATTTTAGACAATTTTAAAAGCCTAAAAGAACTGATGTATTTATTTAAAATATAAGATGTTTTTATCAACGATCTTAAAAATCCCAAACTAATATATATATGCTTTTTCTATTACACATACGAACAAATTTATTCATAACACCTTACTCTTTTTTTTTCTCTCTCTTTCTCTCCTTGAGCGATTCCCGTGAAATTCCCGTGAAACATTCTCAGCTGACAAAAGTGGTTGGAAAGGGGGAGAGGCGGCTAAACTTATTGGGAGTCTATAATAGTAATCTTGTAATTGATGGAACGTTGGGACGGTGATTCCTGCTAGAGAGCATTGTTTGCATTTATATTAAAATACTCTCATTGTCACATAACTAAGAATGCATGGTAAAGTAGGAAATTCCATGCTTTATAGATATCCGAAGAAATATAATATGAAATTGGTTTGTTAAATGAAGGTTTTAAGTAATGCAATATATTTTTCAGTTGAAAATTGTGATAAAATATTTGTTATTAAGGAAATACAAATAAATATTTATCTGTAATTTCAGAACCAAAAAATATTCATATTTCTGAAGTTTTAAAAATAAGGACTTCACTTTATCTATCAGAATTTAAATAATAATATTGATATTATGTTTGATAATCTATAAATGATATTAGAAAAATAATTTGTTAATAAGTCCAACTTACATTTTAAAAAATTATTAATGATCAATAAAAGAAAATAGGTTAAACCATCAGAAACAGTGGCGTCAACTTTTGTAAAATATTGAGTGTGCTCAATTTTTTTTTGAACAAATACATAAAAATTGGGTGGGCTCAATTAATAATGGGAGGATAGAGATATCAAAATTATTCTGTGTGCTTGCGCCCCATGGGCCCATATAAGTTGCCGCACTGATCAGAAATGACACTTCAATTAGGTAGATTTCGTATGAAATACTACCTATTGCATTCTCTTCCATGTTGGAATTTCACAAAAATTTTTGCAGATCTACACCAATCATGACTCCTAGACCCCAAAACTACTATCAGTAAAAAAGTTTATCTATCTATCTATCTATCGGTGTATATCACTTTCTTCTAGACCCGATAACTTCTATGAATATGCTCAGATCTTCTTCAAACTTTTACATAAAATCAAGAAGCATAAAATCTCGGTTGAGTTCGTTAATGGGCGAAATCGGACCAAGGGGGTGGAAATTAGGAGGGTTTTTGTGAAAACCGAAAAAAGCGATAACTTTTTAAATAAAATAGATATCGAATCAGTTTAAAGTTTATATTACTTCTTAAAAATGGGCTAAAAGTTTATGCATGACAGAGTTTTGGTAAAGTTAAAAATAGGCTCAAGGGGCGAAAAAAACGGGGTTTTTGGAAGAAAAAAATCATAACTTCGTCAATTCTCAAGATATCAAATCCAACTAAATTTTTTATAAATATACTCAACATTATCTAAAACTTTTGTTTTACAAGTTTTTGATAGGACCAACTTTTACCGATGAAAAAAATTAAAAACGAAAAGAAAAAGGGGGGAGGAAAAAGAAAAAAAATCCATAAATTACTCAATTCTTAAGCAATTAAATATAATTAAATTTATGTTACATCTTCTCAATAATATCTACAACTTTTATGCTAACAAGTTTTTCGTAGGACCAATTCTTCTAGCAAAAATAAATTAAACAAAAATAGAAGTTGGAGAAAAAAACCTCAAATCCAAACTGTTTATATTCTGACTAAGTTTTAAATTCATTTTTGATTTTAAACGCATCCAAATGGCTGATTCTCTTATTTAGGAATTATATAATGTGAAGTATAAGCCAGTGTTTTGATAAAGGCAGAATATATTTCAAAAAAGGCTGCGAAAAACAGTATTTTGAACAGAATTTCCCGAAGTAATAGTGATAGAAAAATTGAGGAAGTATAACAAATTACGTTTTTTCCGAATCATTTTTAAATCGATTTTTGTTCTCAAACACATCCAATTTACAGTTCCTGTTATTTAGGAACTATATAGTGGGACGGATTGGCCAGTTTTTTGATAAATGCAGAATATATTTCAAAAAAGGCTATCAAAATGCGCATTTGGCACAAAATTTTCCAAAGCGATTATGATTAAGAATTGAGGATGTATTCAAATAACAAATTGGTTATTTTATGACTCCTTTTTAAATCCGATTTTGCTCTCAAGCGCATTTAATTGACAGTTTTTTGTTATTTAGAAACTATATAATGAAACTATACTATATAATAATAAACTATATAATAAACTAAACTATATAATATAAAATATTTTTGTACTCATCAATTTTTTGATAAAGGCTAAATATATTTAAGAAAAAAGCTGGCAAAGTAGGCACTTCACAAAAAAAAAATAAAAATAAAAATAAAAAAAAATATATCCCAAAGTGTCCATGATGAAAGAATGGTGGATGTATTCAAATAACAAACTGGTTATTTTATGATTGATTATTAAATTAAATTTTGCTTCCAAACGCATTCAGTTGACAGATATTTGTTATTTAGGAACTGTGTAATGTGCCGTATTGGTCAGTCTTTTGATAAAGCTTAAATATATATGATTTTCCCAAAATTTCCCAAAGCGATCATGAAGCGACTCATTTTTAAGCGACTCATCCAAAGTGACTCATTTTTAAATTCGATTTTGCTCTCAAAAGCAATCAATTGACAGTTTTTTGTTATTTAGGAACTATATAATATATGTATTGGTCGATTTTTTAACAATAAAGTCAGAATATATTTCAAAATATGTTGTCGAAATGACCATTTGAGCCGAATTTCGCTTAAGATGATTTTGATAAAAACCAGTTCTTGCATAAAAATAAATAATTTTTTTTTTCAAAAGCGGTCAAATAAAGTTGTTAAACTGGATTTATCTCTAATCATATTTTATTTATTGTTGTTGAAATGAGCACTTTTCGAAATCTCCCTCCGCCTATAGGCCAAGCCGACAGGGATTTTTTATCCTTCTATTTAGCTAACATTTTCTTATCCCCATCACATACATAAAATACACTGGTAGTTAATTGATAATAACCTTAATTAAACATTAAATTTTCGTGAATTTATAATTTTTAACTGATTTTATAGAAATGTATATTTTTTAAACAGAAAATCTTTTTAAATAAACCACGTATTGAAATGCATTTGAGGAGGGGGAGAGGTGCGGCTCAATATTTATACATTTTAAATCCAAATTTAAAGAACATTCCCATTTTAAAGGGGACTGTTCTATCTTTTAATTGGTGTTATGTGCTGTGATAAAAATGTCTTGTTTTGTCGCGACACTTTTTGTAATAGTGCTTAGTAAGTATGTTAGCTAATTATATATATATATATATATATATATATATATATATATATATATATAAACATTTAACATCTGATATTAATATGCATGAGGACTCGATTTAGATAATTTTCATAACAAAGTTTTAAACGGGTACTTATGAACAAACTTACTTTAAGAATCTCTTTTTTTTTTCTTTGCATAAATACCTGTACCTCTAAATATCAGAAAAAATATATGATCCAAAATTGTCTTCTATTTAGAGATTTTAGTTTATTAATTTAGAAACTTGCTATTTAGTTACTTTAAACAAGTTAAATTAATTTCTTAATTAATAAAAAAAGTAATAATAACAAAATGCAAAACGCAATAGGTTATTTATTAATAATTAATAAAATATTGATAATTGAACAAAATTTGGTTTAAAGATACATAATAGTAATTAGTATATTAAAATAGGAATTAACTGAAATAATAAAGTAAAATTTTTAGTTTAACTAAAAAAAATTTAAAGTTATAGCAAAAATTATAAATAATTACAATTTAATTACAATTATCTAACTTGCTAAAAAAAAAAAAGAAATCGAATAATTGATAAAATAAAATTAACCCATTAAAAAACTTATACCGATCAAATTGAATTCAATACTTTAATAAAAAGAAATTAAATATTGTATTCCAGAATCACTCACGAGATGGCGCCAGCACTGTGGCTTCCTCGGCACTTCCCCAGGAAAGACTAACCGGGTACTTCCCCAGCAATGATTTCCCAGGCACTTCCTCAGGAGTAGCGTCCCTGGGAAGTTGCTCCGAGGAATGCTTCTGGGAGCTCACTCCTGGGGACACCGTAAAAGACTCTTCCTCAGGACGTCCTGATCTTGTCATTTTAGTATTAGGAGGAATATGGGATGACTTGGAGCTCCTGGGGAGGTATTGAGGAGCTTTTGTGCTATATGGAAGTATACCTAACGGAAAGGGGTGTTACCATCGCCAACAATCGCCAAGTTTGTCGCCAACACAAGTTTGCTTGATAACAAAGACAATGTAACAAAAACTAATATTAGTAAAGGAATGGAGCTTAATAAGATTATCTACATTATTTTACAGTACAAACACTAACTATTTACAAAATTCGTAACAATATCATACATTTGCAAAATATTTATTAAATAATAAAATTTTATTTTCCGCACTCAATATAATTATTTATAACAGAACAGCTCTATCTGAACATTCTATTACTATTTAAAAATATACATTGTAACAGCAATATTATTTACGTTTCATATATAATTACCGAATTAAATATCGTATTTTTTTCCAACTATTGTTCCAATCAATTTCTAAATATTACAACTACTCATATGTATTACCACTGAAATAATATAAAACATATATACACCCTTTAAATGCTTAACCATTTAAATAATATATATTTTACCCTGCTCTCGATGGAACAAAACACAAACGAAAAAAATACCTTGATAATAACTGGATTATTTGTTGAATTTTTCTCGTCTTCACATAAATATTAAGGAGCAATTTTCTTGGCATAATATTTATGATAGGAAATTTTAATAATCTAACTTGAAGAATCTGAAGAATTTTAAACAGCCATGGTGAACATCCTTGGCAAGTTGCGCCATTTTATGAAATTGGGCATACATACTAGAATGTTATTTGTTCTAAATAAACGAGAGGCTTTGCTATATTAAAATACATTTATATAGACGAAGACACTGCACTAACATTACACACAAAAACCGCACAAACAATAAAGAAATTATGCTGGAGATTGCATATTATCGCGTCACACCACGCATCTTTTGAACAAGCCCCGTCCATCTTCTCCTCCGCGATTGCCATTCCGCGTTCTTGAAAAATGTTCTTGGGTCATGGAGTATAGGCAACCTTCACAGGGATGAATGTGGCACAGAGTGCAATGAAGGGTTAATATCTGTTTAAATAAATTCTTGTTATGTTGTATAATAAAATTTTCTTTATAAATTTTCAAATTATAAATACGATTTCTATAAAGTATTAAAAATTAGCTAAGTTACAATATAAATCAATCAAATAAAAATATTTTAAAGATTTTGGTTAATTCAATGTTTGAAGAGAATTATAATCTTATTTAAAACAAAATAAATAAACTGAAGCATTCAAAATAAATGAAGATTTAAAAAAATACTACACGTATTTCAAATAGAAACACAGAAGTGAAAGAAAATTTCATTTAGTTTTTATACTTGATTTCAATTGAAATTCCGCTGCTCGAAATAATTACATTAAGTATAATAATTTAAAAAATATTATTCCATAAAAATTCAATTAACTAATTTCTCTTTTCTTTTAACTGAAAATGTAATGATATTTTAATTATATAATGTACAAAATTTCATTATCCTGGGGCTAAATAACATCATTTTATTTGAATTGTAGGAAGAGGATAGGAATTTTCATAAAAATATTAATTGACTCCATTTAAATTTCATTCGGATATGAAACAAAGAAACACATTAATTTTGATAGAAAGATTAATTGCAAAAATAATTACATGACTTTTAAATTAATGAGAATAGTTGCTGCATAAATTGTCAGTTCATCATGTCGGTATTTTAATTTCCGTATGTACATTAAAATATTGAATAATTTCGATTTTTCAAAGAAAATCACAGTTAAATGTAGATAATTTCTTAAAAGATTTTATTCAGGTACTGTAGATATGTCATTACACAAATCAATACAAGAAGTTAAATTGATTAAAGATGGTTGAAAATATCCTGTACTTACTTTATTGTAAATAAATATTAACAAAAAAATTTAACAACATAAAGTAAAAATTTTATACACAAAACTTTTTGTCAAATAAAGGTAAAACTACTTTGCATGCCATTTTGATCGTTTAAGTGAATAATTTGAATTGAAATTAATGAAGAAAAACAGTTTTTATTTTTAGTATTTAATAAAAGTCAATTAAGTTGTGAATATTTTTGCATCTCATTTTTATACGTACAGTAGGTATGTCACGAGATACTGTAAATTCGTTAATAAATTCCGTGCAATTAACAGCACATATAACAACTAAATATAGCTTTTCCTCTATGGTTTGTATGTGCTCTTTATTATGCATGGGATAAATACAAAATAAATTTCACGCGATTCATTGCACGAAAAATTATGAATCTAAAAACAAATATTTACACCCTTCAACTTTTTTAGATATTGTATTAAAATCAAGCAATATCGAGTTGCTCTAGACTTGACTATAATTTCGAATACCAACACTAATTCCATGTAACCCATTATTCGGATTATTCTCTTTCCCTCTTTCTCTCTTTTTTATATATTTAGCAGTCTTAGAAAATATTATATCTGTGAGATTTAAAGAAATATTTATAAGAAAATTTATTTTATGGCGCTGATTTTGAGAAAGTTTTACGAGTAGAATTTGTAGTGAATTTATTAGTTCTATCATATCATGCTTTTGATTTTTTGGATGCGATCAATACCTAATTTTCAACTACTTAATTTTGTTTTATTTATATAAATAAAAGAAACCAATTGAAAATTTAATGTTACTGTTAATAAATTACCATGTTTGCCAAACATGAGAATTGACAGTATTTACTTAAGAATTGATCGAACTTTCAAAATCTTAATTTTGTATTCAGAATTTTTTTAAATACACTACAAAAAATCCTTTCGGTCGATATGGTGAGGAAGAGACAGTTTTCATATTTTAGTTAGGACATAGGGAGCATGTTTGAATATTTTTTTCAGAAAATCAATGCATTTCTTACTTGAATTGTAAGGTATTTGTACCCTATATGGACAGGGCTCTCAATATGGACACCCCTAATATTTTTAAAGGTAATGATTTTGATCGAGAGATGGCTCAACATTTTTGCGAAGAAAAGCAGTTGAAAAGATAATTAAGGCCGGAAAGTATAAAAAAGCGCACTGTTCTCCATTTAGGAGGAAATTTGTTGTTTCGAGTTTTGCTAATCTTAATTACTTGTAAGCTTAAATTCTTATTAGATATGGTAAAGTTACATTAAATGTTGAAAAGTGGAGTATTTTAGAAAGCTAATAAAGCGTATTTTTTATTGCTATTGCATATTTTGCTTTAAAATATTTTCCTTATTCATTTGTTACAAAATTTAGTAAAAATGGGACCCAATATGGACAGCTTATGTCCCAATCGACTGCAACTGTAAGAAAGAAGAAAATTCAACGTTGTCAAGCAATAAATTGAAAAGGCATCAAAGTGGTAAAATCTTTGTTCAACAACATGCCATTTGAACAATCCCCCCAAAACCTTCCTCCAAAAAACCCTTGCAGAAAAAAAAAAAAGTTCCCCACCCCAATAGGATATCTGTTGGCGAAATCATAGGTACCAATGGTATGACTTCCTCAACGAAGGAGAGCTGGTACTGCTTCTTTTGCAGTATTGATGCTTTTTTAAACATGCAGCCATGCATCACATGTGGCAGATGTGTTCATGAGGATTATGTGGGACTTACTGCCCGTGGTAAAAAAGTTTCTATTTGTCCATGCTGTGAGGACTGAATAATAACAGATGTAAAATCGCAGACTGATGCAATAAAGCTAAGCCAAACATACAACATTATTTCATAATATTTACTAGTAACTAAGGGGCTTTGCATGGGTCTTCGAAGGGTAAAAACTGACAATTACCCCCCCCCCCTTTCTAACATGCATGTTCTGAAGATATTTACTGTCTCGTCTCCTCCTCCAAGTACTTTAATATACTTTTTTTTATTCCCTTACCTCTAAAGTCCCTTGGAAAAACGGCTGTTTCATATACACTGTGTATAAAGTCAGTAAGGAAACACCTGTCCATAACAGGGACAGGTAATACCTAGTATGGACACTTGTAAACATTTTTTTCTTTTTATAATTTAAATTAAACCAGAATAATTACAAGGTCGCTAATTTTAATAATGATAGTCAATAGTCCAAGGATAGTGGTCACATATTTTTAGAGTCCTATGACTTGAAAATGGGGGTAAAAAAATACATTTTCCTTAGGGTGTCCATATTGGGCACAGATACCTTATTTATTACATTTTAAATATTATAAAATAAAAACTATGCATTTCTTCATCATATGAACCAGAAACTATATGTTTTCGAAGAAAACTAAATAGGTTCTGACAATTGGAAAAGTTGAAAGTTTTCTGTTCAAATCTGCCTCATGTAGGGGTACCTTTGAACAAGTAAGGGTCACCTTTGAACAGATGAATAAAACATAAAAATATTAGAGTTTTTATACAAAGCTGCATAAGCTTCAAAAATTTAAAGTCATTTGAATAAAATTAAATAATTACATTATATTAAATTGCTAGTTTTTTTATTATTTAACCAAACTCAAATTCATCAAAGTTAGTGTCGAAACTCATTGTTGAAAAATACAGTGTCCTCCAGATTCGTTTGGTTGTAAACACTTTTTTACAATATTCTTGAAATACACCAATATAATATCTGATGCTTCTGGAAAATTAAAAATTTTTTATCACTCTTTTTATGAATAAAATCTGATGTGAAATTCCGTTTTCTCCGTTACGAAAACCAGAAATAAAGTTTGGGAAGAATAAAATTTTAATGAAACATGCTAAATCATGAATCATTATTGTATAAGCAGGTTTTACAATTATCCAATAAATGAATGACAAAGTTAATTTAGATTTGGAACATTCCATCACTGATACAGCCAGAGGTTGGAATCTGCCTGTGCACTAAGAAGAATTGTTAATATTATAAGTCCGTGTTCTTTGATATTCTTAATAAACCTCTTTTCACATTAAAAAAAAAATAGAAATAACAATATTTAGATACATGAATAAAACTTTACTTCATAGTTTTAAATGTTCTCTTTAAATGTTTTCAATTATTAAATTATTCCCAGTTTATTCGGTACTTTTCGCTGTTCAATGGTGCCCCAACATTTCTGTTCGAAGTTGCCCCATCACATGGAGTTCAATATTACAACGGTTCACTCAATTCGACTGAAGAATTTGAATAAAACAAAGCTTATAAACTTGAGTTAATTTTTTTATTTAATTATTAAAAAATAAGTTAAAGTTTTTGGGATACAAAACTATAAACAAAAATCTTACAACTTTATTTTTTTAAGTTTAGATTGAAGAGCGAGAAAAATACATACCTTGCTTAGATAGTATTGTTGATATAAAATGGTGCAACTTTGTATACATATTACATTGAAGTAATAGTAATGTATTTCCATATACATTAAAAAAAAAAAAAAAATTATTTAAAGAAAAATATTTAGAGTGTTAAAAAGTCCCCCCCTCCTTCTCCTGTACTCGAAATTAATTTTACTAAAATTTTAAGAAGCTAACGTTCAACGAACCCGTTAAGAGAAAATTCACCAATACTGAATTTGAATGCGAATTGCAATAAAGTAGCAAGCTATAGCCAAGTTATCATTATTTATGCTTGCTTTTTTTGGTCGCCAAAATTGGTGATATTTCGTCAAGTACCGCCAACCTTGGCGAAAATTTGAAACTAACGGATATTACTAATATTTAAAAATTGTACGGTAGTGCAATGTGAAAATCGCGTTTTTGAAACAATATGGCGAATAGAGCTGATCAGCGAATTCGGTCGAAGCATTGGTATTTACTATACGTTCAATCAATTTTATACAAATAAGTTTAGAAAAAAGAGAGTTACAATACGAAAATCGGAATGGGTCAAAATGTAAGCCACTCTAGAAATGCAAACTGCTACATCTCGGTAATTTACTAAGATAAAGACAAAATATGCAATAAAAATATGCAAAAGCAATAAAGGTTATAAAATGGACAGACGCAAATTATGAGATACAGCAAAAACTTGATCCAAAGAAAGACTTATCATGGCAAAACATATTTCAAAGAAAAAAATAAACGAGGACTTCCGATTACGAAATTTGCGACGATCCCAAAAAAAGAAACAATGTTAAACCGATTAATTGTTAAAAAAAAATAAAAATAAATAAATAAATACATAAATAAATAAATAAATAAAAAAACATTTTCTGAATGATTCTTTAGCTAGTTGAATTGTTATTATTATTATTATTATTATTATTATTATTTAAATTTGAATTCACACCGCATAAATTTAATTGATAATTTTTATTTATTTTATTTATTGAACATCAATGATCTCGTTCAATCAAATTAAGAATTATAATTTTCTGTTGAGATTTCTGAATGAATAAATTTAAAACTCAGCCTTATATTATGTTGTACGCTGTGTAGGTCTCTGTTCGAAATCACCAAAATTGCACGTTCGTCATTCTAGAAAATGACCAAAATAGCATTACGCATGCAGCGTACGTCATAAAACTCAAGAAGCTAAAAATGAAAACATTTTCTTTTTTATTATTAATATTATTGATATTATTATTTTATTTGAAAAATAACAAAATTTTTTATAAGAAATAAATAAATGCTCTTTGAAAAAAAAAATTACACATTTTTTTAGAAATAATTTAAACTGAAAAACAAAAATCTATAAATATAGAAATACTTATTAAGTAGAGTGTCACTTGAAAGATTTAAAAAAAATCAATTATCTAAGTATAATTATGAAACAAAATATTTTATTAAAATCTTATATTGATTTAACATTTCGATTAAATATATTTTTATTTCAAGTGGAAATTGTATGAAATCATTAATTAATCTACACAAAAATTCCATAATCTAACTAAATATCTATGTTTAATTAGTACCCCAGGAGGAATTTAGAAATTTTGATAAACATAGTAATTGATTCTTTTAAAACTTCTAAATGAAATTATAATAAAGTGCATTATACTTCATTGAAAAATTAATTATAAGAACGTTACATGACTTTAAAATTAAAAGGGACAGTCGTTGATTAAATCTTCGAAAAGTACCATTGATTAATTAATTTCAAAGCATTTAATAATGTCTAACGCAAATACGATTTACAAATCTAGGTTCCATTTCCATTAACGTATTTTTTAATACTTACACACATTTTATCGTAATTGCAAATTAGTAAATAGCGGCAAAATAATTAGAGATAAAAAAAAGTGTTATGTTTCTAAAACATTATTTAGAAAAATAATTTTCTAATTAGAAGCAAATTTTTAGAAGTCATAATAAATAAAAATTTAAATTTAAATAAAATTTAAAATGTAAGTCTGAAAAGTAATTCGCATCATCTATATTTTCAATTTCTTCAGTTGAATGGAAAGTTTCAATTGTTTTCTGCGAGTTTTTAGTTAAGCTTGATTGACGTTTTCAAATGCAAGCATGAGTTACATTGAATTATTATATTAGAAGTTTGAAGGAAAATCAGTGATAAACTCATTCAATATTTCTTACGAAAGAGTAGAAAAACACAACTATCGGTGTTAAGAACAAATTTAAATACTTTAAATATGATTTTACTGTAAGTAGCGATTGGTCAGTTTTGAGATCTGAAAAAAACACATGGTGTTTATCTTCGCGATGTGTTTTTAGTTTGTCACATTCAATGAGATCACGAAAATAACAAATAAGCGACAATAAATGTCGGACAGAAAAGAAATTTTATTGTTCACACCGGCGTCTTTCTTATGATGAAAGTCTCTGGACTAGCGCTTTTTTGTTCCTTGAGTAACTGGCGTGCGTCCCGCTTTAATCTTAGTTGCAATCAGCTTCCATCTATCGGAGCAACTTAAAACTATTTAAATGACATTTTTTAGCACTTTCCAACATAGTTGAGAAATGTTTATGCATTCGGTTTGTCTGAGTGGATGGCCGTTTGTCCGCGCTCTAACTTCCGTAAATATAGATTGCTATGAAAATATTATACTTTATTGATGTTTACCCTAGCACGGACCATATTGAAAATGAAGCTTCTAACATGATTAGTTTATTTAGTGGGAGAGTCAAAAGTTTTCCATTACATTATGGCCTATGGGGAAAAATCGTTGAAATGAATTTTAAAGGTGTTACATCCAGTCAAACATACTCATATTCATATGGATTCGCAAAGTGCACTAAAGGATTCATTCTGTAATGTATTAAGTGAAAATATAGCTATTATTCATTTACAGGGCCACTCAAAAGAATCTTACTAGATAATGGTAAAGGGGGAATTGTGGCGACATATTTTAAATATATCAAACTGTTTCATGGATAATAAAATTGATATAGGTCACTGAAGCTTAATATAAATTATACGATACTGTCTTGCAAAATATGACGTACACAGCATTTACAGGGCCATACAAAATATTTCAAATAGTACATTCTTTCCGAAGTACCTTATATGTGTCCGAGGATGGCTGATGGAGGGATGAAATCCATTTTAACTATGCTATGTGCGTTTAGGTTTAACTATGCACATTATATGGTGTTTATAAATGTTATAGTTGATATACATGGGTACCCAAAAGAGCTCGCCTACGTTACTGAATATAAGCGTAAATTCCTTAAACGTGGTGCTTAAATAAGTAATGCATTTTTACGCTAAGCTGCATTGAATTTACTGAGAAATATTTGCAGAATATAGATAAAAGGATATACAGGGCCACGCAAAGAATTCGGTACATGGACGCTTATGAATGATAATTTGTGAGAATGTGATTTCAGTTGTTTTAAAAGTGTTTTAGTTTACAATTAATTTTAGCTTAATGCTGACGTGTAATAAAGGTACAAGGTAAACTACAGGGCTGAACAAAAGTATTCAAGTATGCTTCCATCTAATAGTATGAATTGCTGAAAAAAGAAATTTCAAGCTATTGCGCATTTTCTTGCTAAACTAAATTTTCCCATGATATCGACTGACAGGTGAAATACAGGGCTGCTCAAAAGTACTGTAATACATATTTGTGTATATTTGGCTATACACAATTATTTCCCTAAATAACAAAGTTTTGTTAAAGATTTCATGAAGTGTTGGAAAGCGCTTCATAATCTATGCTTAACGCATGATTTTTCATACTTTTTTGTAATCGATAAAAGAAATAAAAGACAGAAATTATATATAAATTTTTTTAACAAAGTGGTTATAAATTTTGAACATCCGTTTAATATTTTTATTCGTTCTTGGATATTTAATATCCTTTACACGTGAAACGCCATGTTATCACAGTTTAGAAAGAAAATATAACTAAGAGTAAGACACAAACAGTGTATGTGCCTGCTTTAAAGCCTTATTGAAAATGTGCTGGATAATTAAGAGAGTTAATAATACGTTAAGAAAAAAAATCAACGTTGCTTCGATTCACCGGTACGCCTATATTTATAGCCTGTGCATTAATTTCACCAAAAAATTAAATCAAGGTTAGTGATAAATTCAATTTTACAACTTTATTAGCCCCTTTTTGACAAGCTTTTACTTTCCTTTATTTCAAATTCATGCAAATACGTAATAGTTTATTGTTCCTGCTCCAAGATTTGTTCTTATCAAATTCTTATCAATATAAATGTTGAAGGTAATATTAAGAAGAGTTGTAATAAACGTAAGTAAATTTGGCATATTGTCAATAGACGCAGTTGTGGATGTATTTCTTATTAAAACCGTATTTCTTATGTGCTCTGAGGCAATTTTTAATGATGCCAAAAATCTATTATACGTTATTTTTTGTTCCTCTCACTAGAAATAATTTAATTTAAAACTCATTCGATATGCATTATATTAAAGAAGCTACGAGCTTTTTATGTTTTTAACAGAAACCTTCCCCATTTTCAATCATTTTTACAAAATTGACGTAGATTTCTGCCCTTATCTTTAATTATCAGTTTGGGAGACATCTAAGCAGAATTCTGAAAGTTATAGTGTTCTTAAAAAAGCTACATATAGATAGATAGATAGAGTAAATTTTGGACTAGGTGTGATTTTGTGTTCTAGTTGCCATGATCGTCGTAAATCTGTAAAAAAATTCAGAAATTTGAACACAAAAGAGGTTGCAATAAGTAGTTTTTCTTAGAAAATCTATTTGCAATCCTAGTCATTCAGCATTTTTTACACAGCTTTTCAAGAATCCTACACATTATTTCATATATAATTTGTATGCAGACAATACACATAAGATTACTCAGAGCTTAATTACGGGCGTGTATCAATCACAATATTTTTTATTTCTGTATTGTATCACTACGCGGAATCTTTATTTAACTACATCGATTTTTTTATTATTATCTGGTCAAAACGCAGAAAAAACAATAGAGGATATGGATATCTCTATAATAAAAATAATGTTTAGTCAGTCTGATAAGCCTGGTATGTCGTATATGCTCTGCATATTTGTATCTTCTTTAATTATAAATCATTATTTTCTCAAAACTATATATAACACATTTTCCCTTTTAACACAAATGAACCATTAGCGTTATACTTCCGCCGCTGTGAAATATTCTTCTCTAAGTCCTCAAAACTGTTTTTAACATTCTCAAAACATTTCTTTCAGTTGATACTATTATTTTATTTAGATATGTTTTGTAACTATTCTTCTGTTTCCAAGGAAAATATTTAATTATTATGTGTAGCCTTCGCCCCCTCCACTGATTAGTTTCTCAAATAAAAATCTTGAAAATAAGATTAATTGTAGCTAACGAAGATCAAATTAGGGAAATAAAAAACGACCAATCAAATATTCATAATTGTTTTATAATTCGTGTAATCTTTATTTGTCGAGCTCCAAGTCGATGTTGTCGACATAATAGATATAAAATAACTTTTTTATTATTTCATGTTGTGTTAGATAAACACTGGTGTCCAAAAGTTATGCATAATTGGTTATTAAGTAAGTAATGAAAGAAATATAAATCGAAATGTGAAACTCCAGATGTGTAAACAAAATAGTACGCGTCATATATGTTCGCGAAGAGTTTTCCCCGCAATCGAACAGGGGACCGTCAACAAATTGAAAAAGAACGAAGATCTTTTGGATAACCCTGTCAAAACTAATGTAGCAAAAGCGTTCAAACTGCACATTATGATTAAGTGGCTTATTGTAATGTACGGTGTTTATTTTTATAAGGATAGCATGTATACTCGTAGAGAAATTAAAGTTTTTATAAAAACAGTCCTAAATTTTTCCAAGTTTTTTGCTTATAATTTGCAGAGTTCTTAATATAAAATAATGTTCTTTTCAGAAAATATTACAAACATTATTGTACACAATACCCTGCCATCAGAATTTTAAAATAATAAAAATTGTATGAAAAATGAGTAGGTTTAGTAAATAATTTTTCATTGCGCATGCGCCAGGGATATCAAAATTTCATTTGCATTTTGTGTTAGCTAAACGTTTAGAGCAACGTCTGTAAAAGTTTCAAAAACATAGCTTGAAAATTCTGAAAATGATCGTCTGTAGAATCAACTCAAAATCCGTTATTCCTAAACGGAAGCAAAAAAAAAATCAGGGGTTTTATCCAAATGTAGTTGTACGTGTAATATTGTGTAAGCACTAAACAATGAAATATGGATACAGCCCCTCATCTTTTTGCTTCATTTAAGGAATAAAGGATTTTGATTTCATTCTATCAACGATAATTTTCAGAATTTTTAAGCTATGTTTTTGAGACTTTCATAAAAGTTGCTCTGTACATTTAACTAACATAATATGCAAATGAAATTTTAATAGCATTCACGCATGCGCAGTAAATTTATTTAGTAAACCTGCTTATTTGTCATACAATTTTTATTATTTTTTTATTCTGATGACAGGGTATTGTGTACAATGATGTTTGTCATATTTACAGAAAAGAACATTATTTTCTATTAAGAACTCTGCAAATTATAAGCAAAAAACTTGGAAAAATTTTGGACTGTTTTTATGAAAACCTTAATTTCTCTACGAGTATACATGCTACCCTTCTAAAAATTAACACAGTACATTACAATAAGCCACTTAATCATAATGTGCAGTTTGAACGCTTTTGCTACGTTAGTTTTGACAGGGTTATACAAAAGATCTTCGTTCTTTTTCAATTTGTTGACGGTCCCCTATGGAGTTTCGGAGTTTCGATTTTGGAGAAACCTCTTCGCGAAAATATATGACCGTACTATTTTGTTTACACATCTGGAGTTTCACCATATTTCGATATATATTTCTTTCATTACTTACTTAATTACCAATTATACTAAACTTTTGGACACCAGTCTATGTTTATAGCTTGTATTTTCTATAAATGTCCATCACAAATTTACAAAAGATGTATCAGCATCAAGAGTAGAAAATCTCAAATATCTTATTAAAATTCTTACTCATATTTCGGTGTAATACGCAAAGCATACAGATGTTTCTGTGATATGTGAAATTTGTAAATTTTACACCCCCGTTTCTATCACATACCCATTACGGTAAATTGAGAACACTTTTCACCATGTAAACACTTTTTTTAGTCTTTGAAAGGTTAGCAAGTTACACATTTCTATTAAGCCAATTTTCGTAACTTTTAGGTAACTTTTAACGAAAAAATGTGTAGATTTTATAAGAAATGTG
Source organism: Maratus speculifer (assembly GCA_964019185.1). Taxonomy (NCBI): domain Eukaryota; kingdom Metazoa; phylum Arthropoda; class Arachnida; order Araneae; family Salticidae; genus Maratus; species Maratus speculifer. Next base: position 21,010,788 of record OZ025298.1, read on the forward strand.
TAATTTTACAAATTTATATACCGGGTGTCCCAAAAATGACTGATGGATTTTAAAATTCAATAACTTGCAAACGGTAACAGCTATTTAAAAAAAAATTTCAGGAGGATTATGTATAATGTCAGGACTTTTTTTACCGCAATTTTTTATTTTAGTTCGAATTTCAAACAATAGGTGGCGGTGACGGCGATAAAAGGCCAGGTCGACGTTTCACTGAGCACTGATCACCTGAGCATCTCCGTCAGCGAAACCTATTGTTTGAAATTCGAACTAAAATAAAAAATTACGGTAAAAAAAATTCCTGACATTATACATAACCCTCTTGCAAACATTTTTTAAATAGCTGTCACCGTTTGCAAGTTATTGAATTTTAAAATCCATCAGTTGTTTTTGGGACACCCAGTATATACGTACGTAACAGAGATTAATTTGCGTATTTTATTTTTTTTAAGCGTTTATTAACCCTTAGGCAAAGAGCGGCATAAATAAGTGACATTTAAGGTGAACGAACTTATTTTAATTTGAAATAGAAAAAAATATATCTGATAAACGCTGGTGCCAAATAATTCAAAGACATGCAAAAAATACTCTTCTTGAAGAGTTTAAAAAATATTCTTAAAACAACATCCTTTGTGTAAATATAAAAATTTATATAAGAAAAACGGATGAAAGAATATTTGTTGAATATAAAACTAATTCTCTTTACTACAGAATAAAAAACTTAGATCGATTATCACCTTATTGTAAACATAGTGAAAAGGCACACTTGATTAATAGTGAGAGGTTTGTATAGGGAGACATAATATTATCTTTCTTTAATACAATAAAGGAATGACCTTTGGGATATCCGAAAAAAAAAAAAAACGAGATAAAGTATAAAAAATGCACATGTAAGGAAAACCAGCAGTGAATGTAAATGTTAAAATCTGATTACGTTTTTTCATATATGAGTAAAACAAATTTAGATCTTCCTTTAGTTGAATAAAAATACATCGGGTATTTAAGCATATGCCTTACCTGCGTAAAAGAAAAAAAATCGTTTGAAATCAGAAAACTTAAAAAATAACAATCAGCGGAAAAAAATCTTCTTCGAATGATTCTTTTGAAAGATTATTATATATAATATTTATGAAAGAATAAATATTTTATCTGATAACGCAATATATATTTCTTATATAAAAAGGAATTTAATGTTACTATTTGCAGTTTATCAAACACAATAATGGCTTCGAAGTACTTTATGTTATAAATTTGTTTTGTTTGATCACCAAATTTAGTTACATAGATAGAAAATAGTAGAAATGAGGCTTTTTAAGATGAATTGAGAATATGTAAATATTTACAAAATGTAAATTAATTTTATCTAAAAGATAGATCATCGTACTCTTTTAACAAAATGGGACACTAATATATTTATATATACTTTATGTGCTGCTTTAATTTTAGCCTTACTTAATAATAAAATTGATGAAAAAAATTATAAAAAACTTTCTTAGCCATAGACGATAAGCCCGACCTGACTAACGGTAAGGCTAAGACGTTCTGCTCTTGGAGCTGATAGACGGGAGGTGTCGAGTTCGAACCTAATCGCACCCGTCGGCTTAATCGTTCGGAGTTTTTAGTGTTTGGTTTCGAGCCTTGGATTTACTGTCGTAAATACTGGTTAGGTTACAAAAAAGAGCGATCCCACTTTAAAAGTCTATCCCTCGTGTTGGTAATTTGTCGTTTTAAACCACACAAAAAAAAGCTTAATCATAGAAAAAAAACATTTTTTAACTTCTTTATAAAAGCAGATGCGAACTTCTTCGCACCCTAAATTTAAAACGGTTCTCATGATCTAAAAATGTATAAATTATAGGTAAAGAACAAAATATTGATTATTATAGCAATAAATTGCGTTTAATGTTATTAAACAGCACCAGCATAATATGCCCTAGCGTTTGCAAAAGCCTTGCATATAAAAAAAATATTAATTTGCCAACTCTTAACAGTTATTTTTAAAAATTACAAACTACTAAATATATTAAATTGTATATCAATTATAAATAAGTGAAATATAATCACAGATTGCCGTTTATAAAGTTTAAACATAATCAAGAAATGCATTTAGGTAATATTTTTAACTATTTGGAAATTGGTTGTTGTTTTCGGTTGAAAATAAACCTCGTGGTGTCTTTTTTTATTTAATTTTACCAATTTCAGATTTCGTGATGTCATTTATTTATTTTTTATCATTTTTAACGAAATTCTTTACTTTCTTATTTCAATCGGCAAACGAGTTTCATAAAATCGATGTTAATAAAGAAGATAGCAAGAAAGTTATAAAAAATGTACAAGCAAGTTTTTAGATACGGGAAAAGCTAAATCCAAAGAAAGACGTAGTATGAAAACCGTCTTAGAATTCAAAAATTGAAGTCTTCAATCCATTATCGAGTCCTGAAATAAATTACGAAATAAGCGACGATCACGAAAAAGGAAAATTCCAAATATTGAAACGATTGATGGTGCAAATCAATCGAATACACAAATCAAATAATCTAATGTATTAAATAAATTATAATTTGGTAGATTTTTATTTTTCAAATGTTTGTTATAATTTGTTGAGTTACCTTCATAAAATACAACACCTTGCATATTTTACTAACTTTAAATTGCTAAAAAAAATAATTACGCACCTTCCAATGTATGTTTTTTTTTCTCTTTGAATTTCATTAAGCTTTTTTTTTTTTTTTTTTTTTTTTTTTTTTTACCTTCATCTTTTAATTGTATTCTCTCTATTTGTTATTTCGGAGTAAATTTTCTTACATTAGAATTTCTTATTTAATACAAATATGAAATAAAAACTCTTCATATCATATGATATTTTTCAAATGTTTATTCAAATTGATTGCAGGCCAGGAATACGAAACAGATTTATTGCGGTGGCGTATCATTATTATTATTTTTTTTCTTTTTGAAAACACATGAACCCGTGTAAATTGACGATACTAAATCTAAATAAATAAAAAAAACCCTAAATAATAAATAAATAAACCCTAAATAAATAAAAAATATGTTTTAAATTTATAGCAAAATTAGACGTAAACTTTTTTTTATATCTAATTTACTGAAGTTTTTACTGCAAAAACTGCTGGCAACATTGCTGCGCTATAAATTTAACAGATTTTTATTGCAGTGCAGATATAATTATTTTTTTGCGTACCAGACTCTTTCTTCAAAATTTCTCGGAGCGTTACTTCCGACAGCAAGCGATTATAGCTGGGGGGACAATCCAAAACCCTCCTTTTATATTATCAGAACGGCGATTAAGAAAAGAGTAATGTTATCATATTTTGAAAGCTTGAGACATTTGCGGTGATAAATATAGATGAAAAAGTGTAATAATGTAATATATACTGAAGATCTAAATTACAAACAAAAATAAGTTATCTCAATTAATGAAAAGTCAGTTTCAGTGATAAAGGCAAATATCGATTTTTCATCCTATATATGTCTTCTTCAAAACTAGAATATTTAAGGAGTCATTCGAATATTATAAAAGTGGAGCGAAGAAAAACAATATTTCATATATTCTTGTTTCTAATCAAAATTGCTTTATGTATGAAGCGCATTATTTTTCGCTTTTTTAAATTACACTGAATATTTTCCACTGAAAGAATTTCTATAGCGAATTAAATAATGTTTTCAAAATTGCATAAGTTTTTTTCTTTCTTTTATTTATGAAAAAATGTAATCGTGAATATTGCAAATAATCATAGAACTTAATGTAAACTTGTTTCACAAAAATGCAAAATTTACATTGTACAATATTTTCCTAGTTTTTTAGAGAAAATGAAATACAGTCTTAAGTGTTTGAGTATCAATAGCCAAATTACCTTGAGATTTAAAGATTTTATTTGCACTAAAATTGAATCAATTTATTTTGAGAATTTGTCTTGTGTATAAGAAATGGCATTTGAAAGTTTGAATATATTTTTTTTAACATCACAAAATATGAATAAATCCTTTTTTAAATAAATGGTTTGAAACTTTCAGATATAGAAATTGTTGAAGTGGCAGTATAATACAAAATATATATATACAATACATACATACATACATATATATATATATATATATATATATATATATATATAGAGAGAGAGAGAGAGAGAGAGAGAGAGAGAGAGAATCATTAGATAATACTACAAATCAGCATCAATTACTGTAAAAACTTGTTAATGCCAAATTATATCAAAGAGAAGAGTTGTCAGAATTTAGAATAAAATTGGAAATGTGGTATTTAGCTCGTTATCAAGGGCAATGCTAAATAGCCACATTAATTGCGATTAATTTCTGAATGGAAATGTGGATAGACCTAAAAATGATTTCCATATCGCCCGATTAATCGCAAATGAGAACTCAATTCAGAGAAAAATATTAGCTAAATAATAAGACCATAATAGATTTATCAATATATTAATTGCATTGGAAAAACTAGTTCAAAGAAAAATTATATTAGAAAAATAATTAAACTGTAATTAAATATTGATAAAGACAAATTTACAATTATCAATCGCAACCATAATTTCCATTGAGAACAGGAAAAAGAAAATAATAATATAATTGAATTATCATTGATTAAATTCAATTGAAAAATCATGTCTAATGGAAATAATTAGACTGATATAATTATATAGATTAACTTATAAATATCAATTTCGACCATGTGATAGCGATACCACTTTGCATTCAGTCATATTAGTCAGTGTATATCGAAGTTCAAGTAGAAAACAAATAGTTTTTATTAATAATAGATATTTAAATAACTATTTTCAAAAATATTTAATTACAAAACATAAGTAGACAAAAAGTTTTTTAACTTAATAGAAATAGTTAAACTATTTAATATTAATTACAAGTTTTAAATTATAATTATAGAATTAATTGAATCGATTGATATCGATAATTTTTGTACATGTGGGATAAATGTAGATTAACTACTAAAGTGTTAGTGTCGCCATCTATAGTTGCTAAACACAATAAAATAATGCAAAAAATTAATTAACTATAAAAACAAAATTTTACAAATTACGATATTTATATTTAATACAGGGTTGGAAAAAACATGTCTTTTTTTAAACATAAAACGGTATTTTTATCATTGGTTTAAACTAGGGTGTTTTTGGGACAAACCGAATATCTATATGTAAGCAACCAAGCTACAGTGGATTAAGTTGATAATAGAAAAAAAAACATTTTTTAATTAAACAGTTATTTATTTACATAAAAAATAGACGAAGTCCCACTGTATAAAATTAGAAGTCTGAAATTAGAGAGAAAAAATATATAAAAATAAAATAAAAATGAGAAATATCTTTAGTAACTTTTTAAATATTAAAAAATAATAATAAAAAGAGGATGTAATAATAATATACATATAATCTATTGTAATCTATTTTTATTATATTTGTAAACAACCTATAAACAGATGATTAAGTTGATATTGTAATTTTAAAAAATCATTTTTATGTGAACAGTTATTCCTATACATATAAAATTGACCAAGGCCCCCTGTATAAAATAAGAAGTCTGAAATTGTACAGAAAAAAAGAAAAGAAAAGAAAAATAAAAAGAAGGAATAACTTTAGTAATTTTCGAGAGAGAAAAAAATAACCAGAGGAAGTTATATATATATATATATATACAGTAGAATCTCGATTAACCGAAGTCGGTTTCTTCTGCCCTTTTTTTTCACTTTCTACTATCATCCAAAGTTTTCTCTTAAACATGCATTTTTAAGGGGTTTTCCGCCCCGCATATTCCCTTTGTATGCAAGCCGTCCCTTCTAAACTATAGGCACAGATAAATATTTTAGAATTTCCTTTTTTAGAATTCTTCTCACAAGAAACCGGGAAAAAATTTAAACCATTATAAGTTTTCATTTCACAAAAAAAAAAATATTTTTCGTTTATAATTTTAATTTAGAATTCAACAGTTAAAATCAGTCCTAATAACAGTCCAATGGCGATACTACATATTAAACTAGATGATTATTGATGAATTCTCGATTATCCGAAGTAGAATGGATCCCAATTACTTCGGATAATCGAGGTTCTACTGTATATATATATTCTGTTAACAATCTGAAACCTTTTTTTTTTCAGAAAGAATGTAAAATAATTCTTATCGATAAACCTTAGAAGAAAATTCGTTTGTTTCCGAAGAACCAATTCTAATTTTTGTTTAATACAACTATCTAAAAAAAATAAAATAAAAAAAAAATAAAAAAAAAACATGCATTAATTCAATCTTTAGCTTGTTTCTGATCAGGGACAAAGATCATAGTGGCTAAACTCATGGCACATAATATATATATATATATGTGTGTGTGTGTGTGTGTGTGTGTGTGTAAAATGCTTTTGAGTATGTACTAGATAAAACAAGTTGTGCAGTAAAAGGTTAATTTATGCCTCCTGGCCTGCCATTAGCCTCCGAACAAAAAGAAAAAAATATGGAAATCCAGAACAGAAAAAGTTTACTAAATTTAAAGGATGTATTTGCATAGTGCTAATAGATTTTTTCAAACAAAAAATACTTATTTTTCAAGTAATTTGATGAGCAATACATATTTAATATGTAGGAATTCTTTTTCCATCAGAATTAGCATGAAAATTATCAAATAATGTTGCGAAATGCAATTAATGCTAATATTAGCCTTTAAAAGATTCAAATTCTTAGCTACTTAATTTTTGCGTTTGCCGATGAAATTTATTTTTTCTGGTTCTCGTCGTTTGAATTCAGAGCCTTCTTCGGTACTTCTAATTTTTGTCGGCTGTTGCAATTATTGAAAGATGGCCTTCACATTAAAAATTTTAAGCTCTTTAATTTGCAAAAACGCATAAATGAAAAAGAACCGTGATGTTACTAATCTCAAACCTTACGGATTATCGATCCATCAATATTTGAAGAAGCTATCTGTTATTACTGCTTTACACTAAAATTGCAACAATTTTGTCATAATTATTTTAAATAACATTAACCACAAATTCATGGAGTATTAAAAATGTTTGATAAAAAAAATGATACTTCACTCTTGCTATAAAGACGCATTACTTATAGGGCATTTATTTGGCAAGGACAACCTTATCAAAATCAAAAAATAATAAATTATTTTCGTTAAAAAAATACTTATTTTGCTAATTACTGTACTGTAAAAAGGTCAAAGGTAAACTATGAAAATTTTATAAAATCACTAATGTAAAATATCGATAGCTGTTTCTAAGTCAAAAAATATTCCTAAATGCGATCCTTTTTAAAAAAACATGTTTAAAAAACATGAGAAAACAAGTTACTTCCGAAATTTGTTAAATAATTAGGATGAGCGAAGCGAATCCTCTACTAGGCCACTCAAATTACACTTTCTCGTACACTTTACAAAAAAACTATTCAATATTTTAACTTCAAATTAAACACAAAAATAAATTATGATCTGTAGATTTGCAGAATATAATTTTTTTTACAATAAAACGTTAAAAATTTATTATTTTAATTAACTTATTTTACATGCATTTCAAATACGGACGCATTTTAGCAAATAAATAAAAAAAATGAAACGCGTATATTTTCAGAAAAGAAATATAAATCATGGAGTAAGTAATAATAGATAGAATCACGATTAATTTAATAAATAAAATATGTTTTCATTATTCAGCAAAATCGTTTACACAGATAACACTTAAACATTTTTAAAAAATTGTATTGTATATTTTTTTTTTTGTAAAGTGGCAACAAAAGAATTGTAAACAAATAAAATTAATTGTTAAATTTGTTATATAAATGAAAAATGAAAAGAATTGAAGCGTGAAGTTGTTGTCTCGATTCAAGCTCTTTATAAATGTACTAAAGCAAAGTTGGCCGATTCAGAAACGACAAATTGACTTTAACCATTTCTTACTTTATCATTTGGATCTAAAGTAATGTTACGTTCTTATTTGTGGACCGAAAAAGATTTAATGAACGGGACTTTAGACTTTGTTGCACGTAATAAAGAAAATCACAAGCCTCCAGACCAGATATCGCGAATAATCATGGATAAATTTGAATACTACAATAATTTAACTTATAAGAATTGGTGCGTTCCAATTCCCCCAATAATTAAATTCTAGAAAAATGGAAGCATAAATTGCTCAAGGAAAGAATTTCTTCTGCAGTTAGCTTTTTCTGTTACAATTCATAAATTCCAAGGTTTAACATTAGATGAAGCAGGTATATATATTGAAAAATATATAGACACCAGTTGGCTTAAAAACGTACGTAACATTGTCGAGAGTGAAAATCCTTCAAAATTAAGCATTCAATAGAAAATTTTCCTTACGAAAAATTCTACAATATCGAAAATTCTGATACGCTAACATGTATAAAAACGAAGAAATTAGAAAAAAAAAGTTTTACAGTTAAAAATTCATAGTATCAACGGAGGCAGATTTCAAATGTTTTTCCAGAAAATAGGATTTTGACAAAGTAACTTTCTTCAAGCTCTCTTCAAATATATTATTCTAAAATAGCTATCAAAGATCATTTGATGTTAATTACAAAGATTGGAAACATGCATATTTCAAACAACTTTAAAAAACACAAGTGGTTACTGGAAATTGTAAAAACATCTTTAAAAGAGCTTTTAGTTGAAAATTTAAAAATATTCTATAAAAGTTTGCTTCGAAAATATTTTATTATGACAGTCTTACATCATAGATAAAAATTAAAATGCGCCAAAACATAAAATAACGTTTTTGTTTAATAAAGATGCAAAAATAATATTAAAAAATATTTTTACTTTCAAATATCTGTTTTATAAAATAATACTTCGCGAATCCAAACAAAACATGGTTTTTGCTAGTTTATAAAAATAAATTTTTATTAGCTGGCCGTAATTTTCTAAAACATTTTCGAGTAGCTTTTGCTATGTATTAATAAGTTCTCTCCTTCAGAAAATTATTTTTGCGAATGCCATACACTTTTTAAAAAAATCTGTAAAGGTACTAAACATTTTCTAGGAAACTGGGATTCCAAGAACTTTTCATGTAACGATAACAGGAAAAATCCATGTTACCGATACTAAAACTTGAGTTTTTGTTGTTACCGTTAGAGGAAAAGCTCTTGGAATCCCAGTTTCCTAGATAAAGTTTAGTACCTTTACAGATTTTTTTTTACAGTGTAGAAGAACTACTAAAGATTCCCAGTTTCATAACTGAAATTATGCATGCAATTGTAGCAGAAAAAGCTAATTTTAATAATAATATTAATGTTGTTAGTTCTATACATGGCAACATAATCGTGTTTGCTAAGAAATTTATGCATTTCTTTTAACTAAGTAAATAAAATATGGGGAGATTCTTATCAAAATAATCAGTTTTATACAGCTACTAGCTGACCCGCCCGGCGTTGCCCGGGTCCGTTATAATAATGTTAAACGAACTTGAAATTTTTATGATTTTATCTTCAACTCAAAATATGTGTTAATATACTGTTAAGAATTTGACCCTTTTGCTGCATCGTCACTTCACCACTTTTATAGAAAATGATTACTTCAGCCTATTTTGGAGCATTGTCATAGGTCAAAAGAGATATATTCTATAAAAGCGGGGGAGTGATGATACAGCAAAAGGGTCAAATTTTTTACAGTGTACATTATATTAAATACGTGCCCCCTGACTGTGCCAAAAATTGATTTTTAAAAAAAACTAATATTTAGCTGCAAAAATACCTAAAATGACTGCAATGGGAAACGCAGGAGGGAATATGTGTCCAACGATTTCGTGTTGATATTTATCCTTAAAATTACTGTTAAGTGACTTAACTAAATACTTTTTTCACATAGATATCCCAAGTGAAATATTTTGAATTTCAAACTAATTATATATCACTCTTAAATCTGACTATACCGTGAATGAAATCGATTCTCGATGATTCGCTAAAAGGTTAGTATATAATATTATAAATTCAAAGCCATTTTACAAAAATAGGTGTATATTTTTTATCAAACATGCGTAATGTTCATTCTATGAACAAAATCCTAACCGTAACCTAATTGTATCGGAATCATAACTTGTCTGTAACTTAGCTGTATCTTAACAGTAACCTAACTGCAAGTTAAATATACCATAAATGTAACTTGGCCGTCACCTAATCATAACCTACCCATAATCTAACCACAACCTAACCGCAAATTAACCTTAACCTAACTGTAACTTAACCATGACCTAACTGTAACCTAAACGGAAAATAAAATAACAAAAGGGTCACCGGAACGTAATTGCAACCTAACTGTTATCTAACCGTAACCAAATTCTAATTTAACATTAACTATAAACGAAATATTTTAACCATCTCGCGCTAAGTACTTAGTTTCACTTTCCACCGCTACGGAGCGCATTATGTTTTGTAGAACATCCGAATTTTAGGTTCGGATTGGATTCATGTTCATGGAAATTATTTTGTCTTCTTCGGATACGGTTATGATTGTGTGGAATATTTGTGTTCAGTTTAGATTCGGTTCAATTCAGATTTCGTGGGGGGTTTTTTCCCTTCAAATGGGATTTTTAAGTTCGGGTCGGGTTGTACTTATATGGAAATTATTTTACCTAGTTCCAATGAGGTTATACTTCACTGAAATATTTTTGTTAGGTTCAGATTAAGTTTGGTTCAAATTTCGGGATTTTTTTTTCTTTTTTTTACAAATGTTTTGGTTTGGAATGGGGATTATGTCCATGGAAATTATATTGTCTTGTTCGTATTTATAGTTATTTGGACTATTTTCGTCGGATTCAGATTTGGTTCGATTCAGATTTCAGGTATTTTTTTTTTAAATTGATTTTTAAGGTTCTGGTTGGATTCATGTCCAGGGAAATTATTTTGTCTTGCTCGGATCGGGTATTGGTTCTTTGGAATATTTTTTTCGGGTTCAGATGTCGTTCAATTCAGATTTCGGCTTTTTAATGGAATTTTTAGGTTCAGGTTGGGTTGCGCATCAACGGAAATTATTCTGCATTGTTCGAATAAGGATATGCTTCTCTGGAATATTTTTGTCAGATTCAGATTTAGTTCATTTTTTAGGTTCGGATTGGGTTCATGTTCATGGAAATTTTTTTGTCTTGTTCAGGTCCGGGTATGGTTCTGTGGAATATTTTTGTCGATTCAAATTTCAGGATTTTTTTCAAATGGAATTTTAGGTTCCGATCGGTTTCATGTCCACGAAAATTATTTTCTCTTGTTCGAATCCGGTTATGGTTCTTTCGAATATTTTGATCGGATTCAGATGTAGTTTGCATAAAACTTCAGGCTTTTTTTTCAAATGGAATTTTTTAGGTTCGAGTCAGGTTTATGTTCATGGAAGTTTTTTTGTCTTGCTCTTATCAGGTTATAGTTCTTTGGAATATTTTTATCGATTTCAGGTTTCGTTCTGGTCATTTTTTGGGTTTTTTCAGAGAAAAATTTTAGGTTCGGGTCGGGTTGCATATACACGAACATTATTTTTCTTTGATCGAATTGGGGTATGCTTCATTTGAATATTTTTGTGGGATTCAGATTTGATTCGGGTCAAATATCAAATCTATAGTTTTTTTTCAAATGGAATTTTTAGGTTCGGGTCGCGTTTATGCTCATGAAATTTTTGTCTTGCTTGGATCGGAGTATAGTCTGTTTTTTTCTAGTTGGGATCGGGTTATGTGTTAATACGCCTAAACATTATGTTTTGCTACTATTCTTTTAGTGACTATTTTTTATATATAATTTATTTTGCTATTTGATAATTTATTACTGTGTATGAATCGTCTACCTATTCGAAAAATTGTACGTCAAAGAGCCATTTCATTTTTGTTTTAAAAACAAATTAAAGTCTTAATAAAATTTTAACTTAAATAAATGCATTCAAATTTAATCAATGATTTAAAAAAAACTGCTAAAAAAGCCTCATATATACATATACATATATTAACTGTAACATAGCTAACCACAAATACATTCTAATGTACGAAGTACCAACGATCTGACGTAATAGCTATGTTCAAAAATCCTAAGTTAAACTGACATTTTGCCAGTCTATGAATTTTAAAGGTCTTTGGGAAAAAAACAGTCACTTTTGAAATGTCAAAATCTCATATTGGTTTCTTTCATAGAGTAAAAAGAAATTAATAGAGTGGAGGTATTATCTCTGGAGATGATGCTTAAGATGTAACCCTACATTAAGTCCAATTAAGTACCAACAAAAGCACGTGCTTTGACACGCCTATCAATTGGCGAAATTTTAAAATGAAGGGCCAAAATCACAGTCAAGTGAAATCCAGCCACCCCATTGGTCGAGTGGTAAGGGTGAAAATCACGAACTTGTTTCTCCATTTGAAAAAGGTGAGGGGGAAAGTATTTTTTAAGCGATTGTTACCGTCTGTTCTTATTTAAGATAAATCATCGAAATTAACTCAATTAAGATATTTTGATGCCATTTTATAAAATGAGAGTGAAAAATGTAGATTATAAATGAAAAGAGATAAGATTTACTTCAAAACTGCCGCTACGATTTTTTCTCGAAAAAAGGAGTATGACAACATTTACCCAACTGCTAAGAGATTGTTCCCTGAAAAGGACGCGGCTCAATGACCAATGAGGTGTTTGGATTTCACCGGACTGTGATTTTGGCCCTCCATTTTAAAATTTCGCTATCAATTGAAACAGGTTTAAACCTGTATTTTTTTTTCTCTCGTTTTTAAAAAAAGAACTAATTTATCGCTTCACCGGTAAAAATTTATTAATTATTTTATCATATGTGTTTTAAATATCAATATAGAAAATTATTTTAACGTTTTGCTTGAAAATATAACATTATTTTGTTAGTACATTAAAATCGTCTGCAGTCAGAAATTTATATTTTAGATTAATATTTATTAATTAAGTTTTCATACATGATTTTAAAAGAATGTTTTCATCATTATATTTTAAATATTTATTTACATGCAATTATTAAGTCATAAACATTTTTCATCTACGTTATAAAGTATTGAAAATTACATTAATGAAGGAAACTTTTAGTTATACAATTTTTAATTCGTATTAAATGTTTTCAATATCTTATTTAATTTTAATTTGATATTTAATTATTGCTAACTTTCCAATTTCCTTCATTTTAAAAGCGAATATTTATTCTAATAAATAATAATAGAACGAAGACCATTTTAAAAATTTGCTATTTCCTCTTGAAATATGCTTCAACTGTAATTCATTTCTTTCAATTCGTCTTATAATACAAAATCTCTTCCACGTCCTTTTGTTTGCCACATTAAATTTGACCGATAAATGGTTTCATATCGCAAACCTTTTTTGAGCTTACTTCACCTCCACTTATCTTATTTCTCCATGGGTTTCTTTAATTCTGTCTCAGCTTTCTTATTACTTCTGCGAAAATTTTTACACAACCAACCAACCGTAAACAAATGAAAGAGAAAAAAATTGGGAAAAAGATGATTTTTTATGAGAGTGACCTCTTGATTTTAATTAATTACTCAGTTAATAATTGGAATTTTGAAATTCTGAAGCTCAGGTGCATCGGGAGAGATATTGGGCTACTCTCAAAAAAATTTTGAGCTTTGTACGTGCTGTAGATTTTGCTAGCTATCGCAGACACACACACAGACACACACACAGACAGAGCGTTTTGTTCTTTTATTAGTATAGATTACGAAAACATTTCTATATAGTAGACAATTTTCAAAGTTTATTATTTAAATTTTGTAAAAATAACGAACGTATATAGCCCTACAGTAATACCGTATTTACTCGTGTATACCGCGCATGTATGTATAACGCTCACCCACTAGTTTACAAGAAAAAAATTACGATCTTTGAAAATCTTGTATGCAAATAAATGAATGACTGAATGAATTTCAGTAAATAAAGTCGAAAAAAAATTACATCAGGCCAAAAACAAGGCGAAAATACATTTTTAGATTTCAGGTTAGGAGTGAATGCACTGCAAAAAAAAATCTGTGAAGGTACTAAACATTTTCTAGGAAACTGGGATTCCAAGAATTCTTCATGTAACGATAACAGGAAAAATTCATGTAATCGATTCTGAAACTTGAATTTTTACTGTTACCGTTACAGGAAAAGTTCTTGGTATCCCAGTTTCCTAGAAAAGGTTTAGTACCTTTGCAGATTTTTAGGTGCGTTCGTAATTATGTAAATATGTAGCACCTATTGTTGTCGCTCAGCCCGTCCGTCTGTCCGTCTGTCCGTCTGTCTGTCTGTCTGTCTGTCCGCATATAACAACGCAAAAACTACCCAACCGAATCGTTTGAAATTTAAAATACGTAATTATTACGTAATTTTGTCGAGTCATTTCAAATTTTATGAAAATCGGATACATAGATCAATTACAGGGGCAATCAAAAGTATTCCATTACATTACGGTCAATTGGGCGAAAAGTTTCAAATGCATTTTAATCGTTTGAAATTTAAAATACATAATTATTATATAATTTTGTCGAGTTTTTTCAAATTTTTTGATAATCGGATGCATAGATGAATTACAGGGGCAATCAAAAGTATTCAATTACATTATGGTCAATGGGGGAAAAGTTTCAAATGTATTTTATACGTTTGAAATTTAAAATACGTAATTATTACATAATTTTGTCAAGTTATTTCAAATTTTATGAAAATCAAATGCATAGATCAATTACAGGGACACTCAAAAGTATTCCGTTACATTACGGTCGCCACAATACAGCCCACAATAGTCACCGAAAAATTACTCAAAAAGACCCGGATGACCATGTAAAGTCTATGGGAGCGTTCTTTTCGAATATCTCGCTCCAATTTTAATATTTTTGCATGATTTTTTTGCACAAGATAGCTGAAGGCGATCCACAAATGGGCTAGTTTTTACTTTTTCAATTTTGGTTATATATTTTTTATATTACGATAGTTTCAGCTTCAGAACCGGTTTAAACCGGTTTCGAAAGTTAAAGTATTTTTTTAAAGAAAATCTGAAACAAAAATTTAAAAAGTAAAAACTAGCCCGGTTCTGGATCGCCCTCAGCTATCTTGTGCAAACAAATCATGCAAAAATATTAAAATTGGAGCGAGATATTCGAAAAGAACGCTCCCATAGACTTTACATGGTCATCCGGGTCTTTTTGAGTAATTTTTCGGTGACTATTGTGGGCTCTTAAGCACTGTATACAATACTGCTGCATTGAAAATTGCAACATTTATGTGTTGAATACTATCTGAGTTCCTCTCCATTACGCCATATAACCAAAAGAAGATTCGGTTCATATTAGTATAGCTGAGGAGCCGGATGTTTGAGGATGATATCGCCATTAACACTTCGATCATCAATTATTAGTTTTATGTTCTGCATAGCATAGTATAGAGTCTTGTTAAAAACATACAATCTCTTACGTGCTAGGGAAGCATTTTTGCACTTTAAAATTTCGGTATAAAAAAGTGTTGACTCTGGCACCATGGAAAAAGAACTGTACAGGCATATATTGTCCTTGTTTTTGGAAACCACAGAATCATCATTGAGGCAAAAAATTTCTACACAATTCTCTCAGAACCTCTGGAGAGTTTACACCATCACCGTTTTTTTATGAAGTTCACTTTTTTGAATACTGTAAAATTTTTCTCTTTGGAAAAAAACAAAACAAAAAAACCCCCGAAAACATTAATTATTTCGCTTGATGTTTCTGTTTGTTAAGGAGACGCTTGTCTCTAGTCAGTTTTTTATACCCCGGTTCTCTAACACGATATTGATAAACCCCTCATTCTGTACAACCTCTACTGCGTGTCCTCGTTAAAGACAAATCAGACTTTGGTATTTTATATTCACCTTCTCGAGTCCCCTCATTGATTTCGTAAGATGTTCATCGACTTAAGTCGCAAAATCTGGTCCTTAATAATTCCATATTATTGAAAATGTCGTTTGCTACGAGAAACCAGATGGACATCAGTGCTCTCCGCAAATTAAGCACGAATCAACGGGCGTGATTTATGAATGCAGAAATTTTTGAAATAAAGAGTTCTCTAACAATGGAGGAAATGAGAGCATGCCTCTTCATTTCCTCGATTAGTCTAGCCACTAACATGTTCATATGAAACAACAGGTTATATTGGGTGATATTTCACCAATACATGTGTTCTCAAATAACTGATACATACTGTATACTTTCCTAAATCAGAAAATGTTTAAAAATACAACAAACCCTATACATTGTACTTGTACTATGTACTTATACCCTTTACAATGTACTTATACAGAAAATTCCACAAAAAGAGTCATTGATTTAAAATTTTTTGAGAGCAAAGTTTGACAGAAGAATGCAATAAACAGTCTTTTGTTTGTTAAAGCTGTTGTGTCACATACAGAACACACTTTTAAAATGTAGAATAAATTTTGAAGAATAAAATTACAGAATAAAATTTGTCATGCATCCTACAATCTTTTAAAAAAATAGATTAAAAACACAGCACAATTTTTCAAGCTGTTTCAGCGTACTAGGATGCTATCAATAGGCAGTGTCTTTACATCTATCTCAAAAGTAATAAAAAGCCGTAAAATCGAATGAATAATGCGATCAATGCCTGCACTATTCAATTATTCAATGCATTTCAAAGTAGTATTTTTAGATATGCAAGTGTTGCGATTATATGACCATTTGTTAAAAGCTTTTATAACTGTTTTTAAAACGTGAGTATGAATTTTTCACAATACCGTTTGTTTCATTTCCCTGTCGATGTTTATTTTAGAGAATTTGCATTTTTTAATCAGCGACTTCTTTTGTAGACACTGTGTAATTTTAATGTAATCTTATAAACTGTTTTCTAATTATTAACAAAATACTGAATGTATTAAAGAAATTAATGTTTTTCTTTTTGCCTCATAAATAATCAAGAGAAGCAAAAATTTTCAAAGTCAACATTTTGCGAAATATAAATGCATATTTGATATATCTTCAAATTTTCTTCAGAGAAGTTATTTAAATATCAATGACTAAAAACTATTATACTACAGAAAATGCTGGTTTATTTTGCAAACTTACATATTTATGAGCAAACTTGCTATTCATGAAGTTTTCAACTGCTGTTTACACATCAAATTTGATTTACGAAACAGGAAACTATACATGATCGCTTAATTTAGTATTTTATTTATGTATGTGAAAAAATATTCAGACAATACTCCACTTTTTTTTTATTCCGATAATACATCAAAAGGGTATTATCAAGATTCATGTTTCACAAAATCTCGAATAAAATTTCTATATATCACTAAATTTTGTGGTTTTCGGCATAACTGAAAGCGGTAACAAATACCGAAAACGTTAGAATATTCAAAATGTTATTATTTTTTAAGTTTGTAAAATAAAAAGTTCCCCATTCTGTTCATTAAAAGAATTTTATATTTAAAAGTGATTAGTGGAGTTTTAGATTAAGTTGGAAAAATATTTTTAAACACATTTAATTTTTACGGATTACGATTGAATCTGATATAACTATAAAAGAATTATTTTATTATTAGTCCTTAATTGTATTTTTTCTTTCCTTTGTATCATTTTTAACATAAATTTCTTTTAATTATTTTTAGCAAACATCAAAATATTAATAGAAATCTATATATATATATATATATACATATGTGTGTGTGTGTAGCGAAATAAAAATTCCATTTAAATATACACTTTAAAAAAGTTATTCTATAGATGTAAAGTTACAGATATACGTATGTCCACTAAAATTTTATCTGTTTACTGTATCCCCGCTCCCCCTAAAAAGATGTAAGTCTACCAAACTAGATTTTTAAAACTATAGATATCTGTAGGTTTACAAAAGAATTTACTAAAATTGTAGCAGAGTACAAGAAAAAAAATCTTCATGATCATTCCAAAATTAAAAATAATCGCTTATTTCAAACCACTATGGGGCCGTCCATTAATCATGCGAGGCTCCAGAGGGGGGGGGAGGGGTCCATAAAAATCACGAAATATCACAAAGGGGGAGGAGGGGTGTAGTAATATATCACGAGTATTTATTTTTTCGGCAAACGCGCGATACTGAACCGAAAAGCGACGTTTCGTGTATTTATTTTCTCGTCAAACACATACAAAGCCGAAAGCGGCTTGTGGTGTGACCTTGATTCACTGTTGCCAGGCAACGAACGAAGTGAAGTTCCCGCGAGCCGTGACAAGCGCCTGCCGGATTCAGCTTGTCAGTGTCAGTTATTCTGTTGTTTTGGCACTGAATACATGCGTAAATTGTTTAAACTTGTACGTTTTGCATTAAAACAATGTTTAAAATAGGTCATCTGTATAAAGACCTATTTGCAGAGTATAAGAAGGGAAAAAACCTAGTGTAGCTCAAAAAGAATTCAATGAATTGTGGGCTAACGCGCAACAAAAATATACTATCAAAGAAGAATTTATGAAGTGGGCGAATGATCTTTTACTAGATTACAGCCGAAAGTACCAAGCAAAGAAATCATCTAATATCCTGTTTTATTGTTCTAATACTAAAAAGATAAGTTAAAAATTGTTTGTAACTATATCTTTTATGGTCATTGTTCTTATAATAATACTTGAACCTGTATTTTATAATAAATATTCTAAAAAATTAAGATTATTTGTAGGTACTAAAAAATACACGTGATATAGGGTAGGGAGGGGGGGTAGTCTTAAACCTCACCATGTATCACCAAGGGGGAGGGGGGGTTAAAATGCCAAGAAAAAACATCACATGATTAATGGACGGCCCCTATCTGGACTAAAAATAAGTACTATCTTGAGTCATCTCAAGATCTAAGGGTCACGACTCCACATGACCAATGAAACTCTGATCTTCCTTTTCTACTTAAAGCCAGAAAAATTAGAATAAAACTTCTCAACATTAAAATTGTTGCTTGAGTTTCAAAATTTTATTTGCTGTCACTGTATTTTTACTAAAATTTTATCTCTAACATGTGTTGCAGTTACATAAGACATCCGATAGACACCCGCTTCATTAAAAAAAAAATTAGGATTTCAGATTTTTTTTTTATCTTTTTTCAGATACATTATTATTATTATTATTATTATTTCCATTAAAAAAGTGTATCCGTTACATGTTTTTTTTCCGTTATACATGAAGTTGTAGGAATCCCATTTACATATTTTACTTTAACCGATTTTTTTAATACAGTTTACGATACACATTTTACAAAAGGAGAAAAGTTGAATGTTTAATTTATCTGAAAGTACTTCTTTAGGATGTGACATTCATTATAATTGTAAAAGCATTAGAATACAGTAAAATAAAACATTAGATTTTACAGCTTTATAAAACTAAAACTTTTGCTTTTACTGGCTTTAAACAGAAAATATTAATTCTAAATAGATATAGTAATTCTAATAATTCTAACAATTCCAATAAGATATTAATTCTAAAAGAAGAAAAAATGCATGATTTTTTATTCTATGAAACGTTTTAAATGTAATTTAAAACATTTTCTTTTTGAATGATTTTGTATTTAAACAAGAATGGCAAAAATAACATTTTATTTAAAAAATATCCAGTAATGTTCTTTTATACTTGCGAGATAATAAATTGCAAAATTGCAAAAAGGAAGTGAATCTGGCAAAATTTCAAATTTTTGCTTTCTTATTAAAAATATAGCACATAAAATATATCGGAAAAAGACTTGGAATGCATTTTATGATTGCTTTTCTGCTAATAAATATCTTATACATATTCAGTTTCGTAAAAATTGTTTTCTTTATTTTGTTGAAGAAATTTTTAAAAGCAATGTTTTTAACCGATTCTATTAAAGGTAAACTTAATTTATGCATTTAATGATAAAATGATCAAAGTGTTCTGATCAGTACATGAAATATATCGCACTAGATAGATGCGTCTCTGCGCTGTACATGTTTTTTATTTAAAGATCGGGTGTTAGCAGCAGAGATAAACAAACACCTCATTAAGTTCGCGCAGAAATTTTATAATTAGGAAAAATTGATTTGCATATTAAAATTATATTGGTATCCCAAGAGGTATAGCCCCACCAGTGGCCGAGAGGCTTAGACCTCTCAACTGGTAGACGGCAGGTGCTGGGTTCGAGCCCAATCGCGGCCGTCGGCCTAACCGTTCGGAGTTTTCGTGGTTTTCTTCGAGCCTTGTGTAGATACGGGTTAGGTTCCCTTAGAAAGACCCCCAAGAAGGGCATTCCCCCCCAGGTCCTATATCCCTAGTGTAGATAATCGGACGACACCAAATAAACCAAACCAAACCCAAGAGGTATATTGTTAGAAAATACCTAAACAGATGATTTCAGTCGTCGACTCGTAGCCATTGCGCTTGCCATTGCATTTACCATGAAGTTTTTTTTCCAGACCTTTGAGTGGAAGAAAGAAGAATGGTAAGCCTAGGGGTCTACAGCTAAAATAAGGTTCGGTGTGTTTTTCATCAAGATAAGACTTGACAGAACAACTGCATTTTAATATGCTAAACGATTTTTAACTAATTCAAAAATTTGAGCCGCAAATTTGATGAGGTGATTATTTGCGCTGTCCCCTCTCAGTCTATTATACAAATATATAATATATATATTCATAAACAGCTATTGAAATTCTTAGCATTTTGCTATCTTTATTATAATATAAATTAAACACAAAAATAAACATAGATTTAAAATTATGAATAAGTTACACGCAAAAATGGTTTATAATAAAAAACGCATTCATGACGGAAAAGTTCATTCTGCGTAAAAACCGTACATAACTGTATTTTGTAGTAAAATGTCACAGAAACATCACAAAAATCGGTTCTAATAAGAAATGTGTCCAGCCTTCATTTCAATGAATTGGCGGCATTGACTTTCTATGATGTCAATTAAGTTGTCGGACACTGAAACGAGAATCAAACACAAAGTAGGCCTTTTTTCAGTTCATCTAATGGCCTTGCAGATTGAGATAAAGCATCAACTTGTCTTCAAGATAGTCATAAAATTTTCCATTGGAATTAAAGTGTGGTGAAAGAACTGGCTATCTAATTCGTTCAAATTAGTGACCGTCAAGTTAGTCTTCATCAACAACAAATCGACGAGATCGTGTGTTATGATCCATCAGAATGAAATCTATTCCGAATCATGCAAGTCACAGTGATCACTGAGTGAGATTCCAAAACCATGATTCAACCCCCTCGATATTTATGTGTTTCAAAAGTGATGGGTTGATGGTATCTTGTGCGTCGTTCCCTCCAGATCAGCAAACTACCTGAATTGCTCTCCAGTGAGAATCGGGATTTGTCTGGCATGCCCATTGCTCCCTGGTCCATGAAATGTGTTACGTTCCTCAGCATAAGTGGGCCTTTCCCAACAAACACACGACTTACGGCCAGAAGCCATATTCGTCGCGGCCATAGTGAGTTAAGGCCTATCGTAGCCAAACAATACTGAGCCGCAAGTGAGGAGCCGCTAATTGCGGCAGATGTCGCCGAACCGTACACGTTCAGCAGCGAGAAAATGTTTGCGTTTTTTTAACCCCTCAACATTGAGGGGCAGTTTCGGGCAAGCTTGAAATGGCCCCTCATCATTTTAAAAATTACTGGTCCAATATTACTCAACCCGAATATTAAATTAACGCAAGGAAATGTTTTTTTCTCCATTTCTTGTAAAGTAAGCTTAATTATTTTAAATGTGGCATTCATTAAAAATGCAGATACGTTATGAAATTTATATTTAAGACAGTAAAATAGATTTTTTCAGTTTAAATCTATTTAAGGAATATATATATATATATATATAGAGGGTGTATCTAAACTACTGGGCAAAACATTAAGTGGTGATAGTACACATCAAGACAAAAAATATTAAATGGGAATCTAAGGGCCCAAAACGTCTTCCGAAGGAGATAGGTGCCATCAAAGTTTAGGGTCCAAAATTTCAATGATTATAAAAAACGGAAAAATTGGTCGATTTGTTTGCGGTTTTCACGAAAACTATTCTTTATGTCAGTATTGTCTTGAAAATAAATCATAAATATAAATTTCAAAAAATGCCAATAGAGGGCGCTGTAGACTTTGGAGTATCGAACCTCTTTTTTTTTACCGTTATTTTTTGTATCTCATTAAATTTTTTTTAAAGTTTAGACATAAACTTAAATTTTGAGTTCAAAATTTGTGGTTAAGTAGCGCAAAATGAACTGTGTTCAATGGGAGTGGGTAGGTTCAAATTTCAAATTATTATAAAAAACGGAATAATCGGTCAATTTGCGGTTTTCACTAAAACTATTCTTTATGTCAGTATTGTCTTGAAAATAAATTATAAACATAAATTTCAAAAAAATGTCGATGGAGGGCGCTTTAGATTTTGGAGTAACGTACAACTATTTTTACCGTTATTTATTGCATATCATTAAATTTTTTTTAAGCTTAGACATAAACTTAAATTTTGTGCTGAAAAACTGAATCGTTAAGAGTTGTTAAGTAGCGCTAACTGAAATATGTTCAATGGGGGTGGGAAGGATCAAATTTCAAATGATTATACAAAACTGAAAAATTGGTCGATTCGTTTGCGTTTTTCTCCAAAACCATTCTTCATGTCAGTATCTCTTTGAAAATAAATTTTAAAGATAAATTTCAAAAAATTCCGTTAGAGAGCGCCTTAAGCTTTAGAGTAACCAACAACAATTTTTAACTGTTATTTTTTGTATCTAATTCAATGCTTACAAAAGCTTAGACTTAAATTTTGAACTTAAATTTTGAATCGTTGGGAGGGGTTAAGAAGCGCAAACTGAACTGTGTTCAGGAGTTCAAATGTTACCCTGCCCACCCTATGAACACAGTTCAATTTTTCGCCACTTAACTACTCCCAACGATTCAGATTTTGAGGTCAAAATTTAAGTCTAAGCTTTTAAAACATTTATTTAAAACATTTATCTTAAAAAAAAAAGAAAAGAAATAACGGTTAAAAATTGTTGTTGGTAATTCTAAAGTTTAAAGCGCCCTCTAACGGAATGTTTTGTAATTTATCTTTAACAATTTTTTTTTCAAGGAAATACTGACATAAAGAATGGTTTTAGAGAAAACCGCAAACGAATCGACCAATTTTTCCGTTTTTTATAATCATTTGAAATTTGAACCTCCCACCCCCATTGAACACAGTTCGGTTTGCGCTTCTTAACTACTCTCAACGAATCAGATTTTCAGCTAAAAATTTAAGTTTATGTCTAAGCTTCCAAAAAATTTTAATACGATGCAAATATAACGGTAAAAAATAACGGTAAAAAATAACTGTACGTTACTCCAAAGTC
The DNA here is from genome assembly GCA_964019185.1 of Maratus speculifer. Taxonomy (NCBI): domain Eukaryota; kingdom Metazoa; phylum Arthropoda; class Arachnida; order Araneae; family Salticidae; genus Maratus; species Maratus speculifer. The sequence goes on from OZ025298.1 coordinate 21,034,100, forward strand.
TAAAGCGCCTTCAATAGACATTTTTTGAAATTTATCAGTATAATTTATTTTCAAGACAATACTGGCATAAAGAATAATTTTAGTGAAAACCGCAATCAATTGACCAATTTTTCTGTTTTTTATAATAATTTGAAATTTGAACCTACACACTCCCATTGAACACAGTTCAGTTTGTGCTACTTAACCACAGATTTTGAGCTTAAAATTTAAGTTTAAAATCTTAACTTCTAAAAAAATTTTATGAGACGTAAAAAATAACGATAAAAAGTAGCTGTTCATTACTCCAAAGTCTGGAGCGCCCTCTATCGGCATTTCTTAAAAATTATCTTTATAATTTATTTTCAAGACAATACTGACATAAAGAATAGTTTTCGTGATAACCGCAAACGAATCGACCAATTTTTCCACTTTTTATAATCATTTCAAATTTTGAACCCTAAACTTTGATGGCGACTATCTCCTTCGGAAAACCTTTGGGACCCCTAGTTTCCCATATAATATTATTTGTATTGATGTGTACTATCACCCCTTAAAGTTTTGCCCAGTAGTTTAGATAAAAAAAAATTTGGAATCACCCTGTATATATACAGGGTGATTCCAAATTTTTTTTACAATAAAAGAGGGGTGATAGTACACATCAAGACAAACAATATTAAATAGGAGACCAAGGGTCCGAAACGTTTTCTTATGGAGATAGCCGCCATTAAAGTTTAGGGACCAAAATTTCAAATAAACATAAAAAACGGAGAAATCGGTCAATTGATTTGCGGTTTTCACTAAAATTATTCTCTATGTCGGCATTTTCTTGAAATTAAATTATAAAGATGAATTTCAAAAAATGCCGATAGAGGGCGCTTTAGACTTTGGAGTAACGAACAACTATTTTTTGCCAGTATGTTTTGCATCTCATTAAATGTTTTCGTAAGTTTACACTCAAACTTAAATTTTGAGCTCAAAATCTATAGTTTGGAGTGGTTAAGTAACACAAACTGACCTGTGTTCAGAGGGTTCAAATTTCAAATGATTAAAAAAAACGGAAAAATTGGTCGATTGATTTGCGGTTTTCACTAAAACTATTCTTTATTTAGGTATTTTCATGAAAATAAATTATAAAGGTAAATTTCAAAAAATGCCGATAGAGGGCGCTTTAGACTTTGGAGTAACGAACAACTATTTTTTGCCGAATTGTTTGCATCTCTTTAAATGATTTCGGAAGCTTAGACTTAAACTTAAATTTTGAGCTCAAAATCTGAATAGTAGGGAGTGGTTAAGTAGCACAAACTGAACTGTGTTCAAGGGGGAGGGGGAGGTTCAAATTTAAAGTAATTATAGAAAATGGAAAAATTGGTCGATTCGTTTGCGGTTTAAAATAAAACTATTCTTTAAGTCAGTATCTTCTTGAAAATAATTTTTAAAGATAAATCTCAAAAAATTCCGTCAGAGGGCGCCTTAAACTTCAGAGTAACCAGCAATTCATTTTAACCATTATTTTTTGGTTCTAATTAAATGCTTGCAAAAGCACTTTAAATGTTCTCGGAAGCTTAGATTTAAACTTAAATTTTGAGCTCAAATCCTAAATCGTTATGAGGAGTTAAGAAGCGCAAACTGAATTGCGTTCAGGAGTTGAAATTTAACCCTCTTTCCTCCTCGAACACAATTCAATTTTTCGCTACTTAAACACTCCCAACGATTCAGAATTTCAGCTCAAAATTTAAGTCTATGCATTTGAAAGTATTTAATGAGATTAAAAAAATAACAGTTAAAAATAGTTATACGCTACTCCAAAGTCTAAGGCGCCCTCTATCGGCATTTTTTTAAATTTATCTTTAAAAATTATTTTCAAGAAAACACTGATTGATCAAGAAAACTGCTGATTTAAAAATTAGTTTTAGCAAAAACTTCAAACGAATCGACCATTTTTTTCCGTTTTTTACAATTATTTGAAATTTGAACCCTCTGAACACAGCTGAGTTTGTCTACTTAACGACTCCCAACTATTCAGATTTTGAGCTCAAAATTTAAGTTCAAGTCTAAGCTTACGAAAGCATTTAATAAGATGCAAAAAACAACGCCAAAAAAGAGTGTTTCGTTACTCCAAAGTCTAAAGCGCCCTCTATCGGCATTTTTTGAAATCTATCTTTATAATTTATTTTCACGAAAATACTTAAATAAAGAATACTTTTAGTGAAAACCGCAAATCAATCGACCAATTTTTCCGTTTTTTATAATCAATTGAAATTTGAACCCTCTGAACACAGCTCAGTTTGTGTTACTTAACCACTCCCAACTACAGATTTTGAGCTCAAAATTTAAGTTTGAGTCTAAGCTTACGAAAACATTTAATGAGATGCAAAAAATACCGGCAAAAAATAGTTGTTCGTTACTCCAAAGTCTAAAGCGCCCTCTATCGGCATTTTTTGAAATTTATCTTTATAATTTAGTTTCAAGAAAATGCCGACATAAAGAATAATTTTAGTGAAAACCGCTAATGAATCGACCGATTTTTCCGTTTTTTATGTTTATTTGAAATTTTGGTCCCTAAACTTTAATGGCGGCTATTTCCTTAGGAAAACGTTTTGGACCCTTGGTCTCCTATTTAATATTGTTTGTCTTGATGTGTACTATCACCCCTCTTTTATTGTAAAAAAAAATTGGAATCACCCTGTATATATATATATATATATATATATATATATATATATATATATATATGTATATATATATTTGCTGAAATGAGCACTCTTCGAAATCTACCTCCGCCTATAGGCCCAGCCGACAGGGATATATATATATATATATATATATATATATATATATATATATATATATAAGGATATATAAGGATATATATATATATATATATATATATATATATATATATATATATATATAATGTAACAAACATTCACATTTAAGAAATGTAAAATATTTCCAAACTATGCTCCGATATTTTTGCTTGGCTACATTTTTAGGTCATGCTAGATACAATGAATGTATTAATTTTCAATTTTTTTTTATTTTTATAGCTGCAATAAACAAAATACAAATTCATAGGAAGTTCACCAAAAATATTTAATTACATTAAAATGTATTCATTCCTTGAGCTTTTATACTATACAAAAAATCTACTAGAAATTTAATGGAAAGCGTGTATTTTTTTATATTTTTCAAGTGTCATGAAAGAAAAATAATTTTTAGGACAAATAAAACAAAATATTGCTTTATTTGTTTCAACAAGCACATGTTGAATAAAAAGTGATAAATAAACTGTTTCTATAACACAATTTTTTAATATCATTTGTAACGTATTTTCATGTAAAATAAAATTCTTTGAAAAGGAATTTAATGTTCTGAATTCAGCGTAAAAAAATAAATAAAAAATACTTTTATCAAACTCCTTGCAATTGATGTATATTTATTTGTTTTATTATTAATATTAAATTATTATTAAAAAAACACAGATGTCGTATACCTGGCTTTAAAGATGCAAAAACCTGGATTTGTTTGAAAACATTAGTATTTTGCATGATTTATGTTTTATGGAATAATATATAAATAAAAATTCCCTATTTTAATTAAAAAAAATTTTTGAAAAAAAAAAACATTAAACGATTAAAGTTCTTGGTTTTAAAATGTGCAATAATATTTTAAATGAATATATTTTTGTGAGCATTTTGGAATAAAAATTAATATTTTTAATTTCCGGAATATAAATTTATTAAACAGAAAGAAAAGGGAAAATATAATATGTTTCGTGTATTGTTTATAAGTGATAAACATGATGAATCATTGGATAAAATTTTAAACAATTGTTAAGACGGGGCAGTCGCCAGGTCATAGGAAGTGCAAAAAAAAAAAAAAAAAAAAAAAAAATTCGGAAAAGAACTCGTATCTCCTTCATATTCGCCCCCCCCCTCTCCCACCTTCTTTTCTATTTTGCAAAGTCACGCATACGCATTTTCATTCATTTAGCATTGCAGTGAGATAATGTTTGGCTGTTTATAAAAATTTTAGGATTGTCCTGTACAAGTAACTCATATAGCATGCATGTACGCTAGTAAATTATTAGTAAGTCTTATTAATTTTTGTTTTCTCATTAAAAATTTCTAAATTTAATTTAGCCTGAGTTTTTCATACATTTTGATTTCATTTTGTATAATATAGGGAATTTATATATTAGATTAAACAGTATTTTTTTAAATTTAGATTTCGGCAAATGTAAAATAATATGTATGTTAAATAACAGGTTTTACTGGTGCTGTGTTACATTAAAACTTTATTTAAATTAGTAAATACTGATGCCTTTTTTCAAGTAATTGATTACATAGCAAAAGCTTGGGTAGATTCATTTAAATAAAGTTTATTCTTATAGGTGAAAATTACTTTCTTTTCCCATTCTATTTCTTCAAGTACTATAAAATATAATCCAAATATTGTAAAATTTAATTAAATAGATAATTGTTTTATAATTTATTTTTTTTTAGCTGATGGGTGTATACATTTTTTGAAATATTATATTTATATGTATCATTTGAGATTCTTTAAAATAATTTGCTTCAGTGGATTTTTTTTTTTTTTTTTTTTTTTTTTTTTTTTTTTTTTTTTTGGTAAAAGAAAGAACTTGAGGAAAACCTTTTTTCTTTTTCTAAATCAGAAAATTTTATTAAAGTAATTGAATAAATATTTACAATATCAGAGTAAAATTTAAATGGAATTTAAATACAATATTTAGAAAAATGATTAAAATATTGGAAACATTTAAAATTACCATTAAAAAAACTCTAGGATATTTAGGAAAAATTAAAATAATTAAAATTTTTTTTATATATTTTCCATCTTTGATAAAATGCGCCCTAAAACTTTATATATTAAAAAAATATATTTTTTTCTATATTAAATAGAATTTTAATGCATTACAATATAGGTGCATCACGCAATATAAAGTAAACTAGCAAGCTACGCCCGCTAGCTGGGCCACTTTTTCAAAACGAAACTCGATATTAAGCAGTATATAATAAGTAAAAAAATTCATTTAATAAGCAAGTCTTGGTGTTCGAATCAACAAGCACAAAAAAAGTAAATTAAAGAGCTAAGAAAATAGTAAATTAAAGAGGGTTGTTATGCGCTCATTATCCCGTTAAAAATATGTGATTTCGCACAGTGGGCGCTACGCGCCATAGTCGCCATCGTCCCGTTAAAAATATTTGGTTTTGCACGGTTGGAGCTGCGCGCCCATAATACATTTTCTCGTATTTTTTGGTTCATTAGAAGCAGACTTTTACGCAGATTCTGAATATGTAATCAGTTTTTTTTTCTACTTTAAAAACTGTCTGCATGATGGTTTAAGAAAAAATGCGGAAAAAAAAGTTTGGGTATTAAAAACTGCAAAAGACTGCTATAAAAAAAATAAGTAATTTCATTAATATCACAAACAACATAACTAATAAATAGTTTTGGCAGCTCGTTTTCCAATTGTACTAACAGAAATTAGTATTAATCGCGTAAATCTTAGGTTACACAATATTCGTGTATGCTACCAAAAAGAAAAAGTATGAAAATGAGCTACAACGATTAATACTCACATACAGAATAAATATATGAATAGCCAGTTACATCTGAGATCCTCAAAATATTAATTAGCAACACTATTACCTCTTAGTGAACATATCTTGCTGTGCTTAAATAGTTGTACTTATTATATTAATTAAACCGTTTTTAACATTTTTTACCAATCAGTTATTTTTCTCTTATACATTCTTTGACAAAATGACACGGGAGAAAAAGGGGTTTTCGGCTGCTTCTTCTTTTAGCCAAAGGGGAAAAGTTCTGGTCGATCACCGCAAGGTGGCGCAGTGTTCTGCCTGAGAGGTCCGTTTGAGCCCCGTTTGGGAAATGTGACGTTTTCCGTTCCGATTCCCGACCGGTTTTTAATTCATAACTTTTTTAATTTTAATCCCACGGTCTCGGAAATGACCGAAATGACTTCCCCGGAATTTTTCGAATCGAAAGACACCTCTCGCGACTTCCAACTCACCCGCGTTGCGAACTGTAATCGGCTTCAAGCAGACAGACAGACAGAGGCGCACGGATTTTATTAGTAATTCGATAGTCCATACTAATAAAATCCGTGCGCCTCTGTCTGCTTGAAGCCGATTAAACTTCGAAACGCGGGCGAGTTGGAAGTCGCGAGAGGTGTCTTTCGATTGGAAAAATTCCGGGAAAGTCATTTCGGGCATTTTCGAGAACGTGGGACAAAAATTAAAAAAGGTATGAATTAAAAACAGGTCGGGAATCGGAACGGAAAACGTCTAATTTCCGAAACGGAGCTCAAACGGTGCTCTGAGGCAGAACACTGCGCAACCTTGCGGTGAAGAACTGAACTTTTCCCCTTCGGCTAAAAGAACAAGCAGTCGAAAACCGCTTTTTCTCCCGGAAAAACGACATTTTCTTTCGTTTCGGTTCTTTGAAAAATAACTAATTGGTGAAAAATGTTAAACACGGTTTATTTTCATACTTTTTCTTTTTGGTAGCATACACGAATATTGTGTAACCTAAGATTTACGCGTTTAATACTAATTTTTGTTAGTACAAACGGAAAACGAGGTGCCAAAATTATTTGTTTGTTATGTTATTTGTGATATTAATGAAATTACTTATTTTTTAGCACTTTGCAACAAAGTTGAAAAGTGCTTATGCATTCGGTTTGTCTGTCCGTCTGTCCGTCTGTCCGCGCTCTAACTTCCGTAAATATACTCGGATTGCTATGAAATTTTTTACGTTATTGAGGTTTACCCTAGCACGAACCCTATTGAAAATGAAGTATCTACCATGATTAGTTTATCTACAGAGAGAATCAAAAGTTTCCCATTACATTACGGCCTATGGGGAAAAATCGTTAATATACTCAAATTGCCATGAAATTTTAGGACGTTTTTGACGTTTACCCTAGCACAAGTCCTATTGAAAATGAAGTTTCTACCATGATTAGTTTGTCTACAGGGCGAATCAAAAGTTTCCCATTACATTACGGCCTATGGCGAAAAATCGTTAATATACGCGGATTGCCATGAAATTTTTGGACGTTATTGAGGTTTACCCTAGCACGAACCCTACTGAAAATGAAGTATCTACCATGATTAGTTTATCTACAGAGAGAATCAAAAATTTCCCATTATATTACGGCCTATGGGGAAAAATCGTTAATAGACTCAAATTGCCATGAAATTTTAGGACGTTTTTGACGTTTACCCTAGCACAAGTCCTATTGAAAATGAAGTTTCTACCATGATTAGTTTGTCTACAGGGCGAATCAAAAGTTTCCCATTACATTACGGCCTATGGGGAAAAATCGTTAATATACGCGGATTGCCATGAAATTTTAGGACGTTATTGAGGTTTACCCTAGCACGAACCCTACTGAAAATGAAGTTTCTACCATGATTAGTTTGTCTACAGGGCGAATCAAAAGTTTTCCATTGCATTATGGCCTATGGGGAAAATCATTAATATACTCGGATTGCCATGAAATTTTAGGACGTTGTTAACGTTTACCCTAGCACAAGTCTTATCGAAAATGAAGTTTCAATCATGATTAGTTTATCTACAGGGCGAATCAAAAGTTTCCTATTACATTACGGCCTATGGAAAAAAATCGTTTCAAAGGAATTTTAAAGATGTTATACCCTGTCAAACATATTAAAATATGCATTCTATAAAATATAAGGTGAAAATATAGCTATTATTCATTTACAGGGCCACACAAAAGAATTCCATTAGATAATGGTAAAAGGTTGAATTGTCTGACATATTTTAAAGATTTTAAGCTTTTTCATGTATAATAAAATTGATATATGTCACTGAAGCTTAATATAAATTATACGCTACTGTCTTGCATAATATGAAGTACATAGCATTTACAGGGCCATACAAAAGATTTCAAATAGTATATTCTTTCCGAAGTACCGTATATGTGTCTGATGATGGCTGATGGAGGGATGAAATGCATTTTAATTATTATATTCGCGTTTATACTTCGTTAAATATATGCACATTATATGGTGTGTATAAATGTTATAGTTGATATACAGGGCTACCCAAAAGAGCTAACCAACGTTACTGAATATGAGCGTAAATTATTTAAACGTGGTTCTTAAATAATCTATGCATTTTTACGCTGAGCTGCAATCAATTTACTGAAAAATGTTTGCAGAATATAGATAAAGGGATATACAGGGCCACGCAAAGTATTCAGTACATGGACGCCTATGAATGATGATTTATGAGACTGTGATTTCAGTTGTTTTAAAAGAGTTTTTTAGTTTACAATACATTTTAGCCTAATGCTGACTTGTAATAAAGGTACAATGTAAACTACAGGGCTGAACAAAGGTATTCAAGTATGTTTCCATCTAATAGTATGAATTGCTGAAAAAGAAATTTCAAGCTACTGGGTATTTTCTTGCTAAGCTAAATTTTCCCATTATATGAACTGACATATGAAATACAGGGCTGTTCTAATGTTCTGGAATACATATTTGGGTATATTTGGCTATACACTATTATTTCCCTAAATAACAAAGTTTTGTTAAAAATTTCCTTAAGTGTTGGAAAGTTCTTCATAATCTATGCTTAACGCATGATTTTTCATACTTGTTTTTTAATAGCAGTCTTTTGCAGTTTTTAATACCGAAACTTTTTTTGCGCGTTTTTTCTTAAACCATCATACAGACAGTTTTTAAAGCAGATAAAACTGATTACATATTCAGAATCTGCGTAAAAGTCTGCTTCTGATGAACCAAAAAATACGAGAAAATGTTTTATGGGCGCGCAGCGCCAACCGTGCAAAACCAAATATTTTTAATGGGACGATGCCTTTGCACGGTGGGCGCGTAGCGCCCACTGTGAGAATTCACATATTTTTAACGGGATAATGGGCGCATAACAACCATAGCTCTTTAATTTACTTTTTTTGTGCTTGAGGGTTCGAACTCCAAGACTTGCTTATTAAATGGATTTTTTTGCTTATTATATACTGCTTAATATCGAGGTTCGTTTGGAAAAAGTGACCCAGCTAGCGGGCGTAGCTCGCTAGTCTATACTAATAAAATCCGTGCGCCTCTGTCTGTCTGTCTGCTTGAAGCCGATTACAGTTCGCAACGCGAGCGAGTTGGAAGTCGCGAGAGGTGTCTTTCGATTGGAAAAATTCCGGGAAAATCATTTCGGGCATTTTTAAGACCGTGGGACCAAAATTAAAAAAGTTATGAATTAAAAACCCCTTGGGAATCGGAACGAAAATATATCTCAATTCCCAAACGGAGCTCCGAAGCAGAACACTGCGCCACCTTGAGGTGAAGGACATGAATTTTTCCCTTTTGGCTAAAAGAAGAAACAGCTGAAAACCTCTTTTTCTACCGGAGCTAATTGCGTTTTTTTCCGCATCAATTTTTTTGACTTGCCGTAGAATATTTACCGTAGTTTTCGCTAAAATATTGAACTTAGAAATAAAACAGGACTATCGAAACTTTTTTTTGCGCGTTTTTTCTTAAACCATCATGCAGACAGTTTTTAAAGTAGAAAAAACTAATTACATATTCAGAATCTGCGTAAAAATCTGCTTCTGATGAACTAAAAAACACAAAAAAATGTCTTATGGGCGCGTAAGTGCCCACCGTGCAAAACCAAATATTTTTAACGGGACTATGGGCGCGAAGCGACCATAGCTCCGATCCACAATCTTTTTTTTTCAAGTGCACGTGGCCCACAGTGCGAAATCACATATTTTTAACGGGACCATGGCTCTTTAATTTACTTTTTTTGTGCTTGAGGATTCGAACGCCAAGGCTTGCTTATTAAATGAATTTTTTTGTTTATTATATATAGCACAAAAAAAGTAAATTAAAGAGCTATGGTTGTTATGCGCCCATTATCCCGTTAAAATATATGATTTCGCACAGTGGGCGGTACGGGCCCATCGTGCGAAGCCGGCCCACCGGCGCTACGCGCCATGGTCGCCATTGTCCCGTTAAAAGTATTTGGTTTTGCACGGTTGGCGCTGCGCGTCCATATTACATTTTCTCGTATTTTTTGGATCATCAGAAGCAGACTTTTACGCAGATTCTGAATATGTAATCAGTTTTTTACTACTATCTGCATGATGGTTTAAGAAAAAACGCGCAAAAAAAGTTTGTTTATTAAAAACTGCAAAAGACTGCTATTAAAAAAATAAGTAATTTCATTAATATCACAAAGAAAATAACTAACAAATAATTTTGGCAGCTCGTTTTCCGTTTGTACTAACAGAATTTAGTATTAATCGCGTAAATCTTAGGTTACACAGATTACAGATTCAGTTAATTGGGGAGGCCTATCATATGGCTTGAGCTCAACAAGCCCCACCTAACATTTATTATTAAAAAAAAAAAATGTTACAATGTCAATCACAATGGGCTGCCCTATTTTTCAGGGCGAGCCCGGGAAATAAGTATCTAATATTTACAATGATAACTTTACATTATTGCATGATGGTGTGTTTAGAATATTCAGACGTGTGTTTTAACAACAGAAATATTTACAGGTTCGAAATTAGAGGTGCGGAATATTTACAAGTACAATGTTCTATAGTTCATTTTGAAAGTGAATAAGTCCAATGAGTATGGTTCTTAGTAAAGTTCGAAAGTTCATTCGAGTCCATTTGAAAGTTAGAGAGGAGGCATCTGAAATAATGTCTGATTATCCTCAATGAGTTTTACACAGTTTATTATTTTGTCAAGAAGCCTAGTTTCTTTCAATATCATGTTGAACCAAGCTGCATCTGAAAGCGTAGAGGATTTCCGTATATGGTAAAAAGCAGTTAAGGTGCATGTCGTCAGGTAATGTAAGGAGTCACCGACTTCCCCACATGTGCAACGGTTAGAATCTACTTTATTAAATGTTACAAGATAACTAGGGAAGGGTCCGTGATTGGTGGCGAAGAGATAGAGGTTGCGATGGAACAGCAGGTTTTTCAGAGAGACCTTGGGAACTAGGTTGTAAGTATAGCGACTAGTCTCTCCATAGTCCCACTCTTGTTGCCATTCTGCTAGGACCTGGATTTTAACTTGCCTCCGCAAGTAAGAAGCTGGAAGTGGTAGAAACTTTAACAATGTTGATTCTTTACCCTCTGCTGCTTGTTTCGCAAGATGATCAGCCATTTCGTTACCAGCACAACCAGAGTGGCCTCTCACCCAGTTAAATTTTATAATCTTTTTGGAGCTCTGTAGGGCCAGTATTATTTCGACTATTAGTAAGTCTTTTGAGCATATGTCCTGTATTGCTTGAACACTTGAAAAACTAGGTTACACAATATTCGTGTATGCTACCAAAAAGAAAAAGTATGAAAATGAGCTACAACGATTAATACTCACATACACAATAAATATATGAATAGCCAGTTACATCTGAGATCCTCAAAATATTAATTAGCAACACTATTGCCTCTTAGTGAACATATCTTGCTGTGCTTAAATAGTTGTACTTATTATATTAATTAAACACTGTTTAGTATTTTTTACCAATTACTTCTTTTTCTCTTATACATTCTTTGACAAAATGACACGGGAGAAAAAGGGGTTTTCGGCTGCTTCTTCTTTTAGCCAAAGGGGAAAAATTCTGGTCGATCAACGCAAGGTGGCGCAGTGTTCTGCCTGAGAGGTCCGTTTGAGCCCCGTTTGGGAAATGTGACGTTTTCCGTTCCGATTCCCGACCAGTTTTTAATTCATAACTTTTTTAATTTTAGTCCCACGGTCTGGAAAATGCCCGAAATGACTTTCCCGGAATTTTTCGAATCGAAAGACACCTCTCGCGACTTCCAACTCGCCCGCGTTACGAATTGTAATCGGCTTCAAGCAGACAGACAGACAGAGGCGCACGGATTTTATTAGTATAGACGTTTGGGAACTGAGACATTTTTCGTTCCGATTCCCAAGGGGTTTTTAATTCATAACTTTTTTAACTTTGGTCCCACGGTCTCGAAAATGCCTGAAATGACTTCCCCGGAATTTTTCCAATCGAAAGTCACCTCTCGCGACTTCCAACTCGGCCGCGTTGCGAACTGTAATCGGCTTCAAGCAGACAGACAGACAGAGGCGCACGGATTTTATTAGTATAGATATTATCTTACATGTGCCAAACTCAAAGCCTTTAAAAATTTCTTGCAAAATAAAATCAATAATAAAATGAATTATAATAAAATAACTAAATAATTCTTCAATGAATAAGCCTGAAATACTGGAAAAGACTTGCAAATAAATGTATAAAAAACAATAGACAAAAGTATAACACATTTTAAGTTATAAAATACATTTTATATATTAGGTAATATTAAGATTATATGCATAATTTGAGCAAACATTTTTTTTCTTTAAAAAATGGTTATCAAAAAGACAATGTGCTTTGCGTGAAAGAAAGCATTGATGCTCATTTACATAAACTTTTCAGGAAAACTATAAGATTATTTAGATTAAACTTATTAAATTTTTCAAAAACATAGTACATGATATAGTGAACTAATAAATTAGTTAATTTTTTTAATAATATACTTTTAAAGTTTGCATAACATGCAACTATTTAAAAGGACATGGCATATGAATTTTTAAATATACAATTATAAAAATAATTAATTCATTATGTCAGATATTATGTTTTGGATATTTTTATAAAGTTCATAGTGAGTGTATTTGTAAATTTTATTTATTTATTTTAATGTGCACCTGAGTGAACATTAGTTTTTTTTTTAATACAAAAACATTTTATCATTTAATTAACCTTCTAAAATTAAATTTCTTTTTTAGAATAGATTTTGATTTATGCCTAAATAATCTTTAGGGCAATTTAATGGCTAGCTTTAGGCTGGTTTACATCATAAATAACCTCAAAAGTCATTTTTATGGACAGCTGTGGGCTAAATTTAATGCTTGGGAAACACAAATGGCAGGAAGATTGCGAGCTTCCGTCAGGCCTTTATTTTTCAATGGCCTTTAAAAGAGTGAATGTGGCTATACACCTATTCTGAGAAAAAGTTTGTGGCGTGATTACGGGCATCTTTCTTCACTTATGGCCAATTAGTATGTGTCCATAATACGGCCGGAGTGACACATTTTCTACAAAGCCGTTACGGCCAATGATAGTGGGCCCCAATCAGACACTTGGGGCCAAGACTAACGAAGCCATAAGCGGCCCAATTATTCTCCCTGATGCTGCAAAGTGGTATACAACGAACTGCGACACAGTAAATTGTTAAAAATTTTACTCTTGTATGAACTAAGTTTTGGTGTTCAGTAGTAGTTAAAGATTTCAACATCTTACAGAGGCAGCTATTCAGCACTTGAATTTCGTTCAAACTAGGGCAAGATTTTTAACAGAGAACATCGTCTTTTCCTTCGCGCCTAAAGACCAAGGTCTTCTGCAAGTGTTGAAATTCGTGGTTGGAATAGAACAAGTGTTCTGGGCACAGAATCTTTAGACTGATATTGATGAAAGTGTCTTTGGACAACATTGCAAGACACTTTGAGACATCTAATAGCATGTTGATATGTTTTGTTATATTTTTTATATACATATAGTCGTATTCTCTAAATTTTTATGGTCTAAGTTGCTTATTTAAATGATTGTTTTTTTACAAACGAAAGCTCCTTCTAATAGGAACAACAACAAAGAAAAAACGCTTTAAATTTTTAGTTACAAAATTGTATCAGTTACTTTCATACCATAACAGTTTAAAACTTCTAAATGTTTGGAAAATGTCCGGCTAGGGACATCATTAGGAACTAATGATGTCTTTCTCGGTAGAAGCTTACAATTCTCAACCGACTGAGCCATCCCGGATGAATTTAGAGGAATGGTTCACCAAACTAACTTTTAACGATCACAAAGACTGGTTTGATATTTGAATCATAAAAACTTAATAAATCAAACATTATTTTTCGTTTCCGATATCAGACCAGATGTTGCATTCGTTAAATGTTAATTAGCTTAATAACTTTGCCAGTTACGTACGAATTGGCTCAATCGATAGCGCATTAGTGGCTTTTTCTAAGAAAGCCATCAGTAGTTCCAAACGCGGCACGGATTTTTTGTTACTCATCGACAAATTTATAATATTTATGGTCCATTAACGAACTCAATAATTACGCAAAAAATTAATATAACGTAATTTAATATTTTTCGTTAATTTTAAGCATTAACCCTAACAATTTTTTTTAATAGAAACCGTACATTTTTCACATTTAACAAATTATTAAAATATAATTCATACAAAATCAATTTAGAAATAGGAAACAATAAAAACAGTTTTTGTTTTCCTGGTAATAAATTTATTAAATTTTATTTCTTAAGTGAATATTTAAGTAATTTTCTGGATAATGGTTTTCGTTATCTCTTCTACAAATGAATGTCAGAAACAATACTCAGTGATAATTAACAGTTTCTGAAACTATTTGGAAGACAACGTACGTTATCTGATTACAAAATGATTAATGGCTATACTGGAATTAGATTTCTGTGATATTCATTTAATTTCAGATAGAGAATATAGTCGTATCAAGTCCAAAGGAACATGTTGAAAACTCGTATTATTGCAAGGAATAATATAACCTCTAAATTGCCAAGCATTTTCTGGTATAATAGAGAGAAATATTAAAAAAAAACAGCACATACATATCTAATAATAGCATTAATACAAGTTTTTAAGTAAAAATGTTTACAAATCTTTTCATTGTTTTATTATAAAGACAACAATTATCAACTTAACAAGAAAAAATCATGTTTCAAGCATATATTATAAAGCAATTTTTAAAACACTCAACTCGTAAATAAGGATTTCTCGAACTTTAACATCATGTATTTTACTTTAAATAGAATAAATACGAAAAAGGATTCTTACCGTAATTATCCGTATTATAGCCAATATATAATTAAAAAAAATTAATTTCATGGATAAATTAGTCTTTAAGAATTAATTAGCTTCCCATGTATCGGTTGAACAATATGTCTGTTCGACAAACTTTTTTTTTAAATCTGTCGAATTTATCGCATTAAATTTTTTGTAGTGTAAATAAAACATACTATTTGAGCAAGATAATAAAAGAACAATTTTAATTTTCGCTTAAAAAATAAAACGAAAAATATTTTACTAAGAATCTTTTCAGATTGTTAAAAATTGTGTTTGTAAAGATTTTTTTCATTCAGACCTAAATTCTTCGGTATTGTTAAAGTTAGTTAAACCAATTAGTTAAACAATTTTAGAAAGTTTAAATTGTTAGCCAAGTGGTCAAGGCACCTCGCCGCTAACCGCCTGCGAGCGTAGACTGTGGGTTCGATTCCCACTGGCCCCATCGCACATACTCCGGCTATATCTCCTTCATGTTGTAAAATTTTCTTTCACGATTCTGTCCCTATATGCTGACGATAAATTTTAAGCAGACATTCATGTCGAGAGCACAAGTCAGATGTATGCATTGAATGAAAATAAAACTCCGTAATTTGGGAAAATTTATTTTGAATGTTTAAAAAACTGACACGTTGCTTCACAGAAGTGGAAAGACTCAAAGACTGGCTCTTTCGTGAGACTTCAATCGTTCTGCTGAATTATGACTGTACTGTTTTTTTTTGTCATTGAGATTAAAAGTTATTATATCTCTTGCCAACTTTCTAACAACTTTATTATACCAACTTTATAGCGTGATAAAAAATTCTGTTAAAACATAGGAAAAAAAGCAAAACTCTCTATAAATTCACATTAATTCTTGGTTAATTGCATTCTATAACTTTTTCGGTCATCATTTTGCAGATATTTCTCTTATCTAAAGTCAAATTTCCTGCATTTATTTCCATGTCTTTATTTAAGGATATTTTTATCTTTGTTAAATCTTGCAATTCAAAATACACACTTTTTTCCAATTTTGTTTAAAAAATGTTTTTTTTTTTTTTTTTTTTTTTTTTTTTTTTTTTTTTTTTTTAATTAGAATAATATAAAAATGAACAAATCCTCATCTCGGAGTTTGTGGGGATTTTCATTGGCAATCATTTCAATTGTTTCTTTCACCCAATGCCAGAAGCTTAGTAATTTAAAAAATGAATTGTGCTGTGTTACTTCTATGAAGTTTCAATTATTAATGCTATTATTATTATTATTATTATTTCATTTATAAATGCGTTATAAAAAGAATATGTATTAATTTTATTAAAACATATTACAAAAAGTGAATAAAATAATAAAAGCATAAAAAACACTTTTAAATTAGATTTTGTCTGTTTATTTTTCTGTTATTATTTATTAAAAATTCTTTTAACAAATTAGACTCCCCCCAAATAAAATAATATAAATAAATAAATAGTGTGTGACAATTTCAAAAAATCCTCTATAACATCATTTTTTTAAATGAATAATATATTTTTAATTAATTCATTCAAAAGAAAAAGAACAGTGATTTTTTAAAAATTTTAACTAGTTAAAAAATTGAAATTGATTTTAAAAAATAATAATCATTATGCATTGGTCTAAAATAATAAAAAAAAACCGTTTACGATTTTTTAACGAATATATATGAAACTGAATCTTTGAAAAAGACAACAGATTTTCCCACAAACTCATAAAAAACAGACTTTGTACAAAGTAGCATCAACAATTTCAGTTCAGTCTGTAAGGATTTATGCCGCAGTCAAAAGGTCTCGAGTTCGATCTTCAGAACGACTTGAAGTAAATTATGCAATAAATAAATAAATAAGTCTAAAATAATTAAAAAAAAACCGTTTACGATTTTTTAACGAATATATATGAAACTGAATCTTTGAAAAAGACAACAGATTTTCCCACAAACTCATAAAAAACAGACTTTGTACAAAGTAGCATCAACAATTTCAGTTCAGTCTGTAAGGATTTATGCCGCAGTCAAAAGGTCTCGAGTTCGATCTTCAGAACGACTTGAAGTAAATTATGCAATAAATAAATAAATAAATAAATAAATAAATAATATATCAGCTCAAAATCATTCGGAAAGTTTGAATTTTTAGACGATTGATTAATTTATTAATTTTAAAAAATAAATTAAATTATTATCATTAAAATCATACCTTGCAAAAGAAAGTGACCGCTTCTTTTCCTTTCTTTTATTTCCTACAAGCTGACCCACCCGGCGTTGTCCGGATCCGCAGTAACAATGTTAAACGAACTTGAAATTTCTATGATTTTATCATTAACTCAAAATACGTGTAAAAACATTATATTAAATACATGGCCCCTGACTGTGTTAAAAATCAGTCAAAAAAAAAAAAAAACTAATATTTTGATGCAAAAATACACAAAATGATTGCAATGGGAAACGCGGGAGGGGATCTGTGTCCAATGATTGCGTGTTGGTATTTATCCTAAAAAATTAATGTTAAGTCATTTAATTAAATACTTTTTTTCACATAGATTTCCCAACTGAAATATTTTGAATTTCAAACTAATTATATCACTCTTAAATCCGACTATACCGTGAATGAAATCGATACTCGATGATTAGCTAAAAAGTTAGTATATAGTATTATAATTTCAGAGCCATTTTACAAAAATAAGTTTTTATTTTTAATTAAGCATGCATAATATTCATTCTGTGACCAAAATCGCAACCGTAACTTAATTGTATTGTAATCATAACTTGCCTTTAACCTATAGCTGCATCTTAACAGTAACCTAACTGCAACTTAAATATACCATACATGTAACCTGGCCTTGACCGTATCATAACCTACCCATAATCTAACCATAACCTGACCGCAACGTAACCTTACCCTAACTGTAACTTAACCGTGACCTAATTGTAACCTAACCTGAAATTAAATACAACCTAAGACTCACCGGAACGTAATTTCAACCTAACTGTTACCTAACCGTAACCAAGTTCTAACTTAACACAAACTATAAATAAAATAGCTTAACCATCACGCGCTACAAAGTACTAGTTTCATTTTCCACCGTCACGGGGAGTATTATGTTTTGTAGAATGTCCGAATTTTAGGTTCAGATTGGATTATTTTGGATTATTTTGTCTTCTTCGGATCCGGTTATGGTTGTTTGGAATATTTTTGTTGAGTTTAGATTCTGTTCAATTCAGATTTCGTGCTTTTTTTTTCAAATGGGATTTTTAGGTTCGGGTCGGGTTGTACTTCCATGGAACTTAATTATTTTATCTAGTTGGAACGAGATTATACCGTGTGATTATACCTGTAGTAGGGTTTGAAATGTCGTAAAATATGGCTCCAGCTGGATTAACATGCTAAGTTTGATATTTTTATTTTATTCTGCAGGTTTTGACGTGTAGATTCCAAATATCTTAGGTGCCATTTTTTTATTGCACATTTTTGTGGCGATTTTCAAGATGGCGTCCAAGATGGCTGCCATTTACTAACTTCTTTAATATTTGTGCATATTATTGACCAATATGTGAAATTATATGTTTTCGGGATCAAGAAACACAAATCTATAATAATATTAGGAATAAATTGAGTTTTTCAAGTGTTTTAAGTGATAAGATGCAAATAAAACACAAAAATATGGAAACCATCAGCTATACTAGCGTTTTATTAACCAGTTATACACAACCAAAAATTTTAAATGAAATAAATCAATTAATTGAAGATATTGAACAGAATTATTAAAAACAGCATTCATATGTATATATAATCTTGGGATGTTACGTATCCTCTTTTGAATAATTACTATATCAGTGATGACATTGATAGTCCTTTGTATTGCTGCAGTCACTGCATTTCCAAATGACAGTACAAACCAGAAAATTTTTTAAGCAAGAACATTTCCCAACTATACACGTTCTCTTACACTCACATTTCACAAATTCATTGTCCCCATTGAGCTAAGAAAACTCCAGGCATTTGACTGGAGAAACTACTCCTTTTCCGTTTATTTCCCAACCACTCGCAATAAATAGGGGTAATGTAGGCGGAGGATTTTTCTAGCCTTTTCCAATGGCGCAATTTAGATTGGAATGTAGAATATGCGGCTTTAGTGCTCCAAAGGTTGGTGGTAACTTCTTACCCTTAAAAACTTTCATTTCTGAAAAACTGTTATTTCAACTCTGAAATCTTGAAAAATTACTATTTTTTCAAGTATGCCAAGTTGGTGAATTTTTCAAATAACGACAGATTGGATAATATATAAACGTTAAGTTCCTCAAGTTCTTGAAAAGCTGTTATAATATTGTAATCACACTGAAGATTGAAATACACTTTATGCACTTCTGTTTTGAAATGCCAACAAATTTGCCTCCACAGTCTCCACCGGTATATGAATGTAAACCTGGTAAACCTTTGCTTTTATGAGCAGCTATTGCTCAAAATCTTTCATTAATATCATTTTTTCCCGTGTTTATTGCCTCACCAGTGACAAAATTGATTTCACTGTCTATAGATGACTTGAAATTAAGCCAAACAGCAATATGAAAATGTCAGTATCTTGCGAAAATGCATCGATCGCATAATTATCATGATGGTTCATGATATCAAGTACATGAAGAGATATAATGGTGTCTGCATTTTCTTGCATATAATCACACAATTCTGAATCGAAAACATTCGCGTGGTCACTGACTGTCAAAAAGACAACAAATTTCTTCTCATTAGCAGCAAAAACCTGTAGTAATTTATTCAGTTAACTGTGATTTTGTCTCATTTTGTCAAAAAATTTTCTTTATTGGCAACAACATTATTTGGTACTATTTGTAACAGTAAATTTATTCGGATCTGTCACCCCAATGTTTTCTTATGAGTTTACTCCTTCAATTAATGCTCAAGGTATTGGCCAAATATGATTTTCCCCACAGTGTATACATTTGTCATTTTCATAATAATCACGGTAAAAGCATTTGCAAAGTCTTCACAAGTTTTCACGTCAGGTATCTTTTTTACAGATAGTATGATTGCCATTCCATCTATAATACACAATTTTTCTAATGAAGAAGTAATTAAATATTCTATTGTTTGAAGTATGGGAGAACGAATATATTGCTCCGTTTCTGCAATAAATGAACTTTTGTCAGATGGAATGTGAAGATATCAGAACATCAGATGTCAGATGAAAATAATGATCTTGGTGTTACCGATAACTTCTAGTTTCTTATTGCATATTTTAGGTTTGTAGATATTTGATGTATGGATACCATAACAATAAGAAAACGAGCAAGAATTTCCCTATCTTCTCGAATTTTAATAAATTTATCACCAATCTTAAATGCAATATTCTTGTTACAAGTACTGAATGTCTTTAATTTAATTTTTTCATTAAACGCTAAAGTAACAATTTAGTGTATTTATTCTGTATTCTGTCTCTTGTAAATTCTTTAACTTCCAATTAGCTTTTTTGGTCACGATTCAAAATATCATCCTTCGCAGATGCTGGAATTTCATAGATGATGCAATATTCATTAGTGTGGTATTATCTTGGGAAGGATTTCCACCAAAAGGATTCCGAATACTCTCATTGACGATGGCTGCATTAGGAAAAATTCTTAGTGACATGGAGGTCTAAAGTTGATAGTGCTTCCTGGGCTGCTTAGAGATTTCGTTTGGACAGTACTTTAAAAAAAATTGAAACTATATGTAATATATTTGGGGCACACAAGAAATACCTTTCGATGGTGCTTTCATTCTGAATTAAACCAATAATTCCACCAATGTTCTTCAGTTCTTTGATTTTCTGTTCCAAGTTCTGCTGAAAATAGTTTCGTAAACGGCACATTGGATTTGGATACTGAAAAACAATCAGATTCAAGAGCACTACATATACCGTATTTACTCGTGTATTGGGCACACGCGTGTATAAGGCGCACCCCTACTTTACAAGTAAAAATGGCGATTTCTTAAAATCTCGTATACAACGCGCACCATAAATTTGATACGCTAATCAAGAATGACCAAATGAATTTCAGTAAAAAAAGTCGAAACAAACATTACACCAGACCAGAAAACAAGACGAAAATACATTTTTAGACTTCGGGTTTTAAGAGAATGACGGGAAATAGGAATGAGTGACGGTAAAGAGAATTGCTAATTAACATTTCGATAACGTCATTAGCTTTGTTGTATAAAAAACTGCAAGGAATGGAATAAATATGCAGTAATACTTCAATTAAGTAACATTTTCCTAGTTTTAATATCTTCTTCGAATAATTTCTTGTTTATTATGTATATCGTTCGACTGCATCCAACAGTAAAAAATTATATTCCGTGTATAAGACGCACCTAGAAATTTTGCCCTAATTTTTTGGAAAAAAAGTGCGCCTTATACACGAGTAAATACGGTATGTTGTTTAAAGAATCTTTATCAGTGCTATGTATACCGTAATGCGTCTAGCATAATGAAATAAGTGATGAGCAAAATAATATTTGATTTTTTTCCTATAATGACGCGAGATGCAATGTCCAATCACCTTGACGAGTGGCACGGATGAACCGTAGCGAAGACCCAAATTGGCTCAGTACTGTAGTATGAACTTTGCCATGTCACCACTGCTTTGTGTAATATGTGGAAGAAAATCTTTTTCAAGTACTGCTTTGATCTCTTCAAACAAATTTGTAGCTTCAACTTCACAATTGTGCAATTTTTCACGTAGTGAATAGCCTTTTACTTGCATTGAAATAACCTCTTTAGAATGCGGCAGTGTTTTAAAGAGAAGTTCCTCTAGTGTATTTCTTCCCTCCAAAAATCTGAAGAATTGTTGCAGGAAAGTATAGACCAATTTCAGTACATATGAGATCAAGGCCAATACAATCAATGTATTTTCCTAATGCATGGGGATATGGAACACAAAATGAAGCTCTCTCACTCGGAGCAGCTATTTTTGATTGCCGGTTGATAATTGAATTTACAGCGTACACAGAGTGGAGCTAACTTTAACTCACTGAATTTTTCTCGCTTTGCAGCATATTCTTTTATTTTTTCGAGATTGTCTATACTAGGTTTTTGACATAACTCTCCACCCTTCAATCACATTAAACAATTCATAGTGTATTCACAACACAGTCATTCTTATTAGTAAGTATCTTCGAGGAACATATAGTTTTCACACATGCAGCAAAAGAGAAAACAAGCAATATTAGTAATTTTAAAGTAAATTTATAAATAAATAATACATAACGTAATTTAAACCTATTTTATATGTAAATTTGTATTTCTTGACCCCAAAAAGTTATAATTTGACATACTGGTTAATAATATCACGCATATATTAAGGAAGTCAAGTATATGACAGTCATCTTGGACGCCATCTTGAAAATCACCTCAAAAATGTGTCAGAAAAAAAAATGGCACCTAAGATATTTGAAATCTACATGTCAAAAGCTACAAAATAAACTAAAAATATCAAACTTAGCACAAAAATCCAGCTGGAAAACATTTCAGGCCCTACTACTGTCTGAGAAAATACCGTGTGAATTAATATGTGATATTTAACAAGATGGCGTGAAATTTGTCCGAGACACGCCCCACAATACAATTTTGCCATTTTTTAATATGATGCACCATACGTAGAAATTTGATATTGATAGTGAATATGCATCATGTCTCATAGTATTTCATGCAAAAAAAAATTAAGGTGGTCATTCAGAAATTTCAGTTTATTTTTAACTAAAATGTTCATTTAAAAACAAAAAAATATTAGAAAACTTGTCCTTTTGTTTAAAAAAAATCTGAAAAAAATTGTCAGACATTCGTATGGTGGTTTTTTACATCCCTTATTGTTTTCGTTGAAATTTGCTTAGTAGTTTCGTCACAATGCGCACTTTTCTAAAACACCCATTTAGGGTCATTTCCCTCTCATGGTCTTGAGATACATACTTAAAACTGGGGAGAAATGAATTTCTTTTTATGGGCTAATGATCCATGTATGATTCGATGTGGTTGACTCAAGGGCATATTTTGCTATGAAACCCGGCTATACACTTTCAAACGGTACCAAAATAATGATGAGTGTATTTTGCCATTATTTTGGTACTCGGATCATAGTAAGATTTAAAACAAAACCTTTGAAGAAGTTATTTAAAAATATCTTTCTTTATTTCTTCAAAAAAATAATTATTCCTTTTAATTGAGATGAATGGAATTAAAATTAGTCCATCGCTGCATATATTTCGAAACTGGTAGATAAATGCTTAATTTGTGAAAAAATTAGATTTTTTCTCTCAAAGCAAAAGTATACTTATATAATTCTAGATGTTTACGAATGCAAAAATCTCTTTCAAATCAATATTAAATAATGTTACCAAAGCTTTGAAATTAACATTTAACTAATTTGTTATTAAAGAACTATTTTAAGAAGCAATCAATTGTTTCCTTTCGTAATCTCTCATATTCATCTGGCAGTTACTTGATTGATTGAATAATTATTAGTAAAGATTAAAAAATAATAAGAAAATATATAATTGCAATACATTATCAATAAAATATCTTTCCTAGTAGACTGCCTGTTCAAAATATTAGTTTAATCAAATGTGTGTCAAATTTGTAATATAAATGTGTTTGGAAATATCATGTCATACGTGGAACAGACAATTTATTTAGATTTAAAATTAATGGAGTTTAAGTATTAATTAATTTTTAATTGTAACTGATGCACATGAACATTTGAGGAATTATTTAGTTTCGAGAATATCAAATATTTGTTTAGCAGTTCAAAAATTTTCGCCTCAAATATTATAAATTGTTGAATAACTAATTTGCGAAAATTATGTCTAAAAATAATGATTATTTTTTCATTTCTTTTATTTTTTAATATTAAGCGTAATCAGCATTAAATATTAATAGAAGATATAAAATTTAGAAATATTAAAGTCTTTTATTTTTCTTCATTCAAGAAATTCTTAGTACACTATATTGCCATTGATTATTGGCCACTTGCGATTTTAGACATTTTACTAAGTATCTAGAAAAATACATGAGGAATCATCTCGAAACTCTTAGTGTATAAATATAATAGTATACGTCATACATCTCCGTGTAGATTTTTTACCGAAACTCCATAGGGGACTGTCAACAACTTAAAAAATAATGAATATCTTTTGAATAACCCTGTCAAAACTAATGTAGCAAAAGCGCTCAAACTCTAGATTATGATTGAATGCCTTATTGTAATACGCCTTGTTCATTTTTATGCAAATAGCATGCATACTCGCAGAGTAATTAAGGTTTTTATAAAAATGGTTCCAAATTTTTCCAAGTTTTTTCCTTATAATTTTGAGAGTTCTTAATATAAAATAATATTTTTTTCAGAAAACATGACAAACAACATTGTACACAGTACTCTGTAATCAGAATTAAAAAATAATAAAAATTGTATGAAAAATGAGTAGGTTTACTAAATAATTTTTCACTGCGCATGCGTCAAAGATATCAAAATTTCATTTGCATATTATGTTAGCTAAATGTATTTAAAAATGTAAAATTTGTCATTTTTTCTGAAAAAAATATTATTTTATATTAAGAACTCTGAAAATTATAAGGAAAAAACTTGGAAAAATTTGGGACCATTTTAATAAAAACCTTAATTACTCTGCGAGTATGCATGCTATTTGCATAAAAATGAACAAGGCGTATTACAATAAGGCATTCAATCATAATCTAGAGTTTGAGCGCTTTCGCTACATTAGTTTTGACAATCTTATTCAAAAGATATTCATTCTTTTTTAATTTGTTGACGGTCTCCTATTGAGTTTCGGGAAAAAATCTTCACGGAGATGTATAACTTATACTATTATATTTATACACTAAGAGTTTCGAGATGATTCCTCATGTATTTTTCTAGATATTTAACAAAATGTCTAAAATCGCAAGTGTCCAATAATCAATGGCCATATAGTGTATAATTAAGATTTAGGATGTTTGGTTTCATATATGTTATAACAAATGCGTATATTTATAGTCTCTTTATGCACATGCAAACATACCAGGAATGTACTTGCATGACTGATGATTTTATATTTTGTTATGCGAATGTACAGGTTTTGGGATTTTTTTTTCCACATATATAAAAAGAATGAAATTTAAATCCTTTAGACGACTATAATAATTTTCTCCTCAGGTCAATCAAGGATTTTTCTGAATTTATATAGCAATTTTTCCTTTTAGAAATTTTTCATGGCCTTCTGTTTATGTACACACACACACACACACACGTATATATATATATACAGGATGAGTCATAAATATCGAAACAATTGGCTATCTCCTTAAATATTGTCAATAGGCCCATACTTCCAATTGGGAAGTTTCATAAAGAAAGGTGAATTTTTTTATAAGATAAGTTGCATCACCATGAGGGGTCTATTTTTTAAATTACGAAAATTAAATTTTAATACGGCCCCCAGAGGAATAAACTTCCAATTAGGAAAATTTCCCGTATCCGGTCCCGATATTTTTAAAACTCAGAGAGTTATGGCAATTTGAATAAATCGTGAGATTTTAAGGGATGAGACACAAATTGAAATGCGTGTAATTGAAGAAACAGATTTGCTGTAATGTGTAAAGGAAACATTTATTTTATTTATTTATTTATAGAGTAAGAATTTGAAAGTTTTGTGATGGTTAACCATATAATTTTTAAGCATTATAACATCAGAACTTCTTAATATTTTTTTTTTTAATTTAGAATAAATTAAAATTGTTATAACTCAAAATATTATTTGTCGCGTTGATTTTTTTTTTCTTTTCATTAAATGAAAATGTCTAATTTTCAATTTCGATCCAGCATTTTAAATAGTAATTATTTATTTTTTAAAATAATAGTATTTAATATAGCAATATAAGAGATGCAATTTTTTGGTAAACAAATCATATTTTTAAAAGTAAAATTTCTGAGGTAAAATCTTAGTTTTAAACAAAGATGGACTCCTAATGTTTAAACGCTTTTTAAAAGTTTCTAGGTGATTAACTCTATTCTGTATAGTTTCCATTTCATATTTTGTTTAAGTTTTGCCAATCTCACCTTCTTTAATTGCTGTTTAAATGCATCATTTGATTTAAACCTCATTTTTTTATCACGTCGATTTCAAATTTACTCATTGTTTTGGCCCTGTCAACTTCATATTTTTCTTGTTAAAATTGCTATTGCACGATGCGTAAAAGGTGCCTCTAATTACGCGCGACACTAGGGGTATAATTCGGGAGATACAGCTATTGCGGAAATCGCACAAAAGACTGTATAGTAGGGTGGATCGAAAAGTATAGGAAAAAAACTTTTTTTAGAAATCACTATCGGCGCGGCGTGCAAAAGTTGCCTTTTATGCATACTAGTTTACAGGATTTTTTAAATTAATATCCATTCATATCTTCCGGTGCCCCAAGCGCCCCAAAAATAATTAAAAATTGAGTTTTTTTATGATTTTTTTATATTTTTTTGTTTATTTATTTTTTCTTAATTACTTTTGGCGCGGGGTGCAAAAGCTATCTTTTATTTATCTTAGCTTACATATTTTTTTTTTTTTTTTAATAAAATTCATTCATATCTTCCGGTGCCCCAAGTGCCCCAAAAATAGTTTAAAATTGAAATTTTCTTGAAAAAAAAATTTGTTTTGTTTTGTTTTATTTTATTTTACTTTTTGAAATTCATTTGGCACTGGGTTGGAAAGTTATTGCAATACTACATAACTCTGCAGCTCCCATATATTTTTTAAATCAAAATATATTCACATCTTTGATGCACCAATTATAATTAAAAACTGAAATTTTTACAAAAATGTATTAAGAATTATAATTTACGAAAAATGCTTACAAATTTTGAAAACAGTTTAATTAATAACGTATAAGGTTATAAATAACTTTAATTTTACAATAATAAGCCACATATAAATTTAAAAATCAAAGCATTAAATCATAAAAATTACAAAAATCGAACTTACGTAGAGAAAGTTATACATCATTCAATTTCGAAATTTACATATTTTTAAAATTTGTAATCTTTTTTTGGTATCATAGTGTTTTATAGTATAAAACAATGTCTCTTTTCTTGTCCAGATACAGTTTCTGATGCCTCACACACTAATCGAACGCATCTTTCAACCGCTTGGGTATGGCATGGATATTTTGACCATTCATTCGTTTTTACAACTTTTATCATATTCTCAATTTCTTCACAAGGCACATTCATCAAAAGAGGTTGTTCAAAATGTCCAACTCGTTGCCAGTCAATAAGTTCAAATAATCCTTCGCTTTGAAGTTTATTTGGGGTACTTTGAAAATTCTCATTTCTGGTGATTTTCTTTTATTCCTAGCAAAATTAGCTTTCGTATTGCTAAAGATCTGATATGCTCTCTGCTATCTGTGAGCAATAGCAAATTTTCAGGGAGGAAAAAACTGTTTCGTTGAATAATAGCATCTACGATCTTTCTTAAATTGGGTTCCAAATATCTATAATATGTGATAAGTTTCCAAATATGACGCGCTCCTTCAGTTATGGATGGCTTTGTTTTGATATGAAACTATACAGGTGCATATACCTTCATAATATATGTTGTAAGAGTAATGAGACTATCAGAAGGATTTTCTGTAGCCACTTACAACCTTAAAACTCTACACGCAGGTTTTAGCCATCTTGAGTGATAAACTGGACCAGGTTTCATTAATGCCAGATCAGAACCACATTCACCACGTGATGTTGCTATGCAAATATTGCTGCTCATTGCTGAGAACTCTCCTATCTATGTTGTCTTTCAAATAATAAAGTATAAAAAGTTTATTTTATACACTTAATAAAATACGATAAACGATTTCTTATCCTCCCGATCTACGTTTTACATTAGATAAATTATTCTTTAACTGTTAATTTTACTTGTATTTTTTAGCTCAAAATTTGCATGAAACTCGATTTTCAGAAAATAATTAAAAGTTTTGGGGCATTGGAAGAAATTTATCAAAGTCGAAAATTATTTGGATGCATGCTAATATACTATAAAATGCATCTTTTTTATCCCGCTGATAAAATAATTTAAAAGAAATTAAAAAAGCAAAAATTATAAATTTTTATAAAAATTTCATTTTTTGTACTATTTTGGGGGCGCTTGGGGGCAACGGAAGATATGAATGGATTTTAATTAAAAAAAAATGAACTAATATATATATATAAGGCAACTTTCGCAACCCGCGCCAAAAATAATTTCAAAAATATTAAGAAGCAAAATAAATTATAAAATCCATAAAAATTTCAATTTTTAACTATTTTTGAGGCGTTTGGGGCACCGGAAGTTATGAATGGATTTCAATAAAAAAACATATGTGAATTAGTATGCATAAAAGGCAACTTTTGCATCCCGCGCCGATTCGATTATCCGAATTTCGATTTTTCGATCCACCCTACTGTACAGTAGGGCCACCTAATAAGCGATTCACACCAAAAACTAATTTGCTCACACTTTTTAAAAAGATAATTAAAGCTCAAATAAGCCACTCAGAATAAATCCATTTTATTATTACGAAAAAGTTTAAACAAAGAACTTATTGCTGTAAAATGTGGATTCTAAAATATACTGTTATAAAAATGATGAATAAAACTTAACATTGAAAACCTTTTATCATACTCGATATCATTATCTGTGTTAAAGTTATCACAAATATAACATTGAATGTCTTCTTCTGTGGAAGACACGTAGCCAAACATTGCATTGCGTAAACTTTTATCTATGTTTGCTCTTTCTGATTAAAAAACATACATTAAAATTTCTCGTCATCTGAGCTATTTCAAGATTCGTGCTTTTCTCAATAAAAAGTTTCCAATTGCTATAGGTAGAAATGAAGTTTTTCTTAATATCTTATTTTTCTTATTATCTTTGGTCATTTTTTTTTTGTTCAGCTCATTTTCTTCATTTTTGTATTTCATCTTTTTTCCTTTCTAAAGTTTACTTTTCTTCTTTCAATGGCTTTAGATATCGTGAATCTATTGATATTCATGTGTCACTCTTTTACTTACGCCTATTTTTCCCTTTAATCTTTCTAGATTCTGTCTCTTTTATTGGCTTAACATCCCCGGAATATAACTATCCAACATTTTGCAGATTCTTCAAAGATCTCAAGGAATTCTAGCGAGAAAAGCAAAACTTTCATACAAAAACTTATTAACATTGAGGTTCTATCCTGTCATAGATGTGTTGTGAACATTATAACTTGTTTAAACTTCCTTCTTCTTAATCAGATACATCGGCCATTCATTGGTCCAGCAACGTGATTGTGCTTTTATGCAGTATTTTCTCACCATCGGATTCTACAAATATACTCTGAATTTGACTTAATTGTAAAACTGAATTACATCTGGGGATATCTTTTCATTTAAATACGTCATCTAATTTAATTGATGAATGTACAATGCTTAGCAAAATTACATTCTTATTTCTTTTAACGTGATATGATGTAAGAGTTATGTTACCTTTTATCACATAAAAAAAATGTTCATTTCGTACACTTTTGAAATGAGAAAGAATTTCCCTTTTCACACGATTTATTGTTTCATCGTGGCTAAATATGTTTATTGTCAGACATTTTATTATTTCTTAGTGATGTGAAGAAACCACCATTAGATATATTTAGGCCAGTATTTTTGTAAGGCTCAACAAAACGATTCACCCCATTCTCATCTTAAAATTAGATATATGATCAATTTTCATCTATTTCTAAAAAGAGAAATATGTTCAATCGGAGTTTCGTCTATATATCTAGAATGAAGCAAAACGTATACTTTCGAAATCATCGCGCTTGTTCGGTTTACTGGAAAAAGCAACACCCTCTAATTGCAATAATCAACTATTCTTCAATTAAAGTATTTTCTTTTCCTTTGTAGAAAGGCATATGATTCTCGATAAATGGTATAAGAGCAAAATTATCATTCTGTAAAGGTAAAGATCTTGCCGATTTATTATAAATATGCAGATATTTCATAATATCTGAAAAGCTGTATCCACTCGTGGTCACATGAAAAAATTGTGGGTTTCATGTAAGCCACAAACTAGATATAGATAAGCTTATAGCAGATAATGTTCCTCTAACATAAAACAAAGACATGAATGCCTCAATGTCTTCTAAGAGAATATTTTAACAAGTCATCTTGATGTTTAATTTTTGGCTCAACGTCTCCTTTACGTTTCGTAAACTTTTTTCATTTATTACTAGCAGGCGTCACCTCCTACGCTGGTCCATTTTCCCAGACTAATCTTTGACTTTTTTTCTGTATGTTTTGTTACAGAACGACATAATGCTAGGTAATTTTAAAAACAATCCTTGAAACTAACAATGTAATTCTCCTCAAAATCCATCTATTAATAGCTTTTATAAAGACAAATGTTCCATAATCGGGTTTACATAATTTTGGAATTTTTCTTTACGATGCTGTAATTGAGAATTTTTGAGCGATGTGCAATATTCTAAAAAGTACCTGAATTTTTTTTATAACTGACAATGCAAATTTCATTAAAATACATCTAGGAGATCTTTTTAAAATGAATAAAATTCCATAAATGACTTCTCCTGATTATAGAGCTTTCTCCCATTATACGATAAATAAGTAACATAAAACGGTGTGAAACATCCTAAATGCTTCCCAAAAAATATATCATGAAAAAGTTTTCAGCTGGACTCAAGTTAACAACTACGGGAGTTAAATACCAATTTTCATTTTAATGTAAATTAGAAGTAGATAGATGTAACATCATAATAATATTGATCATTAAAAAAATATGAAATATCATGTTTTTTTTCGTTATCCCTGTTGAATAAAGGCCGCAATTTCGTCAAAATGATGTATATTTATAAAGGTTTCATTGCTCGAATATTGTTATTTAAGATTAGAGTTACAAACATTGTATTTAATTTTGTACCGAAGCAATCTCACTAAACTGAAATAATCGGATTTGTATTATGATTATAGAATTTTCCTCATCTTAGTATTTAATTGTTTTAAATGGTACTATTGGTCGTCGGGGAAACCAAGTAGTAGCACCATTTAAATGAAAAATATATTACCATCTCAGTTTTAGTTTCAAGGACACAGATGTCACATACTCACGACATTGGCGCAATTTTTTGGATACCAATTCGGCGGAAAACACATTTTTTAATACCAGTTACAAATATATTTAAAAAATTGAAAAACAGCAATAAATAAATAAAGAAAAATAAATTTTAATAACTATAAAACAGATCAACTTTTACATTAAAAATAAGGTGTGCGACACTTGGAAACTGCCGCGGTAAAGCTATTGCATAGCATTTATCATCAACTTATGCAAAAATACGGCGTCAATGTCTGACGAAGTCTATCGAAGGATACCGTGCCGAAATCTGCCGAACTGAAACGTCGTTAGCCGGAGTGTTAGGATTTTTCTCGTTATGGAATTTCTAGATTCGGTCGCCGCGTTCAAATCCCGCGATAAAAGCTATGCAATAGCTTAATAAATGACCAAACAAAATTTGGTCGCGCTACGAAAATTATATCGCGAGTTATATGCATCTTAAATTTTTCGACCCTCACGGTGGGGGGTCTCCTGTCACCAAAAATTAACATTGTCTCATTATAAATTACCAAACAAAATTTGGCCGCACTACGAAAATTACATCTCGAGTTAAAAGCATTTAAATTTTTTCGACCCTCACCTTGGGGGGTCTCCTGTCACCAAAAATTAACACTGTCTCATAATAAATTACCAAACAAAATTTGGCCGCGCTACGAAAATTAGATCGCGAGTTATAAGCATTTTAAGTTTTTCGACCCTCACCGTGGGGGGTCTCCTGTCACCAAAAATTAACAATGCCTCATAATAAATTACCAAACAAAATTTGGCCGTTCTACAAAAATTAGATCGCGAGTTATAAGCATTTTAAATTTTCCGACAGTCACCGTGGAGGGTCTCCCGTCACCAAAAATTAACAGTCTCATAATAAATTACCAAACAATTTTTTTGCCAAGCTACCAAAATTAGATCGCGAGTTATAAGCATTTTTAATTTTTCTACCTTCATCGTGGGATATCTCCTGTCACCAAAAATTAACAATGTCTCATAATAAATTACCAAACAAAATTTGGCCGCGCTACAAAAATTAAATCGCGAGTTACGAGCATTTTAAATTTTTCTATCCTCACCGTGGGGGGGGGGTCTCTTGTCACCAAAAATTAACACTGTCTCATAATAAATTACCAAACAAAATTTTGCGCGAGTTATAAGCCTTTTAAATTTTTCGACCCTCACGGTGGGGGATCTCCTGTCACCAAGTATTAACACTGTCTGATAATAAATTACCAAACAAAATTTGGTCACGCTATGAAAATTAGATCATAAGAAACATAAGTTTGAGACTTGATATCCTAATATCTGGAAAATACCGCGTCAGTGTCTGCCGAAGGATACCATGCCGAAGTTTGCCGAACTGAAACGACGTTAGACGAAGTTTTAGGTTTTTTTCGTTACGGAAGTGTTAGGTTTTCTCGTTACGGAATTTCTAGCTTCGGTCGCTGCGCTCAAAGCCCGCGATAAAAGCTATGCAAAAGCTTAAAAATAAAAGGAAAATAAATAAAGAATTTATAATTAACTAAACAAAAGCATCTTGGTTACCATACCAAGCATAATAATGACACTTTGGCTCCAATTATGTACCCTGATGAATCAACGACATTAGCTTCTGAAAAAAAAAACGCGGCAATGTGGTGCATATATACATCTCTATCATTTTAATCTAAATACCAGTTGCTTTATTGTGCATTATCCGCTGTTTATTGTCCGTGCTACTGCTATAAACGACTTTATACATGTTGCAATTTAAAGGTACGATTCGTTTGCGTTGCATCACTCCATTGTCGCCAAGCATAAAAGTTGGCACCGAATGAAACCTTTCAAACTATTTAACATTGTTGGAGTGAACGTAATCATTTTTAAAATACAGCTTTTCAAAATTACAAAATATCAAGTACTATTTTATTAAACAAAGAATTTATCGAAAATAAAAGAACAAACAACTATTACAACAAAGTATTTTTTCAATATCTCCATCTAAAATGCAGGCTTAAGATGTAACTGTCTCTTAGTCAGTAAACATTTTCATTTTTGAATCAGGGAAAAATGCAAGTTATAACTCAATAAAAAAGTATTTTTGATTCAAGAAATAATAAATTTAACTGTTTTGCTTACTTATGGTTAATTAGTAATTAAAGAGAAAAAGCACAATCAATACATAGAAAGTTACATTGTTTGGGAATAAAAATCATTTGTACGTTTGAATTGAACTAAATAGCAATTTATATACATTTTGGCACGATTTTGATGTAACGAAAACAAAATTAATCAAAATACATCCAAAAATGTATCCAAAAATTGGATACGAAATGCATAAAAAAACTATGTTCCACATTACGCCAATTTTTTCGTAAACTCGATTATGGGAGACATTAAATCAAATTAACCCTCCTTCTAAAAGCTGAAATAACACTCGGCAAATTACGCCAATCAACATACGCTAATCATCGGTAGAATTGATTATTTAATTTTAAAGCTGATTATTTAATTTAAGCTGAAATAACGCTCGGCAAATCACGCCAATCAACATACGCTAATCATCGGTAGAATTGGTTATTTAATTTTATCTCGTTATTCAGTACATAAGTCACAAACTAAACCTATACTTTTAAATTTTGCTGATTTTATATTCATTTACTACTGCTAGATGATTCCCGAAATTAATATGTCTGTCGTTGTGATGGTATTTTTGTATGACTTGCGGAATAGTAGTATCATAATATTCAACGTTATCAATATTTCGTACATTATAAACAGACCTCATGGTTGTCATTTTTGGGTACCAATATATATTTTTATTTATTCTGCATACAGTATGCTACAAACGTTGCAATGAAAGTAATTTGTTTTTGTTATCTAGGTGTAAATAATAAATTGCCAAACATTTTTTCCCATATTTGTCATTCCAATTGTATTCAGTTCATTTAAAATATAAATTTTTCTCTTATTTCATTTATTTGAAATACACGTTTTCCAATCATTTCATTAAAAATAAAAAAGAATAAGGGAAAAGTTCCTTATCTTTTTCTGGTTGGCGAGGAACCCAAGTTATAGAAATAATACCGTTTTATTTCTTCCTCAAATTTTTCAAGATATCGAAAAAACTTTATTTTTTAATTTTTTTAAACATATATTTTATATTATAAACGCTATATTTTATACTATTAAAATAGAAAATAAAAGCAAATAAAATATTTATAATAAATTAAGAACAATATCCAGCTTAAAATGTCAGTTAAAATATTGCAATTTTGGCGACAATGAGGTACCCCGATGCGTATATGAAAGCTGTTCCCTTAAATCTCGATATGCATAAATGTAGGTTGCCTTAAGTTTTCTTATAATTGTATATTTATTTGAATAAAATTACTAACAGATTTTTCACTCCTTTCAATTTTTTTCCAAATAATTCCGTTTCAATTCTTTAATCAACAACCGCATAATATATAATTGCGCAGCTGATACATATTAAGAAATAACAATACTTGCGGCCGAAAAAAAAATCCTCAATTTGTTTTAAAAAGAAATAGATGTATCATTATATTATGAATACGCCGCCAACCTATTCTCTGACGTATGTAATTTTTAAAAATGTATACAGCAAATCTTGAAATTAACTCTGACGTACTTAAAAAAAATCTGTTTAAAAATGGCGTCATTTATATTTTATTTAATATTAATGTCAGGTATTTTTTTTTCTTTTTCCGTAGCCAAATATAAAGGCAAAATAGTGATAAGTTGCCAGATATTATTCAATGGATCGACTTTAACAGCGCATATTTCATTTAAGCCGTATAAAG
The DNA here is from genome assembly GCA_964019185.1 of Maratus speculifer. Lineage (NCBI taxonomy): Eukaryota > Metazoa > Arthropoda > Arachnida > Araneae > Salticidae > Maratus > Maratus speculifer. The sequence goes on from OZ025298.1 coordinate 21,068,971, forward strand.
ATTTCCCCAGATTTAAATTAAATTGTGTATTTTATATTTAATTAATTATTTCCTTATCTGTATGTTAAATAAAATAAGTAATAGATTTTTTCTTTTATTTTTAAGGATATTTGTATTTTTTTTTAATTTGTCATTACAATCATTTCAATTCTTTAACGAAGATAGCTTTATATACCGCGCCAAAGGAAAAACATATGCCAAATGGTAACCCTGTCATCCAAAATAAAAGAACTTTCCGTCATAATTTTATAACTAATCTACATAGAACGGTGTACTATGTACGAAAACCTTTCTTGAAATAATATCTATCTAACAATCTAAGTTTCACGAAAATCCCTCCTGTAGAACTTGAAGAATAAGCAGAAAACCCAAAATTTCCGTTTGTATTATATATATATAAGTAGATTAATCCCTAGGCACTAAATGTTTTATTGAAGCAAACATTACGTTTAGAATAGGACGTCAGACCCGAGTTTTCTCGTAAAATATATTTTGTAGCTCGGCTACTAGAAGTATTTCGAGAGTTTTTGACTATAATAGATGTCGATCTCTAGCGATGTCTTCAATATCAGATGACTTTCTGTTTTTTATCATTTGTTGAGCCTCTTATACATTCTACTTTTATTAACTTACATGAAGAGGATCAACTTTGATAATCACAGATTTTTACTTTCTTCTATCTTTACAAGAAGAAAGTATTGGATTCATGAAAATTTTCGACTTCCGGTTTTCGACGGATTTATACGTTTTAGGAGGTCCTGAACACGTTTTGACTATTTTTAGAAAATGTCTGTCTGTGAGTCTGTCCGTCTGTCTGTCTGTCTGTCTGTCTGTCTGTCTGTATGTGACAAAAAATTTGTGGGCTCTCTATCTCAAGAACTAATGCTCGAAATTTAATAAAATTTTATATTCAGTTAGATTTTGATATGAATTAGTGCCTATTGGTTTTTGGTGAAAATTGGCCTGCAGGTGGCGCTGCTATACTACGTTTTTCATGATTTTCAAGATTGCTATATCTTAAGAACTAAAGCACAGAATTTCATCAAACTTCAGATTCTGTGAGACCTTGATATACATAGACGCTGATTAAGTTTTGGTGTAAATTGGCCAGCAGGTGGCGCTGCTATGCCACGTTTGTCATGATTTTCATGATAGCTATATCTCAAGAACTAATGCACAGAATTTCACCAAACTTCAGATTCCACGATACTTTCAGATACATAGCCGCCGATAAGGTTTTCATGTGAACTGCCCTATAGGTGGCGCTGCTATGCTACATTTTGCACGATTTTTGCGACAGCTATATCTCAAGAACTAATGCAGAGAACTTCATCAAATTTCAGATTCTCTTACACTAGAATATATAACATAATTAGACGCTGATTACATTTTAGTATAAATCTCACAACAGGTGGAAGAAACAGGATAGACTCACAACAGGATAGAAGAAAGTTTTGTGATGGCCACAACATACTAGTTTTTAAATGTTAAAAGTAGAGACCTTAGGTTCAATAGATTTTATACAACGCTCCTTAATTCTTGAAAAAAAGACGGTCTATTATTATGACACTATTTAAATACTAACTTTGAAAGCAAAGGGCGCGGTTGATCGTGGCTCAGCTGGTATAAAATATCTCTACTGATTTGTGGATCCGATGTCGATGTTTGGGTGCGTTGTATTTATTTTTCGCATTTTTTGTATCATAATTTATAATTTAATCATCACTATTTTAAAATCTAAATATTGTACATTAACTACAATCTTCACATATTTTAACAATATCAGCATTTTACACTTTTAATCATAATTTCTTATCATTTAAGGAAATTTTTAGAAAAATTCAATCTGTTATTGAATGACAGAAATTCCAAATATTTTTGTGGTGCAATCTACTATTAATAAATGAAACATATTCAACTAAAAACAAACAGAGAGAAAATAAACATTAAGCGAAAAAAACCCAGCAAAATATAAGCAAAATAATTCAAAGAACAATCATTCGTTTTACAGTAATTAAAAATCTTTAATATGGAAAAAATAGGTTGGAATTTAATTTGTATGTTTATTTTTAAGCACTTAATAGTCGGTTTGAAAATTGAAATTCATTATTCCCACCACTTTTTTGAAAAAAAATATTCATCTCATTTAATAACAAGTAAAATGATACCAAAATAAAACCAATTACATTATTTTATAAAACTAGTTGGAATCAAACAATTCTGAATAAAAGCCGTGAATCTTGCAGCCCATGAATGTCTCGGGTGCGATGATTAATTGGTGATATATGACGACCTCAGAAGCCAAGGGGTACAAGTGACAAAATGTCTATTTGTAGTAAATTGAGTTTAATAATAATTGATGTTAAATTGGAACATCAATAACAATTGACTAAATTGAAATAGGAAACATCTGCTTGTTGCATTCTAATCTTTGAACTCTCATTTCAATAACTGTTAAAAAAAAATTGAGTACAATTTTCTTTAAATTTTCTTTAAATTAATCAATATTGTTTGTTTTTCGAAAAAAGTTGTTTATCTCTATAACTCCCCAAATAATAAGAAAATGACCTATATTTCTTTACCTGAAATGAAAAAAGCATATTTCCAGATACCCTTTGCACTTAACTCATTTTTTTTTCAATTTTGTCACGTATACCCCTTGGCTTCTGGGATCCTCATATGATAATTATGTTTATTAATTTAAAAACAGAGAAAACTTATCATCGTATTGACTTCCCTTGTTAAAGCAATACATGAATGGCGTTTCTTTGAAATCACGAATTAATATAGGTTTTTAATATCATTGCATTGATACATACTGTATGAAATACATTTTAAAAGTGATTTTTTTTTAAATAACAGTTTTGCATTTTTTATGATATTTCATTCAACTGTTTAGTTACAGAAAAAATAAATGGGTTAATAATATATATTAACATTTTTTAATTCACAATAAGATTATCAAATTATTTTTATTTATATTATTAAATTATATATTTATTTAAAAAAAGAGGACAACAAAAGGAACGCGTCTCAGTTTTAAACCTGGACCCACCGGATCATCAGTTACTGCTTACCCGACTTAACTACGACCACGTTCACCCTTTCTTGTCAAAGGAAGGTATTTTAGTTGTGTCTTTATATTAGATTCTTCTGTTTCTCAAGCACTAAGGAGCGCTGTATAAAATCCATTCACCTTGAGGCTAAAAGATCTCTCCCTTACAACATGCATTAAAATAATCAAAATCTGTGATTATCAATATTGACCATCTCCTTGCTATAAAAAATCAGAATTGGAAATTGTACTACCTCTGACAATAAAGTTCGGTGAATGAATTCAGAACGACCGATCTGGCAACACTGGAGAAACAAAACACTGCACCTGCATAGAGGCAAGTGTTGACCATCTTCCCTCACCGTTGTTAAGTTAAGCGTCGTTTTTGCTCTGTGTAAGATGTGCTTTACTAAGTGCTTGTTCAGTTTGTTGGTTCTGAAATGAGAACAGGAAAATAAACGAACAAAAAATTAGTTTAAAGTTTGGTTTTAAGATTTTCAAGACACCGAAAGAAATTCATGTGGCGTGGAACAAATTGAACATTCACCATACTCGCCAGATCTCAATCCTCCAGACTTCTTCCTATTTTCATGACAAAATATAATTGATGTATATCTATAAAAGACATATTATAATATACATTTTGCATAATCTGTGGTGCAAAGAATATTTGTTATTGATTTGCAAAGCCACAAAAAAGGATTCCATTGCATAATGGTATAGGGAGAGCATTGTTTTATGCGCATTTTAATTGTAATTAATTACAATTTTATGAGATAGATATATGAGAGTGATATTTTTAAAACGTCGTTATCGTACGAACGCACCTCATTTGCTACGCTTCACGTGCAATTTCTAACTTGTTCTTCCCTCATTATCTGCATGACAAGTGCCAATCAAAAATTGTTTGCATAACTGACAACGGAAAACAAATGCGAAAAAAAAAAGATTAATTTCTCTCAAGAGGATCAAGATAATACCTGGTCAAAATTAAATGTAATTCTCTGTTAAGATTTAAATAACTAATAAATATTAATTAAGCTTCATGTTCTTACATATTACGTTGATTTATAAAAAATAAAGAAAAAATAAATTTATTTAAGAAAAAAAAAATGTTATTTCAGAAAAATATTAAGTGCCAAGTCAAAGTGACAATTAACATAATTTTAGTTTCAAGGTACGTTGGATTGCATTTAAATCAAGCATTCTGTAGTTTTAAAAATTATTTTCTATTTATAATAATACTTGTAAATTCAATATTTATGAGTATCACTTCAGCATCTACATTATTACGATTATATTAATTGCAGACTATTGACTATAATCTTAAATCTCAGTAATTGTCTCCGTAATTATATGTCATTTAAGCAGGCTATATATTACGACACTAGAAAATACGGGATCAAACGTATTAGGTATATTTGATAGTATCTATATCATACATTATTAATTAGCTTATATATTTTGGACAAAGCATATTAAATTTACTTGCAATACATTCAAGAATATTTTGCCTCAATAAATGGTCCGCATTCTTTTTGCAATTTTTTTAATTAATGTAATGAAATTTCAATGTCAAACAGAAATTACATTAATATTTTTGTAAAAAAAAGTATTTTATTTTTATATTATTTTGATATCCGCAGAGAGATAGATAGATTGGAATTGATATGCTAACATGAAGACGTGAATTTCAAAATTAAACTTATCCAAAATTTAAAAATCCAAGATTTCACTATCAATCTATTTCTAAAGATAAACCTTGGATAAAACATTCTACAATTTGCATTTTAAAAATGCCTATATTTAGTATTTTAAATCTTCATTTACTAATAGAAAAAAAATCACAGCCAATTTTTGTTTTTTGTTTTTTGGGGATCTTTTTGATAAAAAAAATTCTGGATAAGGTTGGCTTTATTTATGGCGAGTAACTATCAACACTAACAATATAGGCCCACCCCTAACAAAAAATTCTGAAAAAATTACATAAAAATAAATTAAAAATGTATATTTCATAAAACAGCGTTATTTATCACCATTTTGCTCCCCACCTTAATTTCGCGCTCCATACTACATTATAATCCTTTCAAATTTTATTTTTTATACATTTTAAAACAAATTACTATTACTCTAATAACTTTAACACTAGCTTTACATAGAAATTAATTAGAGTTTAACGAATATTTCATCGTCTGATGCATAAAATAAGTTGTTGTTTTCTTTAACGTTCAATTAATTCCCATAAAGTATAAGCTAAAGAAAACATTTTGGAGATGTTTAAAAAATATTATGTTACAGCAGTATTTAACTGATATTCCTTATTTCTAATACTTTTTGCTCTTTATTATTTATTACACATTTCTTTCGGGAAAGTAATCTTTATTTTATATTTAAAGAAGGAAACATACGTTTAAAGTAAAAGAATCACGAACGGGCAAAGGGAATGAGGCAAATATTTATTTTAAATCATGTTTAAATGTCTAAACATTAATGAAGCCATATTGGAAATTAAAAATATATATCTCATAAAATAGCTTTATTTATCACCATTTTGCTCCCCATCTTAATTTCGTGCTCCATACTACATTATAATCCTTTCAAATTTGATTTTTTATATATTTGAAAACAAATTACTATTACTCTAATAACATTAACACTAGCTATACAAATAAATTAATTAGAGTTTAACGAACATTTCATTGTCAGACACATAAAATAAGTTGTTGTTTTCTTTAACGTTCAATTTATTCCCATAAAGTATGAGCTAAAGAAAACATTTTGGAGATGTTTAAAAAATATTATGTTACAGCAGTATTTAACTGATATTCCTTATTTCTAATACTTTTTGCTCTTTATTATTTATTACACATTTCTTTCGGGAAAGTAATCTTTATTTTATATTTAAAGAGGGAAACATACGTTTAAAGTAAAAGCATCGCGAACGGGCAAAGAGAATGAGACAAATATTTATTATTAAATCATGTTTAAATGTCTAAACATTAATGAAGCCATATTGGAAATACACAGACACATACTAACATTAGTACATCTAAACAGTAACAAAAGTATTTGTTTAAACAAAATAATACTCAATAAAAACATGTACTATTAATAGGACACTAGATTCGAAAAAGTTAAGAAAAATAGATCGTCATGCAAAATAACACAAGACAAATTAGACGTATATAACATTTCAAAGAATTTTTATTATTCATTCTTTTCTTATTATTCTAATTATGCTAAATTCATTAGTATTAGTTCATTTAAATATTTCGAACCACAAACGAAAGTAGTAAATAAATCCGTACTTTTACAAATACGTCGATTCAAAAAAATGTGGAGACGGAATCTTCCCTAAATACTTAAAAACATTCTGATATTATGTGCAATGCGTAAGAAAGCAACATCAATTGAAACAATCTGTTTAAGATTTTTAATTAAATGAAACCTTGTTAAACATATGTTACAAATAGAAACATCGTGAGTTAAATGAAATCATTACAGATGTTACATGGTTCTTACATCGTTAATCTCATGTGACCTACTTTTATGCAGTCCCTTTTTACGTATTTATTTGTAAATTTTTCAAGAAGTCAATTATCAACGTAAAAAACACAATTTTTATACTTTGTTTCCATCTTTTAATTATTTGTGTTGTAATTAATCATGTATTTTTAGAGAAAATCTGATTAATTATATTCTTTTAAGGAAAACATATAGACGGAATATATTATTTAAAATTAGCAATGCATTTAGTTAATTGCGGGAAAAGAAATGTTTAAAAAATGTTTATCTTAAAAAAAAAAACAATTAAATATAAATACATTTTTCAATTTTTAATGTTAAAAATTGTGCTAATATTATTTGAATACTTGATATGTGATTTATCACTAGTCAAGTGAGCATAGATACGAACTGTGTGGAAATGTCCAAGCTGGGGATCGAACCCGGAAGCCTCAGAATTGCGCTCCAAAAGCTCTACAACTTAAGCTACGAGGATGATGTCCAGCTTTGCATTCCTCACTCACATATCTATATTATAAAGGCCAAACGTATCTGTGCGTAACGCATACGTCATTTAGCGAATGGCAAAACTTTCCCATGCAATTCGGTTTTGCAATTTTTGCTACCGCCATTTTTATACATCTAAACATCGAACATCCTCAATTTTTACATCGTCGTGTAGAGAAGAAAAAGTACTTTTAAATGCAATTTGTTTGAAAGCTGTATCTCAGTTTATTTTTGAGATATTAATTTTTTTATTGTTTTTATGCAAATTTTGTAATCGTTTGGCAACAAAAATGCGCCACTTTCTCTTAAAATTGAAAAAAAAAATGAAATTAAAATTTCTTATGTAACTTTTGAGAAGATGAAAATGATGACGGGTTTAGATTTCACGTGAAATTTTATGAACGTGTCAATTTGGGTTTTTTTTCTTTCTTTCTTTTTTTTTTCATTTTTACGAAGTATAAGAGCCTCAATTGATAACTTCATCATAATAACTTATCTTAATCATGTTTTACTTATTGCATATGCGATTAAAGTTTAATTTTAATAATTTGGAAAACTAACATTTATAAAAAAGTTATTTTGTTAATTTTAGCTTAAAATAATATTTCTTTTAGATTTAAACTGACTAATATAAAATGTATTTTTTGCTGTAGCTCATTTTGTACTTTGTTATAAATCAATGAAAAATTTCCTTCAAAAACATTTTCTTTCGTCGAATTTCGACGGGTTCCACCTCGTGTTAGTAAGGCTGCAACTGCAGTACAAGATGGAAATGTCTGCATGGACTCCAAAAACAACAGCGTAACGTAAGACATAAATAAATCCAGCATCGGTAAACAGATATACAATTAAAGTTAATTTTCCAATTAATTTTCAGCAATGAAATTACTCCTGAAATTATTGAATAGAAGGTAGAACCCTTCGAATTCCGAGGAAAGAAAATGTTTAAAATGCAACTGCTTCATTGATTTAAAATAAACTTACCAAAATTAGTTACAATAGAAAATGCACTACATATTATTAAGTTTAACCCTTAAACAAATAATATTTAACCTAAATTTATAAAAAACACTACTTCTATAAAACTCGGTTGTAAAAATTGTTAAAATTAAACTTTAATCGTACATGTAAAAGTAAAAAAAAAAAAATAAAGATCTGTTATTATGGTAAAGTTATCAATTAAGGTTCTTATGCTAGTATTGAAAATGAAAAAAAATATATTTCCCGTGAAATCCAAACCCAACATCATTTTCACCGTATCAACTTGCAATTTACATATGCACCTCTCATATCTGTATCATCTTTAAAAAAATGGTATTCTAAAATGATAATTTTAAAATCCTTCTAATTCAAAACTTGAATTGTCGATGCTATTAACTGAAACAGCCACTAAACTATTTACATTATTTTGAGTGCAAAGACAATTTTTAAATTAAACCAAAATTCACCGGATTTTATTACAAGCGATATTCAGCAGCAAACAACATGCATTTTAATTGCAATTTTTTTCAATTTTAAATGAGTAAATGGCAATATAAAGGTACAGTAATCTGCTTTTTTTGGTTATTTTTCTTTTGCTTTTAATCATGGAGGAATGAGATAAGTGGAGTGGAAGTGTTATGTCTGGGGGTGATGCTAAAAAAGTAACCCTACATTAAGTACAATTAAGTATCAACAAAACCACGTGCTTTGATACGCCTATCAATCGAAACAGGTTTAAACCCGTATTTTTTTTCTCTCGCTTTTTAAAAAAGAACTAATTTATCGCTTCACCGGTAAGGATTTATCAATTATTTTATCATATGTGTATTAAATATCAATATCAAAAATTCTTTTAACATTTTGCTTGAAAATATAACATTCTTTTGTTAATATCTTAAAATCGTTTGCAGTCAGAAATTTATATTTTAGATTAATATTTATTACTTAAGTTTTCATACATCATTTTAAAAGAATGTTTTCATCATTATATTTTAAATATTTATTTACATGCAATTATTAAGTCATAAACATTTTTCATCTACGTTATAAAGTATTTAAAATTAGATTAAATTAGGAAAGTTTTAGTATTACAATTTTTAGTTCGTATAAAATGTTTTCAATATCTTATTTAATTTCAATTTGACATTTTATTATTGCTAATTTTCCAATTTCTTTTATTTTAAAAGAGAACATTTATTTTAATAAATAATAATAGAACAAAGGCCATTTTTAAAATTTGCTATTTTCTTCTTAAAATATTCTTTAGTTGTAAATCATTTCTTTCAATTCGTCTTATAATACAAATTCCCTTCCATGTCTTTTTATTTGGAACAATAATATTTGAGCAATAAATGGTTTCATATTGCAAATTTTTTTTGAGGCTTACTTCACCTCCACCTATCTCATTCTTCTATGGCTTTTAATAAAAAACTGAAGTACTTCTGTTGCCACAATAAGAAAAAGGTGTTAAAAACTACAAAAAAAAATAATACCTCAAAAATGAATTAAGATACAGTTTTCAAATAAATTGTATTTAAAAGCCCAATTTTTTCATTTTACGATGGTGTAAAAACTGAAAATATGGGATGTTTAAGAATTTGAAATAGCAAAAAGTTCAAAACCGAAATTTCATTTGAAATTTGAAATTGTTTCCATTCGCAAAAGGAAGTATGTGTTACGCACAGATACCTTTGGCCTTTATAATATAGATTTAATACGTGATTTATCACTTACTGACTAAGCGTAAAAAAACCGACATAGTGAAAAATGTCCAAAAAGCGGGGGAAGGGACCACGAAACCTCAAAGTAGGGCTCCAAGTGTTGTACCATTTAAGCTACGAGGACTTCCTGATTGCATAAATGGTCTACTATCTTTTGAGAATGAGATTTTAGGAAATGTTTCTAAACATCAGTTCTTTTTTATTTTACATACAGTTTGTTTAAGACTAATTAAAGTTAACCTGATTACTATAGAAGAAATTTTTTAACTATGATTACAAGACGTAAGCACTTCAAGATTAGGCAATGGGAATTATATAATGCTCAATCAACATTTAAAAAAATCTGCCAGAGATATTTCTATGATGACAATTATAAGAAGTCTACGTGGTGTACGTAGATAATATGATCATTATCAGACGGACATTTTAAGAACATTTCACAAAAAAAAAAAAAAAAAAAAAAGCAAAGAAAAAAAACTGACGATGCAATAAAAATTGAAGATGGATTAAGTGCGAGTTAATATTTTCATACGTGCGTTAAATATCTCAAAAATGTTAATATGGCACAAAAGTAATAACGTATATCGTTGAGACAGTGCCAAAAATATAAGTCCAACTGTACCGAAAATGAGACTACAACACCACAGAATCTAACAGAACACAAATAAAAAATGGAAGATTCATTCATAGTCTATTAGTTGGAGTATGTTAATACCATAATCAACTGCTGTTAAGATATACAATGGATATTTTCATCATTTATTAAATAACATGACATAAGATTTGAAAATTATTTAATATCGAATTAATTATGTAACCCGAGTCTTTAGCTCTCGATTTAATTTTAAAAACGCTATAATGTAGTCCTTTTAAATAAGATATTTTAAAATTATCTTTTCAAAACTGACCTAATTTTAATCAAAGATGTTTTATACAAAAATGTTTTTTATATACATTTACCTGAAGATAGTTTTGTTGTTTGAAAAGACATATCATTCACGATCTCTTAGATTTGACAACAAGAATGAAACATATATGAAATGTATGTGTCTCTAAATAATTCTCTAAATTTAAACTCTTTGCTTTATAATTGTTTATATAGTTACATTTGGGATTTTATTAAATGCCATACCTTCTAAATATGACTGAGAAACTACTTTTATATGAATTAAATAATCCACACATATTAAAAGACAAATTAAATAAGTTTTAGCTTGATTTTTCTTCAATGGCACTTAAAAGTTCTGTTAAGATGTAAAATGTCAATTTTAAATTTAGTCATTGAAATTGTTTGGGATTCGGGTTTTTTCTTAAACAAATATATTTTTTTTTTTTCAAAAGAGGGGGTTATTGTTACTTCCTGTCGTGTTCAATGCTCACGAACCGCATTTTCTCCGAAAACACTTAAGATTGTACAGAATTAAAGGGAGGGGGGATCTATTAATATTAGCTGAAAATATATTTTTATTAAAATTAATGCATGCAGAATCAATCATAACTTCATACAATCATAATTTTTCTTTTCAAAATCTACACCATTCAGCCTATATCACTAATAAATTATTGGCTATATTTTTCTCTATAATCGTATGTCAATTACCCGTGCTTTGCATATGGACATTTTAATAAACGATGTATAATGTATCAGTACAAAAAACCCTGAACGGGTTAAAAGCTTGTGACGCAGCACTTTATCTTATATATCTAAGAATTTTAAATTTGGGACTTAAAACTAATGATATCAAAATTTATGTGACGCTATGCTATTAATTAATATATACATATATTAAAATTTATTCATTAAGGTTTTATCAATTACATCTTTCATAAATTCAAAATATGAATCTTAAAAGATATGATATCAAAATTTAAGTGACGCCTTGACGAGGCTTTAAACAATGTTTTAAAATTCCATTTATTTATTTATTGTCTAAATACATTTTCATATCTAAACAATACTTTTCATTTTCCAATACACTGTTAAATACATCACTTTCACTGAATATATATAATGCACTGAAATATATTTATTTGAATAAATAGATTTATCTTTTGGGCTACGCTATCCAAAATCAAAAATAACGTTTGAATAAATATTTTTTGCGTCATTGTATCCAAAGTAAGTTAAATAGATGCAAATAGATACAATGACGCAAAAAATATGTATTCAAATGTTATTTTTGATTTTGGATAGCGTAGCCCAAAAGATAAATCTATTTATTCAAATAAATATATTTCAGTGCATTATATATATTCAGTGAAAGTGATGTATTTAACAGTGTATTGGAAAATGAAAAGTATTGTTTAGATATGAAAATGTATTTAGATAATAAATAAATAAATGGAATTTTAAAACATTGTTTAAAGCCTCGTCAAGGCGTCACTTAAATTTTGATATCATATCTTTTAAGATTCATATTTTGAATTTATGAAAGATGTAATTGATAAAACCTTAATGAATAAATTTTAATATATGTATATATTAATTAATAGCATAGCGTCACATAAATTTTGATATCATTAGTTTTAAGTCCCAAATTTAAAATTCTTAGATATATAAGATAAAGTGCTGCGTCACAAGCTTTTAACCCGTTCAGGGTTTTTTGTACTGATATCAGTGCTTTTTTTAGGTTAATAATAAAAAGATAAAAACAAAAAATTAAAGACTAATGCAAAGAATTCATATTCATGATTTCTGATCACCTTTTATTACCCCTCCCTCACCCACTTAAAAAAAGATATTTCATATTTTATTATTAATATATGCTGTGCTACTTGATTTCGTTAAAAACAACTCTGTAGTAAAGTACGTTAGTATAAGATAAGAAAGTAATGTACATTCAGCACTGTATTTCTAAGAAAGGATTTCATAATCTATGCTGTATGTATCATTTCTCATTCTACTTAACTATGTTTTTCTTTACACGTGATGATACATATACTGCAGATGGATTAAAATGATCAGGAATACAATATTCAGAATGTGCTGGAAAGTATTTCATAATCTATGCTGCGTGCATGATTCTTGTTAATTATGTTTCAACCTTTGTATAGGTTGGTAATATTGCAGATTGATTAAAACTATATCCGTTACAATATTCAGAATATGCTGGAAAGTGTTTCATAATCTATGTTGCACACAGGTTTTTCTTTCTTGTTAATTATGATTTGTTCTTTATATAGAGTGGTAAAATTACTGCAAATGGATTAAAATGATAGGCTTACAATAATGAAAATGTGTTGGAAAGTGTTTCATAATCTATACTGTATGTGTAACTTTTCATTCTTGTTAGTTTATTTATGTTTTGCTGTTTGCTGCTGATCGGGTTTGAGAAAGACTTCTATTGGAATTTCCATGATCTGGTCAATACATATCGACATAAATTGTTCTTTCTTTTCTAAAATCTTGATTTGATTAAATATATATATTTTTTTTTTTTTGGGGGGAGGGGGATTGAATCTGGTTTCGGATTGACTTCAAATGGAATTTTCAGGTTCTTGTTGAGTTGCATTTCAAGTATATTATTTTGTCGCAGATAAATTGGATTACAATTGGAATTTTTTTTTTTTTTTTTTTTTGGGGGGGGGGTAGTGTTTGAACTGGGTTTAGGATATATTTCAATTGAAATTCTTGTCAGTGTATGTGGACAGAAATTATTTGGTCTTTCTTGGACAGACTTGTGTTTCCATTGTTTTTTCCTTTTCGGGTTTGGATTAGGTTTCATGTAAACTTTCAGACTCTTGTCAGTGTGTATCGGCAGAAATAATTTTCTCTTTTTCGGATTAGGTTAAGGTTCGATGGAAATTTTTTTCAGGTTTCAATTAGGTTCAATTCAAATGGAATTTTCAAGTTCTGGTGAGGTTGCGCTTTAATGGAAAATATTTTGTCCTGTATAGATACTGGGCTCCGGTTATATGGAATTTCCTTTTTCAGGTTCAGATTAGGTTTAAGATAGACTAATTGGAATTTCCAGATTTCTGATCACGCATATCTATGGAAATTAAGTTTTCTTTCCCGAATCGAGATATGGTTGGATAGTTTTTTTTTTTTTTGGGGGGGGGGGTTGAATCTGGTTTCGGTTTGACTTCAAATGTAATGTGTTCAGGTTTTTGTTCAGTTGCATTTCAATGTATTTTATTTTACAGCAGATAGATTGAGTTACTCTTGGAGGGATTTTTTTCTTTCTGGTTTTGGATTGTATAGGATAGATTTCAATAGGAATTTTTCGATTCTGGTCAATGTATGTCAATGGAAATTATTTTGTCTTTCTTGGACAAATTTATCTTTCCATTAAATTTTTGTTGGTTTAGAATGGGTTTCAGGATAACTTGTAGGTTCTTGTTGGCAGACTTGTATAAAACCAAAAACTTTCTGAAAATTAATTTAATGTTGGGTTAATTCGCATTTTTTGCACAATTCATGGTCATCATTCGTGTTTTTTATGAGATTTATGAATGTAATTTGTATTTTTGAGCAATTTATGGACATAATTTGCAATTTTTATGCGATTAATGAATGTAATTTACATTTTACATGATTTATGGACGTAATTTGCTATTTTTATGCAATTCATAGACATAATTTACATTTTTTTCAGCTTTCTGTCGACGAAATTTGTGTTTTTTGATCAATTTATTGACGTTATTTGTGTTTTTATAGGATTTATGAATGTAATTCGCTTTTTTTACACAACTCTTGGACGTAATTTGCATTTTTTGTAATTTATGAACGTTATTAGTGTTTTTTTGCACGATTCATGGAAGTGATTCGCATTTTTTGAGTGATTTATGAATGTAATTCATATATTAATGCGTTTCATGGACGTAATTTGTGTTTTTTGAGCGATATGTAATTCGCGTTTTTTATGCAATTCATGAATGCAAAACACTATTCGCTATTTTTATGCGATTTATAGACGTAATTTGCGTTTCAGCTTTCTGCTGCCAAAATTCGCGTTTTTTGAGCGATTTATGAACATAATTCCCGTTTTACTACACGATTCATAAACATAATTTGTGTTTCTCATACAATTTCTGAACGTAATTCTCACTTTTTTAAACAATTTATGGACGTAATTCACGTTTTGACGATTTGTGGACCCAATTCGCGTTTTTTATGCGATTCATGGACATAATTCGCGATTTTTATGCGATTAATGAATGTAATTTACATTTTACATGATTCATGGATGTAATTTGCTATATTTATGCAATTCGTAGACATAATTTGCATTTTTTGAGCTTTCTGTCGACGAAATTTGTGTTTTTGATCGATTTATTGATGTTATTTGTGTTTTTATAGGATTTATGAATGTAATTCGCTTTTTTTACCAATTGTTGGACTTAATTTGCATTTTTTGTAATTTATGAATGTTATTAGTATTTTTTTGCATGATTCATGGAAGTGATTCGCATTTTATGAGTGATTTATGAACGTAATTTGCGTTTCAGCTTTCTGCTGCCAAAATTAGTGTTTTTTGAGTGATTTATGAACATAATTCCCGATTTACTACACGATTCATAGACATAATTTGTGTTTTTCATACAATTTCTGAACATAATTCTCACTTTTTTAAAAAATTCATGGACGTAATTCACGTTTTGAGCAATTTATGGACCCAATTTAAGTTTTTTATGCAATTCGCTTTTTTTGAGCGATTCATGGACATAATTTGAGATTTTTATGCGAATAATGAATGTAATATACATTTTACATGATTTATGGACGTAATTTGCTATACTTATGCTATTCATAGACATAATTTGCATCTTTTGAGCTATCTATTAACGAAATTTGTGTTTTTTGATCGATTTATTGACGTTATTTGTGTTTTTATAGGATTTATGAATGTAATTCGCTTTTTTTTTACCAATTCTTGGACGTAATTCACATTTTTTGCAATTTATGAACGTTATTCGTGTTTTTTTTGCACAATTCATGGAAGTGATTCGCATTTTTTGAGTGATTTATGAACATAATTCACGTTTTTATGCAATTCAAGGATGTAATTTGCGTTTTCTGAGCGATTCATGAACGTAATTCACATTTTTTATGCACTTCATGAACGCAATTCGGTATTTTTATGCGTTTTATAGAGGTAATTTCAGTTTCAGATTTCTGCCACCAAAATTCGTGTTTTTTGAGCGATTTATAAACATGATTCATGTTTTACTACACGATTCATAGACGTAATTTGCGTTTTTCATACAATTTATGAATATAATTCTCGCTTTTTTACATGATTCATGGACGTAATTCACATTTTAAGCAATTTGTGGACGTAATTCCCATTTTTTATGCAATTTGCTTTTTTTTAGCGATTCATGGATGTTGTTCACATTTTTTATGCGATTCATGCATGTAATTCACATTTTTATGCGATTCATGTATGGAATTCGTATTTTTTATGTGATTCATGGATTGAAATAATGTTTTTATTGCGGTCTTTGGATGAAATTAACGTTTTTTGCGTGGTATTTTGTCGAAATGTTGGGTTTTTTTACACGATTCTTTGTTGAGATACACTTTTTTTTTTACGCAGTTCTTTGTCGAAATAAATAAATAAAAATTGTTTCTTCATAAAATTTTCTGCACATGGCGTGCGTCTATATTATACAACTCTGCTTGTCAGAATTTTTTTTTTTTTTTTTTTTTTTTTTTTCAGATTGAATTAAGGTTTGCTAACCCATAGACTAATTGGAATTTCCAGATTTCTGACCACACGTATCTATGGAAATTAAGTTTTCTTTCCCGAATCGAGATATGGTTGGATTTTTTTTTTTTTTTTTTTTTTTTTTTTTTTTTTTTTTTTTTGGGGGGGGGGGGGGTTGAATTTGGTTTCGGTTTGATTTCAAATGTAATTTTCAGGTTCTTGTTCAGTTGCATTTCAATGTATTTTATTTTGCAGCAGATAGATTGAGTTACTCTTGGAGGGATTTTTTTCTTTCTGGTTTTGGAGTGTAAAGGATAGATTTCAATAGGAATTTTTCGATTCTGGTCAATGTATGTCAATGGAAATTATTTTGTCTTTCTTGGACAAATTTATCTTTCCATTAAATTTTTGTTGGTTTAGAATGGGTTTCAGGATAACTTGTAGGTTCTTGTTGGCAGACTTGTATAAAACCAAAAACTTTCTGCAAATTAATTTAATGTTGGGTGTAATTCGCATTTTTTTTGCAATTCATGGTCATCATTCGTGTTTTTTATGCGATTTATGAATGTAATTTGCATTTTTGAGCAATTTATGGACATAATTCGCAATTTTTATGCGATTAATGAATGTAATTTACATTTTACATGATTTATGGACGTAATTTGCTATTTTTATGGAATTCATAGACATAATTTACGTTTTTTTCAGCTTTCTGTCGACGAAATTTGTGTTTTTTGATCAATTTATTGACGTTATTTGTGTTTTTATAAGATTTATGAATGTAATTTGCTTTTTTTACACAACTCTTGGACGTAATTCGCATTTTTTGCAATTTATGAATGTTATTCGTGTTTTTTTACATGATTCATGGAAGTGATTCGCATTTTTTTAGTGATTTATGAACATAATTCACATTTTTATGCAATTCGTGGACGTAATTTGCATTTTTTAAGTGATTCATGAATGTAATTCGCGTTTTTTATGCAAATCATGAATGCAAAACGCTATTCCCTATTTTTATGCGATTTATGGACGTAATTTGCATTTTAGCTTTCTGCTGCCAAAACTCGTATTTTTTGAGCGATTTATGAACATAATTCCCGTTTTACAACACAATTCATAGACATAATTTGTGTTTTTCATACAATTTCTGAACGTAATTCTCACTTTTTTAAACAATTCATGGACGTAATTCATGTTTTGAGCGATTTGTGGACCCAATTCATGTTTTTTATGCAATTCACTTTTTTTGCGCGATTCATGGACATAATTCGTGATTTTTATGCGATTAATGAATGTAATTTACATTTTACATGATTTATGGACGTAATTTGCTAAACTTATGCGATTCATAGACATAATTTGCATCTTTTGAGCTTTCTATCGACGAAATTTGCATTTTTTGATCGATTTATTGACGTTATTTGTGTTTTTATAGGATTTATGAATGCAATTTGCTTTTTTTTACCAATTCTTGGACGTAATTCGCATTTTTTGTAATTTATGAACGTTCTTAGTGTTTTTTTGCACGATTCATGGAAGCGATTCGCATTTTTTGAGTGATTTATGAATGTAATTCACGTTGTTATACGTTTCATGAACGTAATTTGTGTTTTTTGAGCGATCCATGAATGTAATTCGCGTTTTTATGCAATTCATGAATGCAAAACACTATTAGCTATTTTTATGCGATTTATAGACGTAATTTGCGTTTCAGCTTTCTGCTGCCAAAATTAGTGTTTTTTGAGTGATTTATGAACATAATTCCCATTTTACTACACAATTCATAGGCATAATTTGGGTTTTTCATACAATTTCTGAACGTAATTCTCACTTTTTTAAACAATTCATGGACGTAATTCACGTTTTGAGCGATTTGTGGACCCAATTCGCGTTTTTTATGCGATTCATGGATATAATTCGCGATTTTTATGCGATTAATGAATGTAATTTACATTTTACATGATTTATGGATGTAATTTGCTATATTTATGCGATTTGTAGACATAATTTTCATTTTTTGAGCTTTCTGATGACGAAATTTGCATTTTTTGATCAATTTATTGACGTTATTTGTGTTTTTATAGGATTTATGAATGTAATTCGCTTTTTTAACCAATTGCTGGACCTAATTCGCATTTTTTGTAATTTATGAATGTTATTAGTATTTTTTTGCACGATTCATGGAAGTGATTTGCATTTTTTATGTGATTTATGAACGTAATTTGCGTTTCAGCTTTCTGCTGCCAAAATTCGTGTTATTTAAGCAATTTATGAACATAATTCCCATTTTACTACACGATTCATAGACATAATTTGTGTTTTTCATACAATTTCTGAACGTAATTCTCACTTTTTTAAACAATTCATGGAAGTAATTCCCATTTTTTGAGTGATTTATGAACGTAATTCATGTTTTTATGCAATTCATAGACGTAATTTGCATTTTTTGAGTGATTCATGAACGTAATTCACATTTTTTATGCAATTCATGAATGCAAGTCGCTATTTTCATGCGTTTTATAGAGGTAATTTCCGTTTCAGCTTTTTGCCTCCAAAATTTGTGTTTTTGAGCGATTTATGAACATAATTTATGTTTTACTACACGATTCATAGACGTAATTTGCATTTTCATACAATTTATGAATATAATTCTTTTTTTTTTTTAGCGATTCATGGATGTAGTTTACAAAACCACCCCCTTGGCCGTGCCACTGACAACAATATCTTATATTGGTGCAAGGAGTAATTTATTCATAGACATGAGAAAAAAAGTTTTTGACAACAAACCAAAAAAAAGTACAATACAGGATTTTTACCTGGCATTCTCATAAAATTTTGAATATATTCTGCCTCCCCCCTCTAATTCATAAGTTTTCATACATTCTATATTATATTCCATATTAAGAAGGTGCCACTTGTCTAGTTTTGATTTGAATCAGAACGCGTTATTAGCATTTTTCATTCAGGTAGAATTTATTTATTTAGAATAGAATTGATAAAGAAAATGCACAAATTGAAAAACATCGAACAGACATGATAGAATCATTACGTAATTTTCATGGTTTTAATAATCCACATGGATATTTCTTGTTATGCCAATTCAATCTTGCAATGTTTTAATATACAATGAATAAAGTCTGCAATAAAGTTAACCAGAGAATCTTGCAATAGATTTTTGCCGTCGCTTATTCAAATTTACTTAAGAGGAATCGAGTTAATGAAATGTTGTATAAAGTATAAATGTTACTTGTTAGCTTTATAGATTACTAGGTACTACTAGGTTATCCCGTCAGCCAAAAAATTATCGCCAAACTATAAGATTAAATTCCAATAATGGATGATTGTGAATGTCACATTCAATGACATTAAATGCAATTTGTATATTTAAAATGTCATTGATTTTTATTTCGACTTTTTATTAATATTTTACTAATTATTTGTTTTTTCATTATTTAAAATAAAAAAATATGTGATTATGTATAATTTGGCGAAATTGGTCGACGGAATAACAGTAGTAGCGATTACTAAAATATTTCAAATTGAAATAATTTATGAAACTGAAAATGTTTTAGCCAACATTTCACTTAAGTTTAAAACAAGCAATATATAGAAATTGTAAAGTCCCTCAAGTGTGTGTAACTTGGGACCAGACATTGCACAAATATAATGTGCTCATCTTTTGTTTACATTTTTAAAAAGAGTAATTTAAATGTAATAATGTACTAGAAATCATAATGAATGCTTATAATAGAGTATAATACAGTCAACTCTGTGAAATTCACAAAATGTATTATCTTAAAAACATGTTAAAATGCAAACATTGAAAAGTGTTTTAACTCTTAAACTCAAAGATAAAAGATATGCAATAATTTTATTTTCATGAAATGACAAATTTTAATAAAATAAACAGGGGTCATGTATTTTGTACCCTGTATTTAAAAACAATACTTTAAGCTAGCCAGTAAGTTTCCGTTTATTAATTATGATTAATGCAAACCTATTCTTTGCTCAAGCAGCGAAAAAATTAAAAAAATAAACAATTTTACCTCTATATATTTTTTGTTTATCAAACAATACACATAAAAAGTTCCTTGGCGAAGGAGAGTAAACTGCATTTCACCCAAAATTACTGACAACAAAACAAAACAAAACAAAATGCAGTCCAGATTTTTAACTGGCATTCTCGTAAAATTTTGAATATATCCTGCCTCCACACTGTAATCCATAAGTCTTCAAAAATACAAGCAAATAAGTTTATTGCAAAGTTACACATTCTGTATTAATTAATAATCCATTGCAAGATTCTCCGGTTAACTTTATTGCAGAGCTTATTCGTTGTATATTGACATTGCGAGATTCAATTGGCGTAACAAGAAACAACATGTGGATTATTAAAACCTGAAAATTACTTAATGATTCTATCTTGTCTGGTTTATATTTTTTAATTCGTGCATTTTCTATATCAATTTAATGGACATTATGTAAGAATATTACTACCTGAATGAAAAATGCTCCGTGTAACTTGCCGCGTTCGGGTTCGGATTCAAAACAAAACCAGACAAGTAGCGCCACCACGCGTATGAATACATACCTTTCTAAGAGCAAATAATTTAAAATAATTTTTGTTTGAAAACTTTAAAGAAAAATATGTAAGTCGAAATTATATTGAATTTGTATAATTAAAAAATATTTTCCTATTTTAAAAAAGGATTCAAAATATTTTTTCCACAAAATGCAGAAATATGCGATGTAAGAAACGTAATATTTTCTTCTTACGAAAAATAAAGGCAAAATAAATAGAAATTTGATTTAGTATATATTTATTGAATGTTTTAAAGCACATGATAAGATGTTTTTGTAGTTTAAAAAACATTTATTGCTTCGATGCGGGTGTTTTAACTGTCACCATAACTACTTTTGCCTTTTTGCAGTGTCTTCGTCTGCTAACCCATAGAATAACATGTAATCCGCGAGCTAATATAGTCCGGTTTTCCAAGACCAATATATAACAAACAAGAGTTTTCCTAGAAACAAGGCAAGTCTTATTCCCTCTATCTTAAAGAGATTCATATTATATATAAGTTTTAATAAAATCTCCCAGCCCGTTTTCTAGATCTCATTATCAGGAACAAACACCATCGATTTCAGTTTTAAAATGGTTATCGAGATCTAAAAATATACGGCACGTAGAAATGTAAAAATTATAGGATAGGATTAGACTTTGAATATAAGACTATATTAAAAAAATTGGACCATTCTGACCAATATTTGCTGTGTTATTAGAAGGCGGCTTTTCCGATTTTCTTTGATGTTGAGTTAGCTGTATACATGAGTTCCGCATCTACCCTTATGACGATGGTAGGTTTAAAGCTGCGTCACTTGAAGGCTGCCGCCTTCTATGATTACTGAACCATTTCATTATATCTCTCTAAAATTAATCATTAAGCAGTATAAGTTTTGCAAATGACATTAAATTTATATATGCATACAGTACATATAGATAATTTTCGATTCAGAAAATATTCATGTTTATTAGCTGTGTAACCCGTTCTCCGCGGGGTAGTAAAATATAATAAAAAGATATCTTTAATAGTAAGGAAACAGAATAAAAAAATTCTAATGTTTGTGATAGAATGCTTTTCTTTAATTTTAAAAAAGGTTATAACTAAACGAAATTAAATTATCTTTAATTATTAGCATACGAGGTAAAAGAATTGTCTATTGCGGCGTAGCGTACGTAATATGTATATCTCACATTGCAATATTCAGTACTGGCTAGTACTTGCACGATTACAGGTTGACTGTAAAAAATGTAATTTAACATATTACAACAATTATATAAAAAGACAGAAAGAAAAACATCCGTTAAGCATACATTATGAAACACTTTCCAACATTTTCTGAAATCTTAAATAACACGTCGTTATTTAGGGAAATAAGATTACAGACTGCAAGCATTTCTTATTAAACTGAATACATGTCTGCGTAAAAGTGCAAAAAATATTTAAAAACCATCATTAATTTATTTACATTCATATTCAACAAGTTTGCGAGCTCTTTTGTATAGCCCTGTGTATCAACTTTAGTATTTATACACACCATATAATATGCCTAGATTTAGTGTAACTTTAAAAAAACGTATAATAATTATAATGCATTTCATCCATCCATCAGCCATCATCAAATACATATGCAGTACGTCGGAAAGGATATCCTTCTTGAAATTTTTTGTCCGTCCTGTAAATAATATGCAAGATTATAACGCATAACTTATATTAAGAGTCAGCGATATATATCATCATAAAATAGTTTAATATGATTAAAATATGTCGCACATAATTCCCCACTTTACCATTATATAATGGAATTCTTTTGCGTGGTCCTGTAAATGAATAATAGCTATTTTTTCCTCGTATATTTTTAAAAGCATATTTTAGTGTAATTCTTAAATGAATATAAATGTTAATATGTTTAATAGGATGTAACATACTTAAAAGTTATTTGAAACGATTTTTTATAAGCCGTAATGTAACGATAACCTTTTGAACGGCCCCTATAAATTAACTTATCATTCAAGAAAATTCATTTGAAATAGGGTTGTGCTAGAATAAACGTCAATAATGTCCAGAAATTTCAGGCCAGTTCGATTGTATTTACTACAGTTAGAACACGGAAGATGGCCAGACAAACCTGATTCATAAACACTTATCAACTTTGTTGGAAAGTAAATGTAATTTTGAATGCAGTTTGTTTGAAAACTACATCTCAATGTGTTTTTAAGTTATTGATTTTTTTTGCAGTATTTTAATATTTTTTTATGATCATAGCAACAAAATTATTACATTTCTGGACATTAACCAATGATGAACATGAACCAATCGTAAAACGAATAAAATAAAAAAAAAACAGAATAATTTCATTTTTGGACATTAAACAGGGTGCAATAAGAAAACGAATAAAATAAAAAAAAATGCGGAATTCTACCAACAAAAAGATTAATATATATTTCAGATTTCCCAGTTCTTTACTAAGGACAACTACTTTCCAAATAGTAAAAAAATCTGTTTGATTTTTTTTAATTTTTGACCCTCATCGTTCATGGGCCCCCTACTAGCAGCTTGTGTGAGAAATTTTAAAACTATGCGCCCTGCAGTTTCGGAACTTTTGAGCGAACATACATACGCGTTCAGATTTTTATAGAGTAGATTCTATATAATTTGATAAATATCTGAATGTATTACATGATATTAAAATTTCATTCTAATATCAATACCATATCAAAATATGAATGTTTATAAAAGCAGCATGATACTATTTAAAATTTTATTTTTGTAAATAACTTTATATTTTTCAAATGTTGATATAATTAATTAGGTTTATGTTGATTCATCTCCACATACTTTTAAGTAATATAATGTTGTAATAACTTAAAAATTAATGATGTAAAACTTAAAAATTAGACTAAAGTATGTCAAATTTTCTAATTTTCCAACTATTCAAACCTTGGTAGCGACCCTTAAAATTTGTTTTAAAATGAAATTTTTGTGCAGGTCTTTTTTTATACATAGAACAAAATAAAGAGGTGCTCCATACAAATTTTAAAAATTCATTTTTAAGGACCATCCTAATATATATACTTTACAGAAAATTAGGCTTGGAAAACATATCGCACCATAATTTAACTAAATATATACAACAGAACATATAGGAAATGTCAGCAGATACAACTAGAGAAAGAAAATCAAAACCAAAAGCTGTGGCCTTAACAGCAGTGAGTAATATATAATATCACACCGATATTTCAGATTAAAGATTGTACGCAAAATAGTATGCATTCCACAACAAAATATTGTACGTACGCGCGTAAAGGTATTGGTTTAATTCTTTATTCGGTAAAATTACTATGCTTTTACAAATTTCTGATTACCTATGAGGCAAGGTTTTCTGGGATTATCTTTTTCTTTTACTTGTTGTATCTATTGCCATTTCTTTTATGTTACTATCTGAGAGAAAGGGATGATGATTAGTTGAAAGAGCTGAACTGCGAACTGTTGAGAATTTTCAAAAGGCGAGTATCAAAATCAAATAGCAATTTCTCACTTAATGTCATTTTCTGTTTTATACTATAACAAACTGCAAAAAGATGTGAATAGAATTGAACAAAATCTTTCATATATCTGACATTCATTGGGATTAAAGAGAATTGTAATTCACATCATTTTTGATAGTGGCTCATCTAATACATATTAAACAGGTTTTTCTGGCCTAAGAGTTATTTAAGAAAATCTGAAAAATGTAGATGATTGCAAAAAAGAACAGTCGTGAAAGTTTCCAGGAGTTTGTTAAATTTTTTTAAGAAAAATTCTCGAGCAAAAAGCTCCATCCATTTTCTGACATAACCTAAATTATGAAATCATTGATTTATTGTCATTCTATTTAAGTAAAATATCCTGTAACACTTCCAATTTTGCAAACTTGAAAAAAAAGTAATGGAACGTATTAAAAAAAACTCTGCACCTCTTCTCTAAAAATGTTCCATTGAAAGATAGAAAAAAAAAATGCCAGTGATTTTTATCATTCTCTGTGGACGACTGCGATGTAATTCTATACGATCCAGCGATTATGACCGAAACATCTGTATTTAACACTTTTACGATTAAGAATACAATCAGAATACAATCGGCTAACCATGCTATCTAATCAGTATCGCAAAAACGGGAAAATTTTTATTATTCCCAATGCATTAATCTAAACGCGAAACAACTTGTTGGAGGGAATATTTTTCTAAAACCTTTGAAAGCATCAAAACCAGATACCTGACACATAAATAAAAATTAAAACCAAGCGCGGAATGAGAACTAAAATCGACGTTGATACAAAGCGATAATATTATAAAAAAGAAAAAATATTTTAAAAGGATTTGATAAACTTAGAAAAGTCATAGTGAATTTTATCAGGTATTTAAATAATAAAAGGTTGTGTTAAAAATTATGATTAATTAGAGCTTTTTTTTTAAGATTTAAGCGTACTTCGATAAAAAAAAAAATAATAATAATAATACAGTAGAACCCCGCAAATCCGGACCCCGTTAATCCGGATCTCCGGATAATCCGTATCGGTTTGGTCGATTTTATTTTTTCAATTTTGAGAAGTAATCGGCAAATTTCCTTAATATAAATTTATTTCAACCTAATATTCTGAATAAATAAGTACTTTATGAAATATTTTTGGAAGAATACTTCGAGCTTTCTTATTTAAACTCTTTAAATATTATGTGTGAAAGGAACAACGATACATCATTTAAGCTTTACCAATTCCAGTTTTCATAGTTTTCTATTTAATCCATTAGGAAATGTTATCAAGAGCTCACTGTTTAATAAAGTTTAACTTAGAGCATTGGAAGAAAGGAATGTAAAATAGTTCGTATTGACACACTGATTGATAAGTTTCGCGGTCCGATCTTTGTCAGCCAGTTCATAGGTCCTCTTGGAAACAGTCCTCTTGTGACTGTTTCATTGTCTTCGTGCCAAAACCCTTCTACAAATCACTTGCATAAAATCGAAATAGGAGGAATAAACGAGAATGCGCAAGAGAAATCGTGACCATGCGGTTCGCAAAACTGGCAGAAAACGACACATTTTATAATTACAAAGTAAACATATTGAATATGTTCGCTATAAAGGTGATTTTCTGTGAGTATGTTTTATTTTATTTCATTTTTTTCTAATTCTCCGGATAATCCGGATTTTCGACAATCCAGATTCGGTCTGGTTCCAATTAATCCGAATTATCGGGGTTCTACTGTAATAATAAGTGGATTAAGAATTTATCTTTTTTGTAAAAAGATTAATACATTAGTTTCATAAGTAATGTTTTAATTTAATAAGCTGGGAATAAGCATGGAATATTATTAAATTACATTAATAGAATATAAGGTTAATGTTAGCAAAAAAATTTAAAATTGTAATATATATGTGTAGGGCGGATGAAAGAAAGTTCTACTTGAATTTAGAAACTTTCCGCCTAAAGAATTTTATAGAAACCTTTGTGTCAATTTATGTATTGAAGAACAGACCTTCTCATTAGGTCCCAGGCTCTGAAAGCCTGGCATATGCCCGTCCGTTCTGCATGTACGTATGTACGTTCGTTCGTGCGTACGTGCGTGCATAACGCAATAACTCATGATAAAAATACCCGATCTACTTGAAATTTTGTGCATAAGTATATTCTGATAAGGCGGTTCCCTGATTAGTATATGGAGTTCATTCGATATGGATTAGAGGGGGAACGGGGAACTAATGCCCCTCCCCTTAATTTATATAAATGGGTTTTTCATGCAGAATTATCCGTTTTCGTTCAAAATTTTGATATAGGATCATTATGATGAGGCGCTTCCATGATTAGTATTAGATGATCATTGGACAAGCTTAAAGAGGAGGAAAGTGGGGCTAAAGCCCCTCCCGTTGATTTATATAAATGTTTTTCTTCATGCAGAATTTATCAGATTTCATTCAATTTTTAGACATAGGATCATTCTGATGAGGGCACCGCCATGAATTGTTTTGCGAGTTCATTGGATAAGTTTAAGAGGGGAGTAATGGGAAGTACCCCCCCTCTTAATTAAAGTTAATGGGGTTTTCCCATTGAATTTACCAATTTGCTTCAAATTGTGGACATATGTTCATTTTAATAAGACGCTTCCCTAATTAGCTCCGGGGTAGTTTTGTTAAGTTCTTGTTTAAGGGGTACTTGCGATTACCTCCCCCCCCCCTTAAATTCGATAAATGGAATTTTATGCAGAATTGTCCGTTTTCCTTTTAATTTTGCATGTAGGTTCTTTCTGATAAGGCGAATCTCTGAATAGTTTTGGAAGTTTAATATTTAAGTATAAAAGAGGGGGGTAACTTCTCTTAAATTATATAAATGGGTTTTTATTAAGAATTTTAAGACTTGCTTTGAATTTTGGATATAGATTTTTTGTATGAGGTTATTTGTATGAGTTTAGGGAGTTTAATGCTTAAGTATAAAAGGGGAAATGGGGGGAGCTGGTTCCCCTCCTTAATTTGTTTTTCGAAGGGAATTAACCTTTGAAAATATAAGGCGGTAAGGTACAATTAGTATGCGTAGCCTGTGAGCTCATAGCCATCAGTTTAACTGGGCAATATTCTTTTTATTTGTATTGATCATCCTACCATTCCACTGTAATTTTCATGAATTCTTATCCCTTTAGATGGAAATCTTACTTTATAATGGTGGTAAGCTGCAAATTAGAAACAATGAATTTATGATACGATTAAAGATAATGTATAGTTCTTCGAAATCCTTTAAATTGCTATCTAAAAACAATTAATGCTCGCAAAGAGTTATACTAAAGTGTAATCTTGGATTTGTAAAAGACATTTAGCTTAAAATCTTAAAACGACACTCTCAGATAAACACACATTCACACAGACTTCTAGAAATACCTTCCCCGCTATAGAGTGTTTAATGCATTTCGGCAATTAGTCGCTTCTTTGTAGTGTGAGTGTGCTAGTTGTTTCTCGATAATATGATATGCTTTGGTTCACTGTACGAAGAATCTTAGAAGTATTTTGCATTTCAATGACTGTTTTTCTACATATAATTTATTACTTATAACGCGAATTAAGCACTTAATATGTATTACAGTGCCACTCATTAGCGGTTTTTTTAAAGTTTTATAATTGTCAAGCGAATTTTTTGAATTATTTGTAGTTCAAATTTGATTTCATTTAGACTAATAAAAAACATTCTAGAGCCTTTTGAAATGGGCAACTTATTTATTGCTAACCCCGTATATTCAATAAATGTATGTTACCGTTTAATTCGTTATTCCATAAAATATCTAGTTATTTCATGAAATAACATAGCAAATCCTTAAAAGTGTGTAAAATTATTGAAGTTTACGATTTAATGACACTCTTAAAAATCTTTCTTTTAAAGGAAAATCTGCTGGTATCAATGCTGACGGTATTATTATTTCAATAGACGGTTATTTTTTTTTATCCGTTCCAGGAGGTATACTATACGTTAGTTGAAGAAAGTTGGGAAAAGTTAAACACAGACGCTGGATTCAAGCTAGCCACCCTAGCATTAGAAGGGGAACATGCTAACACGGGGTTACAGTTGTAGTGAAAAGAAATGCTTTGCAGTAAATGCGTTCTTTTTAAATGGGTATGGCTTAGATCAATTTATTTTAAAAAAAGACTTTAACTTTGAAGTTAATTTTGGGAAGAATTCTTCATTATTGAAAAAATGACTGAGATTTTCATACTTTTAGTATTAATGTCGAAAAAAATGTAAATTTTAAATATATTGACGTACATTGCGGAAGGTGAAATATAAATGTTGAATTTTCGAATCGATAGGATTTCTTTTAAGTAATATCGAATTTTTTATCTAAGTTTTTAAAATTAAAATATCTTTTAAATGAGTTCAATTAAAGCATATTTTTAATAGGAATATTTATGTACAAATAACTTTGTTAATTACACTTTATTTAATTTTATTCAACTTATCCAACATTAAATAATAAATTTTAAAATTTTAAAATGAATGAAAACAGTAATTGCACAGTAAAAAATGAAGACTTAAATTGGGTTGAAAGATTTCTGGGTATAGTAAGTTTCCTGAAATGGTACAGTAAGGATTCCAAAATGGTAGAGTATTGTTCCCAAAATAGATAACCCAAAATGGTTCAAAACAGAGCAGATCTTTATTAACATTAAATTAATCAAAATTTCTGAATTAATCAAATTTCTATCTAAGATATTTTAATTGTTTTAATGCCATTAAAAATCAGACTTATTTAAAACAATTTTGTGCTACAAACTGAACTTTTCAAATTGGAACAATTCTGTACCCAGAAATCTTTCAACCCAATTTGGGTCTTCATTTTTTATTGTGTGGTAGTTATTTTTAAATTCGAAAAAATTTTCTTCTTCTTAATTTAAATTAAACATATTAAATTATAGAATTTTTGGTTTTTCATTTTAAAAATTTATTTTAATTTAGCACTAATGGACGCAATACGCAGTCGTGTTAGGAATAAACAAAATATCTTCCGTTCTTTTAAACATTTGAGGAGATTTCAAAGATCAAGTATGTTTTCTAGGAGTACGGAAATTATTTGCGAAAAAATAGTGATAATTTAGCGTATACTGACTAATTTGTCTGACTGTGTACTTATTTTATAGAATAATGGCCCTCTAAACTTTAAAGTATTTAAAACGACACTCAAAAGCCGTCCGAATGGATTGTAGCTGGTTTCAGTCACAGTTTTCAATTGATTATGGCTGTTTTGCAAGTCGTGTGTATGCTGCACATCTTAGACATCTTCTTAGTTATTACTGCCATTAAGAGTGCATGTTTTTTTGTATATTGAACATGCACAAATTTTTAATCTTTGTATTCATTTTAGCGTTTTTCATTTGGGATTTTTCTCAAGTACTTTTGCAAGTTTTTTTTTTTTTTCATTCTTAACATTGAGTTATACAGGAATGAAATATCAATCGGTACATAAAAAATACTTACTACAAGAGTGGTATCAATCCTTGTTAACCTATTTACGGACGGTGAAAAGTATACACCCCACTTTAACTGAAACTACCAAATACAGCAATGGCCGAAGAAAATTTAAACAAAAGATTATATTTATAATGTATGTGAAGAAAAAGCTATTACTTTTTACGAAACAAATATGTAACTTAAACTAAGCGTCATTAAATCATTTCAAATTTTAGCAATTAAAGTATTCTGCTAACGATAGGTTTAAATAGGCTTATCACATTCCTTTTATGGAATCGTTTTGTTGAAGCACTCAATTCTGTTATTTTTTTATTATTTAACTAGTATAAATATATTATTTTATATATTTAGTTTTTTTATATTATTAATCAAACCATCTATTAATAATTGAAAATGCATTTTTCGATCAATTTTAACAATTTATTATCAGTTACAAAAAACGAATTTTTTTAGCTTCGTATTATATATTTTATACTTTAACGATCAGATGATCGTTATTCTAAAAAATAACTGGTTAAATCACAGAATTCAATAATTCTACACACTTGAACGGACTTTGTTAGTTATTTCATGAAATAGCTAGGTATTTTATGATATAACTGTATTACACAGTGTGCCCACTCTAAACGGTGGCCAGTGGCCAAATACTAAACCGTTAGTCATAGGCATATATTTCCAGTTGCAAAAATGCTTTAAATAGAGTAAAGAATTGTTTTTAAGCGATTTAGGTAAAATAAAAATTCTATTAAAAATCACGAAAATTAATTTTTATACGTTACCCCGGTTCTATAAATGATATTTAGTGAAAAAATTTCATCACTCTAACAAACAATACAAAAAGGGTCCCTTTCATCTAACATTAAAATTGACAGAGTCATAAAACTTTAAATTTCATGACTTAAACACTTTTCTGTAACTGAAAACTGATAAGTTGGAGTAAGCTTTAAGGGAAGATATACTAAATGCTTAAACTATTATAAAGGGCGTCTATTTTCAACGCTATCCAATGGCTAATTCCTAACCATTTGTTACAGACTTATAGTTCCAGTTACAAACAAGTTTTAAATGAGGTAAAGAAATATTTTTGAAGCAATTTAACTGAAGGTACTGCCACCGTATAAGTTTTAAAGTAGTGTCAATTTTTATTAGTTAACTTCTAGATTCGTTAAAATAGATGAAGACGTGAGTTTCAAAACTCTTATCGAGAAATACAAATTTTACTAAAACGTGAAAAATATTGTTACGAATATTGTAAATAGTTAGTGTTTGTACTGTAAAATAATGTAAATAATCTTATTAAGCTCCATTCCTTTACTAATATTAGTTTTTGTTACATTGTCTCTGTTATCAAGCAAACTTGTCTATTATTTTCAGTGTATGTCTACGGCAGATTGGCGAAATATTAGAGATATCGCCAAGTTGGCGTCACTTTTGGCGACTAATTTTGGTCGCAAAATTTGGCGATATATCGCCAAGTTGGTGACAAATTTGGCGATTGATGACGATGGTAACCCTTCCCTCTCTATGGCAACCCCCCTTTAGATGTGCTGATACATTGAATGTTATTCCGTGATTTTCTGGAATATTCGAAAAGGCTGTGGAAATTTCCCGTGCATGCTGCGAGCCTATATAAGGAGTGCAATACGAGCTGTCGTGGTTATTATTTATTAGTCAGTCATTGAGTGAGCTACGATTAAGCAAGTTTGCTTGAGTTTTATTTACATTGTTTTGAATGTGATTTAGTGTTGAGACATTGTATAAAAAGTCTCTGGAACCTATATCTGCACCTGTACGATAGATTGGAACAATTATTTTTGAATATCTAGTAATATTTGGGAAATTCGAAGACTGTTGTTCTGAAGATCTGCAAATAAATTATTTTCTACTTTTCTAAAAGACAAGAGTTTGAAGTTGTTTAACCATAAGATCAAAAGAACCCTATATACGCAACAATTTTTGGTGTCAGAATTTGGAATCTTATGGCGAAAACGAGAGCAACGGAAGAGCAACTGAGTGAGTTGTTGAAAGCTATTAATGGATAATCAAATAAAATTGATAAAGGCCAAGAAGAGTTGGCGGATAAAATTAACAAAGGCCAAGAAGAGTTGGCGGAGAAAATGAATAAAGACCAAGAAGAGTTGGCGGACAAAATGAATAAAAACGAAGAAAGAATGGAACAGTTGACAAATAAAATTGATAAAGGCCAAGAAGAGGTGACTGAAGAAAAGAGAAGAAGCCAAGAGAGAATGGAAGAATTAAAGGAGGAAGTTAATAAAAGCCAAGAAGAAATGAAGAAAACTTTGGAAAAAAAGTTCTCGACGGTAGAGAGAAGAATAGATTCGGTAGAAGAGAAAATTCAGAATGAAGTTAGTAATGTTGAAGAGAAAATGGAAAGAAAAATAGAGGAAGTAGAAGAGAAAATTCAGAATGAAGTTTGTAACGTTGAAGAGAAAATAAGTAACGTTGAAGAGAAAATAGGTGAAGTAGATAAAAAGTTAAATAAAAAAGTACAAGATCTTGAGAAGAAGCTTTCAGCGTCCAGTGGTAATTATGACGAATTTAGGAATCCGCCTGCTTCTCCTGCGCACGTTAAGCTGTCGACATACGACGGAAAGAGTTCCTGGCAAGTTTACAAGACCCAATTCACCATTGTAGCCGAAGCGAACAAATGGAGTGACGAGGTGAAAGCATGTCAACTGGCAGCATCTTTGAGAGGAGAAGCAGCCGACGTGCTGCAAACATTGGCCGATATGACGCAACTCAGTTTTGAGACTCTAAGTTATGCACTTGAAATGAGATTCGGAGAAAAAAATTTAAAGATTATATGAGAATACAAATGAAGAGCCGCCATCAAAAATCGAGTGAAACCCTTCAAGAGTTTGCCTCAGAAATAGAACGGTTGGCAAATTTAGCATTCATCGACTGCCCAACAAATGTACGGGAAAAGCTCTCATTGCAGTACTTTGTAGACGGAATAAAAGATCCAGAAGTGCAGAGAGCGGTACGAATGGCAGATGTACAGGATTTAAAGGCTGCATTATTATATGCCTTAAAGTTGGAAGCAGCTACACAAGCCAGCCGAGGAGATCGTCATTCAGTGGGGCAACGGTGAACAAAAGCTCAGATACTAAAATCGACGACTTGAAAGAAATTAGGAAATTAAATCAAGAGCTTGAAGCTTTAAAATATGGAAGAACAAGCTCAAGAAGACAGAATCTCACGTGCTGGGTATGCGGTGATACAGGACATCTCCGAAGAAATTGCCCCAAAATCCACGAACGTGAGATAAATTCAAACAGTCAGCAAGGAAACTAAATTTTGGCCATCTCGCGGAGCGGAGGTTGACAGAGAATGAAAAGCCCCACCTGAAGATCCTCCAGATATAAAAAATGAGTGGCGGTGATGATGAATTATATGTGATAGGCTTTATTAACGGAATTCAGTGCCGTATGATTGTCGATACAGGAGCGAATGTTACAATAATAAGAGAAGATTTCGCTCGAAAATTGAAATGTAAACTCATCTGGACTCCACCATGCGTTACCCTGCAAACTGTGACGGGCGACAAGATAGCCATATATGGAAAGGCCAATTTAACCATCAACTTTGGAGGAACGAAATATTACCATACGGCATATGTGACTGACATAACAGATCCTTGCTTAATCGGACAAGATTTTCTGAAGAAGTTTGGCTTCAAACTTGATTTCAAAAATAATAAAATGCTCTCTAAATTTGAAGAAATAAGCCTCTTTGGATTAAACAACGAAATTGAATGTAAACAAATAGTAATAGTCAAAGAAGATATTAATCTAGATCCAAGAACAGAATTTTTAGTTCCTGCTGTAATTAAAAATGAAACTAATTATCGATTAGGCCATACAGATTATCCCAAAGACAATAGTACACAAGCAGGAGTATTGGTGGCTTCTTCTGTAGTACACCTCTCGAAAAAGACCATTCCAGTCAGAATTGCTAACATCAGTGATAAGACGAGGACTATTAATAAAGGAGAAGTGATAGCATCATGTGCCCCTGCGACGTGCATAAGTCAAAATTCCAGTCACTTCGAGAAATCTTCAAATAATTTAGTCAAGGATTTGTTGCAAAATACTGCCTTAGATCCAAAACAGTTGGACGCTGCGGAAAGTTTAATTAGGGAATTCCAAAGTTTATTTTCCCAAACATCTGAAGACTTTGGACGAACGAAAATTTCACAACACCGGCTTGACACGGGCGATCTCTCTCCTATTAGACAACACCCTAGACGATTACCTTTTGCCAAGCAAGAAGAGGTGCAAAATTTAATTAAGGATATGGAAGAAAATGACGTCATCGAACCATCGACAAGTCCATGGGCGTCTCCCATTGTATTAGTAAGAAAGAAGGATGGTTCAACAAGATTTTGTGCAGACTACCGCCGACTGAATGACGTCACTAAAAAGGATAGTTACCCTCTACCAAGGATCGACGACACTCTCGACACACTTGCGGGCAACACTTGGTTCTCGACTCTGGATCTGAAGAGTGGTTACTGGCAGGTAGATATCCATCCGGACGACCGCAAGAAGACTGCCTTTACAACGGGGCAAGGGTTATGGCAGTTCAAGGTAATGCCTTTTGGTCTATGTAACGCACCTGCAACTTTCGAACGGCTTATGGAAACGGTTCTCTGGGGGCTGTCATATGAAGCATGTCTTGTTTATTTAGACGATATCATAATGATAGGAAAATCTTTTGATGAACATCTGAAGAACCTCAGGCGGGTGCTACAAAAGTTAAAGGAAGCTAATTTGAAGTTAAGCCCTTCGAAGTGCAGATTGTTTCGTAATGAAGTCGCCTACCATGGACACATCATTTCTGCGGATGGAGTTAGGACTGATCCGGAGAATATATCGGCTTTGAAAAATTGGAATCATCCAGCAGATGTTCACCAGCTTCGGAGCTTTCTAGGATTATGCACCTATTACAGAAAATTTTTCAAAGGCTTCTCGATGATTGCAAGACCACTTCATAAATTAACAGAAGCCAATCAAAAATTTATGTGGACACAGGAATGTGACGCTGCTTTCGAAAAGCTTAAGGAGGCCTTAACATCCACTCCAATTCTATCATACCCTCAAATCGATAAACAGTTTATACTTGATACGGATGCGAGTAACGAAAGCAATGGCGCTGTACTGTCCCAGGAATTCGACGGCCAGGAGCGTGTTATCGCCTATTTTAGCAAGTGCTTATCAAAGGCAGAGCGAAACTACTGCGTAACAAGAAAAGAGCTTCTTGCTGTAGTGAAAGCCATAGACCATTTTCATCACTATCTTTACGGTCGAAAATTCCTGATCCGAACTGATCATGCTTCACTAACTTTGCTATTGAATTATAAGAAACCTGAAGGCCAGATAGCCAGGTGGATACAAAAGCTTCAAGAGTACGATATGGAGATACGCCATCGAAAAGGCTCATCCCATGGAAATGCAGATACTCTCTCAAGAAGACCCTGCTCGGAGAATTGTTGATACTGCGACCGGGTTGAGAAGATATTTAATGTCAAAGGTCCTATAGTAATACAAGTTACAACTGGATCTACATCATCGCAAGATCCGTGGAGTGACGAGAGCCTGCGTAAAGATCAACTTGCTGATCCTGAAATTAAAACAATTCTAGAACTGAAAGAGGAATCTAACAGGAAGCCCAGCTGGCAAGCATGGCCCATTACCATCCTACGACTAAACGTTATTGGGCCCTCAGAGATTCCCTACATTTGAAGAACGGTGTTTTGTACCGAAAATGGGAGTCAGACGATGGAAAGACATGTAGATAGCAACTACTACTCCCTAAGTCGAGAATTTCTATGGTCCTTCAAGAACTTCATGGTAGTCCCACAGGAGGTCATTTTGGTGTAATGAAGACCCTTCAAAAGGTTCGAGAGCGTTTTTACTGGAATAATGTTCGCAGTGATGTAGAGAAGTGGTGTCGAACTTGTGACACCTGTGTACCACGTAAAGGTCCAAAGAGGCGCACCCGTGGACGTTTGCAGAGTTATAATATAGGAGCTCCTTTCAAACGAATTGCTCTAGACATCCTGGGTTTTCTTCCTAGAACATCTGATGGCAATAAGTACATCCTCGTTGTCATGGACTACTTCACTAAGTGGCCTGAAGCCTACGCCATACCTAATCAAGAGGCGGTAACCGTAGTAGAGATGCTGGTTCAACACTGGGTTTCCAGATACGGAGTTACTCTTCAAATCCATTCCGATCAAGGAAGAAACTTTGATTCGGCTGTGTTAAAGGAGATGTGTGTACTACTCGGCATGTACAAAACTCGAACTACAACTGTACATCCTCAATCGGACGGCATGGTAGAGCGGTTCAATCGTACCACCCTAAATAGCGTCTCCATCCTTGTGTCTAAAGATCAACAGGACTGGGACAAGAAATTGCCTCTTTTGCTGCTTGCCTACAGGAGTGCCACTCATGAGACCACTGGTTACTCCCCTTCTCAAATGCTCTTTGGTCGTGATCTTCGTCTACCTGCGGATCTTGTGTTTGGTCGTCCTCCTGATGCTCCTTCATCACCTGAGGAATATGTCGATGAACTCCGGGCACGGTTTGAGAAGATTCATTGTCTAGCGAGGAATCGAATTGGACTGGCATCGGAAAAGATGAAGACACGGTACGACACAAAGGCAACTGGACATGAGTTCAACGAAGGTGACAAAGTTTGGTTGTGGAATCCCATACGTCGTAAGGTACTGTCGCCAAAATTACAAAGAAACTGGGTCGGTCCTTACACAGTCATCAACAGGCTGAATGACGTCGTCGTACGTATACAAAAATCGCCACACGCCAAACCCAAGGTCGTACACTATAACCGGCTAGCCCCTTATTTTGGCCAAAGTGATTAGAAATTCAAAACGGGAATTTCAGACCATGGTCATGAAAGTCACTTTTTGTAAATATGTAAATAGTAATTAGTTCTTATTTATGTAAATCTTATTATTATTATTATTATTTATTTATTTATTTATTTGTTTATTTATTTTAAGTGTTCTTCTCTAACTCAAGAATTGCACTGCCCGGGACGTGCAGTCTTTGAGGAGGGAGTAGTGTTACGAATTTTGTAAATAGTTAGTGTTTGTACTGTAAAATAATGTAAATAATCTTATTAAGCTCCATTCCTTTTCTAATATTAGTTTTTGTTACATTGTCTCTGTTATCAAGCAATCTTTTCTATTATTTTCAGTGTATGTCTACGGCAGATTGGCGAAATATTAGAGATATCGCCAAGTTGGCGCCACTTTTGGCGACTAATTTTGGTCGCCAAATTTGGCGATACATCGCCAATTTGGCTACAAACTTGGCGATTGTTGGCGATGGTAACCCTTCCCTCTCTATGGCAACCCCCTTTAGATGTGCTGATACATTGAATGTTATTCCGTGATTTTCTGGAATATTCGAGAAGCCTGTGGAAATTTCCCGTGTATGCTGCGAGCCTATATAAGGAGTGCAATACGAGCTGTCGTGGTTATTATTTATCAGTCAGTCATTGAGTGAGCTACGATTAAGCAATTTGCTTGAGTTTTATTTACGTTGTTTTGAATGTGATTTAGTGTTGAGACATTGTATAAAAAGTCTCTGGAACCTATATCTGCACTTGTACGATAGATTTGAACAATTATTTTTGAATATCTAGTAATATTTGTGAGTTTCGAAGATTGTGTTGTTCTGAAGATCTGCAAATAATTGCAAATGCATTGGTTTTCATTATAAATTTGGAGACTCTATTGTTAAATTAGTGCAGATTGGTATAGACTGATAGAGAAAAGAAAGACAACATGGCGAGTTTTGAAATTCAAATCCTCAATTGTATTTTGACATATGTTTTATTTTGTAAGTAAATGATGTTGTTTCTTTTTATGATTTTATTTTTAAAAGGTATGTTATCTTGATAAGCTTTTATTTTAATAATATAACGCATGTCTGTTTTCCTAGTTCAAAATTTGTATTCAAATTTTATCTCATTTGCAAATAACCGATGGAGGTTCAATTTGCATATTTATTTATATCCAATGACAATGTAATATTAATACGATTTTAATTGCATACCATTCATTTATTTTATAGGTCTACACCAAATTCTATTAGGATAAGTAATCTAAAAGAACTTTAAATACGTATCATTTTGTAACGAATTGTGACTGTTGCTTTTCATAATTTAATTTAACCAAAAGCAAATTTCTGTATTTTTTTTACTTATATTTTTAAAACAAGTTATAAATTTTGCTTTAATAAGTAAACATTAACTTAAATTAAAAAATAATATTGAAAATAAATTACTCGCATTGTTTAGTATTATATTTTACGTCGGACGTTTATTTTTATTTCCAGTAAATTTGTAGCTGACCCCTATTTTGCAGCAAAAGATGCTTCAACGCTAAACAGCTATTACTCGATCTTTTTTAATCGCAGAGGAATGGGACTTTTTTTTGTTTTATTTGTTAAAGTAGTGATAAAAAATTACTAAATATCACTCATAGGACTGGGAGACAATATAAAATT
This sequence comes from Maratus speculifer, assembly GCA_964019185.1. Lineage (NCBI taxonomy): Eukaryota > Metazoa > Arthropoda > Arachnida > Araneae > Salticidae > Maratus > Maratus speculifer. The sequence continues at coordinate 21,107,501 of OZ025298.1, forward strand.
TATTTTTTGTATTTTTTAACCGTTTTAGTGCTAAGCAATTTTTGCAAGAATGCACGAAAATTGCGGTACATATTTTGATTTCTTTAAAGGAAAAAATAATGTTGTCATATAAAACACTGTTATTTAGACAAATATCAATCAATTTTAATAATTCTTTTTGTATTATAAAGAACTCGCAGCGCAAAAGCGCTGCGCCGCGGTTTTCGAGATAAACTATCGCAGCGCTTTTGCGCCGCGTAGCAGTCAAACGGTTAAATACATTTTTTAAACTGAATCGCTTAAATATGCTTCTTTACCCTTTTTAAAACATTTTTACAATTACAGCTGTATGTCTTTGACTAACTGTTTAGAAACTAGCCATTGGCAACCGTTGAGAGTGGACACCCTGTATAACTTGAACGTTAAAAAAAATTACTTTATGTATATACATATGTGTGTGTAAAAATATGTATTATTTTATATGCTTATGAATTTTATTTTATTTTGTAATTTTTTATATACTATCTTTTAAAATAAAATTAAAGAACTCATTTCAAATTCTTTTTGTCGGTTTTGAAGTGGTTTTCGATGCAAACAAAATAAAAATTCTGAATTACTTCCAAAATTCTGACATTTTAAATTATCCGTATTTGAACATGAAATAAAAATGTTAATATTTCACCCAAGATCTGGAATCTATAAATGGAAAACTTTTTTCGGAATATTGAAAGAGACAAGTTATTTATATTTTAGGATTACTGTTGAATCCTTAAAATGTCAAATATCAATGAAACATATATTTCTAGAATAGTTATAAATGCATCATTTTGTTTACACTACATGGTATTTTTCCAGTATTATTGATGAATAATAGTAAATTGTGATTCAAAAGGATTTACGAAAGAGAAAAACATAAAAATATTATTCATAAAAAATCAAATGTTACTTAATTAATTATTAAACTTTTTTCTTAATAATATAATTGTTAAATAAAAAAGATTAATTTGGAGATATTAACCTTCTAATGCTCATGATAGCATATCGGCTATTAAAAGTACTTCGAATTTTGTAGATTCTATGGTTCAGATACCCGAAATTCATATCATAAATTTAAAATAGAAATATTTAATTTAATAATAGCCATTCCGCATCTATACTGTATGCCCACATTTAACTGTAGCCAGTGGCTAATTTCTAAACCGTTTGTCATTGACACACAGTACCGGTTTCAAAAATGCTTTAAATGAAATAAGGGATGTATTTTAAAAGCAATTAGAGTTAATAAAAAAAAAAGCTTCGCAAATTACTAAATATAAATTTTTATATGACATTTTAGAGCTATAAGTTATATTTAGTTAAATTTTCCTATTACACTGACAAGTAAGACATAGAAAGTTCCGTTCATATAGCATTAAACTCGACCGAGTTATATTAATTCATTACTTACAAAAGTAATGTAACATTTTTTACACTTCAACGATCGTATGTATGTTTTTCCGGTTAAAAATTTGTAGTCGAAATTAAACTCACTTTCAAGAATCCGATCAATTTTAAATTTTACAAACTGATGAAATTCCTACCACAGTCTTATAATTTTCGGTGGTTACCATTTACACTTATTTTACAAGACAAAACAAAACATTCGGGTTGATTACCGCAAAGAAGTGTGAAAAAAGTTTTATATTAGGCAAAAAAGACCACTATGTTTGTGTTATTTAATTTTTGTGCATTATTTTTATGCTGAATTAAAAAATTATCTTAATTTTTAAGTATCTTCTCAGGATTTTTCTTAAATAGTAAAATGTCAAAGTTAAAAAATATAAAAATTTCGTTTCTATAAAATGGAGAAGAGCATTGTATTTTAAACTTTTGATAATTGATTTTATGTGCTTTTTAGCATTGAATCTGAAAATGACCTTTTAACCACCATGTCAGAATTACTTTGTCAGAAGTAAATGTAAATGTTCAAATACAGCGAACGTCTGATACTATAAAACAGATGTAAAACGTTTTAGTAATGTATTCAATTTTTAGGCTTATACAGGTCAGAAAACAACAAGGTGGGAGAGGAAGTGTAATTTTAACAAGAGCTTTTAAACTTTGAAATTTACAATTAGCAAAAAATTCTAACGTGATTATTACACATGAAGGTCACTTTCAAAACTAGGGGTAAAAAATACATATTATAAAAAATTAAAAACACAAAAATCCCATCTATTTTATTATTATTATTATTATTATTATTATTATTATTATTATTATTATTATTATTATTATTATTTTATATTATTTTATTTTATTTTATTTTATTTTATTTTATTTTATTATTTATTTATTTATTTATTTATTTATTTATATATTTTTTATTTTTTAATTTTTGAAAAAAAAAAAAAAAAAAAATACGTGGCAGTAAAAAATGAAGCGTAATTTTTGGATTAAGTGATTCAGAATACATAAAAATAAAATATAAAAAGCTATAAACATAGACCTAACCATCTCTTGTAGGCTAGTGTAATACAGTAAAATTTTAATATATATATATATATATGTATTGTACAAAAAGAATTCTATAAATTTTTATAATTTTATCTAGCAAAAAACTTTTTTTTCTTTGCATGTTTATTACAAATTATATACTTTGCATTAATATTTTTAAATGATTAACTATTTCTAATTTATATTGAAATTTTAATTCTACTTTGAACCATTTTCGAATGATTCTGACGAACTCATTCCGATTACATTCCTATCACATTTGTAAATATCCCTATTCTGCTTCAAGACATATGGTCCATCTTTAAACAGCTATTACTTGTACCATTTCAAATCGTAGGAAGCAGAACTTTTTTTTGTTTTACTTGGTAGTGTAATAGGAAAATTTTACATAAAATAACTTATAAAAGCATGAAACCCATTAAAAATTAAAATTTTCTAAGTTTTTAGGAAATGTATTTGTTGACCCAGCTCACTTTTAAAATTTTTTTACTTATTTAAAACATTTTTGTAACGTGAAATTATATACCTATGAATAATGGGTAATGAATTAGCCCCTGGCCACCGTTGAGAGCTTATACCGTGCACAAAATGAATTTATTTCTGAAATTCTCGAATGTAAATTCAGAATTTCTAGAACTTATTTTAGGATGGGAATTGGAAAGTTATGTTTCAGCGATACATCTAAAAGAATTTTTATATTTATTCGTTCTTTTTTATCAATTATCATTTTTTTAAATTTTTAATTTATTTATTTATTTTAACTTAAATTAAATTAATTATTTAATTTAAAAATATCTATTATAAACTATATAAAGAACATTAATACGACATGTTCGTTTTTTTCCATTCGAGAAAAATACAGAAAAATAAGACCTCGCTTAATGGAAAAAAACCTGCATGTGACATAGACGACGTCCTTTCGTTTTAGAGATAAACGCACCATGTCAAGAAAACATGTTCTTCATTTCAATTTTTATTTAAAAAGAAATTCTGAGCTTATGAAAAATACTCTGATAGATTAATGTTATACGTTCAATTTTGTGTTTTATGAAAAAAATTTTTCTTTTACAAGCAATAAAATCTTCGTTCCTTTCAAACCAAAATAAAAAAAACTGTCGTCTTTAAAAGATAATTTCTCGCATTCGCACGTTATTTTGAGGAGAGTAAAACGATGTGCAAACTGTGCTATAGATTTCGCTTTTGATGCACTTTGGTCACTTTTTATAATCACCCACATTCAATTTTTAAGTGCATTCATATTTATGTAAATACGTATAACTTAGTTGTTGTCGTTCAGTCCGTCCGTCTGTCAATACATTCGCGTTTAACAGATCAAAAACTACCCAAATAAATTTTCTAAATATCAGAATAAATAGTTATTTAATCATGTTGTCGGTTTATTTAAATTTTATGAAAATGTATGCTTAGTAAATACCGGAACAATTAAATGTATTCCATTGCTTTACGGTCAATCGAAGAAGCATATTCATAGGTATTTTAATAATGTTACACATTTTTTAACATAAAAAAAATTACGCATCTAGAAAGTATGTTCAACAATATTCATTCTGTGTAATTTCTGATGCAAAGCATGTTTGTTTTTCATTTACAGGGCCATACAAAAGTAAATGCATCATAACAGCGCCACCTGTTCGGTGATCTATACTAAAACGTAGAAAATGTAATTTTATTTTACGGACTAACTGAATCTGAAATTTGATGAATATCCGCGGATTAGTTCTTGTAATACAACCACTGCAGTAAAAATAAAAAAAATTGCACAGCATTTACACCAACAATTAATCAGCATTACCCTTGAGAGATTTTTAAATGAGATTTAAATCGGTCAAGAGAAACTATGTTTATATATCTATATTGTTACATATGTACGTATTTTTTACATATCTTATTTTACTAGTTATCGTGAGATTTCATGCAATTTCGGACACAGATGCCGATATTTCGTGCCCGTAAAATATATCCATATTTTATTAAGTTAGCATAAAAGCTTCTATATAACTAAAAGCTAATTGTATTGACATGCAGTTGGAATATTCAGAAGTTCGTACATACGCCAAAATATACAAACATCAGAAATAAGGACACTTGTAAACATAAATTGAATAAAGTGACAAGAAATATGGCGTCATAGCTCTAGATATAGTTTGCATTCTTAATCTTAAGAAATTCTCTCAATAATGTTTTAAAATCATTTTTGCAAACAACATGCTTAATACTAAAAAAGGAAGGAAGTGATCTAAAAAACGAAATTTGACAAAAAACGATTTTCAAACTCTTGTATTTTCCCTAAATATTGCTCGATTTCTGCATAATTTATTGATTTTTTCTAGTTATTCATAAGTATTATGTAGCAGAAAAAAATATTTTTTAGACAAAATTATGAATACTTTAAATATATATACCTAAAAAACGGATTGCGGTAATTTTGAGCCCTGCACAAATAAAATCTAATCGTGCATTTAATTTTCAAATTTTGCTGTTTTTAACAATTATCTCTTCTTTTCGAAAAAAAAATAAAAGCATTTGATGTAAATAAAAGTTTATAATGGGGGAAGGGAAAGATATATTAAATAATCAGCTTGTCATGAGATTCTTTTGGTAGAGGTTTTAATAGATTAATGGTATATGAAGAGTAAAGGGTGTTGAAAAACACATGTAGGTCACGTGGAATGTCTTTCACGTTCACTGTTTTTATTAGTAACAGATATTCAATTATTTTGCAGTTGTAGACTTGATCGTGTGTATATTATTTTTTAGCGAAGTCGCGAAGAATTGTGGTAAAAAATACCTGTCAGAAGAAGAAATTTTTAAATATTGCGAGCTGAATCTGAAACTGACTTTGTTTCTGATGAAAATTCAGATTTTTCTCAAGATGAATATAATCCTGATAATATAAGTGACCGGTGAAGATATAAAACATCGTGACTTTACTTTGAATTTAGCTGACGAACTGCGTACAGAATAAGCCGCCTCTAAGACATCTCTGCTTTCAGATTGAACTCCAAATACAGGGCACCCACATATTCAGCTGCAAACGCAAACAAGGCCAAATCAATCATGCAGAAATAAAATATTGATTGAGGTTTATTTTGTGTCGGCCAATTATCTATTCTTGTGATATAGGCCCAGGGGGGAGTGCCCTTCGTGGGGTCTTTCTAAGGGAACCTAACCCGTATTTACGAATGGTTCGAAGAAAACCACGAAAACTCCGAACGGTTAGGCCGACAGCCGCGATTGGGTTCGAACCCAGAACCTTCCGTCTACCAGTCGAGAGGTCAGAACCTCTCAGCCACTGGTGGGACCAAATAACACATTGAACAATTGTAGTGATTGACAAATGTTAGTTTGTGGCTCTTGCACAGAGTTATAGAGCTGAGTGTTTCTAAAAAATACAAAAAGAATTATTTATGTCATTTTGTAATAATTATTTTTTTCAGTCTATGCATTTTAAAAAGCAATTATGTGATATATATGTTTAAAATACTATGAGCAAAGCAAAAGTATTATTTTTGAATTATGTATTTTTCTTATCGTAGTATTTTTTGTTAATAATTGATGACGTATATTGCATTTTTTTAAACTAAAAGTAAAATTATTTATTAAACGGTAAACAAATAACATGATATTATATGATTCAATTAATAAATGTACTTAAAAAACTTGTTTAAACAACAACAAAAAAATTTAAAAATGCGTAATTTTTGGTTGAATGAAATGCATAATTTTTGAATGCGTAATTTTTGTTGACGGAGAGTGGCAAAAATGACCTCTCTCCGTCTTTCTATGTGTACGTGAAAAGAGCCGCCTTTCTAGCGTCATTACTTAGTATTGTATTAGTGCTAAAAAGACAGAATTTCAGATTATTAGACAAATGTTCTATGCACAGATGTAATAGTAATTTTGTATGATTATTTAATTGCATATTTTAGGATGTTGGACATTGTGTAAAATGAGATTGAAAAAAAATAATTGCGAAACTGATATTCAATCCCCTGATCAGAAGATATAGTTTTTACTTTTTACTTTTTATAAATTATTTTTGGAGAGAAGTAAAATGTTGAAGTTTCTACTTATAACGAAGTTTCTAGAACATTCTAATTGCATTGCTACTTGCATTGCCAAATAATTATAGTATTTACTACATTTTACATGACATTGTTTATTATTTATTTTCTGTTGATTCAAGAAATTAATAACACACTATCAAGACGAACAAAAGAAGTGACGACCAGATCTGAATATGGAAAATATAAATAATATAAAATCCAATTATTTTATGCAAATATTTCAAGTAATATAAATATTATTTATATCTAGTAACATTATAAAATATGAAATTTTTTTTAAAGAATTGAGTTTGTTGATTTTGATCATTTTATTTATCAAAAAATATTTTTTCCTTTATCATATGCTTATTATACATTGTATATATTTTGCATTAATATGTGAAAATTATTAAATATATCAAATTTATATTGCAATATGATTTTTATTCTCTTACCTTTTTTTAATATATCTGGCAAAAACATTTTTTTACTAAATTTGTGAATGATTCCTAATTTGCAGTAAAAAATACGCTCCAACTATTAGCAGCTATTATTTAGTCAATTTTAATGGTAGAATAATCAGAATATTTTTGTGTCTTACTTGTTAACATAACAGAGAATTTTTACTAAATACAACGTTTAAGACTATATAGGAGGTCACATACAAATTTAAATTGCGTAATATTTTTAGTGAATGTTTAAATTGACCCAAATCAATTGTGAAATATTTCTTTTATACATTTCTTTTTATTCAAATATTTCTTTTTTTGTAAAATATTTATTCATTTAAAGTATTTTTGTAACTGGAACTGTACGTCTAACAATGACTAAATTTTTAGGATTAGAAAAGCTTATCCATTGCACGCATGAGATTGGACATTCTGTATAGAAAAAAAATAATGTGACGTGATAGATTTTTTTCAAAAACTTCAACAGTTCATTTGTAGGGAAGAAGAAAATAGAAAAATCGGTTTTTCATCAAAAGTACATAAAAAATGTTTAAATTTGTAAACCGATATTATCAGACCTCGCTGAAATCTTTCTCAATCTTTTTTAATCAATTTTTCGTTTTGATGTACTTTCTTGTAGTTAATCAGACTTGCCTTTTTTTTAGGACATATATAGTTCACACTGATGCTTGAATCTAAGGCTCTACGACTTTTATTAACATTTAATTCTAATAAAGTCAGAACAAGAGGTTGCTCAATAAATGTACGTTTTTTATGTCTTCGTCGTTATGCGCACTAGCAGAGTTCCTTTTTGTAAAGAATGAAGTTTAAAAAATTCGTTATTTAAAACCACTACTAATACTTAAATAAAAAACGAAGAACTCAACGTAAGTCATGTTAATCTGCAAGGGTCGCCACATCAAATGCGCATTATTGAAACAAACACAGTGCGACCCTCCTATTTAAAACTGGAAAAAAAAATTGAACATTGAGATTGTTTCTTAAGGCTCCTGTCTTCGGCCGGTGAAGACATTCACGCGCAAAAGCTATTTATAGGGGGAATTTATTAGGTAGATTTCGTATGAAATACTACCTATTGCAATCGCACCAGTTTATCTATCTATCTATCTATCTATCTATATATCTCACTTTTTTATGGACACGATAACTTCTATAATTCTTTACCAATCTCCACCAAACTCGTACATAAAATCAAAGGGGATAAAATCTCGGCTAAGTTCATTAATGAGCAAAATCGGACCAAGGGGGTCGGAATAGGGGGCGTTTATGTGAAAACCGAAAAAACGCCATAACTTCTTAGTTAAAGTAGATATCGAATCGGTTTAAAGTTTATATTACTTCTTAAAAATGGGCCAAAAGTTTATGCATGACAGATTTTTGATAAATTTAGAAGTGGGCTCAAGGGGCGAAAAAAACAGGAGTTTTGAGAGAAAAAAATTCATAACTTCGTCAATTTTCAAGATATCAAGTCCAACAAAATTTTTTGTAAATTTTCTTACAATTATCTAAAACTTTTGTATTTACAAGTTTTTGATAGGACCAACTTTTACCGATGAAATAAATTAAAAACGAAAAGAAAAAGGGCGGTGAAAAATGAGAAAAATCCATAACTCCGTCAATTTTTAAGATGTCAAATCTGATTAAATTTATTTTACATCTTCTCAAAAATATCTACAATTTTTATATTGACAAGTTTTTCATACGACCAATTCGTATAGCAAAAATAAATTAAACAAAAATAGGAGTTGGAGAAAGAACCTCAAATCCAAACTGCTTATATTCTGACTCATTTTAAAATTCATTTTTGATTTTAAACGCATCCAAATGGTAGATCTTCTTATTTAGAAACTGTATAAAGTGACGCATTGATCAATTTTCTGATAAAGACAGAATATATTTCAAAAAAGGCTACCAGAAAGGGTATTTTGAACAGCATTTCCTAAAGTCATCGGGACTGAAAATTTAAGGAAGTATTCAAATAAGAAAATGCGTTTTTTTCTGACTCGTTTTTAAATCCATTTTTGTTCTCAAACGCATCTAATTTACAGATCCTCTTATTTAGGAACTATATAATGTGATGCATTGGTCAGTTTTTTGATAAAGACGGAATATATTTCAAAAAAGGCTACCAAAAAGGGTATTTTGAACAGAATTTTCCGAAATCATTGTGACTGAAAACTTAAGAAAGTGTTCAAATATGAAATTGCGTTTTTTTCTGACTCGTTTTTAAATCCATTTTTGCTCTCAAACGCATCCAATTTACAGATTCACTTATTTAGGAACTATATAATGTGATGCATTGATCGGTTTTTTGATAAAGACAGAATATATTTCAAAAAAGGCTACCAAAAAGGGTATTTTGAACAGAATTTCCCGAAGTCTTCGTGATTTGAAAATTTAAGGGAGTTTTCACATAGCAAATTGCTTTTTTTATGACTCGTTTTAAAATCCATTTTCGCTCTCAAACGCATCCAGTTTACAGATCCTCTTATTTAGGAACGATATACTGTGACGCTTTGGGCAGTTTTTTGATAAAGGTAGAATATATTTTTAAAAATGCTGTCAAAGTGAGTATTTCGCACAAAATTTTCCGGAGCAATCATGATTAAAGAATTAAGGATATATTCAAACAACAAATCAGTTATTTTATGACTCATTTTTAAATTCAATTTTTTTCTCAAATGCATTTAACTGACAGTTTTTTGTTATTTAGAAACTGTATAATGTACTGTTTTGATCGATTTTTTAATAAATTCAGAATTTATTTCAAAATATGTTGTCAAAATGGGCATTTGGGCTGAATCTTTCTTAAGATGATTCTGATAAAACCAGTTTTTGCAGAAAAATGAAATTAAAAATTTTTCATAAACGGCCAAATGAAGTTATTAAACTGGGTTTATCTCTAATCATATATATATATATATATATATATATATATATTTGATGAAATGAGCACTCTTCGAAATCTACCTCCGCCTATAGGCCCAGCCGACAGGGATTTTTTTTAATATCTGTTTTGCATTTCGACATTTTTTATTTATTAATTAATTATTTTTTTTATTTACTTTTGCATAGGACATCTGAGGTCTCTGTCAACATCGCTAGATTTCTTTTCTTTTCTTTTCTTTTCTTTCTTTCTTTCTTTTTTGATTTTGTTTGCAAATACTTTTTAAAAAGTTACTCTCACTTTCAAAATTTGTTTTAAAGTGAAAGTAGCTTTATTGAAAATACATGCAACCAAAGTCGAAAATGTAAAAAAGAGCGATTTTGTGAGGTATCTGACCCATCCAATGCTATATGAGTAAATAAATAAATAAATATACACAAAAAATTCGAAATGCAAACAAGATGTTAGAAAAAATCTCTCTTTATGAATAGCATTAGCTCGCGAGTGTCTTCCCCGGGATTGACAGGAGCCTAAAGTGTCAAGATTATTTTGTTCGCACTGTCCTTTAAAAAATAAGAACTTAATTTTAAGAAGTGATTGTCTTAAAAACAAAGTGTTTTACGAGATCATTATTGTGGAACCTTTTATTAAGTCTAAAGTGCTAATTGGCAATGATAGATTTAATCTGAATAACAATTTTTGCTACTTTTATCAGTACACATCTTCTATGTTCATTTTTATAAAAATTAGTAGTAAAAGGGTTAATTACGAAATTTAAATCGTAATCACCATTTATTCATAGACTGATAGTAAATTATTTCATTTAATACATTTATGTTCTTATTTTAATTTATATATATTTTATTTTCATATCTAATTCGAACGTTCATAAATTTTAGAATTTAGCATCATTTTGTAAACAATGTATAAAATAAAATTATTGATATATCTTTTTATTTTTTATTTTTGTTGTTTTCGTAAATGGAAATTAATAGAAGTAGTCAGTAAAATTATCAACCTTTGGAGAATTATAAGAAAATATATAAAATATTAAAGACAAACAAAGTAATTACTTTTATTCTTAAAATATATTTTTCTTTCAGAACGCAAATCACGAATCCTAATTTTTTTTATATCAGTCCTAAAAAAACATCCGGTATAATATTAAACAAAAACCTACTTTTATGTCGAATATTCTGTTTACGTTTTTCTTTAAATACCACAAAGAAAAGTTTTGTTACGTATTAAAAGAAGTTTCAACGTTAAATACACTACAAGAAAAGTAATTTTCTGTCTTCGGTAGCATTTTCTTATTTTCTGCACTAAAACTAACTGCTAAAGAAAAAATATATACATAATACGCTTCGGTAACTCTCGATAAAGCGGGGTTAAATGTCTTTTCTTTTCAAATAGAATTTTTTCCTTTGAAAAGTTTCCATCGGCTTATCTGCTTCTTCCTTTTATTAAAGAAAACATTATCCCAGACATCGAGTTTTAAGCTATTTATTATGATTTAGTAGTTTCGTTCAGAGTATGTATTAAATTTTTTGGTTTAATATAGAAAAACAACTTTTTATCAATAAATAAATCTATCATTCATATGTTAATAGTGAATACTCAAACAATGTAACAAATATTATATATAAAATATTATATACTGTAATATATAAAGCTTCTAATATTAGTATTTTTTTTCTTTATTTTTGGTGTAATTTATCTTAATTTATTTTTAATACATTTCTTTTTTCAAAATTCTAAAGTCTTAAAAAAACAATTTAAGGTTTGGATATTTCGAGTACTTTTAAGCACCATTAGCAGATTTTTATAAGCAAAATTTTCCTTATTTAATAAAAGGAAATTCAATTCTGAGATATAGCAACCCATAATTTACAAAATTCTTTTTCCTAAGGCACCCAAAATCCCGTAAATCAATTTATGCATATGCGTACGTACCCACTGTGCAACGATTCTTTTTTTTATTTTCCTATTTTCTGTACAAACTTTTTCTTCCTAGTACATTTTTTTAGCTTGAATGCGATTTAAAGTTCTGTTGGCTCGAGTAAAGGATTTCTAAAATCTTTTTCATGGACTTGTTAAAGATTAAAATAAGTTATATTCTTCTTTTGGAGACAATGAGTTTTTCTCAGATATTTAATAGTTTAGACCAAGGGTAAACATAATATTTGGCCACGGTTTACAATCAAACAAAATTTTTGTCTGACGAAAAGTATTCAGCTACATAGTATTTTCATTTTTAAGCAGTCTTTTTGGGATAATGAAAAATAAAATACATTTATTTGAAAAAACATACACTTCTTCACTCTTTATAATTATCAATGCTATAAATGTTCCTCCAAACTTCAAATTACTACAAGAAATAAATAACTTGAGAAATATTACATTTTTCTTCTCTATCCGTAGCCCCACCAGTGGCCGAGAGGGTCTGACCTCTCAACTGGTAGACGGCAGGTGCTGGGTTCGAAACCAATCGCGGCCGTCGGCCTAACCGTTCGGAGTTTTCGTGGTTTTCTTCGAAATACGGGTATTGCGTAAATACGGGTTAGGTTCCCTTAGAAAGACCCCCACGAAGGGCATCCCTCCCCCTGGGCCTATATCCCTAGCGTAGATAATCGGCCGATACAAAATACACACACACTTCTCTATCCGTAACTCTCCTGTTACTAAAATTGTAACGCCAATTTAGTCAAGGTTGACTGCAGTGCGGCGTAGAAGTTTATGCACAAATTAAAATTAACACGTTATACGTAATGAACAATTTATAAAATGAACACGTAAGAAAAATCATGCGTTAAGAATAGATTTTGAAGCACTGTCCAATACTTCTTAAAATCTTTAAAAAAACTTCGTTATTCTGAGATATAACGTATTATTGTACACATCCAAATATGTATTGCAATACTTTAAAAAAGTCTAGTATTTGATCTGTCTTTTAATATATAGATTACATATTGGTAAAATTTAGTTTAGCATGAAAACGCCTAACTGTTTAAAATTTTCCATTCATCAACTTATACTAATAGATGGAAAGGTACTTGAATATTTTTGTTTCTCCCTGTAAAATACATAGTATCTTTAATGGACTAAAATATTTTCTAAAGTTTAGTTTAAAAAAAAATCTTTAAAGTACTTAAATCAAATTTCCAGAAATTATCATCCAAAGACGACCATGTATCCAGTTCTTTGTGTGTCAATGTATATGATTTCATCAATATTCTACAAACATTCCTTAGTAAATTTTATCCAATTTCTTTATGCAGTTCAACGTTAAAAGGCACAACATACTTAAAAAACCACCTTTATATGAATTACGCACATATTCAGTAAACTTTTCGAGATCCTTAGTGTAACCCTGTACATCTAAATTGTGTAAAAATTAGCATTTATATAAATCGTATAATATGCATACATCTAGTGAAACTTACCAGCATACCTCATAATTCAAAAAATTCATTTCATCCATTTAACAGCCATCTTCTATAATGTTCAGGGCTTCGGATATAATGTACTTTTTGCAATCTTTTGTGTGTCACTGTAAATGTTATGTACTACTTATTTTGCTTGAAATAACTAATATTATACCTCAGCAACCTATATCAATTTGATTATATATAAAATCGTTTAGCATAGTTAAAATATGTCGCAAACTATTCCCTTTTTTCTTACTATGTATTGGAAATCTTTTGTGTGGCCCTGTAAATGAATAACAACTATCCTTTACGCTGCATACTTTACAAAATTTATATTTTAATGCACTTTGTAGATGCATATAAATTTGAAGATGATTTACAGGGTGAAACACCTTTAAAGTTCATTTTAAACGATTTTCACCCCACAGGCCGTAATGTAATGGAAAATTTTTTACTGTCCCTGTAAAAGAACTAAAATGGCAGAAACTTCATTTTCAATAAACTTTATGCTCGGTTAAATGTCATTAACGTCCAAAAATTTCATGACAGTGCAAGAATATTTACGAGAGTTAGAGAACGGACAGACGGCCATAAGGACAAACGGACAGACGGCAGAGAAACCGAATGTATAAGTACTTTTCAACTTTGTTGGAAAGTGCTAAAAAATAACATACATCGGAATGGTTTGAAAATTTTATTGTATCTGAACAATTAGATCACAAATTTCCGCTTCAAATTCGGAAACAATTCATTGTAAGAAAATTTTTAATTCTAAAAAAAAAGAAATCAAAATGGTGATATCGCAAATGTTTTTGAACAGGAACGATATATTTACATTTTACAAAGCACCTAAGTAGTCTATACTTTTACCATTGCACCGGATAAGATTGATTACGTTTTTAACGTTTAGAAAATAAGAGCAAGGACAGTTTCAGGAGAGAATTTGTGTCATGTTCAATTGCATATATAAGCTTGTATGTAGAGTAATACTGCTTAACATTCATGTAGACGTCAAGTGAGAGGATTCAGACAGTGATGATGCAGACATTCTCTATCGAATTAAGATTTCGGTGCTGGCTAGTTCATCAACTGATATTCTGAAGTCTAAACAATTTTTTATGCTACGGAAAAAAATATAATGAAACATTTTCATTAAATTTCAAATTGCTAGATTGATAAATAAATGTTGCTAATTAAGTTTCTTAATTAATGTTGTAAAATAAAATATTTCGCCCTTTTCAAAAGACCATCTAAACTGGTTTATCTTCTGTAAGACTAACATAACCGTGTTGAGTTGCTCTACAGGCTGAGTTAGACGAGAGATTTCTTTTATTCATCGAAGCGCATTCCTTAATAAAAATTATCATAATGCCATTATAACTTTATTGTAAAAAAATAAGTGCAATGCCTGTACTTTTTTTATTATGTTGAAAAGTATTGCTTAAAGAAGCAATCTGATTTACCATTTCTCTATACATTTGATTAATTTAAAAAACTAGATACTTAATTTGAATAAACAAATCATAAGTACTAGCCTGAACTAGAATAATATCAGTTTTGAGAATAAACGAGTACTTCATGTAAAAAAGAATAGAAATAAAGATTTATCCTTAGCTCACATAGTGATATTTTTATAGCTTTAAAATGTATTTAAAATTACACCATTATGTGCAGCATTCTTCATTCGTAAACAAACAAAAATATTTAAATTATCATGCAAATTTGTATTTATTATCATTCAATTGTAAAAGAAAACATTTATGAAGGCATGTCGATAACGCTTTCTTACAATCCATTTCTTACAGTGAACCATCCTCTAGTGAACCTATTAAAAAACTAAAAAAAATGCTAATAAACGATTTTTAAATAAAATTTGATTTAGATAATGGATATATTTTTAATTCTTTAATTGAAACTTTCAATATCCTGAAAATGCATTGTTCGTAATAAAGGAAAAATGACTTTAAGTCATTAACAACAAAATACTGATGATAAGGATAAAAAACAGTAAATGGGCAGGATTTAGAGAATTCACGTTAGCGTTCTTTTAAAATGTAATTATATTAAAAATTTACTGAACTATTATTTCTAAAACACAATTAACAAATTAAATCTCAAACTTTATATTCTAAAAGCTAAACTTGGTATTTTTCAAAGATTTTAACTATATTTTTAGCTGTAAAATAAAGTTTAACACCAGTAACGTCCATCGCTTTTGATTTTCGTTAAAATAATACCTTTTTTGGCAAATATTAATTCCCTAGCTTTTGTAAGTTAAACATAAAAAAATATCTCCTTTTCTGACAAAAATGAAAAAAGACTGAGATAAAAGGAAAGACATAATTTCATCTGCAGATTGCATCATATTTTAGAAATAAAAGATTGGGTTACATAAAATGCATATAGTGTACCACAAAATTTCATCAGGTTCTTGGTTAATATTTCTTTGCATGAAACATTTATTTGCCAAAAAATGTATCTGGGCCATTCCATGAAAAGAGGTAAATTGATAGTCATTTTTAAAAATTTGTTTAAATAAATATTTTTAGTATTTACTGATTGGCAACATGTCAAATTTTATGTTTTGAGTTAGAATGTAAAGTTTATCTTTTGTGGATTGGCAATACAACAGTTTAAAGATGGCGTCCATGTGCAAGCAAGTATGTTGCGTTTTACAATACATTTTTAGTGAGTTTTTTTAATTAAGAAAATAAAGTGAAACCTTTGAAATCAGCATTTTAGGTAAGTCTAATATTCATTCTTTATATTTCACTAAACTTAAATATATAAGATGATTTCAAATAATTATTACAGCACACAAAAAGAACTTTGTTTCTGTGTCCCACACGTGACACAAAACATGAACTTTTTCACTTAGGAGGAAAAAGCAACGCATTTATTTTGTTTAATTGGCATTTCTAAAGCAGTTTAGTGTAGTTCACTTATACTATGCTATTTAAAAATTTGGATGAAATTTTTATTTTGAGAAAAATATCAAAACAAAATTGTCCCGCACGTGAGCAGAATGATTATTTTTGTTTTCTGAATGTTAAATAGAGATTTATTCTAGCATAGTTTTAGCAGTTTAATGATTATTTTGTTCTAAGAACTTATTCTATGTAACTAAAACGAAATTAAGATTTTTTTTTAAATTTTTATGATAGTTCCATTTTTTTCTTTTTTTTTTTGTGATGCTAATATTTTTTATTTCCACTTTTTATAAATTTATTTTAATAAAATTTGAACACTTTGATGGTTATTTTTATTTTAAGAACATATTGTTCCAGCAAGAATTGATCTACTTGATTTATAGGAATTTTTTCTATACAATAAGAAGAGCCGTGAGTTTAACTTGTTATTATTCTACAAAAAAATATAATAAAACTTCTTATCTATATTCGGTTTTTCTAAGTTTAATTCTATTTTAAGTTCAATTTTTCTATGAAATTAAGTAAATTTAGACAAAAGCGTTTATAATTGATAAAGTTTGTTATTTATTTAGCTGAAATGGAAAGATCTAAGTCTACTAGTGCTAAAAGAATGAAAAGGATGAGAGGGAAAATGTCATTAAAAAATCCTAATTTCCAAAAAGAAGAAAATAAAAGGATCAGAAACAGCAGTCTCTTTTAAGATGGGTGAATGGGTAGTTGTAAAATATGACGGCATTAATTATCCTGGGGAAATTACAAGCACCCATCATGATAGTGTTGAAGTGCTTGTCATGATAAAAAATGGTAAATTCTACAAGTGGCCACAGTATCCAGATAAAATTCTGTATTCATTTTAAGATGTAGTAAAAAAGATATCAACCCCCACTGTAGCTAATAAAAGAGGTGGTTTCAAATTTCTAGAAAAATCTTGAATTTTTGTTTAAACATTTACTTTATTTTATGTTTAAAAATGTCAATTTGTCCATTTACTTTGTACAAAAAAAAAGTTACAATGAATATTTTTGTATTGTAAAATGTATAACATGCATTTTCTTTTTTGCATTTCCTTATTTTCTGATTTTTGAAAAGGCTACTTGAATGATATTTGCAAATGTCCCACACGTGACAACCGTGTCCCGCACGTGACACTATACGTTATATTTTTTTTAGTAATTTAAAAATTTATTTTTCAAATAAGAAATCTTATTTCATAAACATTAGACTTTTAGCCTCTAATACATATTTTTTGTTTTGAAATCGCAAAATTAGTAGAGCAGAAATGTTATCTAGATCATACAGCAAATTACAAGTGGTTGACTTCAGATGTCCTGCACGTGACGCAGGCAAATTAATTAATAACTAAATCAGTAAACCATTTAGGAAAAATCTGTAACTGCCTGAGATATTGTTATATCAAATATAAACTTACAAAAATATGTTTATTCTTATTTCTGAAAAATCTTAAGAACTTTAACACAATTTTGGTGGAATTATGGTGTCTGATTGTCCCGCACGTGACAGTGGAATGGCCCATCTATAGTCACAAAAAAAAGAAAATCTCCATTATTTTTACCACACAAACATCACATTGGGAAACAGAAGCACTCATTCAACAATTTATTAATTCTTCGTTTATGGAAATGGTACGAATGTTCATCATGGAATTGTACCTAACTTTAATCTTTTTACCTAAAATGCTCAATTTTACGAGAATACGTCTTTTTTTACACTATTGTATCGTAGGATACTAAGCGGAATATAATTCTGTCAAAACATTTAGGAATAGTTTAATTTTTTGGATTTTTAATGTTAATTTTTTTTCTTAAATGCTATGGTGTTGGGGTAACTTTCACTAAAACTTAAAACATTATTTAACAAACTGCCCTCTCGTAAATATTCAAATATGGAACTTCTGATGAATGACTGCATTTATTTATTTTATAGTTTCTAATGTTATTTATATTTTAATTTATTTAAAAATTAAATGAAATTTAAAATTTGTCTGTTTTTTAATTCAAATTTTAAAAAGGGAGAAAGAATGGAAGAGAGAAAGAGAGAGATGAAGGTTGAGCGATAGATTAAAAAAGAGATAGAAAAGATTGGGGATTGTTACTTTTAACGCTTTAAAAACAGGAGTTGATTACAACATGTTTTAATTTACAAATACAAAATTGTTAGTCAATTTACAAAAGAGTTTTGAAGTGATGAGTTAAAAAGTACCCTCATTGCAATCTCTTTTGCTTAATTAAAAAAGAAATTACCATGTTTGATTCCAAAATTTAGATGTTATCAATCTTGAAATTTTTGGATGAAACGACTTTCTATGTGGTAAACTTAGTTTGAATCTCTCAACCCGACCCTGACAGAAAAAAATCCTGAATCCTAAATATTCACAAAATAAGAAACCTTTAAATATATAAAAAAGCAAGATACATTATGACATTAACATTTAATAATTTTAAAAGCTGTTTTATGACATGCATGCATTATTTTAATTCATGAATTTATCTTTAATATTATACGAATATTATTATTAGAAAACACCAATGAAATAAAAAGCTTAAAGTTAAACGGTCAACCGCTAAATGCAAAAGAACATATCAAATGTCAGCGAGAAATAATGCATAAAAAATTAATCTGGTACATCACTTCGCAACACAAACAGGCATGGTTAGATCAAATTAAAAAAATCTGGCCTATATGACGGCAAAGGTTTGGGGACTAAAACCTAATATTATCAAGATATGGTACACAACATTAGTGGAAAAAAACGCTAACTTATGTAGTCTTAATGTGGGGACAAGAGCTCAATAATAGAAGAAAGAGACACTCTCTATTTGTCAAAGTCATTTTGCACAGGCCATAGTTAGAGCGTATAGAACGACCCCCACCTTGGCACTTCTCTGAGGTCTGATTCCAATCCACTTCAAAGTCAGTTACGATGCAGCCTATGGAGCAATCGCAAGACTCAGAAAAAATATGAAAATGCACAACAAGGTCCTGTATCATATATTTATGGGAAGAAAATCAATGCATGGGCAAATCACCCAGCCTAAATAATTGAATCCAGGATTGGATACAATACGGATGAGGTAGTCATCTACTCGGACAGATCCGAATTGGTATCAGGCCTTACAGGTTCGGCATTTGTAGCATACAAAAATAATAAAATAATAATGACATGGTCTGTGCCCCTATGAGAATGCAACATGTTTCAGCGAAATGGGGGAAACACAACGGGTGAGCCTTACAGCATACGCTCGGACTGCAGATCAGCAATAGAATAATTTAAAAGCCATTTAATGTCAATGAAACAGTAGACAAAACTCAAAACTAATTTAAAGAATCCAGCGATAAGTTTAAAATTAGCTGGGTCAAGGCGCACATGGGAATCCAAGGAAAAGAGGATCCAGACGATTTGGACAACATCGTAACGCAAAACACAATTAATAAAATAATAATGACATGGTCAGTGCCCCTATGCGAATGCAACACATTTTCCAGGCCGAACTGTTGGCAATACAAAAAGCCGCGAAATAGGGAAACACAACGGGTGAGTCTTACAGTATACGCTCGGACTGCAGATCAGCAATAGAATAATTAAACAGCCATTCAATGTCAATGAAACAGTGGACAAACACAAAACTTATTTAAAGAATCCAGCGATAAGTTTAAAAACAGCTGGGTCAAGACGCACATGGGAATCCAAGGAAACGAGGATCCAGATGAGTTATACAACATCGTAACGCAAAACACAAATAATAAAAACAAATGTTATATGAAAGAGCCGATATCAAAACTGAAATGGACACTTCAAGAGCTAACAATGAGACAATGGCAGTTCGAGTGGAATTACGGGAATACAGGCGAGGAAACATGTCAGTATTTTTAAATAGTAGGTGAAAACGGACTCGTAAATGACTTCTTACTCTTTCAACTCTACACAGCACATGGAGCATTTCCAGATTCACTAAGCACCCATTCCACAGATTCAATAAAGCGGATACTCCGGACTGCGAATGTGGCTCGAAGGGTGCCCCTAAACATTATCTACTCCACTGTCCACTCACCCAACAGTACCACCTGGTAAACATAATCGCAACTAAAGATAAAATCCGGCACGGACAATTCTTTAAAAACAAACACGTACAAAATAAAGCAGAAACAGTAATCAGATGGCTCCAAGAAAACAGTGACAGTATCGCAACATTAAAGCAAACAAACACTAAAAAAAGAAAGCCCTCTCACTACGGTAACCCAGCAGGAACATAATACTATATGTTAAATGTTATGTGTTACGTGTTGTTTATTTTAAAAAAGGAAAAAAGGAAAAAAAGAGAGGCTTAGGATTTACACTTATTGCCAAAAAAAAAAAACTGTCTGTGTTTGTCTTATGTCCTCTAGCAGTGTGCGGTATTCACACAACATCAGATGTAACCATGACTCGCAATAGGAACCCCGCAACATATGAGTTACAAGCACAACTAATATCACCAATGATTCAGCAAGTTGTGCATTATGACATACTAAGAAGCTTCAACTGTCTCCGACACTGCTTGTTCGTCCACTGTGGTGTGTTATAAAAACAAAACAAAAAAGTAAAAAATAGACAAAAGGCCTAGTATGCCAGTAAAAAGAAATAAATAAAATAAAATTGTTTCTGTTTTAAGTCTACCTGTTGTGACCGAAAGTCGCACAACATCAGTTGCAACCTCGGCCCGCAACAAGAGAATGCAACACGACGCATGTCAACAACGGTTCAGCATGTTATGTAATATGACACTGTAAAAAGCTTTACTCGCCTCCGGCACCACATGTCCATCCCTACACATAATGCTCCAATATAATAAAAACATGTACAATCCAATCAAGGATATAAAAGACATAAACTAGTGACAGTCCCAGTTAGTAATAAAAGAAAAACTCCAAATAAAGTCAAATAACTACGACTGGCACAAACTTCACTAGAAGTTACATCACGAAAGTGTCACACTTCAGACTGATTCAATCTCACGACAGAGTCAAAATTTCTACAGGAATTATATCCATGCAAGAGTCTAAATTCCAACAAGAATTACGCTCCTGCAAGAGACTCATGCACCATGACAGAGACAAGCACCACTAGTGCATTAATCAGTAAGAATACCCAGAAAGGTAAGGTATTAAATTAGCTATTAGGTAAATGTATAGTTGCCATTAAAAATAGTAGTTAATTGTAACCTATACATTAGTCTAGAACAGAGTCAATGAACCTGCCGGTACTGAAAACTCAGCAATGACGGCAATCTTAAATGAGAGAAACTCTCACTAAACAGGATCAATAGAGTCACACAATAAGGCAACAAGCTGCAATCCTAATTCCCTCCCCCCTCACAACCACTATCCTTATGATTTTTTTTATATTATTATTATTTTCTTTTTTCATGACTCCCTTTTTTCATCCCCCACCCCCCTCAGGCTTAACAATAATTTAATCTCCTTACAGTCTGTTATTATTTTTTTATATACATGTGCTATATTTGAACATTTGTACTGCCATCATTGTTGGATCAATTATTATTATTTTATTATTATTATCATTAATAATATTTTTTTACCCTTAAAGCTTAATTTGACCATCTGTAGCCACGATCTCTAGTTTCAGACCATCTCTTTTTTTGAGCGGCCCCTGGTTACTGCGGCTTTCTTGTTACTATTGCAACATTCCACATAACTAATTTAATCAAAAACAACCCAAGTGACCATAACATAGGATGTGACACCCACCAGCTGTGACAACCACCGGGTATGACTAACCACTGGATAGGACAAACAACCGATTATGCAACTACCCAACAGTGTAAACTACTGGAAGTGACTATATTTATCAAGCAGTATTACACTTAGGTTATCACTTATCAGGATATTTATTAAAATCGAACTACCCCCAGGTCCATAATATAATGATGCCTTTTTCATAGTCCTTGGACACTAGAAATAAACTTTCAACTTTCCCAATGGAATATCCATAGGTATTCTTGTAAATAGCTAATTAAATTAAGGTAAGAATAAATGGCTTACTTATTCATGTTATTATGCATCTAATTACTAATTAATTAATCTGCAATGTTAACCCTTAACCATAATGTACCTACTACATTACGTTCAGTAAGAGTATCATAGCCACGTTTATACGAGTAACGCTACTAAGCAACTTGTTTTAATTATAGTAAATTAGGACCTGATGGTAATTAAAATGTTTGCAATACATGTAGTAATATTAGATAGCACCCTAATATATCCTTAAATAATTAGCATAGCAGTTAACAATAAAAGTATTATCTCCAAATAGTGTTATGGATTGTATAACCATGTAATTTATGCTGTTCCCTTTCAATCCCCTCCCCCCACATACACTTCGCCGATTGAGGCTGGCATTGAAGGGAGAGTGGGAGGATTTATATATTTATTTATTTTGGAGCGCTCGTTTCTCTATTAGGTGCAATAAAACCCTGTCCGCACAAGTTAAGAGACCCGCTCTAACTGGACAGCCAACGGGCTCAATTTTTTCCGTTGGGTACGGTAGAAAAGCGGGATCTTGTCTGCCTTTGGAACGTTCTCGTCTGCTTGCAAAATTTTCCCTTCTGCGGTAAGACTTAGCTTTGAGCCCATTTTCTGATATTTTCAATTCTCTCAAATTTGCTCCCACAGTTAGCTAAGTTCAGTATCACCCTTAAGGTTAAAAAACATCCAGCCCCATATCGTATGGTATGATGAGTACTGGGTGTGCGGCAACAAATCACACAGTTAACCCAATGTGCAATAAACCACAAAGATTACCAACAAAGCACTCAATCTAAATAGCCAATCCGAGTACTTGTCTTAGTGGTTCACCACTTTGCCGGCTAAAATACCGTCATGTACGATAATAACGTATGGTGCATATAAAATCCGTCGTGGGTGCAAAATCCTCCACGTTAACTGTGAATTATACCACTGGAGGTGCCTTGCAAGGTCTCGTCATCTGACCAAAGCTCTAAATTACAAGATCAGCTTGAGTAGTCATTTGCAGTACAAACAACTGGATGTAACGTTAAGTAACCGGCAAAACAAAATATGCACAAACGAGTACTGCAGAAATGATGACATTCGAAGCGAAGATATCATATTAATTGCCACTACGCGGAGATTCAGCGGTCATTTCTCTCCGATACCATGTATATAATCCGTTAAGCTAAGATGACTCGGCAGGTAGGGGCCTGAACATTGGTTAGAAAAATGTACATTATAAAACTTTTCCTATCACCTTAGCATGTGCACTTAGTGTTTTACTTGAAATAACTGTAAGCAGATAGAATTTACCGATTAAAGAAGAAACAATATGATGTTTCCAAAAATAAATATACTCATCGTGTAAATATCTTTAGAGTAGAAAAAAAATCTTTTTATTCTTATTGTTCTTGCAATGATGGCATGGTTTTATCTGTAGTAACTTGAAGAAAACATTGTTAATCGATAAAAAGAAACATACTTGCACTTTTTTTTCTTTATGGCTATCTTGTGGGATTGGCTTAAAAAGAAATAACATTCCTCCACAAGAAAATTTGGAATGCTGATAATAGATAGAGGTATCCTTTTTGTATTTTTATTTTGTTCTGGCTAATGCAATTTTTTTTCCCTATTACTTCAGGAAATGATACATATGAATGATTTGTTGACTCTTAGAATATAAAGTAGTAATTTCAGGTTTTTGTAAATTTCTACATGAAAGATAAAAGAAATACGAGTTTTATTTATAAATAGGAAATTTTAAAATATGTAGTGCAGCATACAATTTTCATACAAATTTAGAAGATAAGAATTGATATGTATTGTTTCCGTGATTTCAATTTATAAATTTTATTATACAATATAGAACCCCACTAATCTAAAAAAATGAAACTAATGCCCATATGGTTTTAAAAAAGTCCCAGTCTGTTACCTACTGGCGCAGGTAGATTTTGAAGCTATATGCTCATTTTACCAAAAAAAAATGGCATCTTTGGAAAAAAATTAATTTAATTTTTCTTTAAGAGCTGGTTTTCTCAGAATCATCTTACGAAAAATTTGGTTCAAAATGGCCAGTTCGACACCAAATTTTGAAATGTATTCTAATTTTATGAAAAAATCGAACAATTCGGCACATCATATTTTTCCTAAATAAGAGAAACTGGCAATTGAATGCGTTTGAGAGCAAAATATAATTTAAAAGTGAGTCAGAAAATGAGAAATTTTTTATTTGGATGCATCTTCACTTCTTCAATTACTATCATTTCAGCAAATTCTGTTAAAAATGTCCACCTTAACAGCATTTCTTGATATATATTTTCCTTTATAAAAAGAACTGACAAATTCGGCATATTATACAGTTTTTAAATCTGAAAACCTGTCAAATGGATGCGTTTCACAGTATTTTAATAAAATCTACGATCATTTTCATAAAAAAATAATTATTTTTATCTCCATGTGTTGTTTAAATGAAAATGATTCATGATGTGTATCCATGAGATGAATAATGACAGAAATAAGATAGATACATAGATAAATATGACAATATTTATTGAGTGAAATATTAATAGAAAGTTAGTTAACAATAAAAATCACTCATAGTGTAAGCAGGTGCCCCTTCTCGTAGGAAATTCCTTTCGCAAAAAATTTTATCGATTTATCATGGTCAATATTGTGAGCAGTAACGATGAAAACCTTGAGCTCAGTTGCGACGTCAAAAAGGTTTTAACATCAATTTTCTTTAATGCAGTTTCAATGTCCGCAATCAGCTTCTGTCTCACAACTTAGTGTGTCGGACTCGAAAGCAGGAAATTCGTTTTCTCTTGTTGACCATCGCTGAATATTCTTATCCAACTCATCAACGTGGAGTTCAACACACACGTTTCACCGTAAAAAATCAGCTTTCTGTGATGAATATCCACCGTCATCTACTCTCTCAGTGTTAAAAGCTTAACAGCAGCACGCTGACCCGTTTTGGACTTGGTTGCATCCATACAAGCTATTTTTAACCGAATGCCACTTTCTTAAGAATGAAGCTATCACAAATATGCATCATCTTGCGCATGCCTGGTACATACAACTTCACTATCACATTTCTTTCACGAAAATTACATTGAAAGCTGTTTTATTTGTAACTCTTTGAAGCACTTTAGTTTCAATAGCTCTCATAATTAAGTTTACGATTTTGCGAAAACAATTATTTGCATTCTTTTCATCATATTACACAATAGATAAATGTACTTGAAACGAACTATGATATTGTTTATTGGATCGCCAAATTATTTATGATTATGTTTTAAAAAATTCGGACTTTTATGTAACGGTTATATATATTTATTGAAAAGACATGCGTTATGCTTTCCTTTAAGTTCAATTTAACAAAATATGAATTTTCTAATTAAAAGTATAAAACGTTATAAATTTAATTTCTTTGCGTACTTGCTTACCCGAAGTGACTCGGGCATGCAATAAATAGATTACATCAAACTGGATTTGGTATCATTTTACATCTTTAGCTCCAATTTTTATTTATTTTTATTTTTTAACTTGGACTCCTCTAGAGAGTTGGAACTTGAATCGTAGGTATGGACGTCGAACGGACACACGGAATGCCGCGTTATTCGAACTCTGCGACGGTGGGTATACCTGTGCTTTCCTAAAGCGGACGTTAAACTCGAATTCCTAAGATACGTTCTATAGCTTCATTGCCCAGAGACTATAACTTCCCAATTTTAAATTCCTTTATTTCGTGATTTTTTTTCTTTTAATCTTTTCGGATGCCATCAGTTTGATTTTCGCAGCATATTTTTTCTAGCATCCATTAAAGAATAGGGAAAAAAAAGAAAAGCGAAAAAGGGCATCGAAGGAAACTCAAACATTGTGCTTCTCGAATTCTGCGGACAACTATTACAGAATTCACACAGTAGGGCGAGCACTTTCATTCGAAGGCTTTTCGTCTTCCTCCTCCTATATTCAACAAGAAGCCAGGAAAAAATAAACTTTTATTAATAATATTTTTTTGTTTTGACTTCATAAATTTTGAATTGACTCGACATCATTCTGGAAGAGTTATATACACTGCTCAAAACAATTAAAGGATATTTGAAGTTTTATATAAAATAAAGATATAAACGGAAATTGTTTTTGCCGAAAATAGAAGAAGAGAATCACAAATGCAAATTTTTCTGGTTTTCAAACTGTGGAGTATGCAAATTTTGAGTTCGACGTCTAAAACGTCGCTTGAGCGGCAGCGAATGAAATTTGACTTTCAACTGGATAAAAGAGAATGAAGACAACGATGATCGGCATTCAGTGATTACTTTGTTTCGATGAGTACGATGTCTCAGCGAAGTCATTTGACAGATTCAGAAGCTTGGAGAATTATTGATAGGTTAGAAGAGGGCCAAACTCAAGCCGAAGTAGCGCAAGCCATTGGAGTGTCACAAAGTGTCATTTCCAGGATCTGGAACCGTTTTTTGGAGAGTGGATGTGCAGGCCGAAGACCAGGGCAAGGTCGTAGATTGGCAACAACGCCCAATGAAGATCGGTATTTAGCGTTAACAGCTCGGAGACACCGAAACATGAACGCTACTCTTCTCCAACAACAACTTCTTTCAGCTACAGGCACCACGATTTCAATTCAGACTGTCCGAAACCGGCTCCATGCTGTAGGTCTGTATGGTCGCCGATCGATGGTATGTGTTAGATTAACATCAAGGCATCGTCGCGACCGCAGGGATTGGGCAACCGAGCATGTCAACTGGAGGAGAAATGAATGGAGCAATATTCTGTTTTCTGACGAGTCCCGTTTTTCTGTGCATCCGGATAATAGGCGTATTTTCATCTGGAGGGACCATGGCAATAAGAATAATCCTGCGTTCGTGCACGAAAGCGTCAGATTTGGCGGTGGAGGAGTGATGGTGTATGGTGGTATCTCCATTGACGGGCGCACTGACCTCTACATCATACGAGATGGAGCTCTGACTGGTCGCCGATATAGGGATGAGATCCTCAGACCTATTGTAGTCCCTTACGCTGCAGCAATCGGAGATAACTTCATTTTAATGGACGATAACTGCAGGCCACATCGTGCAAACCTGGTGGAGGATTTCCTTTTCGAGGAAGGAATCGTTCGAATGGAATGGCCAGCGTGTTCTCCATACATGAATCCAATCGAGCACGTTTGGGACGCTCTATGAAGACGAGTTTCTGGCCGCCAACAACCCCCACAAACTCTCCAAGAACTGGAAAGGGCTCTTCTGGAAGAGTGGGGCAGAATACTCCAACTCGTCATTAATAGCCTCATTGAGTGCATGCCTCAAAGGTGTTCAAGGTTGCTGGCCGCCCGTGGAAATAGTACCCCTTACTGAAAATGATTTTTTTTGAAGAAAACACCTTTTCTTATTCTTTTTTTCTCATATGCACAAATTGTGTTTTTTTCCTTTTGTACACAAATGTGCAATAAAATTCATTTTTTTCTGCCAAACATGTGTAATTTATTCTCATATAACCTACTATGTCTGTCGACCATGTATCAATCAGCTAAAAAGTTTCCCAGATACAAAATCCACCTAAAACTGCAATATCCTTTAATTGTTTTGAGTAGGGTATATATATAAATGTATTTTAATAAGTTACACTAAATTAAGGAATATTTGGAAAATAATATTTTCAAAGACTTTAAATTTAGACTTATAAACGATTTTTTCATTTACAAAATAATAATAAAATCATTTTTATGATGATTAAAATATAGTTTCGTAATAACAGAATCATGCCTGGACATTAAAAGTGCTGTTACACCAGGCGCCAAAGTCGCCTCAAATTCCAGGGATGTCCATGTTGTTGAATGGGTGCATGGGATAAGCTCGGAAATCAAACGTCTCCCTTAAGTTGGAGCGTCTTTGCCGCCTGAAACGAAGTGAGTCTTTAGTAACAGTAAAAGAATGCTTGAAAATCCGAAAAATGGTAAAGTGTTTTTTTGGTCATCCAGTGAAATGCTTAGAAAATGAAAACACTCACGCGATTTTTGTTCATGCAATTTTTACGTATAATAGCACTCTTAGGGACACGTTAATATTATTATATCAATCATAAAAAAGATTAAATGAAATTTCAGATTAAAAATTTTTGTAATTTTTTGTAAATTTCTTAAATTTTCGAACATCGCTCATTTTAAATTTTTTCACCATCTTATAAAAAAATATCACTATTAAATGCAAGTTGTTTTAAACATTTATTTAAATTTGTTTTTGAGTTATTAATTTTTTTTTGTAGCTTTTAATACTTTTTTTGTCATCGTGGCAACAGGAGTGTTCCATTTTTAGACATTACACGTGGACCAATCAGAAAACGAATAAGTTGCGGAAGTCAGTCAATAAAAATATTCAAATATACTTTGGATCTTTCAGTTATCTAACGAAAACAACAACTCTTTTCCAAATAGTTAGAAATGAAAAAAAAAATTATTGATACCAGATAAATTCAACAGCAAAATTACACAAAATAAAATCAGCAAAGGAAAACACGAAAGGGTGTTCCCAGTAACCTGAGACTAACGACGGTCCTAGGAGATTTGAGATTTATCGTCTTTTTTATATTTTCTTTTATTACGTAATTTTAATATGCATAATATTGAAATATACTGGAAAATGGGGAAGCATTTAAAGGTTTGGACGCTTCGAGGTCTTTAAAGCATCTTTAGCAGATTTTTATAAGCAATATTTGCTTTTGTAATAAGAATAAACTTAATTCTCAGATATAGCGACCCATAATTTACAAAATATTGCTTTTGCTAAGGCACCTAAAATCCAGTTCATCACTTGATGCGTATGCGTACGTGCCCACAGCCCAAAGATACCTTTTTTGTATTTTCCTATTTTCTGTACAAACTTTTTGTTCCTAGAACAATATTTTTTTTTTAGTTTGAATGCGATTTAAAGTCCTATTGGTACAAGTAAAGATTCCTAGAGTCTTTCTCCTGGACTTGATGAAGATCAAATTAAGATGTATTCTTCTTTTGCAGACAGTGAGAGGCTATAAAATTGTCGTGTTAAAATGTCGACGTTCAACTACTTTCAGAGTAGAAAAACTATTCTCTGCATGGAACGCACAGTGATTTGTGTTCGTTGGTGTTATGTAAGGGATAAAATTCATATTGAAAAGAAGAAAAGACTGATTATTGATACAGAATTGATTAGATTAAAGTTTGAGCTTTAATAGCAGATTTTTTGTTACTCAGTACAAAAAATTGCGCCATAGAAGGGCATTGCTATAATATATATAAGCGAGAATAACGGTTAATGAAAAATGATTTTTTTTCCTTCAAACGGTTATCTTCAATTTTTTTTTTCGATTTCATTGCAGCGATTCATGAGTTTGTGAATGGTATTGCGTATATGTCTTCCAGTTTTACCGTTCCTGATTGATTGGGTTGATTGTTTGGCAAACACAATCATATATATTATAAAGCAGAAATTCTGAAACTTCCGATCGAGTGTTTTCAAAAACTACCCGACGGATTTTTTTTTTCAGAGTGCATCATTCGCCAGGAAATATTCTTAATATTCTTCTGAATGCTTGTGATTCAAATATACAGGGATAACTCTGATTTTTCGTAATAAATTTCGTATTTTTCGGTTATTTTTGACGAAAGGGATGCCAGTAGTTATTTTTGGCGAAAATTATAATTACAAAAAGAATTAAACTGGCTATATCTATTAAAAATACTTCAAATATCTTGCACATAAAAGCAGAAAATAACTTCTGATAATAATAATAATAATAATAATAATAATAATAATAATAATAATAATAATAATAATAATAATAATAATAATAATAAAGAAAGACCGCTTAAATGATGCGTAATGTTATAAAAATATATCTTGAAAAAAAATATTTGTATTGCTTAAAAAATAAATTAAAAAATAAATGCTTAAAAAATAAATTAACGGGAAATATAACAATTGGTTCAACTTTTGGCGACTTATCCCTGGTGTTAGAATAAAAACATGAATTTGAAAATTTGATTAAAGGAATTTTGAATGATAGTTATTTCCCTTTTTTTATTTTCTTTCTCTTTTTTATCGAATTTCCGTATAATATAACTTACAGCAGAAAAAAGCAGATCTGATTGTAAAAGACACTGTAAGTTGTGAGTTACATATTCGTTTCTATGCGATTTTCATTTTGCTTTAGTCGCCAAATGATGTGTTTTTAAGCCCAAAATGCACTACTGACTTAATCCCAGACTTAGGTTCTTAATGGTCGCAATAATGTTTATTTTTTCAAGTGAAGATAATTTTTGGAGTATATTTTAATATTCAATCGTAAATTCTATAGATATGAGTTAATATTTAAAAAAAAAATGAATCTAATATTTAAGTTTTAGCTTTAGTATGAATTTTTGACACACATATGTATCGTAAAAAAATGTCATTCTTTTTCAAAAGTTTTTCACCGTAATTTTAAAGAATGTGATCAACGAATGAACACTTTTATTTATTTTTGCAAGTGTTTTTTATTGTTAATTTAATTTTTCTTGCGCCATTTCATCAATTTCACTCACAGGAAAAATTACAGTTTTAAAATTTAGAAACTGAAGAAGGAAAGGTTATCCCGTCGATTAAAAATCTACCGCCAAATTCCAAGATTAAATGTCAATAAAATGATGATCGTAAATGTCAAATTCACTTGACATTAAGCATAATATAAATATTAATTAGGACATCAAGTGATTTTTAATTCGGCATTTTATTTCTACTTTTATATATGCTCTGCTAATTTGCTTTTCGTTATTTAAATGAAAAAATATGCTAATCTATATAATCTGGCTAATAGTTTGGCGATTTGTATAATTTGGCGAAATTGGTCGACGGTATAACCAAGTAGCACTAAAGGAAAAATTTTGCAATTCAAAGGAAATTTATGCAATTATGCGCTATTGCTATTGACAAACTCAACATTTTGAAATAAAAAGCTCTTGTTGAATAAAATTTACAAGTCTTTTTTAATTAACTATTTCCTGTTCAACATTTCTTCAATCAATATTACGCTATTTATCTCTTTCGCGCCAGGCTAAAAAAATGTATTTTAAATATTTTATTAGATAAAACGTAAATAACATTTGTCTTACAGGAGGAAATAGCAGAATTACTTTTAAAAATGGTTTTATCTGTTAATTGTATGTTATTTGTTTATTTGGGTGTTTGAATTTACTTTTGTCATCAAACAATGCGATTTTATGCCAAGAAGGGATAAGCCGCAGCGATGTTCGCAATAACTAAATTCTCTCGCTATCTTTTAAATGTGTGAGAGCATTTTTAGGATAACTTTTTATGTTTAAATGTAAATATATAGATAGCAGTTATAGCAAAAAAATAGCATATAATGTTTAAATTTCAATATAAATGTCTTCCTCATCCAAACTGTAAAATAATTTAATTGCAACTTTTTAAAGTTTTAGCGCAGGTGTCATATATGCAGCACATTCGCACGATTGCAACAAAATGTCGATTTTATGCCTCACATAGTAAATCGACTATAGTTGTTTATTTATTACTAAAATATTTATTAACTTTCATTTTGTTTTTTAAAATAATACAAATCATTTATAATTCTGTAGCTATGAATTAAACTTTTTATTTATAATTTTTTTAAATAATATAAAATAATTTAAAAATATGTATGAAATTGGTAATTAAAAACGAAGTTTTCTTCAAATGGGCGTAAAAAAAATTGTGCCATTGTGGTGCGTACATGACATCTGTGCCAAAGTTTTTTCACTATACATAAGTAGGTGAAACGCAGTATACATGCCGATTAAAGTTTTTTCCAAATTTGGAAATTTTGTCACAGATTTGGTCATATACTCATTGAGGTATATCACTGGCACCAAAATGGCATTATTTGCCTTATATTGTAACCCAGCTATAGTTGTTTATCTATTGATAATTTTTTTATTTACTTTCATTTTCTTTTTTGAAATGATATTAGTTGTTTTGTTCTACAGTTATTCTTTTATTTATTGTTAATTCCTGTTTAAAATGATAGAAAAAAAAATAAAATATACATAAATTTCTTTGGTATTCTAAAACGAGGATTTTGCCCCATTGGAGTTGCAAGAAAATCGTGCTAAAGCTTTTCCGTATATGATGTCTGTGTAAAAAATCTTTTGTGAAATATGAAAAGTGTAAACTGCCTACTACTTGATTATCACGTCAGCCAATTTCGCCAAATTATACAAATTTACATAATTTTATCTTAAATGACTAAAGAGAAAATACTTAAATACGAAAGATCAAATAATTTTTTTTTCATTTTTCAGGAGGAAATTTTGCAATAATAAAGTAATTGTTGTAGTTTGAATTTTAATGTGTTTTTTCCTGCCATTGTTTTATAAGAGCTCGTTTTGTCAAAGCCATGTTAAGGTGGTATTCAAAATTTTTAATCCTTCCCAATTACCACCACCTAGCGCCGATTTTTCTCATTTGCAATCCTTACTGAGATATTAACCATCACAATGTATTTGACGAATTTGATGATGATTCTTGAATAATTGTGCCTTTTATCGCGCGGACAAAATTTAGTATATATATAAAGTTTTTAGGTGGGAGAAGCTTTGAGTTCCAAGCTTCACATAATGAAAAATTGTGAAGAAATTTTTAAGAAGTCGTACCATGGTAACGACTGTAATAATTAATATCTCTTCAGATAAGGGAAAATTTTAAATCCTGTTGCCACAATGGTCCCATTTCCCTTCCAAATGTGCACTGTTAGTAATAAACTAAAATAGTTACTTCTTAATAGCAGGATTTTGTCCAACGTTTAAGATAATTTAATATCACAATCGTGTCTAATCGTTTTCAGCAATGAGCAAGGTTCTGCTGGAGGTCGAAATTATTTAAAACACAAATTTAAATTCACCAGTTCGTTTCATCTACGGTTGATTTTGAAATAGTGACCAGCGCAGCGGGCATACCTGCTAGTTAGAATTTAAAGGGATTTTTTCTGTAATTTTCGCTTCCTCTCGATTTGTAAAGATGTTTTTGTGTAAACATAACAAATATTTCTAAATAGAAAAAAAGGGACTTTTTTATCAGCGTTCATTGTTATTTTAATTAATATCTCGATTCATTATCAAAGTATTAAAATTATGTATAGCAGGGGCATTAAGAAATGCCTTGCAATGTCTCTATACAAATATTCAGCTTATGCTGTACGGTATAAATTCCTTAGCCATTGTTGACAAACATATAAACACACGTACACAAATGCACAGAGTGAAACTTTATAGCCTTAGTATAAATTATCATGTACGAATTAAAAATTATAAAATTAATATCATTAAAAATAATATTAAAAATATATATACTGATATTACTTTTAAATTAAAATATCAAAATAGTTAGGTTTACAACTCCCTTAACATTTTTATAAGTATCGATGTAGATCAAAATGTAAAACAATAATCTTTAAAGAATTCATAACATTTTACATCTTAATGATAGTCCTTCCCATTAAAATTTCAAATGGAAAAGGGAAAAAATATTTTTTTCCTGTGTAAAATAAAATGGTTATTTATTTTCATTTTTTCGTATACTTATATTTAATACTAAAATAAATCATATATAACTATATTTTAAACATATAGACGCTAACAAATTTAACTTTGTATTTTTACATTCTATTTAATTAGATATTTATGTGAAAGATTTCTGTATACCTAAAAAGAATTAAAAATAAAACAGGCTACTTAAATATATGTATCCTTTGTCTTTCTCCTATGTAACATATATAAAAAGAAAGACATGTTTCATAGTTTTCAAACACATTGTTTTACGGCAAAGTATTTTTTTTCTCCGGTGATAATTAAGTCAAAATAAATTTTGTTTTCTGTTGCAGATGCGTTTAATTTATCGTTAAGTATATATTCTAAGAAAATTATAATACATCTTAACGTAACGAATTTCCGTTTATGTAAGGTTTTCATCTGTTTCTAACACGTGATAAAATACAGAAATTTTATTTTACTGATTAAATCTTCCCAGATGCAAAATATTAAATTTATAAAATTGTTTTCATGAAACCCTACATTTAAAATTACGTTAGAGTAGATATTTTCAAATGAAATCAAGAAATACATATTGTACTGCACTTGATTCTCTATCTTCTCTCTTTACAAGAATAAAGTATTGGATTCATAAAAAATACGGAATTCTGGTTTTCGACGAATTTACTTTCTTAAAGATTCAGGAATCACAAAAAACATGTTTTTAGAAAATATCTATCTGTGAGTCTCCCTCCAAATCTGTCCACTTGTCTGTAAATATTCTACTTGCTCTATCTCAAAAATGAGAGCAATTAAATTAATAAAAAATGTAGTAAATTAGTCCTTAATATAAATTTGCACTAATTATTTTTTATGTAAATCCCTCATCAGGTGGCGTTGCTATGGAAAACTTTTCACGATTTCCGTAATCGTGAAGTCTCTAGAACTAATGTATGTATTTTCATCAAACTTCAGATGTAACTTCATAACATAACATTGAATTTCCCATTGTATTTAATAAGATATTTTTGTTAAAGATTTCCATATTTCCAAAAAGATTAAAAAATGCATTCATTTTAAATGTATGTTCTTTTATATACACCTTATATAACATATATATATATATAAAAGCATATTTTAAACATTTCAATCATTGTTTTACGAAAAAGTAAAATTTCTATCCCTCGTTATGGTCAAATCAAAATAATTTAGTTTTC
Organism: Maratus speculifer; assembly: GCA_964019185.1. Taxonomy (NCBI): domain Eukaryota; kingdom Metazoa; phylum Arthropoda; class Arachnida; order Araneae; family Salticidae; genus Maratus; species Maratus speculifer. The sequence goes on from OZ025298.1 coordinate 21,142,553, forward strand.
TTTTGCATACGTGTTTAATTTATCTCTTGAGCATATTTTCTGAAGAAATATTAATACATTTTAAAGTAACGAATTTTCGTTTAGTCACATTTTTCATTTGTGCTACTATGCACGTTAGAAAAAAAATATTATAATGATTGAGCGCACGGAATTTAAGAACAAAATATTTTCAGTTATTTGTTGATATAAATTAGTGATGATTAGAGTTTCTTGTAAACCCGTTAAAACCCGTACTGACCCTGCTACGCAGCACTTTTCACGATTTTTCTATTCGTTGATCTCGAGTACTAATGCACGCATTTTCATGAAACTTCAGATTCTGCTACCCTTGGCATGATATTACATTTTATTACACATTTCGGTGAAAATCTCTCAACATATGACGCTCCTGTGCTGCTTTTTCGAGATTTTGCAATAGCTATAAATCCAGAATTAATACATGGAATTTCATAAAACTTAATATTCCATTAGACATCCACATGAATGGAAATTTTTATTTTTTCCCAATTTCTGCTATCGCTCTATCTTTACTACTAATGCAGCTAATTCCAAGTTATTAGGATTCAGGTAGACGATGATATAATTTTTTGCTGATTAGCTTTTTATGTTAATCTCCTAATATTTGAGGCTGTTAAGATGCATTTTGCAAAATTTGCACGATTTAAGCGATTATCAAATCTCAAGAATTAATGCCCGGAATTTTTTCATATCTTTAGAATTCTTTAGACTGGCATCTATTTTTAAAACTATAATTGAAATATATGAAGTATTAACATGTAAAAGAATGAAGAAAGCTTTTGGATTTTAATAGGGGAGAGTGGCGTACTTGGACTTATGTGTACCTCGGACATATGATAATTCTAGCATTACTTGTTTAGATTATTAAACAAGAACATTTATGTATTTAATATTTGCCACCAAAGGTCTCATTTAAGTTCTTGGCATTTGTTTAGACACTCTACTAATTGTACAATTTTTTAAAAAGGAAAATCACCTTTAAAATTAATTTTTTCTTAGATATTTCTACGTCATTTTTATACTAAAACATATCTATTTTTTTTTAAATGAGGATTATGTATAATAAAGCAATGCTGTAGCTACTACACCATGTGCTTTAAATAAAGTTAGGCCTAACCTTAACATCATGATTGATAGTTTTGTTTTTAAGCGTTAAGTGTTGTACCTCGAACCGAATAAAAGTGGTGTACCATGGCCTGTGTCCAAGGTACACTAGGTATTGTCTAATGGATGGCAGCTCAAGAAGTTAATATTTGGAATTGACTTATCTAATTACAATCTTGGATAAAAATAAATATAATTGTTAGTATAAATAAATTTTAATGTCTTTTGTGATTATAGTAAATGTAAATTTTCTGAAGTTTTCTGTCTATTCTGACTTTCTTATTATTAAAACCTAATAAACAATAAAATGTATCAAAAATTATATATGTGGTTTCTTGATTAATAAATGTTGATTTTATTTGCTAAAAACAAGTTTCTTTTCCATTCTTAGGTATGGCACCAAGGTACACCACTAGTGGTGTACCTCGGTCCTATTTTATTTTTATTTTTAATTCAAAATTTTTCATGGAAATTATTTATATAAAAATTTAAGACAAATAGATGTAGTGTAAAAGATCATAAAGTTTTATAAAATCTTTTCTTTTCTTAGTTTTGGCAATATATATATATATATATATATATATATATATATTTGTTTATAGAAGATTATAAAAGTGTTACTGATACTTTGACTAATCTATAGCTCGCAGATCCTTTTGAGGGTTTCGTTACAGCTCATCAAAAAAAATTAAGCTTTTATAGAAATACAATAATGTCCTTTAGATTTAACAATTTTGTACATTTGATTGCTAATCTTATTGGATTTTTTTTTCTTTATGACATTTACAAGTGAAGCATTATATAAATATTTAGAACACATGTTTCTTAAAAAAATTTTTTTTGGTCAAATACCTAACATTATGTTTTCAACGTACCAATACTAAAATTTTAGAATTTCTTCTTGCGATATTTATACATCAAGTATTGAATTATTTTTCTTGCCACAAAATAAACCAAACGAAAAAAATAACATTATTTTTTATTTTTTATTTTATTCCAACATTATATGAAAATAAGGGCAATAAAGAAGTACCCTGAAAATATCATTTGCATGTGAGAAATCCTTTATTGAACATGTTTTAAAGAAAAAAATTATACTCATCCGTGTCATACAAAAAAATAACGTCCAGGAAGTTCTTAGATTACTTCAAGTATTAGCATATAAATAGAAGAAAAGCAATTTAAAATTTTTCATTTGAAGAAAATGTCAAGTGAACTTGTCCGCTGTAACAAAATGAATTGCATAAAACATTTTCGTATTTGACGAAAATAGAAAGAAAGTAAATTATATCCAAATATTAGGGGTAATAATATTTTTGGAAATCGGTCAATTTTTAATAACAAATTTGAACGTAAATTAATTTAATAATTAATGGAAGGTTTTATTCTGTTAAATGCTATTTTTCTGGTTAGTTTTTTTGAAAAGTCTTACTTCTGCACAACACAAATATAAGGTTTAACACACATTTAAGGATTACTCAATCATTATATAGGAATATATTTTTTTAAATAGTCAAAGTTGTTTCATTCAGTCGCAGATTTCAACTATTAATTAAGTCTAGTATTACTATTAAAAATAATTGTTTTCACTTTCTGACGTTTAAATCCACAGTCAGCAGAAAATAAAATTAGATGTACATACTTCTGTATATATGCTTATATATTTATACATAAATGTGTTTATTTCACTTCTAATTTGTTTTTGAATCGATACACATTTTAAATTCTGTACTGTGCACTTATCTAGATTGAAATCTGCTTCATTTGGTCAAGGTAGTCTGAATATCTTGTTTAGAGAAAAATGAATGTGACTTTCAACTCAAAACATGTTCTGAAGGCATAAATCTTACACCAGTATGACCAATTATATACTTTGTTTAACAAGATCTTCATCTCCTTAGTTCTACTAGTATCTACACTAACAAAAAAAAATTCCGCTTTGTATATCAGTGTGTTCGCGAGTGTGTGAGCATTAGATACCAAAATCTAGTACACATAAATTTGGTTGAGTATAAACAAGGTACACTGCAAAAAAAGGTATTACCTTACACAAGAAATGTTTGCAACTAGTTTGCCAACAAAAGTAGTGTAAGAAAATTCCACCAATAAATTAGCGTAATAAACCACCAGCAAATGATTGGTATAAATAAATACTACTTTTGGTGTCAACTTAGTTAGTAACAAATAATTGCAATTTTAAATTTAATAAAGCCATAATTTAAAAATAAATTATTTGCACACAATTCCTTTTAATTGAGATAATTTATCATAACGTATGTTTTAGATACATTACTAGTTGGTAAACAACGAAATTTCCTATATTTTTTGTACTTTAACAGTAAAATAAAAAATGATATAAAGATTACATTTTATATTTAATATCGCGATAATTTAAATTGTTTACCATAAAGAGGCTAGTAAGATACTTTTTGTGTAAAAAGTTATTACAATGAACATTTCAAACATATTGCTAATGGGTAAACAACGAAATTTGTTATCTTTACATCCCAAAAAATATCCTTTTCATAGATCCCGTATTGTGTGTGTTCGGGAAGACGGGACGAATAGAGTTGTAGCACCTATAAATTTTGGTATAGTCTCTTTGTTATACATGTTTAACATAAAAATTTAATGATTTTTCGGTGTATCTGACATATAATTACTTACTAAACAAACCCTTTCACCCCATGAAATTGCTGAACATTTCCATTAAAAGTAAACAAGTGTGCGCCAATGATCATTTTAATTAATTGAATGTTTAAATAGTTTAATAAAAAAATAAGACTCTAGCAAAATAGTTATGTCTTTCTTACTCGTTGCTAATAATACTTCCAATAAGCTAAAAAACATCTAATAAGGGATTTTTGTGAAAATATTTTTTGTTAGAGAAAATGGGAAAACCATATCCACACGTTTTAAATTAATTTTGTGACAAAAATTAAGATTACTCGCAACTATTACAATAAGTTTAATTTGGAGTTTCTAGTTTCTTAACAAAATAAAAAATGTGAATTTTTTTTTATACTAAATTACATCAGAATTATACATATTAATGCATTTAATAAAATTCTTGACTGTACCAGCAAAAAAAATAAACAAAGCTGTACAAAATGAGTTGATTAGACATGTTACACAAAAGACATTCCTCCCATTAAATTTGGCCATGTCGACATTGTTTTTAAAATGACACCACACTGTTAAAACTATAATATAATTTCAAAAAGAACATACAAACATTATTTAGTTTTATATCTTAAATCTACTAGTAATTTATAATTACATTGCTTACCTTATGCTTGCATTTTAACTGCAATTTAAAAGAGAGGATGGAAAATTAAATGCGAAAGTAAAATGGCGCCGTGTCGTCTGCATATATAATGATTCAAAATCAAAAAGAAAGGTATCTTATACGTCATTTTATGTATTATTTCAATAATTGCAATTCAAGAATAAAATACCACCGTTTCGAGATAATTCTTACACTTTTTACGGATCCAGTACCTAAAATTATGTTGATTTAAACTTTATTTGGCATTTCATAAACATAGTTGAACTGTTATAATGCTCTCTTGTTTTTTGAGTGTAGGTAATGTTGAACTTGAAACTTAGATTTTTATTTTTTGATAATTAATCGCAAAAATAATTAACAGCTAATTGATAATGGCGTCGAAAATGAATTTTGTAAATTAAATGGCTAAACAAAAGAACCAATTATTTCTATTCTTTATTTAAGACCTAGATTTTTGACGCCTATCCTGGATCTGATTGAAGTTTTCGTTCATCATGCATTTTTCATTTCCTAATTATGTCAGCTTATCAATGCATAAATTTAAAGTTGATTACTTTGACTCCTGTACCCGGGCGACTACATCCATATTTCTAATTTGTCCCTAGGATTTTCTTAAAGTATTTTTTTGATTTTGCACGCTTGTGTTTATAAGTATATATATTAATTTTCGTTGGCTTAATTTCGATTTATTCAAAACCTAAAATAGTTGGTTCTGCGGTATTTTGACGCATTTTAAGATTAATGTCTGCTCTGAAACACCCATTCACCCTTTAAATCCCAAACAATAATTTCCTCGAAAGTAGTCTGATTCGCAACATTTTTTTGTTCCCTCCAGTTACTATACAGGGTGTTCACTCTCAACGGTAGCCAATGGCTAATTTGTAATCCGTTAGTCATAGACTTATAGATCCAATTAAATAAAATGATTTTAAAAAGCTAAATAAGTATTTTAAAAGTGATTTAGGTCAAAAAAATTATTGAAAAAATTACGAAAATTAAATTTTTATACGGTTTCCAGGTCCTATATGTGATATTTAGTGCATTTTTACAACTGCTTTAACAAGTGAGACAAAAATAGCCCCATTCCTCTGAGATTAAAACTGACCGAGTAATAGCTGTTTAAAGTTGAAGAATTTTTTTCTGCAAAGTAGGGACCAGTCACAAACATACTGAAAATAAAAATAAACGTCAGATGTAAAATTTAACATTAAACATTGAAAGTAAAATAATTTTTACAATATTACTTTTAAATTTAAGTTGATGGGTACACATCAAAGCAAAATATACAACTTATACTAAAAAATATACGTAAAAAATAGAAATTTTGTTAAATTTAATTATGAAAAGCAACAGTGACAATTCGTTAGAAAATGATACATATTTAAAATTCTATTAGATAACATAACTCAATAGAATGTGGTATAGTTCTATAAAATAAAAAAATGGTACGCACCTAAAATCGTATTAATATTACATTGTTATTGGATAAAAATAAGTGTGCAAACGGAACCACTATCAGATATTTGGTCAGTTAAAGTTTGAATACAAATTTTGAGCCAGAAAAACATACATACGAACGTTATAAGTAAAATAAAAGCTTATGAAAATAAAACGCCTTTTTAAAATAAAATCATGAAAAGAAAGAGCTTCATTTCTTTACAAAATAAAACTTATGTAAAAGTACGATTGAGGATGTGAATTTGAAAACTCGCTTTATTGCTTTTGTTTTCTCTAACTGTCTATATCAATCAGCCCTATGATACACTAGAATCTCTAAATTTATAATAAAAACCAAAAGACGCATTTAAAGGTTTTGCGCCATTTTCCAAAATTAAATTTTATCGATAATTTTAAAACTGACGTCTTCAATTATTTTAACCAATCTAATTAATCAATCTAATAAAAATTAACACTACCGTAAAACTTATATGGTGGTAGCATCTTCAGTTAAATCAGTTAAAAACATTTCTTTACCTCATTTGAAACATTTTTTGAATTGGAAATATATGACTGTGACAAATGGTCAAGGAATTAGCCATTGGACAGCGTTGGAAATGGCCGCCCTTTATAACGCTTTAAGCACTTAGTGCACGCTCCCTTAAAATTTAGTTCAACTCATCTGTCTGAAAAGTGGTTTAAGTCATGAAATTTAAAGTTTCATAACTCTGTCATTTTTAATGATAGAAGAATGGGATCTTTTTTGTATTGCTTTTTTAGAGTGATGGAAAATTTTTACTAAATATCACTTATGGGACCGGGGGACCGTGTAAAAAGTAACTTTTTGTAGATTTTTACCTACTTTTTTTTTTACCTAAATCGCTTAAAAAACAAATCTTTACCTTTTTTAAAGCATTTTTGCAATTGAAACTATATGTCTTTGACTAAAGGTTTAGAAATTAGCAATTGGTCACCGTTGAGAGCGGACATACTGTATAAACTATAAAGGTACTTCTCAGATATCAGCTAATATCCGGCAGATATCAGGATTACTTATATTCCATTATATTAGCTTATTTGTGAATGTTTAAAGTTTCTCAGTAAATTATACACGAAAATAGACATTGCATAAATTAACAGCAACGGTTTTGGCATAAAATTTCTTAATCAATGTAAAATGGATGGAAATCTGTTTAAAGAGAGATCGAAAGTGTTTTTGTTTTAATTATAATTAAAACTTCCGTAATCCTTTAAGAACTGAATAAGTCAGCGTGATTTTAGAAAAAAACAGCGGATGGACTTAAGCAAGCGGAATTCTTTGGAGGCAGAGCATACATATAACACTATTTTTGTACAAAATATTTATAGGGTCTGTAAAATGGTTATATTTAAAAACGATGAAAAAAAATACAACGGTATGTAGGGTAACATCCCCAGTAATTCGCACATTAAGGATTTGTCTTTAAACTTACATCTATTTTCATTACCAAGAAATAAAATATTTACTTGCAAATATTTTTAAATTAAAGAGTACATATCTGTGCAGCTATTTTGCCCACTAAAAGCAAAAATATTTGAAAAAGTATTTTTCTAAAAACATATTTATAAAAAATTGCTGTAATCACCAGTAATTGGCACTTAGACTTTTACACAATTAAAGTAACCATTTTGAACTAAACAAAACTGTTGTCAATTAAAATTTAAAATATATTATAAATCGGATAATAATAAATTGAAATGCATGCTTTTCTTAATCCAGAAAAGAAGCATTTGCAACAAAAATGGCTAATTTGATACAAGCCATAATTGTTTCTCTTTCCTAAACACTATTGTCATTTAGTAGCATAAATCAATGTTATAATCTGTAAAGTAAATGAGCATATAACTGGTATATGGTCTTGCATTTATAAAAGCCTGGATATAAATCTTATTTTAGGACATTTTGTAGGATATGTCAATCACTGGTGCCTGCCAATTACTGGGGATGTTACCCTATATATATATATATATATATATATATATATATACTTTCAATAATTTACTTTCAAACAACCCAAAAGGAAACTAAGGAAAATTGTTCTTAATTGTCTTTTTACTATGAAATATCAATGTTTTTCATATATTTTCCGTTTAAAATAAAATTTATAGAAAGATAGCAGACTATATTAAAGCGTGATATTGATAAATAAATAAAATTTGAAGATTACCTAAGATTGCTGAGTCAGCTTTACAGAATAAAAAAAAAAAAAAAAAAAAAAAAAAAAAAAAAAAAAAAACAGACGGAATGTTTTTAATCTACAAAAATCCGCGATAATAAAAACTAAAATATACAGCACAAACTCATGAGTCCTTGAAGATTCCAAAAATCGTTCCTTTATCTTTAGAAATCGACATGTTTAGTCGTGACAGCGGTGTTTAATAAAATGGTAGCCGAAAATGCTGCAATCAAATTGAAAAGCATGGTAACCCAAGAAAAAAAATTCTCGTTGTTTATGACAATATTATTCAATCTTCCGTAATTTGGTAATATTTTAAAGGGAAACACATATTAATATGCTTTTAAATTTTGAGCGGGGGGGGGGGGGGGTTGAAGGACGTAGCCCGCAGGGGACAGAGCACCATAGTATATATGTATATATACGTAATGTCGACTTGTGTACTATTAGTCTACGTAAAATTACACTATTGAAGGAAATTTTTATAACTTATGTTGCTTTAAAATCCCTTCGATAGGTATAAAAGAAAAATAAAAAAATAAAAAATTTTATTGTTTTAACGTCTCTTCAGTTTGAAAGAAAAATATGTTGTATGTTTAATTTGAATATGCTATCAGATCGGTGATGCATACATAAATGTACATTTTTTCAAATCACTTTATAAATTTAAACGAAAAAAAATCTCGCTTCACGCACTTAAGAAAAAAAGTATGAAGTGTAAGCACTAAAAATATTTCAAGTTCGTGCTCTTTCTTGCTTTCAAGATTCGATGTTTAAACATGAGAATATCTTTATTAGTTTTCTCCTTTTCTCGAAACTGTTTTTTTTTATTATTATGTTACTGTTAAAGTTGACGAAAGCAATGAATATCTACATCATTTTCTTTTTTCCTTATTTAGTTCTCATGAGAATAACTTTAATGTTTTTTGTATATCACCAGTGCACTGTAAAAACAAAATACCCAAATTGTGTTGAAAAATTTTTGTGTACAGAATTGTTCCAATTTGGAAAGTTTAATTTTTAGCACAAAATCGTTTTAAATAAGTCTGATTTTTAATGACATTAAAACAATTAAAATATCTTAGATAGTATATACATTATCCCTCAGAAATTTTGATTAATTTAATGTTAATAAAGATATGCTCTATTTTGAACCATTTTGGGAACAATACTCTACCATTTTGGAATCCTTACTGTTCCTTACTAATCCATATCCAATTCGGATCTTCAATTTTTACTGTGTGAAGAGTATATTAGCAAAATAAAACAGTTTGAATAAATGGTATTTGCCTGGATGCCAGACATTTTATGAACGTTCGATATGTATGTGTGCGATATGTTTTATGTATTTTCGAACGTTCGATTATGAACGTTCGAAAATACATAAAATCATTTCTTATGTAACATAAAAATTATTCTTCCATCACAATATATGCATTATTGTTAAAACTGTGTCTTGTTTCAAAGCACAGTTTTAGATGTACGATTGGTTGTTGACAAATTTTATAACTTCTGACTGTTAAATATTGGCTATAAATGGACTGGTTCTTTAAATTCAGTTTACCTGAATGAATGGGCGAATTCAGGTAACTGTAGGGGTGATAGTTAAGATTTACTTTATTCGAAATAATATGGGCTGAATAGAAAAATTAGCTTAAGAAATAAAGGATATATTGATAAGCGAAACATATAGAGCGGCTTGCTTACTAAAATAATAATAAATGCTCAAAATATTATACCGGTTAGTTAACATCCTTTGTCGGCGCAAATTTGCCAAAACTTCAGTTTTTGCAAAATATATGTCTATCTTTTTTCCCTTAAAAAAAAAAAAAAAATCCGAATATAGCTACTCGATACCTAGGAGAACTCAAAGCAGAACACAAGATAATAAAAGTATACAGAAACATTTCATTTTGATGACACTATATATTTCTTCCATGGCAACAGAACCAAAATCTCTAAAATTGTTAAAAATTAAATTTAGTATTTATTAATTTCTTAACTGTTATAATATTTAAAGAGGCTTATCAAATAATATGCTGAAGAAGGTATTTTCTATTGTTTATTTCATTCAGATTATCAGCCATTATATGACAGAAACACTTGAAGATGCTTGCATGTAAAACTAATTACTTATTGCTCATGTTACATTTAAATCTTTGTTCGTTCTCTTTTTATAAGATGCTTTTTTCTATATTTCTATGGCCCTAAAAATATAACATTCTGGCAGATTAAGGCAGTGACAAGCGTTCATTGCGTGAAATCAAGAGAGAATATGTCTCTTTCATGAATAAACCTTTCTGAAAATTATTTTATTCTTATGACCTCCTGGGCTTGCAAGGAAATTTCTATATACAATGATATTGTACATTTTTTTTGAAACAGAAATATAAATGTGAATTCCTCGCATAAAGCAATTGAATATCGCGGAACTGTCCATAAAACAAGAAGCAAATTTATTTACTTCAGAACAAATAATAAAAAAAAACACTTTAGTAGCTTCAATGTTCTCACTTCAATAAACATCCGCTAAATCATCTTTCATGCAGCATGATGGACAAATTGATAATCAAATGTTTAATTCGTTGCTATTTGTGAATCAATACCAATTGCACATTTTAAGGCAATTTAATTTGATCGAGTAACTTTTAACAAAGATTTTTATCAACTGCCTAGAGATGAATACTTGAGATCATTCCATCTAAAAATCAGACATAATCAAGGGACCTATGATTAAATGGTAAACAGATTCATTTGATTCCAAAAAATTAATGCTGTAGGACCCTTGGTTTTAAAACGGGGCATGGGGTCGAAGGTTACTACCACGCTAGAAAAATTTAAATTTTATGCATAGTATTTCACATATTAAGTAATGAAGTTAGCCTACAAAACAAATTGCATGGCTGTATTACATAAGGTTTGCCCTTCGCTATTCAGGAATAATAATTATAGGATATGTGTAAATCAGTGAGATAGGAGGCTTCAAAGTTTATTTTTTCTAAATTTCTCTGAAGTTTTGACACATGTAGCTCTTTGCATTAAGAGCATCCCATCATTTTTAACTGCTGTGTGCTTTCTCATGATGAAATGAAACACAGAAAAGTAGACCTTTCCATCGGCAGACTTTAATGCGTTTCAAAACTGTAAGCCAAATTTCCAAAAAAAGTACTTTTGCCTAATTTAAGTGAGGTATACCAGACATGCATTAAAGGCTGAAGCCTATAAATAATAATAATATAAATAGTACTTAATAATATAAATAATAATAGAAATGACAGTATTCACCTTTCAAAATCATGGCACAAAATCATGGACACTAAAGCAGTTTTCATGGGTAATGGAAATCGCATTTACGGAATATGCTCCCCACGTCCATAGCATTTATTTACTGCCAAGAAAAAAAGCACTTCACAATTATTTTTTAAATGCTTATATTTTGTTATTCTAACACCAGTTGTGGTATTTATTGTATAATAATAAATATTTTAAAATTATTTTTCTATTGGGAGTGAAGTGAAGAAAAGAGAAAAGAATGAATTAATGAAGTAAAGATGTAATGTAGAAAATGATCTTCAGTGTAAAATCTTTAATGAAGTAAAACGTGCTTAAAGAATTAAAAAAATACATTTTTTTAAATTCTAACATTAATTGTATCATTTATCATTAACAATAAATATTTTAATATGTTTTTGTTAGAGACAGTGAAGTGAAGTGAAGAGAAGAGAAAAATGAATTAATGTTTCATAAAGTTATAAGAAGTTCCTAAACCAAAAAATCATAAGCTATTTCAATACTGTCTGTTTGAAAGTTAAATTGCCTATAAAAGTTATTTTAAACATGAATAAATATTCCTTATGTATATTATCCGTTAACTGGACTTTTGGGGCATATGTTGCTATAAGATGAAGTGGATTATTTCTAGTTTTGGAACTTATTAGGACCAATTATATGGAATGGTACGTGAAAAAAGTAAAAACAAACACACCTCCAGAAGTTATTTCTGAAAAAGATCTCATAGAAAATCGAAGTGGAACAACCCTATTGTTTGAGGATATAATTTATGCAAAGCACAGATAAAAAATACGAAAATTTTGGACATCACCTAGCTATTGAAAGCAATAAAATAAAGGGTAAGAAGATAAATGGAAATTTAAAACGCTATATCATTCTGACATAAAAAGCACTATGCTCAGTATTTGGTTTAATTATTATTGGAGGAGTATTTTGTGGGATTAACAGAGCGGAATATTCTGAAACAAAATATGAAATGGCCTAACGGAATGTACTGTAATCATATCCCCAAGCTCTAGGGTAGTTCAATTTTCTATGCGATCTATTTCAGAAATATTTTCTGGAGGTATGTTTGCTTTTATTTTTTCCTATACCATTCAGTTCACAAACTGGAAATAATCCACTTGACCTTGTAGCATTATATTGCCCACAAGCACAGTTATTTGGTAACTTGCATTAGGAATATTCATCCATGTTTAAAATAAATTTTATAAACAGTTTTACTTTCAAACAGTCAGTATAAAACAAATCTGTAATAGCTTATGATTATCTGGTTTATGTACTTCTTTTCCCTTTATTAAACATCAATTCACTTTTCTGTTCTCTTCACTTCACTGCCTTTAACAAAAACATACTAAAAATATTTATTGTTAAAGATAAATAATACAATTGATGTAAATAACAATACATGCACTTATTTTCAAATCATTGAAGATAATTGATATTTCTCTTCTCTTCACTTCGCTGCCTATAGCTAAAACATTTTAAAAATATTTATTATTATACAATAAATAATATAAGTAGTGTTAGAATAATAAAATATATGCATTTCAAAAATAATTGTTAAGTGCTTATATTCTTGGTAGTGAATGAATGCTATGGACGTGGGGAGCATAATCCCTAAATGCGATTTCCATTACCCCATGAAAGCTGCTTTAGTGACCATGATTATGTTTGGTGATTTTTAAAGCTGAATAGCTACTGTACGTTTCTATTATTATTTTACAGGCTTCTGACTTTAATGCATGCCTGGTATATCTCACTTAAAATACGCAAAAATGGACTTTTTTGAGAAAAATTTGCATAAAATTTTCGAATGCATTAAAGTCTGCCGATGGAAGGGCCTCCTTTTCTGTGTTTCATTTTACCATAGGAAAGCATATTGCAGTTTAAAATGATGGGATGATTTTAATGTAAAAAACAACATTCGTCAAAACTTTAGTGAAATAAAACAAAAATCTACTTGTCAAGGCCCCAAGCTGACTGATTTACACATATCCTATAAGTTTTATACTTGAACAGCAAAAGGCGAATCTTATATAATACAATCATTCACTTTTTTATGGGATAACTTCATAGCATACTATGAGAAATACTTTGCAAAACATAAAATTTCAATTTTTCAAGCGGGGCTTTGACTTTTGACCGCCCCCCCCCCCCAACCAAATTTAAACTAGTGGTCCCACAGCATTAATATTTTGGATTTCTTTCTTACCATTGGTCGTCTCACTTCGAAAAAATCACATGAATCTGTTAACCATTTAATCACAACAGGGGTGATTCTTATATTGAATGACTCTTAAACATTAATGTGTTTAAGTAGTTTGAAAATTTTAGTTATTTTATTTTTCGGTTACTTTATTTTTTTTACTTTCTTTAACTATTTTATAATAGTTTTTCAATAGATTTACAATTCTATTTGCACAATAACTTTACACGCATGTTTTAATGTGTAACTTAAACATCATAGGAGCCTTTTGGAATTCCACACTAAATCTGAACTATATATGCTAATATTAATGTGAAGCTAAACTCAGTTGTTTTATAAGTAATAGAGCAAACAATAGGGTGGTATTAATACGAATGATATGCTTTATTGATTTCAAATTCGATTTATTTACTACATGACATTTTCAATTTTGAGAATAGTTCGTAAATATACAAAAATGCAATATCTATAGATATCCTCTGGTACGCCCGTATGTCTTATTTCATATAGCAACACGAGAACTACCCAACCGAATTATTTGAAATTTAATGTACAGAATTTTTGTAGAAATCTCTCAAATTATTTCATATTTTATGAGAATTTCTTGGACAGGTAAATTACTGGGACAGTCAAAAATATCGCATTTCATTACAAAAAAGGAAAAAATGTTTGTTATTGAAATTTTTTGATGCCACACATTTTCAAACATAATGAAACTGCTATGCATCAAGAAAGCACATGAAAATATCTATTCTGAAGAACATTCCGTGCAATGAGTGATTATTATTCATTTACAGGATCACACACAATAATTCCCTTACATAATGGCAGGGTGAAATATTACTTATGGTACATTTCATTATATTAACAAACCGCACAAATTTTTTGTAGAATATGATATTTTTTAAAAATCTAATTTAGTTATGTGAGAAATAACGAAACAATGTTGAGCTTCTTTTAAGCATTCCACCTGCTTATTGATCTTTACACATGTTCAATATTTATAATGTCTGAAAAATCCTTTATTTTTTATTTAACCATATAAAAGAGAAAAGAAATTGTATATTCTTTTTAAATTATAAATTAAATTCAAGATGATGGAAATAAGTAGCAGCTTACAAATTTGGGCAATTTGATCATTAAGTGTAAAACTACAAAAGGCATCAGTTTAACATATTGGTTCAAAATTTGGTGAATTTTCAGTTTTTACAAATATTTAAGATTGGCGTTAATAAATTAGTAATAATAAATAAACATGGAATTGGACGTTGAAACATTGTAAAAATATTTATTTTATGTTAAATAGTTTTGAGATACAAAACATTAAACTTGCAGTTTAAATGATTACAGACATGCCAGTTTACATCACAAACATTTTTGAAGAAGCCTTGAGATGCTAAAACATTTTATTTTTTTTGCCGGGATATTTTGCTATGTTTTTGTTTGCTTGTTTGTTTGTTTTGTTTTGTTATCAATTAAATATTTCCACCAAATATTTATAAAATTAGATGCTGTGTGGTCTGAGCTTACTTTTTATTTATTTATTTATTTATTTATTATTATTATTATTTGTGTGTCTGTGTCACTTTGTGCGAAATGACCAATTAATTAAATTTATGCGTCAATTAATTGATTTTATCTTATAAATAAAGTATACTTTAAGAAGTTCGTTGCTACTTATTGGTCAATATTGTGACAAAGTATAATAGGCATTTTTTTTCATTGTTTGGAAATAGTATTATTAGGTCCGTCTTTTTAGATAATTCTTAGTTGCTGACATTTATATATATATATATATATATATATATATATATATATATATATATAAGGTACCCTGGGGTAATAACGCCACGTTAAGGTTCTACCAATTTTCACGGCTTAGTTTTAGATTGTATTTTTCAAACAAATATAGGATCGGATACAGCAACTCATTGACTATCTATATAAAATAAAATAATTTAACAGATATGTATTCATAAAATGTAATGGCGTTTTTTCTTGACCAATGCTATTTGGCGTTAATACCCACCTATATGGGTAATAACGCCATGCAAACAAAACTGTAAAGTAAGATGGAATAATAGCATGTAGATTGTCCAATTCTAAAAATACAAACTCCACAGCTCTAGAAATTGACAAACTGCAATCTAAGCTATTGAAAATGTACAATTTTTTTGTGACTCTGAAAGAAAAAGAAAGCTGTGGTGGTGGCGGGGGAGGAGGCAAAAGAATATGAGATTCTAAGCTACATTTTGCTTAAAAATGACCATTTAAATAGAATTATTATAAACATTGCACGGAATATTTGAATCAGTATTTATATTCCCATGTATTCATTCTATGCGATAGAAAATATTCATTTTTTTGTGAAAGTGAAAGATAAAGGAGTGAGGGGGAGCTTCAACAGAATATAACACCCTGTGTCTCTCTTTGCTTAGAAAGTCGCGCTTAAATATGATTATAAGAAACATTGCATGGTTTTAACCATTCATAATGTAATATTTTAATCATGTGAAGTTTTATAATAACCAGAGGTATATGTAATAAATATTTTTGTTAAACCTTTAACTGCTGATAGCGTCTCACATACCGCTGAGTTTTTCAAGTTTCAGAGTTTAACTTGCAATTTTTAGTTTAACTATAGATACCGGGAAAATTTTTTTGTTTCATTTGGAGTCCTATTACTATCTCTAGAAACTTTTGAATAGCTGAATTTTATTTATAATAGTCCTCTATATAACGTTCAATACAAAAATAATATTCTAAAAGTTAATTTAACATTTTATTCATCGTTAGATTAAGCGGTCTGACAGGCCTCTCACAGTAAGTTATGCGCCAATTTTTGTCACAGCAGTTAAGGGTTAATACTATTATAGTAATCTAGTAAATAGTTTTTAACCCATAACTCCACACTAATGCGGATTCTCCAAACCTACAGTTAAATTGTCGACGTTTTAAAGAGCATGCTTTAATAAATTTTTAATAAATTGAATAAAATTTTTGATTAAAAAATATTATCCCAAAGAGATCTCTTATTCAATTTTATACATAATTCATATGGTTATATATCATTATCTCTATATTAGCAACAAAATTAACCTTTAACTGCTGTTAGCAATCGGACTGAACACTGTACCCCCCCCCCCTCAAAAATAGCGTTTAACTTGTATTTTCCAGTTTAACTATAGTTACAACTAAAATTCTCTTTCGTTTGGAGTTCTAGTAATATTGTTAGAAATATCTGAATAGATTAAATTTAATTAGTAATTCTGTACAAAAAGTTTAGCGCAGGAACAGTATTCTATGATTTTTAATCATGGATCGCATTTTAACCTTTAACTAATGTTACCGGTCTCGTAGACCACTATTTTTCTTTTAATTTTTTAGTTTAACTTGTAATTTTCAGTTTAACTGCAAACACTACCGAAATTTTGTTTCAATTGGAATTTTAGTACTATCACCAGAGATAAATAGGTGAATATTAAGTATAATACTCTTGTATAAAAAGTTTAGTACAAACACACAATCCTATGAGTTATTCCCGCCTTTTATTCATCTTTCAATTTTGTGGTCTCACAAACCGCATCACATTCATACGTTACAATTTCTGTCACATCAGTTAAAGGTTAAATTTATAAAGATTTGAAAAAAAGAACGCTGAGAAAGCAGACAGTTAAAATTTCGAACTCAATTGAACAATCCATTGGAAATTTAATAGAAACCTGATTTTGAAGATGTTCGAATTTGAATCTCGAAAACATTTTGATACAGTTTTATTTACAAGAGTTAAAAATTATTTTTATATTAGTAAAACAAGATAATAATAATATAATAAAAAATAAAATAGAGAGATTATTTTTAAGTATTGAGCACCCCCCCCCCCTTAATCTTACCATTACAACAATGATAATAATGCTGTCCCATATTAATATATAAACCCCCTTCAGATATAGTTCGGCCACTATTGGGAATCAACCGGGGTAATAACGCCAATTCCTGGCGTTATTACCCCGGGATACTTATTGCGCAGTAAATCCTAAACTACAAATTATCTCGAGAAGATATCCAAAATCTTCTACAACAATTTGAAAGTACATGAAATACACTACAAATTTCTGTAATAAACAAAGTATTTCTGGATAAAAAATACAGCCTTCAGATCAAAAACCTTATCTCGCAAATTTTAGATCAAGCGTTAATTTTAGTTGCTTGTAAAAATAATAAGAAGTAAAAATGAAACAAATTAACTTGAAGCTGTTTTTTGCCATTTATATGACTCAAAACCCTTCTGCGCAGAGCACATGGGTGTCATTTACCTGATTATTTCATAATTATGCAAAATATAAGCACTTGGCGTTATTACCCCGCCTGGCGTTATTACCCCAGGGTACCTTATAAACACGGTTACTACAATCTTTGTAAATGTTCATAATACTGTTTTTCGGGGCGGCATTATTCAGATGTAACGTGATGCAATTTACATTCAATATTATAAATAACACATAAATAATACTTTCTGAATGAGCACGCTACATATTGTCATTAATAAAATTGATTAGAAGTTTTTTATACTTATTTTTATTTAATTATACTTATTATTTTTCTTATTCTAATTCAGTATCGACATTATATAAACTTACATTCATTACTGTAAAATTTAAAATGTATACAATTTTTCTCTATTAGAGTTTTACAAAGTTATTCTATTTTTTTTTTCATAAAAATGAGATTATTGTACACAATTTTAATCGAAGTTTCCGACATCCATGTTTTCATATGTGAGTCTAAATGATACAATTACTGATAATTTTTGAAAATAATTATTATACATTTAATTTGTGAACTATAAACATAAAATATGCACATTTTATTTTATTAATTAAATGCAGTTTTAATTAAAAACTTTGCGTATTCTCTTATGGGTTACTTCATAATTTAGATATCATATTCTCTAAACACTCTAGAGAATGCATTTTCATTATATAAATGCATATTTAATTTTCTCTGAAAGGTGGAAAAAATGACTTACAAACCAGACCTAAATGAATTTTTCTATGTGTATAACACCTGCCATTGGTATGAAATGTAGTATTTTAATTCATCGAAAAGTTTTC
Source organism: Maratus speculifer (assembly GCA_964019185.1). Taxonomy (NCBI): domain Eukaryota; kingdom Metazoa; phylum Arthropoda; class Arachnida; order Araneae; family Salticidae; genus Maratus; species Maratus speculifer. Next base: position 21,161,231 of record OZ025298.1, read on the forward strand.
TCTTGAGGCTAAAATTGTAATAACAAGATATTTTTACAAAATATTTTGCTTTACATTTCCATGCATTTATTTAATCATATTTATGAATTAGAAATAATTTATATTTCATTTTGTTGCACTGTGATAAACTATAACGTTATAGTCACGTAGAAAATTACAATTTGAATTATAACATTGGATGAATATAAAAGCGAAAATATTTATTTACAATATCTGGTACTAATTGCTATTTAAAGTTACAAAAATACATATCATTATGTACTTATTCTTAGAAATCTGTACTTATTTTTGAATATCACAAAACTCACTTAAAAGAAACAAAGTGACTGTAAATTGTTATGATTTTTTTCCTGATTAATAACTGAAAATTTATCACCATTAGACATAAATGCATACAAGCTACGAATATTTAGATTCAGAAATAGGAAAAACAATGATTCATCATAGATACTTTTTTGTCATACATTGCCGAGTCAAAGATTTATTTTCCTATTATTATTTGCATCTAACGAAAATACTCAATAGTTTCCATATTTTATTGACAGGTTTGGTTCACTGCTGTATACCGATCGGTAATAGAATCTGGTAGCAACGGTTCTGTTCTAACGAAACCGTATACATTTTTCTTGTTGTTTTTCGTTTATGCCTTTTAAGCTCATGGATAATATATGCATGCTTTATGTTTTAAACACTTAAATATTGCAACAACGTAAAATAATTTATAAAATTAGATTTGTAAATATTCCAAAATTATGAAGGAAATTTCAGTAAATTGAAACTGACAGATAATGTAAATTAGATGTACTATTCAAATGATTATATATACTCTAAGTCCTCGATCAAGCATGAGCCATAAAGCGTGCATGTAATTGATCAGTTTGGAAATATAAACAGAGAAATATAAAGGATGTTGAAAATTGTATGTGAAAACATTAGTGTTTGTCAGTGGTAAGTTTTGCAGAAGACGTCACTGTATTTTGTCTGTAAAAATTGTACTAAATAAATAATCCATTGATTTGACTAGGATAAATGCTGATCTTTGTAAAAGAGTATTTTCTTATCGTTCTATTGGAGATCATACGGAGCACATCACAATAACAGTGATGTGAGTGTATTTGAATGTAAGAGAGCCGGAAGAGCCACGAATGCAATAAGGGATGCAACGTGTTTTGTGAGCTGAAGATGATAGATATTTTATTTGCATGGAGTGAAGAATCATATCCTTGATCTGTGTATTTAATATGTGGGAGCACAGCTACCGTGCACAACATTTAGCTTCAAAAAACTCACCAGCGCAGCGTCTGCTATTCCATGGACCACATGCAGGAGTTCCTTTATAGAAAAAAATATGGTACTTCGGGTGCAACTGGCTGAATGATACAGATACTATCGTGCCAGCTGGATGCAACTCATGTTTTCCAATAAATTCAGCTTTAATTTCGTCTACTTAAATGACCTCATCCTCTTTAGGTCCTGAACTGGTAAAGGTCTTCTTTCGGGCTACGTCATTTAACCTGAACGGAAATTGACATTAAGCCCGATGGTTTGACGGACGATTGGGTATCTTGGAAAATCTATGTAGCTAATAGTTGTGGATAATCTCAAATGCATCCAGCACGTTAAAGATACTCTGAATTCAGAAGTCGTATCTTGTTTTAATCGCTCTTCTGCCGATTCTCCTCAGTCTGCATTTCGTTCGTGACAGTTTGGTAGCTAATCAGAATTGGGCGAAGTACATCTAAAAGTCATTTTCAATACAAAATACAAAATAAATTAGTTTTAGAACCTAAAATACAAAATACAATATACTTTTCGATTTGAAAATTTTCTAAATACAAAATATGTGTATTTTCAAAATACATTTAAAATACAAACTACATTTGAAAATTTAGAAAAAAATGTTTATAAAATTAGAAGTTTACATGGGCCTTCTCCTACATAGTTAGCTGGCCAATTTCAATATACGACACTCGGGTCAGGTCTGACAGTACCTGTTCTTCAGTCATTCTGGGCCTGCCTGGGCCGGGGATCGGGTTTATTTTTTCTGACTAAGATGGGCCTTTTCATCACTCTTTCGGGTCCCGGGTTTAACTTTTCTCTGCAGATTCGGGCCAAACCTGACTTATTCCTTCCAGAGCGGATCGTGATTGGACTTCATTCTTCCTTGAACACTATTTGTACTAGTCAAAAATTTTACTGTAGGTCCCGATCCAGCCCACATGGAAATCATTGGTTCATCCTTTCTCGGCCGGCCAATGGGAAAAATCAGTAAAATCTTGTCCGAACCAACATTTTTTTTCCTCCAAAAAATGTATGTATTTTCAAATTGTTATAATTTTACCATTAACAATCTTACTTTTTTTTAATAGTAAATATATTTCTGGGTAGTAAAAATAAAGAACAGCAAAAGGAACTCTGAAAATGAATCTGTCTATAAATCCTGTTTTAAAAGGGAAATGTGTTGATTCATGCAAAATAAATTGAAAAATAAGAAAAAAGAATATGATACATTTAGAACAAACCATTTTCCTTCTAAGAAGTAAACGCGTCTAAAGTGTATTTTTTCTCCTATCTTAGAAGATTTTACAGTATAGCCTTTTTTCAGATTTTTAAGTTTCCAAGGTACAGAATGATATTAAGGCTGCTCTCGTATGCTCTTCTCAATAAGTTCAAAACATTTTGACACATTTACAAATTCATTTTTTAACGAAAATGTGTAAAATTGGAAGGCGTGATTACGGAAGCGATTTGGAATCGAACTGAATTTTCTATTTTTTTTATGAATAATTTATTTATTGAGTTATAAGTGATTTTGATCATGTGACAAGCACAATTTTCACCCCAGTTTGAGTATTTATTCTTTATTCGTGAGGAAATCTGTTCAAAACGCCCACTTTGATACTATTTTCTGAAAAATGTATTGTGTTTGCAAAATTTGGAAAGTGACTGCGATTAGATAATTTTTGAACAACAACACATGCTACTTTCATGCATTTCCAAACAAAAATAAATTAAAACATGTGTCATATTTGTGTTGCGTCAAAAAATTGGATAATTTTCTGATTTTAGCAGGAACAGCTAAAATTCGGTTTTGAAATGTGTTATATACTTCAATATGACAAAACTAAATTTGATATTTTGATTTTCTAAATGGTGCATTTTGGTCAAACTATCCTGATTGTGTGGAAAGTGCTTCGTAATTTATGCTTGACGCATGATTTTTTTGTTTCTTGTTTATTGCTCCTCTTGATATTTGTCTCAGAACTGAGAAGGCTAAGAGAAAAATATAAGCCTATATTAGTGACTTGATGAGCTATTTGCGCCCTCATGTTGTATGGTAAATTTTCATTTCATTAATGCCTACTGTCACCACCTTGAATTTGTATGTGAAATTCGAAAAATCGGTATAACTATAATGCAAACTATTATTCTAACAAAATTATCATTACTTTAAACACCATGTAATGAAACTTATTATTATACATGAAATTTGACTGACTCTCATTTAATTACCGTTAACTTTTATGGCAGAAGGTTTGTATCGTGCCGTAAGCGTCATTTTTCCATTTCTGTAAGTAAATAAGCATTCGCTTGTCAATAATATATTGATTCACAAATAATAAATGATAATAACATAAAGGCAGTCAAGTGTCTCCGGGATATATTAATCATTTTGAATCTACTTACGCCTGTCTTTTAGTAGATTTTATGTTTATAGAGGTTGATATAAATTACTCGAATGATTTGTGATTGTCACATAATTATTATGAAAGTTTATATATCTCAAATGTGTTTATAAAAGTACAGTTATCTCAATAAGCATTATTTTCCTCAATCTCATAAAATACAGTTTTTGTAAACAGATTTCTCATAAAAAAAATTATCATATCGCAAAAAATCACTTTTTAATTTTTTTATCAATAAATTTTAATTTTTCAGAACTATGCATTTAATCTAAAAAAGCATAATCACATTACTTAATACTTATCAACTATCATAATCCTTAATATATTTATTTTAGAATGAGCATCATAATATAATTATGTATTTCATTACTTTATATTGCTTTTGCAAACGGGCGTCATTTAAAACTATTTTAAAGTCTACATTATCTGTATACAGTACAGAGGAGAATAAAGAAAATACAAGCTATCACGGTGTATTCCATGTGTCTTTTGCCTTACCATTTGGATGATTAGATGCTTTTTTTCATGCATCTCTATTGATGTATTTGGCATCAAGTGACTCCAGCGGTCTCTAAAAACGATATTCTTAAAGGAGTGCGGTATCCTTTCTTTTTCGTCAGTCGCATGTATAGATTGCTTACTTAAATTGATTTCTACTACAATGTTATTCATATATCTCAGTTTTACCGATGTTTAATTTATGTGTGTAATATTTTTGTAACTTATGTTATCGTTAAAAATACCTGCATAACGATATAATTAAATATACGACTTTTATACACGTACATCGGCAATTTCATGCGCAACATTATATCAGACTCCTGTAAAAATATTAAAGTTTATCTAGCAAGTGGGATTTGTAGAAGTTTTATATAATAGAAAAAAGCAGTTACGTATCAAATACACTGTTACACTGTAAATCAAAAACTCTGTATATTTACTAAGAATATTTTGGACTCTAGTGTGATTAAAACATTTTATGCAGTTGCAATCTGGGTTACCGATAAAACTGTAGTAATGATTATTTCAGTTTTAGTAGAGTCTTTCATCAAGCTGCAGATTTGGGTAGTTTTATAAAAACTAATTTTCTAGATATATAGTGCATTGATAAAGTATTAGTAAGCAAATAGACATTCGTCACTTTACATCTATAGAATGTATCTTACTCTATAGAATGTGACTTAGTTTTAAATCTATAGAATGTGACATGAATAGTTTTTTTTTCCAAGCAGCATTTTAAAAGTAATTATTTCAGAAAGAATATTATTCTTCCAATCAAATTGGATGCCATTATTTGTCGTACATTGGTTGTGCGTATAAATTATATTGAAGTTCGCGAACTTATTAAAGCGATTGCAATTGTATATGGTGAGAGTAAAGACACGTAAAGAGGGCATCCTATTGTTCTTTCGGAAGAAAGTGAATCCAATATGTTTCGCTTTTGACGTCAAAACCATGTCGTTTATTTGTGAGCGATCCCTTTAGTGAGAATTTCCATGTTTATAGAAAACGAAAACACAAAATTTCTGGAGGGAATTCAGAGATAAATTTCAAGAAGTCACGTAATCGCGGGAAAATGTTTAGTTTGACATAGAAAAACTTTTCCTTTTCTTCATAAATTGCCGTTTTTTTTTTTTTTTTTTTTTTTTTTTTTTTTTTTTTTTAATTTCCTTCCAAATTTTTGCCGTAAATTTTATTCGCTTCTTCACGTGTCGGGGTGCAGGGATGTATATTTTAAATCTCCTGTTCCTGCAGAGAAAGAGTCTTGCGAGGTAACTATAACTGACTAGATGAAACCCGTCAAAACTTGACGGCACTAAAGAAAAAAAAAGGTATTTTCCAGCTATTAAAGGATTATTTAACGACTAATCTTCAGGAAAAATTTCAACAAATAAAAAAAAAACCTGCATTTTACATCCAGGCAAATGACCCGCTATTGGCAGAGTTACTTTAAAACATGCTGTCATAGAATTAAAATCTCCCTCATTTGATACTTTTCCATTTACAAAAAAGGATAAATTCGATAAAATGGCAAATTACATCGGAGATCGAGAGAATAAATGACAAATTTCACCGAAAGGCCTTGAGAAAACGACAAATCTTGTCCAAGCATCATATAAAACGTGAATTTTGTCAAAAGATTGCGAAATACACAAAATTTGTCGAGATACCACAAAAAACACAAATTTTGGCAAATAATCGGAAAAAAGTAGCAAATTTTGCAAAAAGATTGAAAAAGAAATAGAAAATTTAATCAAAATATCCCCCCCCCCCAAAAAAAGAACCCTGAAAATTTTGTAAACAGATGGAAAGAAAACAGCAAATTTCGTCAACAAATCGCAAAAAAACAGAAATTTCTTCAAAAGATTAATAAAAAATGTAAAATTTGTTGAAAGACTGAAAAAAACCCCACAAAGTTTGTCTAGGCATTCCAAATTAAACAAATTTCGTCAAAGTATGCAAAAAATCAAAATTTTGTGAAAACGTGCTGAAAAATGGCAATTTGTATGATAATATTTCGAAAAAAAATGCAAATTTTGACAAAAAATCCCTAAAAATGACAAATTTGTAAATATATTGTGAAAAAAAATTCAAAATATTGTGAGAAAACAACAAATTTTTCAAATGATTATGAGTAAGCAACAAATTTCTTCAAAGGATTGAAAAAAAGGTACATTTCGTTAAATAATCACAGAAAAGGAAAATTTCGCAAAAAAAATCCGACAAATTTTGCAAAAAGGTAACGAAAAAAGGATAAATTCAATCAAGCGGCAAATTACATCGAAAGATCACAACAAAATGACAAATTTGGTCCAGGTATCATAAAAGATGAGAATTTCGTCTTACAATTTTGCGAAGGTTGTAAGACGATGATTAAGTTCATTCATTCTCTCACACTGTACAGATTAGAAAGTACGTTGCTGTTGCTACCTGCCTGTAATAGTAAGTTATTTTATGTTGCTGTGTCCATTTCGATTATTTTTCATAGCGAGTTCTAGGCTTAGTCATTATTTAATAGCAAATTTCATCAAAATCCCCCCCCCCTCTCCAAACAAATAAAATAAAAATAAACCACCCGTAAATTCTAAATAGATGGGGAAGAAAAACCCAGAAAGATTTTGTCAAAAAATCTAAAAAACAGCAAATTTCTTCAAAAGATCGATGAAAATATTGTAAAATTTGAGAAAAGACTGAAAAAAAAAACACAAATTTTGTCTAGGTATTTCAAATGAAACAAATTTCGTCAAAGTATTGCAAAAAATCAAAATCATGTCAAAACGTGTCGAAAAATGGCAATTTTTATGAAAAAAATTTCGAAAAAAGGCAAATTTTCACAAAAAATCCCTAAAAAATGGAAAATTTGTAAACATATTGTGAAGAAAAGTTCAAAATATTGTTTTTGTCAAATGATTGTGAATAAACTACAAATTTCACCAAAGGATGGAAAAAATACACATTTCGTCAAATAATCACAAAAAAGGTAAATATCGCAAAAATAGCAAAATAGCCACAAATTTTGCAAAAAAATCACGAAAAAAAGGATAAATTCAATAAAACGACAAATTACATCGAAAGATCGCAACGAAACGACACAATTCATCAAAAGAACTCGAGAAAAACGACAAAATTCACCAAAACACCTCGAGAAAAAAACAAATTTAGTCGAGGTATTAGAAAAGAAGTGAATTTCATCAAAAGATCACAAAGACGCATAAAATTTGTCTAGGTACCTAGAAAACGCAAATCTGAAGCGAGAAAACAACAAATTTTGTCAAAAGATGGAAAAAAGGCATATTTCATCAAAAAATTCCAAAAAAAGTAAATTTCGCGGAAAAAAGCGAAAAAAACGACAAATTTCGAAAAAAATCACGGAAAAGGATAAATTTCTCAAAAAGAGCAAAAAACCCACAAATTTTGCAAAAGAACACGAAAAATTGATAAATTAAACAAAACGGCAAATTAGCGTCACGTGAATTTCGTCAAAAGATCACGAAAAAATGTCAAATTTAATCAAAATAACATCCTCCCCAAAAAAAACTAACCGGAAAATTTGTAAATAAATGGAAAAAACAGCAAATTTCGTCAACAAATCGCAAATAGCAGCAAATTTCTTCAAAAGATTGATAAAATTTTTTTAATATTTGTTGAAAGACTAAAAAAAATACAAATATTGTCCAGATATTAAAAAAAAAAAAAAAAAAAAAAAAAAAAAAAAAAATTGTCAAAGTATTGCAAAAAATCAAAATTTGGTCAAAACGTCCCAAAAAATGGCAATTTTCATGATAAAATGCTGAAAAAATGACAAATTTTGACAAAAAATCCCTAAAAATGGCAAATTTGCACATGTGAAAAAAATTCAAAATATTATTAGAATACAACAAATTTTGTCAAATGATTGTGAATAAGCAATAAATTTCATCAAAGGATGAAAAAAAAGACATTACGTCAATTAATTCCGAAAAAAAATAAATTTCGCAAAAAATAGCAAAATACCCGCAAATTTTACAAAAAAAAAAAAAAAAAAAAAAAAAAAAAAATCACGAAAAAAGGATAAAATCAATAAAACGGCAAATTACATCAAAAGATCGCAACAAAACGACAATTCATCAAAATAACTCGAGAAAAACGACAAAATTCACAAAAAAGACCTCGAGAAAACAACAAATTTTGTCCAGGTATTAGAAAAGACGCAAAATTCATCAGAAGATCACGAAAACACATAAAATTTTTCTAGGTACCTAAAAAACGCAAATCTGAAGTAAGAAAACAACAAATTTTGTCAAAAGATAGAAAAAAAGGCACATTTCATCAAAAGATTGGAAAAAGGTAAATTTTATTAAAAGAATAGCGAAAAAAAGACAAATTTATCAAAAAAAATCGGAAAAAACGACAAATTTCGAAAAAAATCACGGAAAAATGATACACTAATTTTGGCAAATAATCACAAAGAAAATAGCAAATTTTGTCCAGAGATTGAAAAAAAATTGGAAATTTTATCAAAATACCGCCCTTTTCTCCAAAAAGCCACCTGGAACTTTTGTAAATAGATGAGGAAAAAACAGCAAATTTCGATATCAAATCGCAAAAAGCAGCAAATTTCGATATAAAATCGCAAAAGGCAGCAAATTTCTTCAAAAGATCGACAACAAAAAATTGCACAACTTGTTGAAAGACTGCTAAAAAACACAAATTTTGTCTAGGTATTCCAAATAAAATAAATTTCGTCAAGTATTGCAAAAAAAAAAAAAAAAAAAAAAAAAAAAAAAAAAAAAAAATTTGTCAAAACGTCTCGAAAAATGGCAATTTTATATGAATTTTTTTTATAAAAGGCAAATTTTGACAAAAAATCTCTAAAAAATTTTCAATTTTTTAAACAAATTATTTAAAAAAATTTAAACAATTATTTAAAAAAAAATCAAAATATTGTGAGTAAACAACAATTCGTCAAATAATCACAAAAAGGTAAATTTCACAAAAAAACGATAAATTTTGCAAAAAGATCTCGAAAAAAGGATAAAATAAACGGCAAAATCAATAAAAAGGCCAATTACATCGAAAAATCGCGACAAAACGGCAAATTTTATCAAAAGAATAAACTTTACTGAAATAACTCGAGAAAACGATAAATTTTGTCCAGGTGTCATAAAAGACGTGAATTTCGTCTTTCAATTTAGCAAAGATTGTAAAACGCTAGACTCATAACTAAAATGATTAAGCCTAAGACTCGCTATGAAAAATAATCGTCGACACAGCAAAATAAAATAATGATAAATAATGATTAGGCCTAGGAATCGCTATGAAAAATAATCGGATTCGACACAGTAAATTAAAATAAATAATGATTAAACCTAAGACTCATTATGAAAAATAATCGAAATTAACATGCAGAATAAAATTAATAATGATAAATAACTTACTATTATACATGGTAAATAAAGGACAGGCAGCAACGTATTTCTAATTTATACAGCGTCATATGCGTATGAGTATAGAAAGTAGAGAGAGACAATAAGTACACTCTCATCCGATTGGTTCGGAGCGATTTCGGTGCAAGCACGTATGCGTAGAGACCAGTTTTAAGTATGGTGACTTTTTTTCCTTAGCGTTTTAATATACAGATAGGGAGGTTATTTTCGAAGTCTCATTTCGACATGTATCTTAATTTTTATTCATTTTAATTAATTTTATTATTTTGCATTGGATTGCTCAGATCCTACTACATATAACACTTTTTTTTCTCTTTTTACTTTACCGGTTTTGGTCGCATTTTTTTCTAGAACGAGATATAAAGAAATAACCTCCTTATATATTTAGCATTAATTAACGAGTTTCTTCGTCTTCAGAGAGAGCAGCTTTAAGAGCAGATGGAACATATGCGGTTCAACATTTTGAGTTTTTAATTACCTATCGAAAAACGAAAATATTTTATAACGAAAAGAAAAGATAAAATCATATGTATAATCAATTTTTTTTTTTTTTTTTTTTTTTTTAATTGATATACATTTAACTACATTATAACATCATTTATTATTTGAACTTCAATATTCAATAAAATTAACAATATACATTTTCCTAAACATATAAAAAACAAAATTTAAACATTAAAAAAATTGCAAGAGCATGTGCAATTTAAGTGCAACCTAGTGGGCTGCTATGATAACTGATTTTTATAAAGATAATTATATATTTTTATTTGGATTTATACTTATCTTATAAATGTGATTTATTTGAGAAATATATTGTTATTTACAAGTGAAAGGCTATGAGAGATGCATTATCCGAAACAAGTTCATCCTCTTGGAAATATTTTTTTACATTGGAGATACAGACTAATGCATTTCCTGTCAGAAGTAATTAGGGAAATGTCAAGTAAATGAGAATTTGCTGTTATGTAACTACATTAGAGGATATCCGTACATAAAATTATTTGGTTTTGAATATTTTTTTTTTATATAATTGTGTAATAATGTCTCATAAAACACCCATTTTAAGTTGTATATATTTTTTTAATCTAAAATTCTGATCCTAGTGAAAGATTAAATTTTATACTTTGAAGCAGAAATGCTCTTATTTACGAAGTGGCAAAAGAAACATTTAGCTTAACAACACTAGCTTAACAATCAGTTGCGGTAGTTAATGAAAAATCAAAGGTCTCGGGATTGAATACTTTTAAAACACGGATGTTGTGCTGTCCTTTTGTAGTGATGCATATATTTAATAGATAAAGAAATAAAAATTGTTCTGACTGGCCTTCTGTGTGTATTATGGATCATCCGAATCAAAAGTTCGATCATAGTAGCTATTGTCTTCGAAACAATTACCTGTTAAATGTACAATGTCAAAATGTTAGCCGAACAAATACAGTGTTTAAATTGCAATTAAAAAATATATATGAATAATAATAACATTTTATTGTAGTAGTATTTTAAATAGTGTATAAATATGATCATATCATATTTTTTACTTTATTTTACTGCCGAGTTTAATAAATAGATGAATGAAATCGGTAATATTCCATATGTATGTATTATAGAAGTGCATATACATATGTAGAGGATTATAACGTTTGATTAGACTTCTCTAGGAATTTTTTAGCGGCGCCTGATTAAGGTCCCACTAAGTCATTTTGACGTCACAAGAAAGTGGGATATAAATCCAGTACTTGTGCATTTCACTTTTCACAAAATCCTGATTAACGTCCCACTGATATACATCCCGCTATCAGAACAGGACCTAAATCCAGTCAGAGAGAATTTTACTTTCGTTGAGACCCTGATTAAGGTCCCACTGATTAAGATCCCGTATACGTCATTTTGACGTAACAAGAAAGTGAGATATAAATCCAGTGCTTGTGCATTTCACTTTTCACGAAATCCTGATTAACGTCCCACTGATATACATCCCGCTATCAGAACGGTACCTAAATACAGTCACAAAGAATTTTACTATGGTTGAGACCCTGATTAGGGTCCCACTGATTAAGATCCCGTATACGTCATTTTGCTGACGTCAGAGTAGTTGGGGACTCAATCAGGGACAAATCAGGGGGACTTAAATTCAGTGACAAAGCATCGAGAATAATGTGTCAGAGTGTGAGAATTTAGGAATAATTAGGAATGAGTAATGATATGTGCCGATAACGGTACGTACGGTAACGTAAAAACGGAAGTGTGAAACGCGAAAAAACAGACTGTTATATACTCCATTTTCGGACTGGGTTTACAGATTTTCACCCACCGAACACATGTCATTTTCTACATTGAAAAACCTATTAAGGTGTTCTAATGATAGAGTGTTTCTACACGATGGAAAATAACTTGATATACGACCCCTGACCTAGGTATCCTGTGGTGCATGCCACGTGAATATTTTTCTTATCTTGTTTTAAAAGTTGTTAAGAACACAGATCTAAGGATAAATACATGTATGTTTTTTAGTATGTCACTGTGTTATATTCGTTACATACATCTGTAGGATAATGAAATGGAATGTAATATATTATTTTTATATAAATTAATGCTTAGAAATAAAATATTAATTATTTTAAAGTATATGAAAGAGATTTTTAAACAGTCTTATTTTTCTTATTATTGGAGAACTAAGCAATAACATTGCAACAATATTAATATTTAAGTCTTAAATTTTTTTAATTTATTTTGTTATTGTAATTTTCAACTGAGTTTCTCAAAAATAATTCTAGAATATCTTAAATTCTACGGAGAGAAAAGAAAAGAAAAAGTAAATAATACTATCCGAAATTATGAATAACTATAATTATTTTTTGTTTAAATATGTCGATTTAATGGTTTTTAATTTACACTTTCCGAAAAATGTGTAATGCGAAGCAGGATAATATGATTTAGTTCTACATTTACAAAATGTTTTAACGAAAATCTGATATATTTTAATATTGTTAATCTGTTTGAAATAATATCTTCCGAATTTGTTTAAAATACAAGTAAATGTAGAACTGGAAATATCTTGCTATGTAAATAACTTGAATTTTTAAGTATGGGTTGAACATGTGTACAAGACACATATTAAAGTTTTTGAACAGTAGTTTTTAATCAAAAGTAGGTCAGCCACCCATAGAACAGGACGACAATCGACAATCGTATGGTCGAATTCAATTAAGACAGCACTCAGAAACTATCTTTCTTTGCTCAACTATGTCTAGTTGTAAAAGACATTTTTAATATAGCCTTTAATATAACTTTTAAATATAGCCGTGTTACCTGGCGACACAACCATATTCAAGATATTTTTGCAATCGAATATTTGTTTCCGATAAGTGATTAACAAGTGGAATTATAAGTATAAATCTCACAGGAAAACGTTTTTTTCCTCCTTTCTTGTGTTTTCGCCTCTTGAAAATAGGTTCAAAATGCCAAATTTGACTGGGTGTTTGTTCCCAAAAAAAGAAAAACCAGTTATATTGCATCATTTCTGAATAAGGTCATCTGCTAATTTGATACGTTTATGAACAAAAATGAATTTATAAATGGGTCAGAAACTATCCAATTTGCATTTGATAAAATCATTAAACAAGAAATAAACAAACATTAGTTTGACAAAAATGTCAAACTCTCCAAACTTTTATCCAAATTCATCTCTATAAATAGTGCCTACATGTTTCGACTTTCGATAAATGCACCAAAATCACTTAACTTGCAAGGTGTGTTTTTCATTTTATTTATATTGTAAATTCCAAATATTATAAGTTTATATTAAGAAATCGAATAAAATATATATTTTCTGATAACAAAAAAAAGGATGTATAATAATGGCTTGTTTGTACAATTTATAGATTTGTTTACTGATCTCAAAATCCCATTTTTCTAAAATCAGGTTTATTCATTGCCTGGTTTTCTCAACTTTACAATCAATTCGAATATTAATAAATTTTTGAAGTGAAAGTTCTATATTAAAAAGAAAGAAAGAAAAAAAATCACTTATGTTTTTAGAAATTGCAGATGCAAATACAATAACTTTGTGTAATGCGAACTCTACGTCAGAAGAAAATTCATCCTCAAAAAGATAACTAAATATTTCAGAAATTATGAATAAATTCCGTATGAATTATCAAGACCCTTACTCATGCCCCCCTCCCAAATAAAAAAGGTGGTTTGAAAATGCTTTTGTACTTCAAAAAAAAAAATACAAACAAAATTGCCAAATATTTTTAAAACTTTAATAAAAGCTATAACACACATTCAATTTCCGATAGACCTGGCAAAATTTTCAAATATTATTTGATTTTACAATTTAAATTCCTCCTCTTCATTGTGAAGGGGTTTAGCCGTTGCAATATAAATAATTTCTATTTTATTTTATTAAATATAATGATGCTACTAATTTATTATCTGTCAAATTCACTAGATAATTAAATGATACGAGATAACGTAATATATTTAAAAAATCATTTTCAGTTATACATTTTTGTTTATTTGCAGACATTCTGTCCAGAATTTAAATTAGCGTTTGATTTATATTTTATGATTATAGGCGGAAATATATTTATAGCACTTAAATTTCTTGGATAAATGCAATAGCAGAGATAATTTTCTAAAATATTGTAAACAATCATCTTTATTTTGTAGTCTTTATGGAGTCATCCTTGACAGGTTTATTATATTAAAATACTGATTAATTTGGCGAATTGCGCGCCTTTTCATAGGCCATCTAAATTTAAATAATCTCATTGACTTTTCATATATCGGATATTTATTATTTGTTTTATTTGGCTTTTTTTTTAACTCGTCATGGCTGACATTTCGTGTTTTTGGCATATAGATGTACTTCTGTTTGTCGTCACTTCAGCATCAGACTTCTGCCGTAACAGTTGTCTAAAAATTACTGGGCCATCCCATCCCTTACGGGAGTTATGTCATTATCTCTGTAATTGTTTTCAAGATTTCCTTTCAAATTAAATTAGTAGCATCATTATATTTAATAAAATAAAATAGAAATGATTTCTATTGCAACATTTTTTTTCTGTATACAATAAAAAGCTAAATTTGGGAAGGGGATGAAAAAAATTAAAGCATTAATATATAATTACGTTATACCCATAACCAATAAAAAGTCTTACCGCTGACCCTGCATATTCCTATGAAACAAAATCCCTCAATGATTGTAAAATAACTTTAATAGTATTATGTTTCTCTCATATTTCATTTAAAATTTTTTTCTATTTAAATCAGTTATAGATCAAGTGGAATTAACTTTATTTAAAATTTTTAATTCTAAAGATATACATTTTACTGTACAGATGTACCTTTTGGTTTCTTATTTAGATAAATATATTTTCATTTTTGTCTGTTACATAAATATTTCAAACAAAATTGCGCAATTAGTTTCTGGCCTACTCCTGGATTTTTAAAATATTTTCATAAGATGAATAAAGAGTGGAACAGCATATTAACGTGGTTGTAAAGGTTGTGTATGTTGTTTATAATTGATTGCTACATGAATATAAGTTTTAAGCTATTTTCAAGCTTCAAAAATTATCTAAATCATCAAATTTTCTATAAAGTGCTGTATAATTAAAGAAAAATAGAAAAAAAAAATTAAAATCTTAATTTTTTTAATTAATTATTCTTTTAATTAATAAATTTTAATTTTAAATTTTATTAATTTAAAATAAATTTTATTAACTTAAAATAAATTTTATTATTTATTAGTTAATTTTTTAATTAATAATTTTTACTTAAAAAAATAAAATAAATTTCTGGTTTATTTGCAAACGCAATAGATCTTTCAGAAAATAGTGTTAAAATGGGCGTTTTAACCGAAATTCTGTAAGAAAGGAGTATACTCACTCAAACAAGGTTGGAAAACGTATTTGTCACGTGATCAAAATAGCTTGTAACTTAAGAAGTCATTTTATTTCCGCAAAAAAAAAAAAATAATAATTTGTAAATGTGTTTAACGGTGTATTTCGATTAAAACTGCTTATTTTCCGATATAATTTTAAATTCATTTTTGCTCTCAAATGCATCAAACTGGCAAATTGTCTTATTTATAAAGTGCACAAGATGCCGTGATTGTCGATTCTTTGATAAATGCAGAAAATATTGCAAAATAAGCAATCAGAAACGGCCTTTTGAATCGATTTTTCCAATGCCAGAGGAAACGAAAAAAAAATGTCATACTGAGAAAGTAATTGTTTATAAATTAAATTATAATGAATAAAAATTGAACAGCGAAAATGACATCACACGGCACCATATACGTCTCTTCAAAAATCCCCTCAGAAAGTTTCATGTTTCTACTTTTAAAAATGAATCTGAAATTGTATCAGAAAATTTCGAGCTGTTTAAGGTGGAAAAGCGCTTTTTTGAATAGACCCATAACCGTTATGCGAAACCTTGTTGAATAAAGCAGTTGAAAACAAATAGCCTTTAAATCCTGTTCTAATACCCTTCCTGTTTAAATACTCTTCCAATAAAAAGTTATGCATCGTCTGTATTTCATAGGTGCATAGAAAAGTGCTTGCACTGCTTCAATTTTGAAAGTTTTGCTGCATTGTCAATCCACCGCTTTTGTACAAAACAATGACTTCCCTTTTTTATGGAGCATTATCATAGGTCAAAATACAGATATTCTATAAAAGCAGTGGAGTAACGATGCAGCAAAAGTTAATTTTTTTTTACAATGTGTTTGCATCACATATAGTATTTATGGTTTGGATTATTTTACTAATTATCTACACGTGGGATATGGGCCCTAAAGCGGTGGGATGCCCTCCGTGTTGGTCTTTCTAAGGAAACCCAATCCATATTTGAGCAAAGAAATCCAAGGTTCGAAGTAAAACCACGGAAAACTCCGAACGGTTAGGCCGACGGCCGCGATTGGATTCGAACCCAGCACCTACCATCTACCATTTGAGAGGTCAGAACCTCTCGACCACTGTGGGGCCAATAGTATTTATTAAAGTATTCAGTATAGTTTTAAATCATGAATGCATCAGTAATAAGTAGCGATTTCAGGTAACATTTAAGTTTGTTTTCTATTCTAAATTAGGATGTAAAAAATCTTGATTTTTTTTTTTTAATTAGACTTTTTCTTTATTTAGCTCCGATTTTTTTTATGTATTTAAATCGGGTATTTATAATTTTTTCCCTCAGCGTTCAAATACTGAATAGTCACCAATAGTTTTGTGTTTTCAAAACAATTAAACCTCAAATTGCAAACACAATCTATGCTTTTCTGCAAAATCATGATTTAATCATGATTTAATTGATAATATCCTAATCAAAACTGTCTAATTTTCGACATATCCTTAAATCCATTTCTGGTTGTCAACGCATGAGAATGGTAAGTACTTTTACTCATCAGAAGCTACCAAATCAAATGTTTTTAATTTTTCGATAAAGGCTTGAAATTTTTCAGGAAAAGCGAACAAAGCTTATGTTTTGAATGGAATTTCAGGGCGCGACAACCTGGTTAACGTCACAATTACATAAAAGCCGAATATTACTCTAGATATAATTCATTTAGCCAAAGAGGAAAAAATCCTAATTTCATTACAGATACTTCATTTATCATGCCTTTCACTGTTATGTTCTTTGTGTCTAAAAATACGACAAGATTTGTAGAAAGATTTTTTATTTTTCATTATTATAATTTTTTTTTAGTTTAGAAAACATTTAGACTTTACCAAAATAATTGAAACATTATTAAACCTAATATGAAATCCGACGACATAAAAGATTTTAAAAATATTTTGTTCAGTAAATTTTCCCTTTCGAATTCATGTCATAATTCTTCTTTTAAGCTATTGAATGTTTATTAAAAATGTACGTATTTTTAAAAATGGTGATATAAAATTGGTAAATGAGACAGATTTTTAATGTTTTCATTATTTATAAAGGTTCTTCATCCGTTTTCCATAATCGGGTTGATTGCCCATTTTTCCACATTTTGGAATAATTTTCCTCTTATAAAGTGACATAAATAATCGAGAATATTCCTATGCAATTTTTTTTAAGAATTCAAATTAAATCATTAATAAAGATTAACATAAAAGGAAAATTTTCCTTTTTTGAGAGAAACTTCAGCTTACTGCCAAAGTGCTGTATTTTAAGAACGGTATGATCTTTTGATTAATCGTCTCTTTCTCTCTCTCTCTCCGTTTTTAGATAGATTTCTTATGAAATACAACCTATTGCGATCGTTCCTACGTTGGAATTTCTGAAACATTTTTGCCGATCTACACCAATCATGACCCAAGAATCCAAAACTATGGTACCTTTAGTAAAAACATCTATCTATCTATCTATCTATTTATAAATACATATAAATATAACTTTTTTATGGACACGATAACTTCTTTAATTCGGCTCAGATCACTTCCAAACTGCTTCATAAAATCGAGATAAAAATCTCCAAATAATAATAATTTCATAAATCTCATAGCATAAAATCTCGGTCACGTTCGTTAATGGTCAATATCGAACCAAGGGGGTAGGAATTTGGAAGGGTTTTATGAAAACCGAAAAAAAAAACCCATAACTTCTTAGTTAAAATAGATATCAAATCAGTTTAAAGTTTAAATTACTTCTAAAAAATGAGCCAAAGGTTTATGCATGACAGATTTTTGATAAAATTAAAAATGGGCTTTATGGGCGAAAAAAATAGAATTTTTGGGTATTAAAAGATCATAACTTTGTCAATTCTCAAGATATCAAATCCAACTAATTTTTTTTAAATATAAATACTCTTAATATTATCTAAAACTTTTGTATTTACAATTTTTTGACAGAAGTAACACATTTTGCAAAAGAAAAAATTAAAAACGAAAAGAAAAACAAAAAGGGGGGGGGGGTAGAAGAAGAAAAAAATCAATAATTTCATCAATTCTTAAGATATCAAATCCAAATAAATTTATTATACATCGTCTTAATAATATCTACAACTTTTATTCTGACAAGTTTCTGATGAAACGAATTCTTATAGAAAAAAAAAAATCAACAATAATAGGAGTTGAAGAAATTTTCTTAAATCCAAACTGCTTACATTCTCACTCATTTTTAAATTCATTTTCAATTTTAAACGCATCCAAATGACGGGTTCTTTTATTTGGGAACTACATAATGTGACCTGATAGCCAGTTTTTTTAAAAAGGCAGAATATATTTTAAAAAAAGCTGTCAAAATGTCGTTTTGAACAGAATTTCTCAAAGCGATCGTGATTGAAAAATTCAGGTATTCAAAATTGAGGTATTCAAATAAGAAATTGCTTTTTTTTACTCATTTTAAATTCATTTTTGCTCTCAAAGACATCCAATTGACAGGTTTCTTATTTAGGAACTGTACATTGTGCCGTATTTGTCAGTTTTTTTTTATAAAGACAGAATGTACTGAAAAAAAATGCTGCCAAGGTGCGTGTTTTGAAGAGAATTTCCCGAAGCGAACGTGGTAAGAAAATTGAGGATGTATTCAAATAACAAAATGCTCATAATATAGTCAAACCTGGTTAAAATGAACACGCTTAGCATGAATTTCTTTTAACATAAATTGTTTTCACAGTCTCCTATAAAGACGAATACAAAGATTCGATGCTGATAACATGAATTACTGTTAACATGAACACAATTTTATCCGTCCCCTCTTTGGGGTTTAAGTTAACGAGGTTTGACTGCATATTTTAAAAAATACTGTCAAAGTGAGCATTTTGAGCCGAATTTCACTTAAGCTGATTCTCATAAAAGATTCTCTTACAGAAAAATGAAATTAAAATTTCTTCAAAAGCGTCCAAATAAAATTGTGAAACTAAGTTCAGTTAAATTCAGTTAACTGAACAGTTCAGTTAAGTTCAGTTAACTTCAGTTAAGTTCAGTTAAGTTCAGATTTTTTCTCTAATTTTATTTCATTTTTGTTGTTTAAATGAGCACTTAACGAAATCTACCTCCACTTATAGGCCAAGCCGGAAGGGAATTTTTTTTAGTCTATGTATTTTTTATTTTATTGATGCCATTTTTTATTATAATGAAATAGAAACTATGTTTTTATTAATAGAGTACATTTTAATACATGCTGGTGAAACATAAAAATACGTATATAACGTACACGTGAAAAGTTTGTTCCGTGAAAGTAGCTACATGCTTAGTTTAAAATGTATTTTTACTTTGACAAATGTAACAAAAAAGAAATGATGTGATGGTGTCAAAATGACGTCATTTACACTGATTTTTTATTTCTGTATTGGAAAAATTATGATTGGAGACTTTATTGATTATTTCATCTTTATTACATCTTTTGTCTGGTTTAAAATTTTATATATGTATTAATTTTTGTAGGATATGTTAGTTTTTTAATAAAGAATTTCAGAAAAATTAAAAAAAAAATGGTTGTGCCAAAAAAAAGCGTCTTGTAAGGCATGTAATTTTATAGGAATAATTTTTGTTGGTTTATTGTATATTCTTTTAACATTTCCTTATTATTGACAAAGTCCTATTTCTTTCATTAGGGGATTCTCTTTTGTCTTCAAAAAAATAGCAGTATACTTTTGAGTGGCAGCAATTCAATTTTTAGAAATGTGTAACGATGGTGGCAATGAACAGTGCTAGCGCCTTCATTTTATCGTATTTACATTACTTCTAAATCTAAGTACTGTATAATTTCAGTAGTCACATGATAAAACAGTAATAAAATTAACTTTAGGATAAAAATTATTTGAAAAATGACTCTCAACTTAGCAACATCTTATATTATTTTCCATTAAACGTTAATCTTTTTAAATAAAACCATCTTGTATAAAGTTGATTAATTTCTCGAAATTCCCATTCATTTTCCGTATTGACAAAAACAAGTACTGAATCTTCTATAATCGTTTTCCACTAATTTAAGTTTCGTATGTTTTAATAACATAACCTGGATGATTTTTTTTTTCTAAGCAAGGAATATGAAAGCTACCTCTTCCTCCCAGCACTGACCGGAAGAGCTTTTTTATTACATCACTTTGTTCTCCTCATTGACTATTTAATATCTTAGGTCTTGGTTCTCCTGCATCATTTTAACCTTTAAATGCGTATTTGGACATTTGAATTATTCTATTGCTATCAGTTCTAAAAGGAGTCTCATAAAGAATAGCTAATTCATATTTCGGTGTCGGATCTATTTTAGTGCAAATCAACTTTTTAAATTTCTTTGATGACCAGGCTATTACATTTATGTTATGTCTAAGTGCTTCAATAGAGCATATCGTAACTTCTAGTACAAACCAGAAAAATAGTTAAAACTTTTATATATCATTCCTTTATGGTTTACATCCTTGATATTTTTATGAAAACAGAATTCATAGATACGTTTATTAATGAGGTTTGTTGAAAACCGTTTTCTTCAGCGATAATTCGAATGGTTAAATATTAAGCTCTTCAAAATATCTACTTGAACAAACTTTAAAAGCTAGTCATATAAAACGTTCAGACCAAATGACACGATTCCATCGTAGAATTTATTGTTCATAACTTTTTTTATGTAAAATTGTAGCATGCAAATTTTACATTAGACGAGATTTAAAAGTATGATCTAATTCATTTTAAAACATAAATCATGATACTAGCAGGCATAACCAGATGCGGGTTATTCATTAAACTCAGCAGCCTAGGGCCTAGGGCCCGAATGAAAAGTGCCCCAGCAAGATTTTCTTTCGGCTTTTCTCTTCATATTGAACTAATATTTAGTGCAAAAGAGGAATGAATTGTAATACTCTTTAATGTACACGTTTATGGATTTTTGAAAGATATTAAAACATAGATTGTATTCTGAATACTATCCATTTTTAATTTCTTCTAATTCCACACACACAAAAAAAAATTTTTTGACATGCATTTATGGAAGTTTTACACAGAACCGCGGCGATCAAGCCATGATTTTTTAAGCAACTCTACGAATAATATATTTTAAAGACTTTTTAAAATTTGAATCAAACGTTAGTCTATTTTCACCCTTTAGGTTTTAGCTCGCAGGCTATCTAAGCCTGTGAGCTTATGCACCCGCCCGTTCTCTATGTATGTGTGTAGCGCGATAACTCATGATAAAAATGTCCGACTTACTTAAAATTTTGGATATAGGTTTATTCTGATAAGGCGTTACCTTGATTAGATTTTGTAAATGCATTTTATAAGTATAAGAAGGAGAACGGGGGCTCAATCAAACGGGGGATGAAATCAAAGTAAATTATGTTTCATATCTAATTGTAATCGTAAATCTATTATAAGAGAGTCCATTGAAATTTATACGCGTAATAATATAGTTTGCAATGATATCGTTTCTTTTATTCCTAAGTTATGGTTAGAATTAATAAATAAAATCCTCATGAGGGCTTGAATGGGATGAACCAAGATGGAATTTCTTTTGATCATGGTCTATTTTTATTTTTATTTAATTTTTTACAATAGCGCGCGTGTTTTTTGGTGTTTTTTATATCTCTATGTCGCGTGTCATTTGTAGTGACCGTGAAATAGTTTGAAATTTTTTTTTATTTTTATTTAAGTTTTAGATCATGGTCTATATTTTAATTTAATTTTTTGCAATAGAGCGCGTGTTTTTTTGTTACTTAGATCTCATTGTCGCGTGTCATTTGTATTGTCCGAGAAATATTTTGAAATTTTGTTTTATTTATATTATGACTATGGAACTTATTTGACGGTTCCGAAACATGTCAATGTATTTTATTTTTACTATAACACCTTTCTTAAGAAAAATTTAAATTGTTATTAAAGTATTTTTTTTTTAAAATATAAAACCAAAATTGAAAAAATAAAAACTAGGCCGGTTGTAAATCGTCCTCGGCTATCCTGTAAAAAAATCATTCAAAAATATTTAAAATGAAGCGAGGTTTTTGAAAAGATTGCGCCCATAGACTTATCATTAGCGTTCGGCTATTATTGTGTGACTAGTGTGTGTTCTTAATACTAAAAGATCTGCTGCATAGAAGAATATGAATATTATAGGGATTATATAAAATTGTTAGATAAAGACACTCGTGTAATCTTTTTTATGTCCGATAACTATTTTAAGAGATATTCAATTTTAAAATTGTTAAAACCGTTCCATTAAAGCAGTTTTATAGTAGCAAAAACCATACATTTAAATTTAACCATTTTTAGATTTTTTTATGCATTAGAAGTTCCTGGTGTGCAGATTTATTCATTTTTTTTTAATTTGATTGTCTTTATCAAGGTTTATTTCCATTTCAAATTCAAAATTTCAGCATTTTCATAGAATATTTTATACATTAAAAAAAAAAAACTAGTTGGATGTGTCAATCCCAAAACTTTCTTCTATCTCATAAGTACATTTTAATATATATATATATAAAAAAAAAAAAAAAAAAAAAAAAAAAAAAAAAAAAAAAAACCGTGGTGACCCCAAAGTTACCCATTATCGAATTTCCTCGAACATTTCACCTAGCCTAATGAGATTCTGGTATCCGAAAAGCCTAAAGCGCAAAATTTAATTAATATTTTGAGAAAATGAGCTTAGTAGTGCCTCATGTTGGGTAATTTATACTAAAACCTAATAAGCATCTATTTATGTCAAAACCTAACAGAATCTGAAATTTGATGGAATTTCGTCCATTAGTTCTTGAGATATAGTTATAACAAAAAAAATTGCAAAACGTAGCACAGCAACACCATATCTTGGACAATTTATGCCAAAACGTAAAAAAGCATCTAATTATGTTATGGTGTAAAATAATCTGAATTTTGATGAAATTCTGTGCATTAGTTCTTGAGATATAGCTAGTTTAAAAAAACCGTGTAAAATATAGCACAGCAGCACCATCAGTTAAAGGATTTATAACAAAACGTAATCATTGTGTAATTATGTTATATGTCATTTTGTAACAAAATCTGAAGTTTGATGAAATTCTGTGCTTTGGTTGTTGAGATACAGCGATCGGAAAAATTGTGCAAAATGCAGCATAGCTGCACCACTTGTTGCAAGGTTAATACCAAAATGTAATCAGCGTCTAATTATGTTATATATTCTAGGGTAACAGAATCTAAAATTTGATGAAGTTCTCTGCATTAGTTCTTGAGATATAGCTATCGCAAAATCGTGCAAAATGTACCATAACAGCGCCACCTATAGGGCAGTTCGCACCAAAACCTTATCAGCGGCTATGTATCTCAAGGTATCGCGGAATCTGAAGTTTGGTGAAATTCTGTGCATTAGTTCTTGAGATATAGCTATCATGAAAATCATGAAAAACGTGGCATAGCAGCGCCACCTGCTGGCCAATTTACACCAAAACTCAATCAGCGTCTATGTGTATCAAGGGGTCACATAATCTGAAGTTTGGTGAAATTCTGTGCATTAGTTCTTGAGATATAGCAATCTTGAAAATCATGAAAAACGTAGTATAGCAGCGCCACCTGCTGGCCAATTTTCACCAAAAACCAATAGGCTCTAATTCATATCAAGGTCTAACTGAATATAAAATTTTATTAAATTTCGAGCATTAGTTCTTGAGATAGAGCGCCCACAAATTTTTTGTCACATACAGACAGACAGACTGACAGACAGACAGACGGACAGACTCACAGACAGACATTTTCTAAAAATAGTCAAAACGTGTTCAGGACCTTCTAAAACGTATAAATCCGTCGAAAACCGGAAGTCGAAAATTTTCATGAATCCAATACTTTCTTCTTGTAAAGATAGAAGAAAGTAAAAATGCTGCCAGATATTAAATCAGCGCAAAAAATAAAAGTTCCTTCAAATTAAAAAATTTATTGACACATCACTATTTTGAACCGGTTAAATTTTCAAATAAAAATTAAATGAATATTACGTAATTTTCCAAGATTACTTATTCACCAGAGAATCTATAATTCTGTGTAAAAGCAATCCAGTAACGAAATGCTGTCAAACAATATTCCCAATATATGTTTAAAAAACCTTTAAGTTTAAACATCGAATATTTTTTCTCTACTTTTATTCAATTCGAAGCAGCTACTACTTTCACTGTTTTATACTTATTTATATAAAAGAAAATAATATTTGTGATGAATTAAATGTGAAACAGTGTGAAGAAATAACATGACAGGTATGGCAATTAAATGGAATTTACTATTATATCTACTATTATTCAGCTACACTTATAAAAAATTGTGGCATACGAGAAAAATGCGGCATTAAAATAAATGGACTAGCAGTTAAACATTTTCCTCCATACAAAAGAAAACGACAGGTGATAAATAAGTTTAATCAGGAGCACAACCTCTTCGTTTTCTTCCACACAAAGAATTATAGACTCTCGCATTTTAAACGAAGTTATGCATTTGATTGAATGGATTGGCAATTGATGAAAATAATCAATACAATGGTTGTGGTATATCAAATCGAAAATACTTGAAAATTAAATGTATATTTTTAAAATTGCAGCATCTGCACTCTCACTTTTGTCAACTGTTAAGTAAACAGTGAAGGTTTTAAAACTCATATTACATAGTTTATGATTAAACCAAGATGAATTGTTGCATTCCATTTTATGATTTTTTTTATGAAAAAAAATGGTAAATACCGGTTAATAACGGTAAAGGCATCAGATATAGAAACGAAAATGCATAATAATTTCTTCAAACGGTTTCTATAAACGCTAATTATTCTTTGGAAATCCCAAAATAATATGTTTTCTTCGATAATTAAAAAATTAACTAAGTTTGTCTAGCACTGATTTTAATTAATAATTTCATATAATGTTTTTATGTTTAATTAATTATATTAATATAATCCATAATTATATTAATATAATCCATGCAGCATCCTAGTATGCTTTCAATCTTCAAGTAAATTTTAACTTGTCAACAACAAGTTTTATTGATAAACATAAAAAACTAATATCAATAACATTAACATGATTTGTTACTCATGTATTTAAAGTTTCATATGCACAGCTGAAAATGTTTAATTTCGAATTCACAGTATTCTAAAAAAGATGTTCTATTTGGATTTAAGTAGATATCCGCTTTTATACTCGTACATTACAGAACTTCGATAATTAATGCACGTTAAATCTTCGTCAATACTTTTCAAAAATAAGTAACTGCAAAAGAAACTGTAAATTCGTCTTCAATTTCTCAAAAATATATTAACTTCTTAGATATTTAAGGAAAAAAAAACCTTTTTGAAGTAACCGGAAAACATCAAGGAAGTTACTCTGTATATCAGTTCGAGATGATAGTATATACTCGTAGAATAAGAATCATTTGCATTTTTTTATAATGTAGAATTATTTCATAAAATTAATCAGATTTCATTATTATTCTATGATTTTTTGTTTGTATTTTTACAGAAACAAATAATGAACTGATTTACTTAAATATTATGTTAATATAATCATTATATTTTTCTAATATATGGTTAATAAATATGCTTAATGTAATACTTTTAGAAAAGAAGAAAAAAAAAATAACTGATCCATTTAATAATGTGTTACTTTTTCTCATAATACTAAAAATCCGCTGTACTAAGGAAATTTATGAAGTGTTCAAGATTAATATTCTTGAAAGCTATTTTCATATATTCCAGTTTATAAGCTGCTTTTCTAATCTTTTGCATCATTAACTTTTTAATATCAGGTTGTAGGTCTAGCTTAAAATATGAGTTTAATTAAAATAAACGTGAATTAGCAATTTTCATTTTTCTTTTTTCTAACATTTAATTATCTGGGAATGAGTACATTTTATAGTAAATTTACGTTATCGATAGTTTCATGTAATTTATAAAAGGCAAGAAATACACATTTTTATTATTATTTTTTTATAAGCAAAATTTAATATTTGTTCAAAACCCGAATGAAAGATCAGAATTTCTACGGGTACCGTTATTTCCCGGGTAAAATATCAGTATTTTTCTTTTTTTTTTTTTTTTTTTACATAAAACTAAATCTAGTTCAAACGTCCAGAATTTCTCTTCATTTTAGGAAAAAATTTGTGTAGAAAATACTGGTGCTTAACAAATTCTTGGTTCCGAAATTCCAGGGTCCGTACAAAACTGAATGGCAAGAATCCCTTATAGAAATCAAAGAGAGTCTTTTTCTTACTTCGGATTTGACAAGTGAATTTAATATATTTCATCGAATTCTATCTAAAAGAAGCCATGAGTCTGGCATTCTTGTTCGGTGGTGTGGTGTGGTGTATTTATGTCGGCCGATTATCTACACTAGGGATATAGGCCCATGGGGAGGAATGCCCTTCGTGGGGGTCTTTCTAAGGGAACCTAACCCGTATTTACGCAAGGTTCGAAGAAAACCACGAAAACTCCGAACGGTTAGGCCGACGGCCGCGATTGGGTTCGAACCCACCACCTGCCGTCTACCAGTTGAGAGGTCAGATCCTCTCGGCCACTGGTCGGGCCATTCTTGTTCGGAAAAGACTAATTTTGTAATAGAGTGTTTTGTATTAGAGTATTAAGTATTAGTATTGAGTATTAGAGTATTTTGTATTAGAGTATGCGAAGGAAAATAATTTTCGCATTCCTTTTGTTTTGTGTAATTAAAGAATATTTGTATTGCTTTGCCTGCTGATAAAATCTCTCCTGGGCAATTATTTTCAGTTGGGGTATGATATCGATCTTACATTTTTAAATATTGCCTTTACATTTTGAATCGTGAATTCAATTTAAATTTAAAATTCCACTATTTTGTGCGTCAAATTACAAATTCAGTTTTAAATACACAGGCTGTTAAAACCTGAGAGCATGTATGTCCGCCGGTTATGTATGTATGTATGTATGTAACGTGACTCGAATGGCATGTTATGTGACGTCAATGTTTGTGACTGTTATGTCACATATGTATGTATGTAACATAACTCATAAAAAAAGATATGCATAAAATTTTGTATGAAGATTTATACTAAAAATTCGTTTTCAATTTAGATAAATCTGTTTTTATCCTCAATAAACAGATTTTCTTTAACTTTTATACATATGTTTAAACGGATAAAACTCTTTCCTTGCTAGTTTTGAGTTTTTTTCTAGTTATTGTTAAGGGCTGAACGGACAATTTCCCCCGTAACTTTAATAAATGGGTTTTTTTGCAGACTTCGATTTGCTTCAAATTTTGGATACAACTCCTTTCATGAAAGGTGAATCCCTGAAAAGTTTTACAATTCTAATGGTTAGATTTAAAGATGGAACATGGGATAATCCCTTTTAAAATAAATAAATGGATTTTTATGTAAAATTATACAATTTGCTTCGAATTTTGAATGTAGGTTCGCTGTGATTACACGTAATCCTGATTACTTTCGGAGTTTAATGATTTAGTATAAAAAAGGAAAAAGGGGAAGCTAATACTTTTTTCAATATGTTTATCGAGGAGCATTGTTCCTTGAAAAAATGAAGCTGTAATATAGAATACTAGACGACCCGACGTTGCCCGGGGCCGTGATGTTATTCAGTTTTCAAATGTGTTATTTGCTTTCTAAATTTCTATTTTGTCAAAATTTCTATTTTTAAACGGATAAATCACGAAAAGATATTGAATTGAAAGCACATGTTGTTTGGCATTTTATTTTTTATATAATTTTATTTTTTTGGAAACTATGCGAACCTAAAGCGAACGAAACCGCGACGGTACACTCAGGTTTTTACCGAATTCGTAAAAATTTCCACACATTTTATTTTGTAAAAAAAGAATTCTATCCATACGAAAGTTCCAAAGTTTTTGAAAGTAATGTAAATCTGGTTTATTGAAATGCTCTAAAAAGGTTGTGCTAAAATACGGACATTTAGCTACTAATGAAGATATTCGCATACTCCACGAAATTTCAATTGAAAATAAAGGGTGGGATAGCAGAGTTCTCAATTTACCATTTAATATTTAATTTCATATATTATATGAAGTTTTGTGTCACTATTTATAAATAATACTCTTAAAGAAATATTTATAGATTATTAATAAATCGAAACTGTACACTTTATACAATATTTACACATAGATGAACATAATTTTAGTTGCTACTCAGGATTCATGATTCTAAATTACAATTAATTTTCGCAACTTTTTCCTTTCAAAAATTGAAATAATATATCATTTTCTTCCACTTTTGGAAGACCAAGAAATAAATGCCGTTGATTTACTGCTTTCAAGCACAATACATAAAACCAAATAAAGAAACAAGAAATTTTTTTTTAATGTCAGTTATCTAGTGGATCAAGTGATCCTGGCGCCAGCCGTTTAGCTAAGAAGGGAATGATTATACGTAATTTTCCACAGTTACTTTTAGCGTAGCAAAAATTTATTCTCCATGAGCCATACATTCTCCATCTTTGTCGGTGTATTTGAACAGGTTAAATCTCCTTTTTTTTAAAGACAAATTGCAACATAAATTATAAGAATGTTTTAGCTTTAAGAAAATATTTTTGATTTTCCAGGACGTATATAGAATTGCGCCCTGCAAAGACAAAACCGCAATGAAACAATCTGGTTTTTATGGATTTCGTCAAATTTTTCGCACTTTTTATTTTGTAAAAATTATTTCTACTCGTCCGAACGTTTCAAAATTTTTTAAGAAGGTGTAAATTTGGTCAACTGAGATGCTTTTAAAAGATTGGACTGAAATATGTACGTTAGATACGTTTAGCATAGAAAAAATATTCTATACGTGAGTCGCAAAGTGCCTTCTTTTAACAGTGTACTTGAAAGGGTTAAATCTTATATTTTAAAAACCGATTGCTTTACAGATTATAAAAATGTTTCTAAGCTTAAAGAATATGTGTTTTGTTTACCGGTACCTTTAGTATTATGCTTTGCTAAGTCAAAACCGCAATGAAAACGATCTGTTTTTTATTCATTTCATCAAATTTTTTGCACATTTTGTTTTGTAAAAAATATTTCTATCCGTTTGAACGTGTCGAATTTTTTGTAGGGAGTATAAATTTGGTCTATTAAGAAGATTTTAGAAGATTGAGTTGAAATATGCACGTTAAGATAATTTTAGCATAGAAAAAATATCCTCTCTGCGAATCGCAAAATGACTTTCTTTTGCCAGTATATTTGGAAAGGTTAAAATCCAAATATTTTAAAACCAATTACACCATCAGTTAGAAGAATGTTTCATCTTTAAGATCTTTTATTCTGTTTGTTTACATTTTAAAAAATATGCTCTGGAAGTGCATTGACAAAAGGGAGAAAAATGGTTTTGGGAAAAACGACTATTTTTGAATATTTCTTTTTAAAGGGTTAACAGCAACATTATTTCGAATTTAAAATAGCATTTGAGACCTAAAAGTACGATATTTTGAAATATGTCTGTTAAGTTTAATTGCGTCGAGCAGTTTGGTTGATTTGGATTTTTAAAAAATGGTCCAAAAACAGAAATAAACGCCGAAAAATGCTTCTTCTTTCATTTAGGTGCATAAAAGTGTTTGTGCACATGTGCAAACGATTTCTTTCCCGGAACATTAAAAAAATGGGTTTTTTTATGAAATTGAGTTCCACTTCGTAATTATCTATATATCTTCTATATTATCTATATATCTTCGTAATATATCTGAAATTAATCAAAATATTAAAGATCTGAGCCTCAGGTACATCAGGAGAGGTGTTGGGCTGCTCTCATAAAACTTTTGAGAGATTTTACCGTAGATTTTACTAGCCATCGCAGACACACAGACAGAGTGTTTCGTTCTTTTATTAGTATAGACGTGTGAATAACACAAAGCCATCTGTTTAACTGGGCAATATTTCTTTTATCTCTTTCTATCCATTCACTATCACGGAATGAGTGAATGTATTTATTTTCACAAGCCTTCTTGACTTCATACTGGAATCTGTGAAGTAAATTTGTGTTTTGTGACGCGTTTGTTTAATAGCAGTCACTGCTATAATATTTCCGCTCCACAAAACTCCATCCCACAGACCACCTTAAAAATAGTTCACAAGATGTTTTTCTTCGCAATAAATAGTTTTAATATAATCCAATTGGAATTTCATTTCTTGGAAACATACGTAATTTTTTCCGAAATATATTTTGACTTTTTTTACCCTTTTTTTAAATATTCCATAACATACTATCAAGCATGTTGCGAAGTAATTTCAATAGTATAGTTAGAAAAATAAAGACGAAAAAAGCGTTTGCCAGTGGATTCTATTTATAATCGGCCCATTAAGTAAAGCACATTTAGAGTGAATAAAAGTATTAGAATGAATAGTGTAAAAAAATCTACGTCCTTTTTTTATTTTCATCAATTTTTTTTGTTCAATAAATGTTAAATTTTACTAAGAGATTTTTTTACTCACATTTTTTATAAAGTTAAGTGAACATAATAAAGGGAAATATTTGTATCCTTTTATGTCACTGATTTCCTGTACCTTATTTTTTTCTTGTTTTTTTAAAAAAATTAAGTTTAAAGAGACTTGAATTTGTTTTGCACATTTTGAATTTAAAAGCCAAAGTAACTTTTTTTTCAGATGGTGAAATTATGTTTGAATTAGTTTCTTTTAAAATAACTTAACCAACATTGTTTTAACGTTATAAGGCTTAAAACAAAAAGTATCATCAAGAAAAACGTGAAGATATCAGGAAAAACTTTAATGCATCAGGCGAAACACAAACATCTAGAAGAAACTGCTAAATATCACGTAATATATCCCATTGTCAAAATAAATCTACTGTGAATTGCAATGGATTAAAAATGAGATAAATCGCAGATTTTAATTCCTTGCTCAATGTCATTAAATTTTAGACAAAGCAAGATGCATACACTGAAGAGTCAAATAAACTCGTTTGGATGATATAAATAGGAAGTAGTCCTGTGGAAATGAAGACTAACAACTGCTAAAATACTGATGAATCATTTTTCCATTTACTTCTTCCCGTGATGGGTTAGACTGTTTATCTCAGCGACTTCGATAGTAAGATTTAGTCACCCTACAATTCAGAATGACTAGCACGAAAACTATGCATTTTGTGTATTTTCGTGACATGCTGCTATTAGTAGTTATACAAAGCGAATGAATGACAGTGAATCCAGCAATAGACGCCTTAGAAATAGACGTTTATGCGTAATTACAGAACAAGGATTTGGAACACACTCCCGCTTGGTAAAACAAAATCAAAGCCAATAACTGGAATAACTGACATCCGAACACAATACAGGTAATACCAGATTTGGTTCGTAGCTCATAATTCAGTTGACACTCTTGAATATGACACCACATAAAAATCGTTCGACTCGTGTTGACCAATTTTCATAGCTAACTATTCTTACACTACGTCCGGGAACATCTTTACTGGGCCGCGGATCATTGGCAGAGAGTGGTCGAAAGAATCACGAATCATTTTTCAATATGTGAATGGACGTGTACGTCGTCCAGGCGAGCTATTACTTTCCCTTATATAACAGGTCATTCACAGAAATGTGGTACTGAGATTACGCTCAGGGAAACATTCTCACGTGGATGATTCAGAATAGATCATGAAAGTCGCGGTTGTCTGAGTATGACTGTAGATAAGTTATTGCATTATATTGTTTTCTCAAATGAGGAAGGAGTCTTAGAACAAGACGACGCTCCATGACACAGGACTCGAATAATGCTGGTGTGTTTCCAAGAACATAATACTGAATTCAAATTAAGGTTCTGGCCACTTAACGAATCTCAATCCGATGGAGCACATTTTGGGATTTTATGGACCAGTTGCTCAGAGTTGTAGAACAATTATGTCGGAATATCCCAGGTTTGCATTATCTCTGTTTGAACACCTGGTACAATCTGCCTTCAGCAATCTACCAAGGACTTATGATATCCATACTAAAGTAAGTTGCAGCTGTGTTTGATGTCAAATAAGGTACAACACGGTATTTGGTAGGTGGTCATAGTGTGTAGTCTCCTAAATGCATTTTAAACTCTTCCCGTACTCCGTCCTTGAAATTTATTTTCAATACAAATCGTATGAAAGTTGCAAAGATATTCGGAGATATAAATATCCAAACGGTGCAATATGGAGTAAAGATTTGTTTTACCTGTTCGTTTCACGATCCAGTGATAGAGTTTTGGTGATAGGCAATGGTGGATGGTAATCACGGGAGAGGAAAGACGACAGGTTTAACACCATTTTTCGTATTCTCAGAAAATTGGCATTTTGTGTGTTGTATGAAACAAAAGGTTATTTGGTTTTTGTTTTTAGAATCAACTACTGAAAGTTTTTTATGCAGGTAAATTACTCAGAAATTTGTTTCCTTGCTAGAAGCGAATGTTCGAGATTCTTAATTCGACAAAATTGTACAACACTTTATAGAAATGATGAAACCGTGGACATGTTTAACGAATTTTTTGTTGTCGATTCTTCTCAAAAATTCTTTAGCCATTTCGACTCCTTAATATAACATTCCAAACATTTCCCGTGAGAATATTTAAAGATGTAAATAATGATTAAACAGTTGAAAAACTAAAAATTGTCATTGCGTTAAGGATACAAATATTCCTTCTCAGTGTGCTAAAACGCGTTTCTGTAAATATGCGTAAACGATTTTAGCTTTGCATTTTAGAAAGGGTTAAATATATTGAACATTTATTACGTATGTAAGTTCAGTATTTTTTCTTATGTGATATTGAAAGTGTTTTTTGTCATTAACATAAAATTATTTTATATTATTCGTTTTCGCGTCTATTCATTTGTGAGTGATAAATACCTGATCGTCAGTACGGGAACTTTTAGAACATAAATTTTGTAAAATTTATTTTATGCAAAAATTATTAATAATATATTTTAGAATGAGTTTTAAGTACTTGAATTTACTTTATTTAAAAAACATTTATGATTGGAAAAAAAATATATATATTTTTAAAAGAATGATTCCCCTTTCATTTATATTTATTCAGATTTCATAAAGTTGAAGATCAGTGAATTAAATGCTTTAGTTTTAAATTATTCTGATCCGTCTACTGCAAGAGCATTCTACTTATTTAATGTCTAATTTTATAAAGTGTAAAAAAAATAAAAATCTGAGGGAAAGTGTAAACATTGCAAAAACTCCTATATCTGTAAATTTAATTAATTCAATTCGCTTGTGATAATCCTTCTAAATTTTATTACGTAATTATCTAAATCTTGTAATGCAGTTTCAAAAATTGTCGAAAGATGTTTTATCAGTTGAAACATTCATAAAGTTATAATGTAGGACGTAAAAGGTTTTTAATTTATCGGTAACATAGGTTAATTATTATTAAAATTATGATGTTGGCGATATCCAAATTGTCAAAATACCTATTTAACGAAGAATTCTGATTAAAACTGTAGGATGTAAAATTCACCACATGGCGTATAAGAGAGTAAAAATACTGGCAAATTTTACAATTTCGGAAATTCAATTTAAGAAATCCATGCCAACATGCTTTGCGATGCTATTTCAATCATAAATATGTTAATATTTATTTCGGGATAAATTTGTCAAAAATATTTTTAAAAATTTAAATGGTGGCAGCTGAAAGTAGAGCGGAGCGTAATTTTTTACCTCCGAAATAATTTATCCAATAGCGTAGAAAATATGTGGAGTAGTCTCGAAAATACCTGCACAAACTTTCAAAGTAATGAATATCAGTTTCCAGTTCCTCTTTAAGGTCTAAATATACAATTTTTGGCAAAAATGTTGGAAACTTTCTCATTTCAGTCATATATTTAATTTTCGATATTTTATTCCCTTTGTGCATAAAAATTGAAGGACGTATAGAGGAAATATGTGCAAAACTCTAGAGAAATTAATAAATATCTTACGATTCTACTTTTGGGTATAATTATGAGAAATCATGCAAAAAATTTCGATAATTTAAGATTCGAAAGCTAGAAAGAATTGAAAAAAAAAATAGCACAATAATTTATCTTTTGAAATAAAAAATCTTTTACTGAAATTAGCCATTCGTGAATATTAATTTAGAACGTTATCATTAAATCTTTATATTTACGCAATACATAGATTTTATTTAAAATTTACAGTCGCAGAATAAAAGTTGATAATGCGCATTGGCTTCTTGAAAGGCAAGAGTATATTATAAATACCACTTAATTTTAAAGATAAAATGCCTCTGTGACCCAAGTAAATTTTAATGATATTTTGCAGGTTTAATGCAGGTTTAATACTTATTTTGAAATAAATTTATTTGAAAATCCTGGCGCCATTCGTCGTTTCATTATTTCGGCAATACATCGGCCCTAAAAAAGTATATTCCTTCACTTGTTTCCCTATTTTTCACTCTTTCATTCTATCTCTACATATTTACAGAATACCGTTATACGACAAGACTCAATTATGGAGCGAATGTAACCAATCATCTAACTTGTTATCGCCGATGACAGCAAGGGAAACTTCTGAGGTCATATTAATTATCTTTTAACACATTGAGATGACACTGAAAGTGTACGCCTCAAATGCTAAAATTCAATGTTCACCGGACTCTAATGTTGAATTATGGTTACAAATGGAAGCTCCGTTATTTGGCATTTCTTCCAGTCTTAGAGGGCCACAAAATATTTATCTTTGAATTTAAGTACAGGAATGTCAAACACACGAATTTATGCTGACATTTTTTTTCCCTTCTTATCAAAATCCTAAACAGTGGAACTTCTCACACACTTTTATTTCAGTCAACAAGCATTACAAGGATTATTGCTTCAGGATGAACAAGGTAATTAATTATTTGTATAATTTAATCCAAAACCAGTTTAAAATCATCTGTAACATAGCTTGAATATTGAACTGCTTTGTAAATATGTCGTACTCTATCTGCACAATTACTCTTCTAAAATGTCAGCCAAAAGTAACTCAAGTTGAGCTGAAATTCACTCATCGCACTTTTTGAAAGGCAGCTTCTCATAAAGAGTTGAAACAACTCAAGCGTATGAGTTGTTTTTAAACAATTTAGATCAAGTTGAGTTATTTAATTAAACAATGTAAATCAAGATGAGGAATGCATTTAAAGAACAACTCATTCACTAATCAGTAAATTATAACTCTTTCAAATCAGATAAGCCAAGCCCAGTCTTTCGTTTTAGGAGTGTATCATGCGATTCCATTATGAACTACGCATCTTTATAATAAAATGAGTCAATGCTTGGAGGAATTTTGTGTACCAATATAATCACGCAAAATTCACCCAATGGACAAGAGAAAGTCGGGTCTGTTGGGTGAATCTTCGGGGAAAGAACGGTTTGGCACTTCAAAGCCGTTCTTGTGCATGTATGGTTGGCATTTTCTTAGATCTGTTTTGTCGGCAGAATGAACTGCGGTTATTAATTTTCTTAATATCCACAACACGTAAAATATAACACTTCTGAAGTTATTTTTCAAGTCAATCACAATACGTTTTTTAAAACCAATTGCATCGCTATCGAAGTGCTACATTGCATGCTTGAGCAATGACTCGTGAAAAGAATCTTGCGCTAAAACAAATCACGTCTACTTTATTAAATTGTAACATTAATTTGGTTAAGTACGCTACTAATTAAAAATAATTATAAAAATTCTATAAAAAATTTCATGTATACTGTTCTGTATTAAAATTTTTAATTGAAAATTCGAATCTAAAATTGAAAATCCGAATTGGGATCGTACCATGTGTAAGGCATTTGATCAATTGTTACACTACAGCAAGCTACATGAAAAGTAAAACTGAACTTAAAATGGAAATTCCCTGTAAGTGACCTTTATTTCAATCGCGTTTTTATTTATTATTATTATTATTATTACTCTTATTATTTTGTACTGTACAGTAAGACACAAAAGTCAAACCAGAAGATATTTTTAATTAAGTTTTTACATATTTATTATATTTTCTTCTGACTATTTCGTTGTAGTGGGAATATAGAACTGAAAGTGAAATAACAAAATCACTGTAAATTTACGCAATTGTGGTATATTTTTAAACCTCAAAGAGGAACCGGATGTCTGTGTTTATTACTCTAACATCGTCCGGATAATTGATCTACAATACCTATATTAATGATGTTGTGTAAAAATATACGAATAAGACATTAATCCGTTGCCCTTTATAATCTGTTTTTACTTAAATTGCTGCTTTTATACCATTTATGCTCAGAAATTTGCGAAATTTCCATTCTTGAACAATTTAAGGAGGTTATCGCGATAGATCACCAATTTCAATATTCAAATCTGCGTTAAAAAAAAAAAAAAAAAAAAAAAAAAAAAAAAAAAAAAAAAAAAAAAATTAAATACTGATTACGACAGCTATGAAGGTTAAACATACACACTGGTACAAGGGTTTCGTGAGATGAAATAAACACTACAATTTATTTCAGACTGATGTCAAACTTCAGTATTAAAAATTGACAGTATCAGGAATATTATATCAGACGTGAAAAGACACAAAAAAAGAATAATTAAAATAACAAATTAATCCTACATTGTTATTTAATAATTATCTCTATTGTTTCTATTATTATTAAATAATACATTTTTTTTTTTTTTTTTTTTTTTTTTTACTTTCCCTAAATGGTCAGTTAATATTTTTATCCACTCTATTTTTCAATTACTTCAACTTAAAAATTTGAAATATAAAATATAAAAAAAAAAATGAAAATAAACATGCATTTATTTGGTAACTGGCGCACAGTAAAAATTATGAAGATGTATGTAAACAGTGGAGCTCAATACTTAAATAAATAATATCTTGTTAATTTAATTCGTTAATTTACTTAATAGTAAATTCATTAAATCCGAATGTTTAAGGGGACAGTGGACTTCTATTTCAGCAAAATCTTCTATAATCGTAAAGTCGTAGAAAAAAAAAAAATCTGTGGTCTGTTTCTGTGGTATAATAGTACCAAAACAGTTTTTTTCTGATTAAAATATCATTTATGAAGGTTTTAAGAAGTAAATGATAAAGGTAAGTCTATTTAAATATTTAAAATCTGTTTTTCTCAAAACTAGTTTTAGAGCGTTTTTAGATATTTTAAATGCTCTTTGCGATGTAAATTTTGATCAATATTTATGAAATTGATAGTAGTCCAATCAAAATATGAAAGTTTGGCATAATAAATGCTAAGGAGATGAAATTTGGCACTGTTGTACCTTGGTTGCTATTGATGACTACGTAAACCACATCGATAGGATGTAAGCGGGGAAGGGAGGGGCAAAAAATGTCCTCCCAACCTCTTTTTTTTTAGGTTTTTGAAAATATCTCAAACATTATGGGTTTTTATTAAAAAAATACTCCATCTTAAATTAAAGAACATAAAACTCTCTACAAATGACATGCATACGCATTGGAACCTTGATTATCCGTCATTTATGGAACCGGAACTTTGACCATTTTCGTCCAATCATATTAGGAAAGTTTGCAATTGGGTCATTCCATACAAAATTAGCAAACCAGGTATGGCTGTCATGTCACAGATTTTACTGAAAATCATCATATAAGTAGATCACAATCATTTACGAGGATATGCAAAGTAATAAATTTCAGACTTGTTTATTTCAGAACAAAAATTTACATTAAAATTCATACAAAATCCATGTCTTGTGTACATGCTCGAAATTTCAAGTTTGATTATTAGCCTCAGGAATGGAAAGACTGTATTAAAAATTATTTACACTTAAGAATGAACTATTAGTAACAGATTAGCGTAATTTAGTAAATTTGTTTTTATTCCTTAATTTAAAAGTAAATAAATAATAAAACAAATTGAGGAAAAAATGAAACATTTCAGATATTTCTTTTAAAAAGAAGGACATTTATTACAGCTTCAAAATTTTTTGACGTTATAGCTAGTAGAATATATTTATTACATGTAAAATTTAATCCTTGCCTTTTTTATTCCTTAATGAGAAAAAAATAAACAGTGAAAACTGTTGATTAAAAATTAAAAGTTTTATCTTTTGTTTGGCTTTTAATAAAAGCTTCCAAAAGCTTTAAACTCTTTGATATTATAGATAAAAGTGTATATTATAAACATACGAAGTTTTATTCCTACTTTCAAATTATTTTTGCCTTAAGAATATTTTAAATTTGAGTAAAAAAAGACACTCTTCAATAAATAATTGTATTTTAAACTTAAAATCAAATAACATATGTAGATGGTAGCACATATTCTTTTTTCCAGCAAGAATCTTGCAAAAAGCGCGTGGTTTCAAAGAAAGATATCTTCAGTATGTCTCGAATGTTAGTTTTTTGAACCCATTTTTATTATGTTATTAATCCAAAAGGCACTATTGAAATTTTTTAATTGTATCTTGGACTTTTTGATCCGTATGGCTGTGCAATATTATTATTGTCGAACTTTTCCTTTATTTATTTTGTGCGGATAAATAAGAGGAAGAATTATGATTTTGTAATTTTTTAAAAATTTCTACGTTTTTTTGAAGAAGAAGGAAATAAATAACAACTTTCAAACTTGGACAACTCAATCTTCATATATTAAGATAGACCAGGAATCAATTTTACAGATTTTTTTAAATCGTTTAAATTTTATAAAGTTTCTCATTTTTCAAAAATTTACAAATTTTCAATATCTACAACCAATTTAAAATTAATTATGATATTATAAGATTATTTTTACTCAATAAATATAAAGATTACATTTCAGAGATTACAATATTGTAAAGAAAATTCATTTTTGTTAAATTTTAAGATACAGAACTTCAAACTTGCTACTTTGGATGATTGCGCGCTTGCCGTTCTAAATCACAAGTTTTTTAAAGGTCCAAAAGAGCTAGAAAAAGTTTTTTTTCGTCGAGATATTTTGCGGAGACTCATTTGAATATGGTTGGTTGGTTGGTTGGTTGTATGTCGGCCATTTATCTACGCTATGGGATATGGGCCCTATGGGGTGGGATGCCCTCCGTGGGGGTCTTTCTAAGGGAACCTAACCCGTATTTACGCAAGGTCCGAAGAAAACCACTCATTTGAATATTAATTATACATATGTATAAAATTTTATGAAAATATGCTCCTATGCAGCCGCGGCTTTTTGTACATTTTGCTCATTTTACATGGAATGACTCCATTATTAAATGCCACAGAGATGAATTTTGGAACATTTGTTCATTGATGACTAATGATTCTAATGATTCTGTAGAAACTCCTCATGAATAGCAAGTGAGCGATGAGGAGGAGGGAGGGTCAAAACTAATCCCCGCATCTTTTTAGATTTTTGAAACTATCTCAGAAACTATGTGTTTTTATAAAAAAAAAAAAAAATACTCCAACATAAATTATCCATATAATAAATCCAACATTATAAATAACATTTATACGCAGTGGAACCTCGTTTATTCGTTAGTTACGGAAATGAACCTTGACGGATTTTCACAAACGAAAATCGTTTTCGTCCATTTAAATTAGGTTAGTTTGCCATAATAAATGCTATAGAGATGAAATTTGGTACATTTGTTCATTTATGGCTACTAATGTACAGATAAATATCCTCATGAATTGGAAGGGAACCACGGGAGTCCCCTCCCATGTATTTTAGTGTTTAGGAAATATATTAGAAATAGTTGGTATCCATGGAAAAATGCTTTGGCATTAATTAAAGAGCATAAATTCTCCACAAATCATGGGTATACAAAATTAAACCTCGGTTATCCGTCATTCACGGAACTGGAACCTTGATGGATTTTCACAAAAGAAAGTAATATTCTTTTCAAACTAATTTACTTTCTATTCGATTTGATTAGATATTCTCACAAAAATAAACAAAATAAAACAGAGAATACTCCAATATGCAATACTGCACGAGATAATGGCATGTAATTCATTAATGAAAGATAAAAATTCACCATTCATGAAGTGTTTATTAAAACATTTTTTTAAAAATTATAACTGCGAGTATAAAAAATATGAAAAAAACTAAAAGTTTATACACACAAATTTATAATTAAGTCGCTATTAGTTAAGTAGATAAAAACTTTAAATGGAGTCTTTATAATTCTGACTTGTTTTTTCCTTGAATATCACCATCAGCAGAAGTGTGTGGGTCGTTAAGATTCAGAATCATCATCTCATATTCTTCCTTTTCCTGTTGATCTCGACTTAATCCTGTGGATAAACATTTAACATTATTCAAATGTTCAGTCATGTGAAACATTGTTGTTGCGACAAAACACAATGGAGAAAAATGAAAATTGTTATGAAAATTTATGTTAAGCAAATGTTACTTACCAAGTCGTGCTGTACTTTTCATTTTCTTTGATACATTATTATCAGCTGAAGTAGATGGTGCATTAGTTGGTGTTCTCAACAGGATTGTATTCATAATCCAGTTCTCATATTTTCCGTCATCATGCTGATCTACACATTTGGGTGTAGAATTTAGACAGTCACCATAGCAGATGTTACAGGTGATTGTACAATTCATGGCAGCTTTCCTGCATCCACCGAAGCTCCACACCCAGTGGTGCATTTGCAGAAGATAGTATTTAATACAGCCTCGAGTGCGATGGAATCTTTAGTTGATATGGGAATAAGATGATTCTGACTTCATTCCCAGCCCCTAATTTCGGCTTGTTGTTCGTGGCCAAGCCACAACTGTACTCGATGGTACACCCGAAAAGAATGCTGTCTGGCCGCTCCTTCTGTTGGCGGAAACGATGAAATGTCAGGTTTGACATTCGATATAAATTTTGCAAAGGAGCGGTATCAGAAAGTGATTAAGAGATGAAGCTGTGGAGGATGCTAAATTCAACCTCAAAAATAGTTGTTTTCCTGCTTTTGCAGCAGCATCATGGCTGGACTCCCTACTATTAAACACATTAGCAATTTTATGCATACCTTCACATTGCTGAAACAGTTTAAAAAACTTGATTTTTCCTTTTTGAAAACGGCAGATGTCATATCACATTCAGTGAATGCATGAAGTATCACATTCCGTGAATGCATAAATTACTATAATGACGTCTTTCAGTCTTGTTTCTTGAACTATCTATTGTGTGGTAAAAACTTTCCTTTCAATTATTCCACGCCTCGGCTTAATGAAAAAATTTCTCGTTCGAGCAGAATGAGGGCGATTAGGAGGACAACATCCTCACCAACAACTATCACTCTGTCACTGGAAGACGATTTTTCAATGGCTGCTGTTTCGATTAGAGTATCTGCATCACCAGTACTTACCCGACAACATATTTCTTTGTTCTTCAATTTGGATGAAAGCATAGTAATTAATCTTAATTTGTTCTTTCCACTTGAAAGGAAGTTTTCTTGCTCAACAGTAATATCTGTGTCTTTGTTGAAATTAATATCCATGGACTTTTCAATGCACATCTTCGTTTTTTTTTTCTAGTGATTTCGTGCTATTGGTAATGTCAAAGTAGCATTCAAAATTCACTGTACAACTTTTTCCTTTGTAATGTGTGAAGATAAATTTGGTGTAGCCTTCACAAATTGAATTAAAAGTGGAGCCTCTTGACTATGAGATTTTGTGAAGGAGGAAACCACCATCCACTACAATATCACAGTTTTGAAAATCAATAGTCTGTTGATATGGTTTAAAGAAATTGTTACAGGACTGCTTTTTCGTCTTCCGCATGCCACCTTCGTCATAATTGATTTTGAAACTACAAATCATTTGTAATTTTCCGGCTGCTCATCTTGATCTTCTTTCTTAAGCTGCTTTCTATTTTTATTTTTAGTTAAAATATAAAATATAAATTTCAATAGACATTGAGTAAATAAATTTGTAAAACGATTTTTTTTTTCGAAAAATCTGTCAAGGTTTCAATCTTGTGAATGACAAATAACCGAGGTTCCATTGCGTATAAATGTCATTTTTAGAGAGTTTTATGTCTTTAATTTATGTTATAGTATTTTCTTTTAATAAAAGCACATAGTTTCTGAGATATTTTCAAAAATCTAAAAAGAAGGGAGGGAGCTTAATGACTCTCCCTTCCCCCTCCCTGCTCACTTACTATTCATGAGCACTTTTTACAGATTCATTAGTAGCCATAAATGAACAAATGTTCCAAATTTAATCGCTCTGGCATTTATTATGGCAAACTTTCCTAATATATGATTGGACGAAAAAGGTCAAGATTCCGGTTCCGTGAATGACGGATAACCGAGGTTCCACTGCGTATGCGTTACATTTGTAAAGAATTTTATGCTCTTTAATTTAAGCTGGAGTATTTTTTTTTATAAAACCCATAATGTTTGAGATATTTTCAAAAACCTAAAAAAATGAAACAACTGTGCCAAATTTCATCTCCTTAGCATTTTTTATGGCAAACTGCCCCAAAAGGGCTTATTTGATCGGACTATAAGGAAGTATCCAGATATTATGTAGAAAAAAATTGTGTAAACATTTTAATTTCGTCTTCATTAAGATAGTCAAACTTAAATTTTTATTTATTAGAAGACAAAATTTTTAAGAAAATCAATATAAAATTTAGCAAAAAAAAAAAAAAAAAAAAATCTGTAAAATATAAACTGTTCAAGAGATTAAAAAATCTTACACAGATTTGTGTATAATCGAGTTTTAAGTGCTAA
This sequence comes from Maratus speculifer, assembly GCA_964019185.1. NCBI lineage: Eukaryota > Metazoa > Arthropoda > Arachnida > Araneae > Salticidae > Maratus > Maratus speculifer. The sequence continues at coordinate 21,204,376 of OZ025298.1, forward strand.
AAATGCAAAAGCAAAACAAATCTCGAAAATTAAGACACGAGGAGTATTTTAAAATTCTATTTAATTTTTTTAATTAAAAATTTTATTATGATTGGAAATTTTTTAAGGTGTTCCACAGGTTTTTGGTGAACAGTATGTATGCACAGAATTTCATATTGCTATGATGAAAATTATAAAAAATGATTACGCCCGCCTTACCCTTAAATAATAAATACATTTATTTTGAAAATAATTTTAATTGAAAAGGGGTGGCGATGTAAAAAAGAAGAAAAATACTAAATATATATTTTGCTGAATTATATCTTCAGGCTCATACATGAAATGAAATTAAAAATTTTCAAACGCTGAAATTTTTGAAAACAATATTATCATTCAATTTAAGTAGCGTTATTTAAAACGGCGAAATAACTGGAACATACAAAAAAAATAATATAGTTATCTATTTACATTTAATTAATCTAATATATCTCGGAATAATATTCTTTGATTAAGAGAACAAAAACTTAATTCAAATAATTTAAATTAGTTGTGTAAACAGTTCAAAACAATTGAAAATATTCTACGATTGTGTTAAGTGAAAGAAGTTATTCAATAAACACAATTTTACAATAAACCTAATTAATAATAATCTTAAAAAGCTTTAAACTGTTATACATTATTTCCAACTGTATCTAACATTGAAAAAAATAATGCTTATATAATAATTAAATCATGAAAAATAACAATGTGAAGAAGTACTAAATGGTGTGTCGTTGTTACTTCTTTCAACAAAGATCGTAATAAAATAAGAAAAAATGCGTTTAACATAACCGACAGCTACAAAAATGCGCTACTTTATTCTTTTTTTTTTCAAATATAAAATTATTTTGTACTTATTCAAATGCAACTTTTTATATATTTTTTTTTTGCTTCTAAAAAATGGCAATACAATTTTTAAACAAATTTCGATATGGTTTTTTTTTATAAATTGCATTTGAATGTACATTTCTTTTGTTTAACGGTGTAAAAAAATTAAATGTGCTGTACATAAAACTTAAAAAAACAAACAATTGCAGTAAAAGTAAAATTTGACCGTGTTACCATTCGTTTAATGAAGTTAGCGTTACACACAAACACACCTTTATCATCTGGAAAATACATGATGGCTCGGCCTTCAGGAGCAGATAAAAGTTGAGGGCTAATTTCGTCAACAAAAGGCAAAGTCGAATTTGAGATAAACTCAGCTTAACAAATTTATTTGGCAGTTTTTCAAGAATTTTTAATTTTCTTTTCTGTAAAAGCTAGTATTATTGTTATTTTTATATTATTGCACTATTCAAAAAACTATTTTTCCGCGCTCAACCTTTAAAAATTTCCCATCACTGTTTCAGACCTACTTTTAAAGGAAAAAAAATAAAATTTTCTATCTTATTTTTGAAACTATTTATGAGCGTTCTGGTATTTTTAATTTTATTCTATTAATTCAAATTTGATTTTTAAATTCGATTTTAAATTTTTCTAATTAAAATCTTTTTAGAGTGTTTTGTGAATGTGTTGCAAATGTGTTGTACGATATAAAATGTATTATGCGAAAAGGTGTTCTTAAAGATTACAAGTGGAGAAAATGTGTTTTCAAAACATATATGGAAAATATTAATTTTTAAAATTTCTTGAATTTAAAGGCACCATTTAGAAATTCTTTAAAAAGTATTTTTATAGTGTTAAAAATCTGTGGAGTTTATAATGCTGCGAAACACAACACTTTTTTTAAAAAATATTTTCATCAACACTATTTACAACACTTTTTTAAAACACGTTTGTAAATTGCAATAATTTTCAGCATATTAAAAATATATTTCTAAAGAGCAAAACTTTGCAACACAATAAAAGCACAATCAGAACACAAGAAATGACAACAAGAAACAGCACATTCTAAAATCTTTTTGGAGTGTTTTGTGAATGAGTCGCAAATGTGCTGTACGAAATAAAAAATATCATGCAAAAGGTGTTCTTAAAGATTACAAGGGGAGAAAATGTGTTTTCAAAACATATATGGAAAAACTTATATTTATAAAATTTCGTAATTTTAAAGGCACAATTTAGAAATTTTTAAAGAAGTACTTTACATATATTTTCTATAGTGTTTAAAGTTGTGGCGAAGCACAACACTATTTTTAAAAATTATTTTCATCAACACTATTTGCAACACTTTTTTTCAAACACGTTTGTAGGTAGCAATAATTTGTAGTATATTAAAAATATATTTCTAGAGAGTAAAACTTTTCAACATAATAAAAGCACAAACAGAACACAAGAAACGCTTTTCTATAAATTAATTTTATGTTAATTTGGAAACAAAAAGTGTTGCGAAATGTGTTTATTTTTGGTCTTCAGAATGTGAATGTGTTTATTTTTGGGCGTATTTTTCATTTCCAGCATGACTGCTTTTGGGAAATGCTGCTCAAAATATTTCCCTTGACAACATTAAAATATATATATTCAATCTTTATGAAAAAACTTGCTCAGTACACACATTATATAATTTATAAATAAGAAAAAAAATGCAATTTAACAAATTTCAACGACTATTTGGAAAATGATATTTTCAAAGACTCTAATTTTAAAGACTTATAAATAAATTTTATATATAAATTAGAAATAATAATAAATATCATTTTTAGAATGATTATAACGAGTCATATATTACGTATTCTGTACATTAAACATCAACATTCCTAGACAAACGATACAAAAAAGTAGATTAAAAATATACAACATAGGATTTAAAATGTTAACAATAGATGGAGTTCGAATTTTTTCTCCGAAAAATCCTACTTTTTTGCCTTTTGATCCAATTCCTAATTTTATCAAAATTCTTTATGAATATTTTTTGACTCATCAATCGAGTAATAAAACACTTTAAACTTATTAGAAATATTGTTTAATTAATAAGTTATGGAATTTTTTTTCTAGTTTTAACCCCCCCCCCCCATACCTCCTTAGTCCGATTTTGCCAATTTACGAACTTGATCTAGATATTGTATCTCTTGATTTTAAGCGTCAGTTTGGAAGGGATTTGATAAGAAATGAGTAAGTTGTTTTGTCCATGAAAAAGTTATATATATATATATATATATATATATATATATATATATATATATATATATATATATATATATATATATATATACTAGAACCCCGTCAAAATGACGTGTTCGCATTTTTAAAAGGATGATAATAAATTACAGCTGTGGTCAATCAGCCACTTTAGGCTTAAACAATTTTTTAAAATGCAGCGATTAAACATGGGGAAAAATCTATAAAAAAAAGAAAATATCAACTGAAATTTGCATTTAAAACTGTAGCAAAACCGTCTGGTGGATGGGGGGATTGTAATGAACAAATCGTAAATAAATAAATTTTAAAAGAATAAAGAAAGGCAAAAAATCAATTATAAAAGATTATATTGTGAAACTACAGCCAAAAAATACATATAAATACTGAGATAAAATAATAAAAATATCTAAAATGTATAAAAAATTTTCCTATTTTGGCCCATTTTTCAGCTAATACTTAAAAGAAAACACTTTATACGATCGAAAACAAAAGTCAGAAATAAAGAGTAAACAATGGATGTGTTTGGGAGACAAACGAGGGGAGATGGGTGTGTTTGGGAGGCACTCTGCGCGTGCGAGCTCAGCAGTTTTTGCTTCTTAATCTGTTAATGAGCGCACAGTACCAAGTACTATATCAGCTGTAAGATCCACTCCATGTACCTGACACCTGAGCGCGCGCGCTAAGCGTGCATAACTCCCGTACTCGCCTAATCATTCCTGAGTCGTGATATTACAATGGAGTCATACTAAAGATTCACGGAATTTGTCATTCTTGAATGGCAATAGTATTAATTTGCTTGCATTGTTTGTTTTTTCCTTAATTGCTGGTTGTTTTTGTTAGAACTTAAACATTATAATTAAATAGTTTTTGTAGGTTTTAAAGAAAATGTGTAATAAATAAATCTTTTACATGTATATTTTCATAAGTTGAACAAGTAAAATATTTGTGAACGGCTCGGAATAGTTAAGCCTAACGTGAACGCAGTTGCAATAAGTTTCTTTAAGTTTCAATAAGTTTCCCGTGGCAGGGTTGACCACGGAATCGTTATACACGGAGGATTTATATATATATATATATATATATATATATATATATAGACAGATAGATAGATAATTTTTTAATGGCGGCTGGTTTAGGGTCTAGAAGTAATGATCGAAGTAAAAACGTAAAACTTTTTTCTAAAATTCCAACACAGAATAAAACGCTATAGGTGGTATTTTATACAAAATCTACAGAATACAAAAGCATTCTGAATTTCACTTTTTTGTCTCTTCTCATCCTATTCTTAAATAGAAAGTGATTTTTGTCATTTTCCAAGAAAAAAATTACTTTTAATATAGAGAAACAATTAATGAAAAGAATATCAAGCTCATATTAAAAGATGATTAAATTTCATATAAGAATTAGCTGATAACTTAAAAAATGCATTTTTAATTATGTTTACTTGCTAAACAAACCGATATACATTATTTAAAATAATGTTATTCATTTTTTAAAAACTTCAAAATGTAAATATTTAATATTGATAATGAGTTTCTACAAAATAAAATTAATTTAGTTATTAAACAAAAGGACTTATAATCGATAAAAATGAATTTTTTAATCAAAATTGTCCTTTAGAAAATCTTATTCATCCTTATTAAATATTCTTTTGAAATATTTTTCCTTTAAAATATTTTAGCAGTATGATAATCCAAGAAGAACATCTTTGATTTTTCTTTTGATGGCGTAAAATGAAATTTTTAATTTTCTTTCAAGATAATGATAAAAAAAGAGATGTAAATTTAAAAAGAAGCCTTCTTTACAGAAATTAATTTACAAATTGCACTTCATTGTGTAGAAATTCCTCTTCATAACTTCGCGGAGACATTATTTCATTTAGTCTGCATTTTCTTTATTTATATTTTATATCCATTATCACTGTTTAGTTGTTTGGGGATTAAATAAACTGCAAGGTAAATGCTTTATTTTACTAAAAACATATTTATACTGAATAAATATTTTGTACGAAAAAATCGCATTATTGTAAAAGAAAATTTAACTAATAATGTCACCAATGCGATTTTTTTATTATTTGTGTGACTTAAGGTATTTTTCTGTAACACTTAAAAAAAGAAATTGTTGAATGCAAACGTATGAAAAAAATCAGTAATGTAGGAAAATGTTTGATGACCGCGCTCGATTGTACCGCTTTTACATAAAAAATATGTCGTTGGCAGTCACTGTAATACTTACCCATCATGGATATCCATACTATAAAATATGAAAATAAAACCAAGTAGCATTAAATTGCGTAAAAAGAAGCACTCTTATAACGCCAAAAATGATATTTATATTAACTAACATTTTACTACGTTAGACTAAGCGTTTCATTTCCAAGTAATATGTATCTTTGAATTGAAATTTTAATGAAGTACATGGTCATGAAAAAACGAAGAGTGTGGAAAACATGATTACAAATATCTCAACAACTAATTATCCAATCAAATTAGTTCTTTATCAAAATTTATAGTTTTTATTGTATTTTATATTTTCTTGTTGAATTTTTTTTTTAAAAAAAAAACGGAAATTTCTATATACCTATCATCAGAACGAATATTTCGAATGTTCGAAAAAAATTGTTCTGGATATTCGAGATAACCGATAATGAATAAGCCTCGTCCCTATTTTGAAATTTGGTACAATACTATGCACATACAAATTTCAAGTTGCTCGGGAGATAGAGCATTTACAGACAGACACACACACACACACAGACGGACGGCATTTTTTTCTAAAATGTGCTTTTCGGAATCTCAAGTGTCTGAAACGTGTAAATCCATTTATTTTTTTCAAAACTATTGCAAGACTTAACCTATACTACATAAGATGGGTAAGTAGTATTGTACGAGCTAGTAATTTCTTAAGGTTGATTAAAAAGTTCCAATATAAAAATATATATGCAACAAAAAGTATACATAGTTTTAAAAAAACTGATGATAAGTTATAATTAATGTAATACCGCCTCAATGTTGTACTTGCAGGCGTTAATTAGAAATAATCTTCTATTTCGCACAGCAACATCACTAGGCGCAAAGCCAATCGCACAACTAGGCACATTTCAACAAGATATATTTTACAAATGTTAGCCTTAGTGATTTGCTCTTTCAACAGTCATTATTGGGATATTTCAATTTATAATATTAAATTATCGGTGTGGCTTACATTTTCCAAAAACCACAGAAAACTGTTCAGTCACTAGAATTTTTTTTAGAAAAAAACTAATAATGGTTATTTGACTACATTTTGAATTTATGATGACCTTGTTATTGCCTTTTGTTTGTTTCTTTTTTTTAAGTTTCTGTCTTTCATGTAAATAGTTAATTATGTCAAATACAAACCAAGTTATTATTTATAAATGATTATTACTCATGTTTGACATTCTTTTAGAAATAGAATATATATTCCACTCAAGTGGGTGCCCTTCCCAACAATAAAGTTCGAGATAAATGGCCCAAAACATTAATTTTTTGATAAAATCTCTAATAATCTGTAATTTCTCTAAGGATGACATTTTGAAATAGATTGAATAAATATATTAAATAGATTAAATCTGCATTATAAGAAACACTACTACAAGAAAAAAATGAAGCTTAGACGAAGGTAACTATTCATAATTTAATCTAAAAATAATTTATGTGATTACTTATGATGAGTAGAAGAGGGGCTAAATATGAGTATTTATGTATGGTGGTCAATTATAATAAAATGTAACAGTTTATAATTTTATATTAAATCTTACAAATTTTGTAAACGTAAAAAACGAGCTACACATGAAAGTTTATAGTTAGAGTACGTGTAACAGAAATATTTCAAAAGCAATGAGCACATAAAGCTTTTTTTTAAATATAGATTATATATGGTGTTACACACCTATGTTTCCTCCGGCCTATGACCATTATCTATGACCATTCCTATGACCATTATCTATGAAATATTTCATGGCTTAAGTTATTACTTTTTATCAGTGTTTACGAAATATTTACATAAAAAATTTAAAATTTCAGAATATGACTGAAAAAAATCCAATGCTTAAGTAGTGTTATCTGCCATTCATATAAATATTGTAAAGCTATACAATTTTATGTGTGTAGATGGAGGGGTGCATAAACATACTTGAAAAAAAAACTAATTTTATGTAAATGTTTTATGATCCTATTTTACCTAAAATAGGTATATCGATAATTAAAAAAAATATCTTTATAAGTGAAATAAATAACAAAAAATACATTGTGGGAACGCTGTTTTCTGGTTGTAAAATAAAGTTACTTTAAAGACCAATTATACTTTGTTCATTTATTTGAAAAACGTTTAGTTCATAGGTTAACTCTACAAAAGTATAAAAGTAGAGTATAAAAAAATTACGCGTAAAAATTCTATTATATTGGAATATTACATCAAAATCTAAATATTATAAATTCTATTCAGATCTGTGTTTTGCATAGAATAAAGAAATAAGTTTAAAATCTGAATATAAAATAAAAATATATTTATTTTGCATACTCCACAAGTACGTGGATAGTTCAATAACTATTGTCTTTAGTGTATAAAAAATATAACTATTGCGATGTTTCATGTAGAATATCAAAGCCTAATGTCTTAATACCTATATGTTTGATTTCAGAAACGTAATTTCTGCATTTAAATAGTTTAGAATGGAGGGATGAAATTTAAAAGACCTATTTTAAAGGGAGTTTTAGAGTGGGGTGATTTGAACAAAATGCTGGTTTTGAGCTTATGAGACTGTATTTGTGACAGTGGATGAGAAGTGGATTTATCACTATGTTTCCGAGCACAGAACCCAATAGTTATGTCTCATCCACTATCACAAATTCAACTCCATAAACTAACAAGCAGCCTTTTACCAATCCTCGTCTATTTTAACTCTTTCTTTAAGACTATGTAAATATAGCAGCTACTTCTGAAATTGAATATACGGGAGTTTCAAATATTAGACATCGATTTTCGTCATAAACCCATCACAGTACAAGTATTTTATATAAACAAGGAGCAATAATTATAGAATCTCCTTTGTACATGTGTATTTTACATATTATACAAAGGATGTGTAAGTTACATACAGCACAAAAATATGTTTAGAATATTTTAAAGTAGAATGTGTGTATTTAAAAAAGATCAGGTAACTTTTATAAACTTATTGTTATGATTAAAATACACATTGAAATGTGCATTTTGAAATTTACACAAAAAGTGCGCATTTTGGAAATTTACACTCCTCTTTACAGATACAGACAAATCTTTTTTTATCATTGTATATCCGTGTTTATATGTAAGTTTTCTCAGTTATTTTATAGTGACAGAATCATGTATTTATTAAAAAATTACCCCCAGAGCACAAAAATACTAAACCAGAATCTTTGTATGTCATCTGAAACGTTGTTAAATATCTTGTGTAAAACTAAAATGTTATTTTGGATGAGAAATATAAATGATACAGAGCAGTTTGTTTAGCAGTTTTATTTAGTTATTTATGCGTTAAATACATAAAGCAATAATTTGCATGATAGTGCACTTCTAGAAAATGGGTTTATGCAATATAATGTCCTGTAATTTTCGTGGTGCAGATTATCTAAAGTATAAAAAGAAATATAAAAAACTATGTACATTTAAATAAAATCAGTACATATTTAAAATTTGTATTTTGTTACTGAGAAGAAATGAATTCTTATTTTAAAGATAAATTTCCCTAAAGAATATTTTTATGCATATGATATACATAAAAAAATATTTTAATTTTATAATTATGCTTTCTTTCAATAACAACGATTATCATAAAGTGAATACATTAAAGTTGCATACTATGTGGATACATTTAAGTAAAATATATCTTTGAATGAAAGCTACATAGATTAGTTTTGTTTAAAATATAAAAAGTAAATTTAAACTAAAATCGTACTAAATATCTTTACTTATCCCATTTTTTATTTTCTATGAGAATGCTAACGTATTTCAATAAAGTATGAACAAAAGTGAATAATTTTCAAATAGAATTTGTTGCAAATACTTCTTTGCATTAAAAATTATGTGTGTTTGTTGTTTTGTAAAATGGAACTTACATATACATGCAATAAAAATATAAAGATGATAAATAAATGTTTTCATAATTGTACAAGAAGTAAAATCGTTTATTTTTTCTTTCTTTTTTTCTTACTTTTTTTCTTTTTTTGTGAAAAAGGCACATTACAGCATTATAAAGAAATAAACATTGCAACAGATGATTCTACTTTGTTATAGAGAAAATAGATTAAGCTCTAGATGATACAAAAGAGACAAAGAACGTTTGGGTTGATGCCAAAATCAATTTTCACCTTACAAAATTTGATAGCATTGTACATCAGAAAGCGAGTAGAAGCGTTTACTTATATAGTTAAGGGAAATATTTGTTGTATATTCTAAACAGCATTCATTATTAGTATGCAATTTTAAAATAAAAGTATGAAAAATTTATATGATGAGGGATTTCAGAACATTTCATTTATAAAGAATTCCGTTTTATATTATTAAATATTTAAGTAACTACGAATTAAACAAAAGAGTTTGAAAAAAAATCATTTATTATATACTGTATATTTATAACTTTTATTAATACTTAACAATTTAATTTTCAATAAATTAAATATTTACTAAATTTTTTTTTAATTTATTCATCATATATGGTAATTTTTTGTGTTTACTAGTGATAATGTAAAATTGCATCAAATAAGAAATACATTTATGGAAGATGTTCTTTAATTTTTAATATAACTGGTAAAAATCATTTTACAATTGAACATTTAATACTAGATCATGTTATACCCATGATTCCATTGTCGTTACATTTAACGAATAAGCAACTCATTCATTATGTTATGCAGGATGATCAAAAAGCCGCGAAATTCCTAAAAAAATACTCATTTACTAAAGATAATCATGATTCAAGCTACAAACATAAACTAAACTAAAAAGACTAACAGCCGGTTAATATCACTAAAGGTGAAATTTTGATTATCTAATATATTTAAAGTATCCATTAAAAACAATTCAAAACTTCAAAAAATAAATTTATTTTCTGTAAGAAAATAAAGGGTTTCCTATGTTATTTTTTTTATTTTAAAGAACTCAAATAATAAGTTTATCTTTATGCCATTACATTTTATTTTTAGCATAAGTATGTATCGATAATAACAATTTCATTCTGAAACTTTTTTTGATAATTCTTGCTTTTTTTCGCTCTAAAATATTAATTTTGTTTAAAAGAACATGTTTTCAATATAGTAGCTTAAATTTTCAGTTTAGTTTTATTTGATAAATTATGGAAACGAAGAAAACGGCATAATAAAAGTCGACTTGATTTTTGCAAAATGTTTAATCACATTAATTAAAAAAGATACTTAAAGGCCTTGCTGGTAGCTACGATTTTACTACTTCTGACTCGAATTACAGTAGACTCTCATTAATTAGAACTCGTCGGGACCACAAGAAATGTTCGAATTATCCGAAGTTCGAATTATGGAAAGTATGAAATGAAAACATCATTAATATGGTACTATTACAAAGGCATTAATGTTATAGTGCTTTTTTAAATTTATTTCGTCTGTTATGATTAGAATATGACTTAATATTAAATTAGAATGTATAAATACATAAACTAATTAAAAGATTAGAAACAAGCACAATGGAAGAAAAATTTAAAGCGTCACTGATGGACAGACGGGGCACTAAGAAAGTGGATATCAGATGCATTGGATTTTATGCATACTCGTTCGGGACAATTTTCATAAAAATCAAAGAGAGAAAGTTATTCAAATGATAGCAAATTTGTGAGAAAGAAAAGAAAAATGAAAAATGAGAATTCTCGTTAGTTCAAATTAAACGAATTCGAGAGAAAATGAGTTCGAATTAATGAAAATTTTTAATGTTATTCTGCCATTGAAAATTTCGGGACTTCATGTTTAGTTCGAATTAAGCGAAGATTCGAATTATACGATTTCGAATTAACGAGAATCGATTGTATGTCAAAAATAAGAAGAAGAACTCTGAAGCGCCATATATATGCATATTGAAAAAAAAATAAAATACTGGCGAGAAAAATGACATTCATTTTCAGTGACACTTTACTACTAAGGGACTATTGCACCATAAGATTTAACTACTAAGAGTGTATTTATTAAAAACACAACAAATTGCTCAATGGTGCACAATAAGAAGAACTTTAATAAGAACTTGTACAACTCAAATAAAAATATCAATGTTTCGCGCCGTCTTCTGCGGCCGTCTTCAGGAAAATATGATAATGAAAGGACTAAAAATTCAATCTAAACTTTTAAACTAATCGTAATTTATTAGCTAAATATAAATTTTATTAACTAAAAGTAATTTCATGTTTAAATGTTTCAATGCACAGAGATTGCGACTTGGCCGAGAGATTTTGAACTTATCTTTTCTCCAGAAATGCAAGAAAGAAAAAGTTATTCTAAAGTTTATTTCTATCAAAGATAATGAAGTTTTTAATAGATCTCCACAGAAGAAACTTAGTTTTGAGCTCCAGTGCCTGAATCTATATATTAGAGACAATTTCGCATTCGTCAACTTTTTATAGAACAAGATTTTTCATTTTTAAACGTTTAATTCATTTCGATTTTAATTTATTAGAAACATCTCTCGATCAGGAAGGAAACTTTTAGTCTTTTCATTATCATATTTTACTGAAGACGGCGCAAAACGTTGATATTTTTATTTTAATTGTACAAGTTCATATTAAAATTCTTGTTTTTGTGCACCATCGAGCAATTTGTTGTATTTTTAATAAATACACTCTTAGTAGTTAAATCTTATGGTGCAATTGTCCAGTATATGTATATAATCATATTTTAACCATAAAAAATTATTTGCCTTCCTCTTATATTTCCTGTATAATGTATAAATATTAATTATAGATTCCGAAAACTAGAAAAATATTCAGTACATCAGAAGGCCCTTTACTTTGTACACATCTGATTTTGACTTGCCAAAAAAATGGTTGGTTGGTTGGTTGTATGGGATTTTATGGCGCAAGGTCCCTTTGGGGACATGCTGCGCCAAGACAATGTTGAAAAGAAAACAATGTTATTTAAAGTTAAAAATCACACAGCCATGAGATAAAAGACTAATTAAAAGAGGGCAAAAATCGTGAAAAACATTAAGTGACAAAAAATTGTAGAATTTGGTTAAAACATAAACAATGAATAAGGTGAGTGAATTTACATAAAAAACAAGATTAAAAATAAACGAATTCACAGTCATGATATAATTAAAATCAGTCAATGATGGTGAAAAAGTAGATCGGAGCAATCAATAAAGAAATAACAACATGAAAGTAAATAGAATGTAAAAATATTTTAAATACAGAGTAAAATGTGAATGTTACTCTAAAACCTGTAGTAGATGAGAATCAAGGGCATAAAGGCAATGCGGTGATACATGAAATTAAAACCCAATTAAAACTGGACAAAGATATTTAAAAGTGCAAGAAGATAAAATTCGGAAACAAGTCGAAATTCCAAAACAACAAGATAATGGCACGAAAACCAAATTGGGAAAGTACCACAGAAAACCCAAAATATAACTAAAACAAAGACCAATAGAAAAAGAAATTAATTCAACCAGGCACATACTCCTCAAATATAGTATTTTCCTCGGAATCCGAGCCACTGCCATAAGACTCTGATTCCATAGCTTCTTGAACATAATGATGCATTTGCCTGGGATCTATTAAATTTCTCATACATGGGCTTAGTGATGCATTTTTCAATCTTTTAACAGCAGTCTTCCACCGTGGGGATGATGGAGTTGGGGTTTTTATGGTTTCTGTTCGTTTTTTCTGTGATTTCTGTAAAGTTTTTGTACTACTAACAGTTTGGGTCCCAGCCTTGGTCCCTTCTTTCTGAACGCCAGTTTTCACTATTTGACTATTGTTGGGTTTTTTAGAGTTTAATGCAGATGAATTCGGGTCATTTTTTTGGTGGGGTAACAGTCTTTGTCTTATTTAGAGGTTTGGATAATTCCTTAGATTGAGCTTGAGATTTCTGATTCAGTTTTTCAAAATAAGTGATTTTTACAGATTCTGTGGATGGTAGACAGCGTTCTAATGGCGGATATACCATACATTTAGCAGGGAGAGAGATATCCCGTGTTTCTTTAATTGGTGTGCAAGTTGATTGTGTTTTAGTAGATTTATTAGGAGCATATGAGGAATCAGTTTGGGTACTTATGCGTCTTACAGAAATTGATTGGTTTTTAAGTAAGCTGGAGTAAGAAATTCCGACAGAAGGGGTTCTGGTTTCTACAAGTTTGCGGGCTTCAGGATAAGATAAATTTTGTGTAATTTTAACTGTGATAATTTCCTTCTCTCTGTTCCAATTAGGACAAGTATGGGAATATGCTGTATGATCTCCTTTACAATTTGCACAGCGTTCGGGTTTTTCACAAGATTCATTGTCGTGGCCGACTTCTGCACAACGTACGCAAGTAAGAGATCCACGGCAATTTGTCTTAGTATGCCCGTAACGCGGCATTTAAAACAACGGATAGGATTTGGTATATAGGGGCGGACTGGACAGCTTAGATAGCCAGCTTTAATTCTGGTTGGTAATACAGGGCTATTAAATGTTAGAATGATATGCTTTGTCGTTAAAACTTGTTCATTCCGACGGATAGGGATACGGCGTACATCTATTACATTTTGGTCTTTTAAAGTTTCTGTCAGTTCATCCTTAGTGGAGAATAAAAGGTCAGATTCGGATATTACACCACGACTTGTATTTAGAGTTTTATGAGCCTGGACAGACACGGAAAAAGTACCTATGGCAGAGCAATTAGAAAGAAATTGCGATTGTTTGACAGTAGAAACCTCAACTAGTAAATCCCCAGATTGCAGTTTTTTGATAGAATGATCATCCCCAAGAATAGATTGGAATGTTTTAGCAATGAGAAACGGTGAAGTCTTTTTAAAGGAGCAATCAGAGTGGCTATCAGTACGTTTTACGATAAAGAAGCGAGTGAAAGAAGGCATCTGTACACATTGTTGCTCTCCACGAGGGAGAGAAATAGAAGGAAATGAAGCTTTTCCATCCATTATAAAAAAATAAAATTCAGACCCCGGCCGCACCACCCACTACCGAGCCCAACAAGGGGATGCACATTCGTGCACCAGTGATAACCAGGGCCCATATGGTCACAAGACAACCCTATGTCAGTCTCCACCCTTAACGAGATGACTAGTAGTTGCTCGATCACTTGATCCCTAAAGCCAGTGACAAAAGTCAGCTGACCAGCCGATTGATGCATACGGGACCAATATGCACCTCCCGTCTACCTGAAGCAGAGGCCAAAGCAGTGTGTTGGTTTCCCTCAACTACCAGGATCCCCCTTTCCAGGGACACGGGTCGCCACTCACGGCCAACACGTGGGTGGTTTACAATTCTCCATGAGTCGATATGCAGGATGGCATCGGCTCATACAGTATTGCCCTCACCTCCGAAGAGGAAACCACAACGAGAGTGAAACAAAGAGGAAAGTAAGACCAGAGAAGTGAGAGGAAAAGGAAAGGAGAAAGATCACTCAGGTGCCCTGGGGTTGTGAAGCCCGTGAATACCTAAAGAAGGTATCCCCCTGGGGGACTTGCCAAAAAAATAAAAATCTGAAATTCAAAATATTTTTATTGTTATATTTATGTTACTAAAAATGTGATGTTTCTTGAAAATACTTCCAAGGATTATTTTTTATTAGAATGCGTCGAAAAATTGCATTATATAACAATTAATAAAAATTGTATCTTGCAGACTGCAATTTTTGTATTTTTTATGTTCACTCAACAATACTAAAAGTCAAATCTAATCAAAAATGAAATTATTACACATTGAAAATATTATTATTTTTTTATGATACAAAAAAAAGTTTACGTTCATTTTTTTCCTTTTAATTTAAAACTACTCTTGTTAATGTTGAAAAACCTATTTTATTAATATCATTGTTTTTTAAATCAGATTTGTTATCACCTAAAAGCACATGTTTTTGGAAACAATTCACACTCCATCGTTTACCTGAAAGCAAACATTGGACATGAGAATAAAAGATTAATAAGCTTTCCAATATTGAAAAAAGTAATCTCACATTTTTTAAGAAAAGTTTGTCTTTGTACACTGTAAAAATTTTTGTAACATTAGTCCGTAAAACTCCAGTGTTATTGGTGCGATTTTTTTTTTTCATTTATATAATGGTGTAATTTAAACATATGTTACTGGTGTAACATTATATATTAGTGTAATGTTACACTGGTTATCTTGGTTAAACCAGTATCCACCATAAACATGGTGGAAGCTTGGCTGCCACCAACTTTATGGAGTATCGTTACACAAATGTTTTACAGTGTATTTGAGAAAAAGGTACATTCAGTACCTTTTGTTGAGATGTTAATTTTCTCTGAGTTTTTTATGTTTCAATATTGTCACTCTTTCAGTTTAAATAAATAAATAAACAGTTGATTTGTCTTATCAGTATATATAATAGATATCAAAAGCTTCAACTCAAACTATATACTACTTACAATGCAGAGTGGAATCATTTTCTATTAGTTGAAGACAACAATACGTGTCCATCTTCAGAGAAGAACACTAAGAAATAAAACCAACACGCCGCAATATTTACATTGAACAATATTAAAATAAACTCTGGACTTTTCTAGAATTAGTTTTACCAAGTTAGTTTATGAACACTAAAATTGTGCATTTGCAGTGTAAAATTCAACTTAAATGTTTATTTGAAAGTGATTTCAGTTCGATGAATTCAGATAGCAATAATATCGTTCAAGTTAGTTGATGTTTCTAATTTGAATAATGTTTTCTCTTTGGTGAAACATTTTGATATAATTGCATAAATTTTCAATCACTCTGTATTTTAGTTTCTGTTTATTAAAAATATATAAGTACTGTGTTTTGATCCAAGTAATAGGAATAGTTATTATTAATCTTTGAGGTTACTTTTAATGAGCGTTATCATAAAATCCAATTTAATGAGTTCCTATTACATTTCCATAAAGTAAAAAAAAAATATATATATATTTTAAAGTCAAAAATGTTTTGATATTGACATATGATATTTTATCTGTATTATCTTAACTGTAAGTACCATCTGAATTTAATAGCAATCTCTGCTAATATAATAATAAGGATCACCATTACTGAAGAAGAATTTAAGCACTCCATTGAATCCTGGAGATACATTTCAAATGAGATGCTCTTATATGAAATACAAGCTTTTTTTCTCCTGGTGTAAACTGCTCAAATGCGGTTCGTTTGTAATATCCACTAGCCTTATTGGGCATTCTCAAAATATAGTAAAAAAAAATGCCTGTGAAATTAATTATGTACTCAATAAAATATCAGTTAAGTTTAGTGCTGGAAATCCAATAAAATATCTATTACAGGAATAATTCCGAATATTTTGCATGAAAAAACAAAAGCAATATGTCATTTGGAGAGTAGAAATTTTCCTCGCTTTAAGAAACGATTTTAATGCTTCTTAAAAGTACTTTTTAATTGTTTATTAGAATGGCGGCTTTAATGAATTTAATTCGAATCTTTGAAAGAATTTATTTTTATTTTTATTTTATTTTATTTACTTATTTATTTATTTTATTGATTAATATACGTACACGTTACTTGTTGCTTTAATAATTTAATTTTCTCACTGGAAAAGTATTTTCTAAGTTTTGCAATTTGCAAATATTATTTTTTTATTATAACCTAAAAAAAATTATTTCTAATTATCTAAGTTGTTTATTTATTTATTTTTTTAAGTTCCAAATACTTTTTACTTATGTGGTAACACATTTATAGCCATAGTAATTTATTCTATTAAGTAATAAATAGATCTCCCATTTTATATTCTTCTATGATTCAAGAAGAAATTGTATTCGCAAAAATTTTCGAAATCCAATTTTCAATGGATTTACACGTTTTAGAAGTGAGAGAATCCGAAAACCATATTTTTACAAAAGGTATATCTGTGAGTCTGACTGTATGTGACAAAAAATTCTGGACGGTATATCTCAAGAGTTTATGCACGGAATTTAACAAAATTTTAGATTCTGATAGATCTATATATATACCAGATATGATTAGTTTTTAGTGTACATCATTCAACTAGTGGCGCTGCTATGCTGCCTTATTCCCAATTCCCACAATAGCCATATCTAAAGTAGTAATCAAGGGATTTTTATAAAACTTCAAAGCTTTTTCGTACAAATCACTCAAGACATGATGCTGCCATGATGCATAATTCGTGATTATTGGAACAGCCATTATATCAAGAACTAATGCTTAGAATCTCAAAAAAAACTTTAAATTATGTGAGACCTTAATATAAAGTAGAACTGATTAATTTTTTGGAGTGTACCGCTCAATAGGTGAGACTTCTATGCTGCATTATTCATAATTACCACAATAGCCATGACTCAAGAACAAAAGCATTTTCATAAAACTTTAGATTTAGCTAGTACTTGATATAACATAATGCTGAATAATTTTTGATGCACATGGTGCGTTATTCATGATTATTGCAATGGCTCTATCTCAAGAACTAAAGCACGAAATTTCACAAATTTTAGGTTTTGTTGGAACTTAATATAAACTAGATCTGATTAGGTTTTCATTTATATCGCTCAACAGGTACAATGCTGTATTTCTAATTACCACAATAGCTCTATCTCAAGAATTTGTGCATGGATTTCCATAAAACTATATTTAGTTAGTACTTGATACATAGTGCTGATTACGTTTTGATGTAAATCGCTTAACAGGTGGAGCTGCAATAGTGCATCATTCGTGATTTTCCTAATAGCTCCATCCTAAGAATTAATGCATGATTTTTTTTTTTTTTTTAATTTCAGATTCTACTAATCCCTGATATATATTAGGGTTAAATAGTTTTTAATGTAATTTGATATAAATTTTAATTCAAAACTATAATTGAGACTAGAATTTTCTTAGAATTTTCTTCTAGAAACTATAATTTTCTTAGAAAGAAAAAAGTTATTTAATTTAAACTTATTTAATTAAAATCAACACAAACAATTTCCTTAAACATCGTTTGACATAAAAGTGTATTTTTTAAATTTTTCTTTTGTCGCCAACCAGTATTATATCGCCAAATAAACGAAATTTTCTTAATATTTTTACGGACGCAATACTAACGTTCACCTCACTTTTATATCAACACATACAGTGGCGGTCAAAAGTTTCCGGTCGGCAAAAATTTTTCAGTTAATTTGTAAATATGCCCATATGAAGAGGAAACTCAAAGCGAGACTTACACTTTTTATTGACATATTAGTTAGGAATTTACTTATTCAAGAACGTGTAAATATCAATAAATTTAATTGACAAAATTAAGCATAAAAGAAAACGCATGTTCCCAAAAGTTTCCGGCCACTTATCAATCTTTAGTTTTTTCTATCCGTAAAGTGTTTTTTGGTTGTGTTTATGCATGAATCAACGTGTATAGCATAGTTTGAATTCAAATTTGAAAAGTTCAACAATTATTGTTCTTTAATGAGTGATTAGTTGGTCGCTAAAAGTTATCGATCGGTAAAATTGACTGTAAACGACATTTTAAAATTATATAAAGATGTCCATGGCTTTCAGGACGGAAAAATTTCTATTCTTGTGGACAGAATTATCAGGAGAAAAACCATTGATTATCCGCATGAAAATTCCGTTGCAATATACTGCGATTTACGGAATGAAAATATTGCTGGAATAAATTTGTCTGCCGTGTTATGATACTGACGTGATACAAAACTTTGTGGAAGAGTCGGTGTTAAAAATTTTTGAGAGGTAAAAAAATACCGACGTACCCTACTTGCATTTTCCAAGGAACCCAATGTCTGGTCAAGTGAAAACTAGACAAAAGTTATATTTTTCCATTAATCGAATTCAAAACAGTTTTGGAAGTGATGGCAGACACAACGTCCGATGACCTAACAACAAAAGATATCCTTCGACCTATGTTATTCCTACAATGAAGCATGGTGGATGACACGTTATGCCGTGGGGAGTATTTTCTTCAAAAAGTGTCGGTTCGTTATTTGAAATCCACAGCCAAGTGAATGATACAATGTATAAGGATATCTAGCAAGACCATTTTCTGCCTTATTAAAGAAAAAAAAATTGGTCGCAACAATTTTTCTTAACATGATAACGAATTAAATAATGTATACAAGTGCTGATAAGCAATGGTTTTCACACAATTTTTTTTTGAAATGGTCAGCCCAAACGTGAACATAAATCCAATAGAAAATCTTTGGAAAGAAGTTGGCGAAAGTCTGCGGAACTATAAATATTCCAACTCAACCGAAATTTTTCAAAAATTGCAAGAAATGGGGAAGAAACGTACCATAGACGATCTTTAACCGTTGTTTGTATGAATGTTACGTTGCTGCGCCGCAGCACTTATTATTAAAGTAGTAATAACTTATTATTAAAATAGTAATACGATAAAATACTAATTGCAAATGTTATTGATCACTGTAAATTTCTATTACAATACCACCTTTTTACAAACTTGTGAAGGTGGTCGGAAAATTTTGAGAACATGCGTTTTCCTTTATACTTAATTTTTTCAATTAAATTTATTGATATTTACACGTTCTTCTATAAGTAAATTCCGAATTATTATGTCAATAAAGTATCACTTTGAGATTCCTCTTCATATGGGTATACTTACAAATAAATTGAAAAATTTTTGCTGTCCGGAAACTTTTGACCTCCACTGTATATCCACATGAGAACATTCTACATTATTTTACTAGATTTTTCTGATTATGTCCGTAAAGGCACGTTCCTTATAATTTTAGATATGGTGTAATATTTTAACATAAAATTGGGTATTCATCGAAATGTGTATGATTGTACATCAATATGTACTTAAATAGTAACCCGGACGTAATAAATAGGGCGATGTAGTTAATCGAATTGCATTCCTGATTCCACCGTTTTGGTAATAAAATATAGCTCAGGATTCTCACAAGTAGAGCTCGCGTTCTAATTATTTGGAATTTAGAGCGATGGCACCATATATATTAATCTAGTTTTTTTCAATTGACACTTAAAGTTAAAATTAAGTCAGAAGTCTTATTTACAGTTTCCACAAAAGGTCATTACACTTACTAAAGTGCAAAATTCTTCCAAAAAGACACAGATATTGATAAAAAACGTTTAAATTAAACTTTGTTTACAACAGTTGGGGGACAATATACTTTCCCCATTGCTGCGCTAAATGCGTCATCAGGCAACATGCGAACGTAACGAAGATTTTTTTTGCAGAACTTGCTGTTAGAAAGTTTAAAAACAAGTATTTAAGCCATCCTATAAGCCTCAAATGAGAATTTATTGAACAGTTAATCAACAAGAGTTTTTTTTATTCATCTCAATCAGGGCAAGACACTTCGAGCGAGATGCTCGTATAAATAGAAGTAATTTTTACTACTAGAGTGAACAATATCTTCACATGCAGCTTCTTTGTAATATCTACAAATATCAGAAGATTTTGCAAATTTTTAACATGAATTAGAGAATTTCTAGAAATAGTTTTTTTTTTAACTACACGAAATACGCTTATGAAATCAATTGTGGTTTTTAAGTCAGATATTTATTGTTTATATAAGAATATAAAAAAAGTAATCTTTACTTTTGCATTTAGTTAACAATTAAGTTAATCTATATGTAGTTTACCGCATTGTTTCTAAATTTAGATTTAATACACAATTTCGCTGCCATTATTAAATGTTCAAACTGTCCCTGACTTTTAATCCTTCATTTTAGTGGAAAATAATGTAGAGTCATTAATATATTTTGGATGTAATTAAAAGCGAAGTAAAAGCCATTATTTTCATTTATTCATTGTTCAACGAATTAGGCCAGAAATTTAGGAGACGTATTAATTAAAGCTATAAATTAAGATTTACGTAGAATTAAAGAAATTGAAATCCGGTATTTAAGTATAGAAATGACAAAAAACATATATATATATATATATATATTCAAATAGGAGGCATTATAATTTCGAAGATCATGAAACATTTTTATAAAATACAAGTTATTTTTTAAGTATTATGTAGTATTATTTTAGTTAATATATAATTGTTAGGATTTTATATATAGCAGCAATTTTTATGCAACATCATGAAAAATTTTATACAAAAATAAATTTATATACCACTGATATATTTCATCAATTGTAAAACTATATATTACGTGTTTATAAAAAAGGATGTTTTTCAAGCAATATTAATACAGATTTGATTTCGCTCTAATGATTTGTTCAATTTTAAATATGCTTTCTTATGTTTTTATTATCCCTTAAATGATTTCTTAAGTACAAAAAATGCAATAAACTGTTCGATTAATGTATTCCTGATAAACCTTTGTGAAGGAAATCTAGCATTTTGCAGCAAATAAATTTTGTAGAGTACAAAAAGTTTCCAATTTATTAATTCAATAAAAAACTCAAGGTGTTTCAGTTTAGTTCAAGCTATGGTTTTTGTTTTCCAAAATGTTTCTTTTTCATTGAATTTTCTCTAAGGATTTTTGTTTTAAACTAATATTCTGTGACAAATAATTTGTGACAATATTTTGACACAGTGTCAAGCAGATTCATCTTTATCTGAAAATGTGAGAGTATCATAAGTAGGGGCAAAAGTATGTCCACTAAATTGTGAAATGACGCTCAATATCGAAATACAATTGAAAATGAATAGTAATTACATGTTCCGTATTAAAAATAAAAAAGAATATTGCCAGTTAAACTGATGGCATTGAGCTCACAGGCTACGCACACTAATTGTACATTACAGCCTTGTATTTTCGTTAATTCCGTTCGAAAAAAAATTAAGAAGGGAAAACAGCTCTCCCCTTTCTCCTTTTTCATACTTAATCATTGAACCTCCTAAACTATCAAGTACATGCTTTATCATATTAAAAAACCTATATCCAAAATTCAGAGCAAATCGGATAATTCTTAATAAAAACCCATTTAGCATTTCTATAATTTAAGAGGAGTTATTCTCCTCTTTTATACTTAACCATTAAACTTCCAAAACTATTCAGAGATTTGAACGAAATCTGACAATTCTGATTGAAAAATCCATTTATACAAGTTAAGGGGAGGGGCATTATAACCCCCGTTCCCCCTGTTTATACTTATTCAATGAACACCTAATAACAGCCACGGACTCGCCTCATCAGAATGATCCTATATCTAAATTTTGAACGAAAACTGTTAATTCTGCATGAAAATACCGTTTATATCAATTAAGGGGAGGGGCATGAGCCCCCTTTTCCCCCTGTTTATACTTATTCTATGAACACCTAATAACAGCCACGGTATCGCCTTATCAGAATGATCCTATATCTAAATTTTGAACGAAAACTGTTAATTCTGCATGAAAATCCCGTTTATATCAATTAAGGGGAAAAGCATGAGCCCACCGTTCCCCCTGTTTATACTTATTCAATGAACACCTAATAACAGTCACGGAATCGCCTCATCAGAATGATCCTATATCTGAATTTTGAACGAAAACTGTTAATTCTGCATGAAAATCCCGTTTATATCAATTAAGGGGAGGGGCATGAGCCCCCCGTTCCCCCTGTTTGTACTTATTCAATGAACACCTAATAACAGTCACAGAATCGCCTCATCAGAATAAAACTATATCGAAATTTTGAACGAAAACTGTTAATTCTGCATGAAAATCTCGTTTATATCAATTAAGGGGAGGGGAATGAGCCCCCCGTTCCCCCTCTTATACATATCGAATGGACTCCAAAAACTAATCAGGGAAGCGCCTTATCAGGATATACCTATATACAAAATTTCAAATGGATCCGATATTTTTATCATGAGTTATCGCGTTACGCACGAACGAACATACGAACGTACATACAGAACGGACGGGCACATAACCTCTCAGGCTATGATAGCCTGTGAGCTAAAAAATAAAGAAAGAAAGGAAAATCTGCAATTCTGCAGACCTATATTTAGAGAGATTCAGATTACTAAAATTGTGTCTGTTCTCTGTGTAGAATAGGGTGGATCGAAAAATCGAAATTTGGAGAATCGAATCGGCGCAGGGTGCAAAAGTTGCCTTTTACGTATACTAGTTTTAATACATATATATATATATATTTTTTACATTGAAATCCATTCATATCTTCCACTGCCCTAAACGGCTCAAATATAGTTAAAAATTGAAATTTTTATAAAATTTTATGTATTTTTTGTTTTTTATTTTTTTTTATTATTTTTGGCGCGGGTTGCGAAAGTTTCCTTATATATATATATATATTAGCTCACACACTTTTTTATGTAAATCCATTCATGTCTTCCGGTGACCCAAGCGTCCCCAAAATAGTAAACAAATTGAAATTTTGATAAAGATTTATAATTTTAGTTTTTTTTTAAATTTCTTTTAAATTATTTTATCAGCGAAATACAAAGGATGCCTTTTTAGTATAATAGCATGTATCCGAATAATTTTCGTCTTTGATAAATTTCTTCCAGTGATCCAAAACTCTTAACTATTCACCGAAAATTGTTTTGGACACATTTCAGTTTCAACTAGCAAAGCAAAAGCTATAAAAGAAGAAATAATGAGTTTTTTCATCCAATAGCATGCAACTAAATGAACATCAAGTAATTGGATGTGATGGAACAAAATGTAAATTTTGGATACAAAGGAGGAGTTATTCAGCTGTTGGAGCTTGAATTTAATAGACCTTTACAATGATGCATTTGTTTACTTGATACCAATGAGTTGACTTTACGACATTTATTAAATTATTTAGATGGCGCAACAATTGTTCCTACAACTTTTTGTGAGCTAATTGTAACAGCAAACAAAACCTATAGCTTCTTTTTCTTCAATAAGTGCGAGCAATATGCCAAATGAGATAGATCGAGAGGTTCGCAGCAATGACCAGCAATATTTATATGATATTTGCATAGCAAAATCTCGTGGTGAATGTGGTTCTGATCTACATTAATGAAATCTGATCCAGTTTATCGCTCAAGATGGCTAACAACTGTGTTGTTATGTAATTATAAGGTTATATGTGGTTACAGAAAATCCTTCTGTTAATCTCATTATACTTACGACATACATTATAAAGGTGTATGCACCTGTATGGTTCCATGTAGTTCCGCTCACAGCTAATAGCGAGCATATGAGATCTTTAGTAATACGAAAGCTTATTTGTGCTAGAAATAAAAATAGAAAATCAGTAGAAGTGAGAAATTTTCGAGTACCCTAAATAAACTTCAAAGCGAAGAATTATTTTGAACTTATTGACTGGCAACGAGTTGGACGTTTTGAACCATTTCTTTTGATGAATTTGCCTTGCGAAGAAATTGATCATATGATAAAAGTCGTAAAAATGAATGAACGAATCCATGCCATAACCAAGCTGTTGAAAGATGCGTTCGACTAGTGTCTGTGGCATCAGAAACTGTATCTGGAAAAGAAAAGAGACACGGTTTTATATTGAAGATAATAAATTCAAGAAGCCATATAAAAGACTTTGATACCAAAAAGGATTACCAACTTTAATAATACATAAATCTTCATGATGAAGTACGTAAAAAATTTCTCTACGTAAGTTCAATTTTTATGCTTTTAAGATTTAATGTTTTGATTTTTAAATTTATATGTCATTTATAATTGTAAAATTAATATTATTTATTACTTTATACGTTATTAATTAAACTGTTTTGAAAATTTGTAAATATTTTTCGTAAATTACATTTCTTAGTACATTTTTGTAAAAATTTCAATTTTTAACTATGCTTTAAAAATGTGAATGGATTTTGATTAAAAAAATGTTTGGGAACTGCAGAGTTATGTATTATACTAATAACAACTTTCCAACCCGATGCCAAATGAATTTCAAAATGTAAAAGAAAATAAATTAAAAGAAAATAAAACAAAGAATATGTTTTTCCAGAAAATTTCAATTTAAAACTGTTTTGGGGGTGCTTGGAACACCAGAATATGTGAATGGATTTTATTTTTTTTAAAATATGTTAGCTAAGATAAGCTGTTACAAGATAATTTTTGCACCCCCGAACCAATACTAATTTAGAGAAATTAAATAAATAAAAAAAATTAAAAAAATCATAAAAAGTCAATTTTTAATTATTTTCGGGGCGTTTGGGGCACCGGAAAATATGAATGGATTTTAATTTTAAAAAACCTGTAAGCTAGTATGCATAAAAGGCAACTTTTGCACGCCGCGCCGAAAGTGATTTCTAAAAAAATATTTTTTGCTATGCTTTTCGATTCACCCTAATGTAGAAAAACTATATAAATCTACAAAAATATGTTTGTGAAGCTACAGAAGTCTATACTTTTATTAAAAAATGATCAATAAACCGGAATAGATACATGATTTTTTCATGTATATACAGAAACATAAAAAGTTCTAGGAAAATAAATTTCCAATAAACATTCTGTACCATAGCAGATTATTTTTTACAATGCATTTTTTTTATTTATCGGAAAGTGGGTACAACTTTCTTTAATAAAGACTAATGTGGTTGAAATTATCTTTATTTCTAATGAAATTACATGAAAAGTATCTATAATGAATAATCATATTTACAATAAGTATCACATAAATAAAACTATCGTAATTTTGTACTGTAACTGAAAAAGAAACAAGCACATGGGAACGAGCCGAATATATTCAGAAAATCTATAAAGAAGACATATTTATAAGGAGTATCTCACTCTTTGATCCACTTGGTGAAGAAAAAAATGAACGCATAAAAAAGAGGGAATAAAAAGTGCTCCGCCGAATTAAAGCCACTACAGTTAATAACTAATATATATCCGCCTTGCTTACATATGACTTGGAATAAACGATGTTACGTACCATTTATCAATTCCTTAGAGACCAGTAGAATCAATATTATTCTAGGTGATGGTGACCTTCAGTTCTGCACACAGACTTGAACTGTTTGCTATTGACATTTAAACCACTACTGAGGATGCCTCCACATATTTTCTTGAGAACTGAAATCAAGGTACAGGACAAGTTATTACAGAACATGTCCCCAATTATCAAAAAGACTATTCTTAAGCGGATATTGTTTTTTTTCCTGAGACAAAATTGAACTTATACCAACATTTACCTCTTTTATTGGGAAAAAATAGGTTTCTAACAATTTTCTGTAATTGGTAGGTAAGAAGCGGTCTCAGGGAAAAGTAAGCTTAAGTTTATTACCATAGCCGAAGTCTCCCAACATTATTAATGTACCTCTACCGAGCTGTGTTTTTTTTTAAAGAAAATTCCTCTCATTCCCTCAGGTCATGCAAATAGAAAGGAATGCTCTCCGAGTCATCCAACATTTGGTTGTACAAATGGAGTTATGAATAAAAAGGAGGAGACATATAGTCTATTGTCTATCAGTGGCGAGTGAAGTAACTGAGTTGGTTGTCAAATTATGACATCTGTTTCATTTAATCAGATTTACTCTCTCCTACCAGTAAACTTAACTAGAAAATTTCGTCTTATTTTAGAGCCTTATTGACTAAAAAATTCTTTGACAAATGTGGTAAAAAATTTGTATTTCTTTTAACTGGTGTCAGTTTGGCGAGGGGTTGTAATATTATAACTGACATAGTTTTGGTTGTCACAATGTGGCGGATCTATAACTAGAGAAGTAAACTGTTACCAGTAAAAGTAAATATTAGTTTTTTTTAATTATTTTAATTGAAGATTTCTGTTAATGAGTCATTTGAATAAAGAGAAGTTTTCTGCACAATTTTATTGGTTAAAACTCGACGCGGTAGTAATATATCCCTGTGAAAGCGGTTACAGTTGAAGCTTCACTCTTTTAAGGCTATGTCAGTTCCTCTTCCTTAATAGTTCCATGGTTGTACCTTCTACCTACTTATAGGGTAGGTGGATGCTTATTAATGGTGATTGTGGCTTTCGACTATAGTGATAAACTTAAACCTGATTTTTTTTCTCTCAAAACACATGTAGGCTATAGATTACCAAGAAATACTAAAAACCCATTTACAGAGAGAATCGGTGGCCTTAGTTGGAATTTCCAGTGGAACAACGTTCCTATTATCTTTTCAAAATCTCCCTAGGAATGTTTTTTGCATAATTGAGTGCATGTTAGGGAATAGCGTGACCTGTACCATCGTCTAAACCCTCAAGAAAATGTGCAAAGTATCCTCAGTAGACCAGTATATGCTAACAAGTTAAATCTGTTTTAGAATTGTAAGCCGCCATTTTTGAAGCCTGGAATAATATTGATGCCACTGTAATTCAGAGACATGTAAATGGTATGCCACATTCTGTATTCTACGTAAAACATAAACATAGCGGACATGTTGGCTATTTACTTTAGTGGTTTTATTTGAGCAACACACGTTTTACCTCTCTTTCTTATTCATTCTTTTTTTCCTTCCCAGGTGGGCCAGGGAGTGAGTTACTCCTTGTATTTGTATATAAATTTCTTAATATAGTTGCTTCTCTCTTATTGGCTTGTTTTCTGACCAATTACGCTACAAGATCACGATGGCTTTATTTCGGAGGGATACACTTTAAATGTATTACAATAGTTGTTATCCCGTATAAATGCTTTAAGAATATACAAAATTTTACGTAGAGTTTAAATTGCCTTGTACTCCCTCTGACAATAAAGTTTGGTGAATAGTCCTGTAACATTAATGTAGATGAAATATTGACGGAAGTTACCGTACCACCCTCTGACATAGTCATCTACCATAACTATGCACCTCTGAGATCTGCTATACATGTCCTGGTAAATTCACAAGAAATCTTCTTTTTGAATGAAGTTCAAAAGCTTCATCACGTTTCGTTGGATGTCAGCAATATGATCAAATTTCTTTCAAAGAGAGTTTGAGTCGTGAAAATAGGAAGAAGTCTGGAGGATTGAGATCTGGCGAGTATGGTGGATGTTAAATTTGCACCACCCCTCATGAATTTCTTTCGGTGTCTTGCAAAGCTTAAAACAAAACTTCAGACTGATCTTTTGTTCGTTCATTTTCCTGTTCTCGGTGACGGCTATTTAAAATAGACCGAGCAGAGTATTTACAGTGGCTTTGTGGAAGGCTTAAATTACTACAACAGTTCTCATGACAAAAACTTTTATTAACGACTAGGATGACAACATTTTTACAGATGCAAACAAATTACGACACTACTTTCTCGTAAACTTAAAATAACTAAAACAATAATGAATAAAATTACATAATGAAATGCTTAAGCAATATTCAAAAAAAGGAAATAGAGCAACAAGCCATCGCAACACAAACCATTTATACAAAATTCTGAAGAACTTGTTTTTCATAAGTCCATTGCAACTGTCCTCACTGTAGGTACAAACTCTTTTAAGTAATACATTGCAATTTATCTGAAACACATATCCGAGATTCTATTGGCCACGCGGTATGACGGCAAAAACGTCTGCCGCTCACGGCAAATGACGCGATCGCTAAATCACTGCTATTCGGCTGTTACACAGTAACATTACTCAGTAGAAGCAGATTGAAAACCAACTCTCGGACATGATGTAAACAAACATGCTCGGGAGATGACGAAAAATTATATATGCATCTATCAAAGTAAATACGCTTTATTTCTACTTTAAACTTGTTTCTTTTAAACTTTAAACGTTTATTAAACTTAAAAACGTATAGATGCGCAACACTCAGTTAAGAATCAACACACTGAACAAGCACTTAGTAAAGCACGTCTTACACAGAACATAAAGGACGCTCAACTGAACAACGGTGGGGGAAGATGGTCAATACTTGTCTCTATGCAGGTGCAGCGTTTTGTTTCCCTAGTGTTTCTTGATCGGTCGTTCTGAATTCATTCAAAGAACTTTATTGTCAAAGGTAGTATATTGATGTCCTTGGTGTTTTTATAATATATGGTGAGTTTTTATTACATTTTGTTTCAAAATTGGCTATTTTATCTACCTATTGTATCCACACTCTTAGCCGATTGTTGCGCAGCTACTGGAAAGGTATTCATTGACGGAGCGAGAAATAAAAGAAGGCGCCAAAAAGAAAAAAAACAGTGGTTATCTTGTTAGGGGTTTTCTTGTTAGTCTTGTCACGCTTAGATGGGGGGGTAGGGTGTTCGTACTATTGTGACAGTTTGTTGCAAGAGGGAGGGACGGGTTAAGAAGAAGTGTGACATCGCACATTTTGATAAAAATAAAAAATAATAATCTAAGTCAATAGATTAAATTAAAGAAAATTGTATTCATAAAGTAAAGATAAGATATATATTAAATTCCAATTTAATTTTCAAAATATTATTTTTTCAAATTACTGTTTTATTATTATTACATATTATTTATTGTTTTTGTTGTACACCTTAATCTTATATCATACAAAATAAGTACACGAATAGTTTTTATTGTTATGTTCACAAAAGTTGTTAATAAAATAGTTATAGTTTAAACATGAAATTTTAAATATGATTTATAAAATAGTGATTTGTCGCTGAAATTTAAGTATATGTTTACGTAATACACCGTGACCTGTGATAAGAGGGGGGGAGGGGATATAATGAAATGTGACACTTTGTGAGAAAGGCGGGAAGGGGGTCCAAAATTCTGGGAAAATGTATAACATCATTTATGCATGCCCCATTATTTAATTGCCACAGCAAATGTATTATGTATTAAATATATGTATTATTATGTATTAAAATATATGCATACATATACATATATATATCTTGATCTTTATTAAACTTATAGCAACAGGAAATTTAAAAAAAACTAATCAATTGCGGATTTTTAATTTTTTTCACCAACGATTAATCATAAGTTATAACTTTAAACAGCTGTTTTTTTTAAAGTATACTATTAAAAAAATTACAATCTTTATATATATATTTTTAATTTCTACTGTTTAATATTCAAAATGCTTCTTCAATTAGTATGGTATGTACCATTCAATTAGTCAGCGTGTTTTAGCGTGCGTGGACATAGCGTGCACATTTAAGTCCATCGACTATTTTTAAAATAGATTTACCATGCACAATATTTAGCAAATTATCTTCATTAAACCTTCTTTTGGAATATATGTATATATATATATGTCCATATAAATTATTATGAAATATATAAAAAAAATTCTTTGCATTGTAAAATAACACCACAAATGTGCAAAATTACTAATATTTTCTATGAAATTGGACTTGCTAATGCTTTTTATGAAACGATATCAAAAGACATCCATGTAACATATCCATGTAACCATGTGAACATCCATGTAAGTTTTAGCACTGTAAATTAAAGATCTGTAAAATTTCGAAATTTCTATTTATAAAATGTGAAGCGAATAGAAATTTTTCTGCAACTTCAAACCGGATTACACATAAAATTTGTATCAGATTTCGGTAATTTAAAAAGATCCTTTTCTAAAGATACAGAAATCTGCAGCTTTACAAAAACTAGCATTGTAGTTTTACGGGTTTCTGGTACAATGTTAAAAAAAAAATTAAATAGGCATACAGAATTCCGTGACTTTACATGTATAGAGCTACAGATTATTTATTTAATATTTATTATGTGTCATTTTTAGGTGCATTCTGAATTTCTGTAAAAATGTCGCACCAACAGCCGTCACTAGTTCGAAACCATCAGTCCTTCTCTCTGTTCGATTATTCACATGTAAAAGCGATAAAAGTACCCAACCGATCATTCTAATTAAATATCCATAAAAGCTGCACAAATTTGTCCAATCGTACACTATTATATAATACTGTAATTCAGCAGATCCAATGTTAGTGAAATCATTATGCGTACTAAATTTTGATCTGTCCATTGTATAAAAAAAACATAGTTCTACAAACCTTATCATCAAATTACAGAAGACCATAATTTTACATAGGAATCTATTAAAATTACCGTAATCTTATTAAAAATTTATCTGTACCCTTATTTGTCGTTATTTAAAAAGTTCTAAAAATTCAATTTTATTAAAAATTTCATAGTATTTTTTTATTTTTAGTGCCAATCTGTATTTCTTACATAGATTATTGTTTTTGCTATCCCATAGAAACATTCCAGGAATATCATTTTCTTAGAAAAATATGAATAAATATGTTTTTTTAAAAAAATATTTGTTTATGCTTACTTATTGCATCTTAATTCACCAACGTTTCTGTAACGTGAATTCTAATGTGACTCAAAATCAGAATAACACGGTGACTATTTAAACCTGTCTGTAAAACAAAATCCCTAAATTTACTAAACTTTTTCTAGGAAACTGAGATTCCGAGAACTTTTGTGAAACGGTAACAGACAAAATTCTTGTAACAGAATCGGAAACGATGTAAAAAAAAAAAATCATTAAATTTAAGACAAAATTAGGTATAATAAAAAAAAATTACGTCTTTTTTTACAGTAATTTTTGCGGCAAAAACTGCTGGCAATATTGCTTCCATGTTTTGCCGTAAATGTAATGGATTTTTACAGCGTACATGAAATTTTGCTATTAATGCTGCATACAAAATTCTAAGAATCCAGGTTTCTGAAAAAAGTTTAGAAACAATACGTTTTTTTTCCAGTGGGTTAAATAAATAAATAAATCTTTATTATATTTCCTTAATTTACTTAAGTTTTTTGTTTAATTTATGTTACATTATTTGGAAGTTTTTACTTCTAGTAGTATCGAGACAAAATACAACTTCAGTTTAAAAGGAGAAAAAAAACCCGTTAAATTTACGGCAATAACTGATGGCAGCAATGTTGTCAGCAATTTTTGCAGTAAAAATTGCTGTAACATTAAATAAATATATATTTTTACATCTAATTTTATAGCAATTTTTACGGCAGAAACTGCTGGCAACACTGCTGCCAGCAGTTTTTGCCGTGCCTATAACGGATTTTTTACAGTACTGTTTATAACGAAGACTATCAAAGTCAATTTGTTATCAATCGATTTTAAATCCGTTCCACAGTTCCGGAAATTATTCCGTACAAGCTAAAAACAATGTGATTATACGTCAGTGTAGATACATGTACATGAGATTTCAGCAAAGCAATTACAAAGTTTCAGGAGAGATATAATATACCTAGACTATGAGAATTCGCATAGCAATAGATGGTCCGAAATAGTTTTTTCGCGTGGTAGTGACAATACAAAACACAAGAAAGGGTGAACACTGACAGCGTGCGAAAATTTGTTTATTATTCTTTATACGGCAAAAATGTTGGGACTAAGTTGGACACTGCTAAGGAATGTTTTGAATTCGCCGTTAAGGCACCTGCTAAGAAGTCCGAGGTTCGTTCATAATTTTGAAAACATCAAACCTTGCATGCTCCAGAAATTTGAGGATATCATCACGTTCCAAGGATGTCATTTTGAAAGAATTCCTTGATGACTGTCGTTGTCTCACTTTTTCGTTCCTATTTCTTACACTGCAAAAAATATCTGTAAAGTTATAAAGATTTTTTAGTAGATTTGTATTCCAAGAATTTTTGATATAAAGGTAGAAGCAAAAACTCATGTAACCTGCCTCGGACATTTTAATAACTTTAAAGGTTTTTTTTGTTTTTTTTTTTGTTACAGTGTAGTGTTTTGCACTAAGAACTATAAACATTTATTCTCCATCTGTTTGTGTCCTTCTATTCTTGTACTGTATTTCGTGACTACCTCACAAGGGAAAAGCGTCCATGCATTGCTATGTGATTTCCCAATAGACACTCTAAAAAAATCTCGTAAGTTTCTATTTTTTTTTAACTGGGAATCCTAGAACACTTTAAGTAACGATAACAGCAAAAATCCATGTATACTAAATCTGTTACTTGATTTTTTTCCTGTTTTCGTTACATAAAAGTTTTATGAATCCTTCCTAGAAAAAAATTATAACTTGACATAATTTTTTTGACAGTGTAGTTGCTCTCTGTCCCATCTTAAACTTCGTAACTATTGTCTGAAACACACTGCAAATATGAGATGCATGAAAATTTTGGAAATATTGATTTTGAAGTTATGTGTTCCTTTTAAACTGATGTTGTTTTTAACAGTTTTATTTTCGTAAAAAAAAATAAAGAAATTAATGCAGTATTTTTTTTAATATTATATAATAGATGATTTTGCGAAACACAGCATATACTTCAAATAACAAAAGACACAAGTTTTTACAAAGCTTTTAAATTACTTTTTACATAAATATTGTTTACCGTATTTGTTGATTTAAAAAAAATAAATCGGGATTCTTTTAGAATTCTTAGCACATATTTATTAGTATATATTGACAGAAATTATATTCTACTCACATTCCTTTCAATGAAACCGTTTGTCAATTAAATAAATATATAAATGCATAAACATTAAAATCGTCAAATAAAGAGCCCTCAACTTTAATTGAAAATACTATACAAACATTAATAAATTTTTAATGTAATTAAAGGCAAAATAAAATCTATTAATGTCACTCATTTAAGGTCCAATATCTTTAGGTGAGAAATTTCAATTA
Source organism: Maratus speculifer (assembly GCA_964019185.1). NCBI lineage: Eukaryota > Metazoa > Arthropoda > Arachnida > Araneae > Salticidae > Maratus > Maratus speculifer. The sequence continues at coordinate 21,238,089 of OZ025298.1, forward strand.
CATGTTAATTGAGCTATCAATTTGGATTTCCCTTAAATTAAAGGAATAAAATTTGTCTTCTTTTAAAAAATATCTAATCACAACATCATATATTTTTCGTGACAAGAGTATTAAAGGTTTTAAGTTAAGAATTAACGATTTAAACAAAAAAATATATATCATGAAAGCTGAAATGTGATCAAGGAAATTATATATGTAAAATATTTATGATATAGAAGATGAATTTAAATTTTTCAGCAATTGACATATTGTGTTATAATAGTGTTTTATAATAAATGATAATTTAGTGAATACTAGTCAGTATAAAATAAATCACACTTAAAAACTCTTTTTAAAATCATATCTTTATAGACATGTTAATTTTTCTTTAATCAGTAAAAATGTGCATATTATAAGCCAAAATCATATTTGTAAACAATGATGGGAATACGTTGACGAAAAAAACTTGATCCAAGAATTTTGCTGTCAAGAAAATTTTGACTTTTTAAACTTCACAAAATTTTAATTTTTACCTAACCGAATAGGAGGAAAATGTTCTTTCAGAAGTGGTCTTTGAAAATAAATTTTATCTCAGTATACGGATTTTTGATTTTTAAGTAATTTTCAAATAATTTTAAGTATATTCAACTCTATCGGTCAGGCCTCTGATATCGAAACTATTAAGGCCTGAGGACAATAATCATAACGTTATCATCACTAATGGACAAAGTTATCATTATCATCGGAATTGACACAAAAATGTAATATATTTTTTAACTTACTCGTGAGTATTTGGAGTTCAAGAATTAATATGATGCGTAACAACTGTGGCTTTCCGCATCTGGATGACTTGTCATTTAAGAGAATTTGGATTCTTGTGTATATTTTATACGTAGGTAATACTTGTGCAAAAGAAAGTTTCTGTAAACATCATAATCAGTGTCTAATAACTGCTAGTCAGATGGTTTTGACTACAGTGCAGTTTTAACTTAACAGTTGCAAAACGGTTTTGTTCAGTCATTTTGCACAGATGTAAACTATTAAATATGGCATATAAAATTTGCTTGTAATATAAATAAATTTGAAATAAATTTTATTTAATATTGGAAAAGTTAAATGTGAGGAAATAAATGTTGATATAAAAAATGACCCGTATTCACAACAAAAATTAAGTTTTTCTAAATATGAAATAAAGATAAAAACAAGTTTAGTTCAACTATATTTGCCAGTTGAAATTCAGTAGCTGTTGCAATTGAAAGAATTCCGCTAACGTCACCTTGTATCTGTTGACCTAAATATATGTTTAGAGGTAGTGAAATGAAGGCCAAACTCAGGGGAAAAAACATTAAATATAATATATAACTGCATAGTCTATCTACATTATAAAGGCCGAACATATCTGTGTGCCATACATACCTCATTTTGCGAATGGCAATATTTTCCCCTGCAATTTTGGTTTTTCCAATTTTCACTACTGCAAAATTTTATATTTCTAAACATCGCTGATTTCTAATTTTTACTACGTCATGTGCTAAAAAATGTATTTTTAAACGCTGTTTACTTGACAGGTTTATCACATTTTATTATAAAGATATTAATTTTTTTATAGATGTTTGTGCAAATTTTGTAATTTTGGCAGCAGAGGCACTGCATTTTTTATAAATGGAAAAGGAAAATAATCACAGACGAAAGAGATCGATGGAGTTGTAGTATGCCGTAAAAATGGTTCGCAAGAGAATGCGCGTTGCGCTATTCAGCCCAAACAAAACAAACACGTAGAACAAGGACCGAGTTCTTTAGATTCTACTGTGCAGTTTTTCGATAAATAAAAATTATCTGAATATATTTATACATTCTTTAGTAGCATTTCATTGCATTATGCATTAAAAACTGTATTCTTAAAATGTTTCTTCGTTTTTTGCGAAAGCACGTAATTGTTTTTGAACCAGGCAGAGCTGATTATATTATTGATTCATCCCTAGACATCACACTTCATCTTTATTTATTCTCTTTTATAAGAAAAATAGTAGATTACTGTACGTTTCTGGTGCAATTTTCTTTAAAAATAAAATAATAAAATAATGGAAATTAAAATGCGTGCTATTGTCTGTTATAAAATCAGGCACATATTGGTTTTATTTCATTTTTATTCATCGATTAAGCATTTTTAGTTTATTCAAAACTTACTTTGGAAACAACACAACACTCTTTTTTTTTACATAATGCATTTTAAATAATATTTCTCTCGCATTTACATAATTCGTATCAGAAAGCTAAAAAAATAATTTTATTTATACTTGTATAATGAAATTTTACGAATTTTGAAAAGAAAAATACAAATGAATGATTTCTGATAAAACCTGGAGCGATTTTGAAAAAAAAAAAGAAGTCAAGACTATGAATCATTAGATACCCGATTTGTTTTCCCGAATATCTTAAGTATAACATTCTGCTGGTTTTGTGTATTATTCAATGTTAATAGCGTCATATGCATACTTCTCTACAGATTTTGACTAAGACTCATAAGTAAATTGTTATGCTATACAGGATGAAAATGATGTCATTTTTAAAACAAAAGCATGTTTTGAATTTTTAAAATTGAAAAATACTTCATAGAAGTGACTGATTTCACCCCAGCTTCTTTGAATTCTTCACAGCTGAAAATACTTAATTGAATAACGTAATTGAAATCACAGACTTATAAAGCGGAATGTTTTACAAAATTTTAGAGTATCTCTCTAGAAGAACAATGACTACAGTGTGCATCGTCAGATAGGAAAACTTTGTCCAAAATAGTAGTATATGTATATTGTAGATTATAATTATTCTTGTCTAAATGAATTCCTTACGTCAAACTAGACAAAAAAAATCGTGGCAAAAAAATAATGTTTAAAATGATGTCAGGTTCCCAAAGTTTTTGTCCAACATTCTCTCAATTAATAAAATTTTACTGCTATTATTTAAGACATTCAACTGTTATTTTGTCAAAAAAAAAAAAAAGAGTTTCGTGTAATTTTTAATATTTTTATTTATCCTGTTCAGTTAAGTCTTTTTTTAGTCATCTGCTTTCTACTAAACCAATTTTACTTTTTTTTTAACTGGAAGGTGTTCATTGGATGATGTGTTGCACTGTCTGTAAGGACGTTTTGCAGTAGCAGCTATTTTGGTAGAACACTTAGAGGAAAAGAAATAAAAACATAGTAGTCCAGGTCTAGATGTGAAGATAGCGAAAAAACCCCACAATGATTGCTAAGTCACTTTTTATTTAAAACATGTAGTAATAGGGGGGGGTACACTTACAGTACTCGGAGAAAATCTCCGAACAGAGAATTACAAGTTCTTCAGTCAAGAGCAGCGAGTCAAGAGTCGTCGTACATAGAAACAAACCGCCACTTTTGGCGTGAAAGAAAATCGCCAACATACACAAGTTCGCCCATGCACAATGGATAGTATACGCCAAATTACAGTTAAAATGCAGCCGGCATGATTAGAATTCAATTTGGCTGCCCGGCTGGGATGGGGAACAGATATGGTTACCAATAGATAAATGTTACACGTGTTGTTATGTCTAACAAAGAAGCACACCGAAGGGGCACCAGATTTTAATGCGCAGATGTTAAATGCTTTCTAGGATTTTGTCAAGAAAGGAAAAAGGAAGCGTAAGCATAAATTTTAACCGCGATACAGAGAGGATCTCCTTATACGGTAATGAAGAATTGATTCGATCAGAAATAGCCGACATCTGGAAATTGTTTTGAACGGTTGATTAAAAATGTGGGTGTATTTCTGACAGATAATCTTGGGCAGCTGCAGATTTTCGGTTAGAGAAATAATAAGCGAGGAAAATGGAAAAGGAATGAAGAACAACTTAAAACTAATTTTGAATTGAAAAGGGAAGGGGGGTGCAAAGGAATAATTTAAGAAAATAACCAATATATAACGAAATAATCGTTATACTGTCTGGTTTTTCTTTCTTTTTTAAAATATTATATTTTTATATTTAAAATTGAGGAAAATTCTTCAAAATGGTAGTAACTAGATATAATTCATTTATTACATAATTGGGAGTATAATGAGGTTTGCTTACTTTCATTCATGCCATTTTCTGATTAAATTAAATTAAATTAAATATATAAATAAAACTTGTTTTTTTATTTCTATGTTTCAAATTTTGTTGCACAGAGCTTAGCGACTCGAGTTTTCGTTGGGGACATATTGCGCAAAATTTTTTTTAACGAAAAATTACACTTTCCTTTGGAAAGCTCGAACTTTTTCTATTAAAGTTTCCATATTTTTTTCCTTCTGCGTATGTACTAATACTAATTTTGAGACACTAAGTGAAATTCTAGTGAAAATGAAAATCATTTCATTATTCAAACGAAAAAGGATAATTTTCTTAGAAATTAAATATTTAACACAAATGTATCTAAACAATATACATTACAGCAATTTTTACTTTTCGATGCTAAGATTGGCACCTCAAGTTCATAGTGCAGTTATTCACATATAAAGATGTTGTAGACAATCATGATAAGTTTTGAGTTAAAGTGATTTTAAAATGTTGAAGTTAAAATACAATTTTTTGAATATGCTGAATATGGATATGAGAAGTGTATAAGTAAGTTTTAAGAAGATGAAATTTATAACAGATTTAGATTTCGCGGAAAAGTTTGTTTTCGTGTCAATTTGGATCTTTTTTTTCGTATTTTTATAATTTATAAAAGCCTAGATTGAAAATTTTATCACAATAACTGATCCTTTTTATATTTTACTGATTCCATACACAGTTGAAGTTCAATTTTTATAATTTGGACAACTGAGATTTATAGAAATATCATTCTGTTAATTTTTGATTAAATTAATATTTGTTTGAGAGTCAAACTAAAAGGTATAACACGCATCTGTTACTGTAACCAATTTTGTAGGTTTATTAAAAATCAATGAAACAATTCCTTCTTAAACATTTTCTTTTGTCAAAATTCGATTTGTTTCACCTCGTTGTTAGAAAGCAGAATTTTATTTACCAATATTGTATATATATATATAGCTATAAATATATAATACCAAAAATTAATAATATTTATATTAAAAAATACAGCATACATCTAGTATTTGATATTTGTACCTGAGGACATAAACTGAAATAAAGATTTTCTTTGTTTGAAGTTTAAAATTATTTATTGAAAAGCATTAGGCGTCCACATATCATTGATAATTTTTATAAAACATTATGCATATATTAAGTTTTTCAGTTTTTGTTTTCATATTAGAAATGAAATATTAATGACAGTATACCGAAATTGTCCAATTTTTAGATATTGACTTGTATATGTTATGAAACAGTTTGCCTGCGAAAACTCAAAGAAAAAAATCGCCATCAATCATGAACAGACCTTTTCATTGGTGCTATCCTTTTTTTCAGGTTCGCCCTTTTCTGTAACAGCCTAAATTTCACCTATACTATTTTTTCGAATTATGTCTTTACCGATGTTCTTATCGGTTGATAGTTTCTCTTCATATTCTTAAGAATGCATTTTTATGAAACTTTGCTTTCTTTCTGGAAACAATTTGTGCTATTTTTTTCTTGAGTTTGGTATACATTCTTTTATACTAGTATATTATGGCTGTTACAACAATTTTCAACGCATCTTACGCAGTTTATTTTGAGACTTTCAGCACACTCTCATTACCTTTATCAGCAAGCCTTACCTTAAGCAGCATCTAAAGCAAATATTGCATATTTCTGTAAACATGTATTTAAAGCTTAAATGCAGTCAATCAGGGTAATTTCCCCTATTGTAGTAGCTTTGGCCCAAGAGAAAAATAATATTAAATATACTACATCACTTGAATTAACGGCAAATCTTTGGACTCAAAATACAGATAGAAACACTTCTGTGAGTTTGGCAGATCATTGGAAATGATTCATCATCGTTCCATAATGGCAGAATGGATCAAATGTTCAAGAAGGAATAACCAATTTACACTGATTTGGAACAAAGTTATCCTGATTATCTGTACTCTATTTGAGTTGTCTATTTCTCTGAAATTTATTTCCCAGAGGTGGAGAAATCTATTTAGTAATTTTTGTAAATTTCAACTTGTATGTTATCTTGTATATTTAATTTTTAAATGTATAAAATATTTCTTTCTTTAAAAATAATACACAGTAGTTCTTAATAATTTCTGTCTTTATATTAATTAAAAATATGACTAAGCTTTTTCTGTTCTTTTATACAAATAAAATTAAAAAAAAATGAAAAATGAAAAAAAAAACATGTTAGACGGAAATATTGAAAGTTAAACATTAAATATATATTCAAAATTATTATAACAACTATGTAAATAAATAAATAAAAAAACTTATCAATGTTACAACCTAAAATATTTAACTCAAGATTTAAAATTATATTTTCAGTCCAGATTTTTAGAATAGCATGTACCTGCCATAGACAAGTGCATTTTTTTTTATCACAGACAAATCCTTTTGTTGTCGATCAAAAAGTAATATGTTCTTTTTGCATATTTAAATAAATGCAAACTTGTAATGTTTGAAGAAGTGTGTGAATTTTATTTATTTATTTATTTATTTTTTAAATTTACATTACAATGGAAAAAGTAAAAAAAAATAATTATTCAAGTAGAAGTGTATTTGGTTAAAATACCGATAAAAATATATACTTGTCAAATAAAATTTTATGTGAAATAGTTTATGCATTTTTTATAGACAACTTCTTCAAAAGTTTTTCTTAAAATTTTTCACAGCAATAGATGCGAGTGGCAAAAAAAAATTCTTTATAATACTTCAAAAGACAAATCTTTTACTTTGATTTGTCAGCAAACAACAACAGAAAGTTTCATAAATTTAAAATATTGCGCTATTGTGGAATTTACATTTGTATTTGAATAAAGTTGATGAAAATGGTACAATTTTTCGTGTGCAGTTCGAGATGAATGTTTTGAAAGCAAAGCAAAATGCCATGCATTTTTTTAAATAAATGTTTCCATAAATTATCTTAGAAAAATCAGCAACAACAACGAACAAAAATTATTTTATAACTCTGCAATAATTTTTTTTCTTGTATTTAGTATAGAAAGAAACATCGAGTTTTTATCGAGTGACTATTTAACAAGTGTCGTCAATCTGATATAATGGAAACGTGGATTACATAGATATTGATTTACTTAATTTTTCATTACACAAAATTTTATTTTTTAATCGTCCTATAATTAATTCATATATTTTTTAAACAGGATATATTCATACTTTAGTTTAAAAAAGTTTTTACAAAAATGTATTTGTTTTTAAAAAAAAATTCAAATTGTTTTCCAAAGAAAACTTTACTAACATTAAACCTTAAAATGATTCGTATTTTAAATACAAATTACTATGAATTCTTATTAATTGTACACAAAGGGACACGAGTCCAGGTTTTGCTACATTATAATCATAAAAAAATCTTAGAAAATCAAGTCGCAATCTCAAAAATTATATATTTCATAATTCTATATAAAAGAGTGTATGAAGTACGCAAACCACGGATAAAAGCTAGTTAATGGCACAAGCAAACCCTGTAACGATGATACTAATTTAGTATAGTGAATTAACAATGAGTTGCTACTAACTGTACAATGGGAAGAAGAAAAATTTTGGATTGTTGCCAGACTACTTTTTACCTTTGAATAACAATGTTCGTAAACTATGAATCAGATAATAAAGTTAGGGGATTCATTTACTTTTACAAAATTCATTAATAGAAGCCTATCTCTAGATTAAAAATGACAAGAATGTAATGTAAGGAAAAGTTCGTGAATATTTGTGTTAAGATAAATGTAACCGTTAAAATAATTTCTGAAGTAATCCACCAAAGTTAATCAGTGTAGTAATTTTTTACTTAAATTGTTACTGTATGCTTAAAAATTCTTATTAATATGTATCATTCATTTTTCTGTTTTGTTGGACCAAAGTGATAAAAAATGCACTAACACATAAAATTGTAAAAATATTTTTTTTATATTTACAGTTTTCATATTAACGTTTTAAATTTCTTTTATTTTATAAAAATCTGAACAAAGCTATACCGCAAAGGTCATTAACGGTTATTGACCGCTTGTTTCCTGAATATTCTGTATGAACCTTTTTTTCTAAAGTCTTTTATAGAACGAATCTAGATTGAAGCCTTTAAATTGATTAAGGCACGTAGACATAGTTTTGAATTTCGATATGGAAACGGATATTGATTGAATCATTCGTTGCTTTGAAGTTTTATACAGGCTAAGGATTTTCGGCAGGTATTACTGTTTTTATATTTGTTGTTTTGTTGTATGTCAGGGAGGATGTCTGGTAAAACCTGCATTCATTTTACTTTATGTTTACTATTTTAATTGTATTTTGTGTTGACTGTTTTTTATGAGTTTAAATATTTTTATATTTTTGTGTATTAAATATGTATTAAATTGTATTAAATTGTAAAAATTGTCTTAAATTAATATGTATAATATGTATGTATAATATATATATATATATATATATATATATATATATATATATATATATAATATGTATAATATGTATTAAATTGTATTAAATTTTGTTTATTAAATATTTTTATATTTTTGCATTGCTAATATTATTTATTTTTTATTTTTAGTGTGTGTTTTAATATATATGGCAATTTTGTTTTTAAGATTTTATTTTTGAATGCAGGTTTGGAGAGTATTGAGAAACCTGCAACAATTTAAACATTTTTTAAAAAGGGGGAGGGTATAGACTTGTCTGTCCTTCCTTTGATGAAGAACAAACTGCCTTTTCTCCTAGTAACTTGTTTGTTTTATTATTTTTTATATAAAAGAATTTTTTCTTAATTATTTTTTAAATATATAGATATGCACTCTTTTCCTTGATTTTCATATATGAAACATAATTTGTGGCATTCATTTATGAGCTGCCTTTAGCGCCAGTAATGCCACAATTTTCATAATGATTTTAGAAATACATATATGAACTAAATTATGAGTATAGGAATTATGACTTTCTTATATTTGTTTTTTTAAACAGTAATATTATGTAACATAGAAGTTGAAAATGAACATTAAATTAAGTTTTGTAAAATTAATAAATTTGACAATTACCTTTATACCTATATAGATATGATTGTTTTTACAAAAGAAAAAAATCATTGAATAGACAGAATCAGGTTACATAAAATATATTGCATTTTCAACAATATCGATTGCTAAATCTTTAATGAAGTAAATTTGGAAATACAAAATATATCTTTTATTTCTTTAGAAAAAGTTCTCGAACATGTGCATAAGCTAAAACTTAAAATATCAATTAAAATATTATATAATATTATAAATATTATAAATATTAAAATATTATATAATTTTACACAGATGTATTCTATTATCTATGAATTTTACGCCCCCAAAATCTCCTTTTATCTTTTTGGGAAATATGTTAAATAAGAGTCAAAATTATTTTCATATTTCTAAAGAACAGAATATCTATTAATATCCTGCATATGAGAAATGTATATTAAAGCTTTATAAATAAGAAAGTATTGCAAAAGCTGATGGCATTGTGTTACAATGTATGTATAATAAGCTAGTTACCTTACAAAGAGAAGAACAAATATTTCGAAGCCGTGTCATAATCTAGTTTCCCCTTACGATGTGTAAGTTTGGGAACAATTAATTCAATACATATTTAGAAGTATTTTCTAAAAGTAATAATTGTTAAACGCTTCATTATGGAAAAATTTTTGCAAGCAATGAAACAAAAAGTAAATGTATTGAGGGATATTAATATATTTATGTTAAACTGAAATGCATGTACTACTGTGGTTTTCTGCTTTTATAAATAGTTTTCTAAAAAGTATGTTCAGAATAGGATGAATTTTTAAAATCTGTAAATGAAATTATATTTGTCTTTATTTTTTTTTTACTTTATTCGTATACATACATATATATATTTCGGGAAAAATTCTTCACGGAATTGTATGTTTGGACTGTCATATTTACGCATCAAGAATTTCAGAATAATTCCGCGTATTTTTCTAGATATTTAACAAAATGTCTATAATCGTAAGCGGCCGGTATTCATTATCCTTATAGTGTTTACATCGGGTGTCCCAAAAATGACAGATGGATTTTAAAATTGAATAACTTGCAAACGGTGACTGCTATTTCAAAAATTGTTGCAGTAGGGTAATCTATAATGGCAGGAGTTTTTTCACCAGAATTTTTTTGTTCAAATTTCGAAAAATAGGTGGCGCTGACGGCGATTGAAAGCCAGGTGATCAGTGCTGAGTGAAGTGTCGAACTGGCCTTCAATCGCCGTCAGCGCCACCTGTTGTTTCAAATTCGAACTAAAATAAAAAATTACGGTAAGAAAACTCCTGACATTATACATAACCCTCCTGCAAAAATTTTTTTAAATAGATGTCACCGTTTGCAACTTTTTGAATTTTAAAATCCATCAGTCATTTTTGGAACACCCGGTATACATACAGGGTGTTTCGCTACCAGGCCGACAAATTTTGAGGGGTGATAGTAGACATAAAGACAAACATTATTAAATAACAAACCATGGGGCGCAAACGTCTTCTGTAGGATCTAGGGGCAATTAAAGTTTAAAGTCCAAAAATTCAAACGCTGATAAAAATTAGAAAAAAGGGTCGATTTGTTTGCGGTTTTCTCTAAAATCATTCTTTATATCTCGATTTTTTATTTTTTTTATTTTAAAGGTTAAGTTCAGAAAATGTCGATAAAGGGGGCTTTAGACTTAAGAGTAACAAACAAATACTTTTTGCCATTATTTTGTGCATGGGGTTGAAATTATTCTAAAGTTTAGACTTTAACTTAAAAGTTAAGCAAAAATCGAAAACATGGGGGTCCGTTAACTAACGAAAATTCAACTGTGAACCGAGGGAGAGATTTTAAACACTCATAAACATTGGACAAACTAATCGATATTGTTGTGGTTTGCGTGTAGGCCATTCCCTTGGTAATTATTTTATTCAAAATGATGTACAGCTTTCATGTCCTTATTTTTTGATAGAGGGCGCTTCCGACAAATGTCCAACATTTCAATGGTATTACTCCTGGGTGTTTTATTACCAGACCACCATACTTTTAGGAAGTGTAAGGGATGCAAAGACGACTCGGAATCACACAGGAATGTAACGTTGAAAATTGTTTTTTTTGCATGTTACGTTTAAAAAATGCAGAGAAAAAAACAACAGAGACAAGCAGAGAAACAGCAACATGTTAAAGTGACAGAACAAAGTTTAATTAAAGTTTTTTTGCAAAAAGTGTTCGAAATTACGACCAGAAAATGTCCGGCAAACTACTTGACAGCGATAGTAGATGGCGCTGCGATTTTCTTGCGGTAGATGGCGCTGAACGGTAATGCGAGTAAAAGTTTCTCTCTCGTTATGCAGCTCTATGTGGCTCCAGCACGATCGGGCTCTTCCACATTTTACCAATGATGTTCGCCGATACCTAAACATAACATATGGACAGCGGTTGATAGGTAGTGGTGTCTCGGTTTAGTGGCCTACCAGATCACAGGACCTATCAAGTATGAGCTTCTTCTGCTGGGGTCACATGAAAAGTTGGGTGTATGAGAATCCCGTACCATCAATTAAAGACTTAGCAGTTCGTATTTTTGTAGCTTCCGGAAATCTATCAAAGATTCCAAGAATCTTTCAAGCGTGCGGAATTACATGCGACGCCGCTGCCAAGCATTTCGAATTACTTCTGGTCGTAATTTCGAACATCTTTTCTAGTAAAACCTTTAAACAAACTGTTTTATGTCCATATTAACGTGTTGCTGTTTCTCTACTTCTTTCTGCAGTTTTTTCTCTGCTTTCTTTAACCATAACTCGAAAAAAAGACATTTTCAACGTTACATTCCTATGTGATTCCATGTCGCTTTGGCATCCCTAAAACTTCCTGGATGTATGGCAGTCTGGTAGTAAAACACCCAGGATTAATGCCATTGAAATGTCGGAGATGTTTCAGAAGCGCCCTCTATGAAAAAATGAAGACACCACAGCTGTACGTCATTTTGAATAAAATAATTACCAATTTAATGACCCACACGCAAACCGCAACAAAAATCGATTAGTTTGTCCAATGTTTATGAGCGTTTAAAATCTCCCCCTCGGTTCACAGTTAAATTTTCGCTAGTTAATCGATTCCCGTGTTTCCGATTTTGGGCTTAAAATTTAGGTTAAAGTCTAAACTTTAGAATAATTTTAACCCCGTGCACAATAGAACGACAAAAAGTATTTGTTCATTACTCTAAAATCTAAAGCGCCCTCTATCGACAATTTTCGAACTTAATCTTTAAGATAAAAAAAATCGTGATATAAAGAATAATTTTAGAGAAAACCGCAAAAAAATGGACCTTTTTTCTAATTTTTATCCGCGTTTGAATTTTTGACCTTAAACTTTAATGACCATATGCAGTGAAATTGAGTCTTCTCTTCAGAATTGCAATTATAATCTAAGCATACTTGGGGCCCGTGTGGTTATTACTATCATTCCTGTAGATCTTTTATTTTGGTATCGGTCAATGTAGAAAACATCTGCACGGTGTGCCAATACATTCGAAAAACTACCTCACTCTTAATTTTACAACACCAGTTCTCACACTAATACACATGAAAAGTATTATTATTTATTAATACCAATTAAAATTCAGAATAATAACACAAAAACAAGTTTAAAAAGCAGATTTTTTAGTTTATTACATCATTTATCAGTACTCTTAGTATCTTAACTGTTCAATATATGGATGGGAATAAATATCAACTGTAACATACGCGTTCTAGATAAAAAACTGCACAGCACAACATTACTGTGAAATCAGATGCTGCAAAGTATTTTCTTCAATTAATGAAAATCTCGCTAATCTTGTTTACCATACCGTAAAAATATTCAGCATACACTAAAAATTAGATCTTATGACACTGACAATAGCAAAATCAGGACAATTGTTTATGTCCCCAGCATAGGGAGTTTCAAAAGTAATTTAAAAATAGTCAAGTAATCTCTATTCATTTTTCACATTAACTTTGAATCGCACTGTATTTTCATTTTAAGCTACCTTATATTTAAATTATTGTATATGCTTTTTACAAGGGTATTTGAAATTACGATCTGCTTTCTAAATGTATGGGGAATTATGCTGTTTACCGGGAATGTGAATTTTTAATGCAACTTCAAACAGAAGGATCCGCTACCATTAGGTTAAAGATGTTATAAACAGCATTTATTATAATGTAATTGAGTAGAGTTTAATAAATCAGATTTTTTTCAGAATCTTTAAGATATTCCGTTTAAGGGGGACAAAAATCTCTGTAATTGAGCAAAATGTCGATTTTCTTTTTTTAATATTAATTGAAAGCCTTTTTAATTATTTAAATAAATATTTTCACACCTCATTTTTACTTACATGACTATTTCACGATGAGATATTATAAATTTCGTTAACATATTCAGCACAATGAACCATATGAATTAAGTCTTAAAACTCATTTTTCTACCTGTTCAATGTTCATAATTTTACAACTTGATTGTTTGAAAACATTAAAGCTTTTTTGATAATTTAGATAGAGGTTTATTTTTTTTACTTATTCTCCATGGTGTACATAATTTTTTTCTGCATGGATTTAACATCACATATATAATGATTTATTTTCAATTATTTAAATTGAGAATTCATTGAATTTTCTTCATTTATTCAGGATTTTCAAAATCATATTAAAAATTCCCATCTAAAACTCCATGTTCAGTTTTATATAAAATATTGTAATGAATGTGGAAAAAAATCGAAAAAAAAACTTTCATTTTTTACAAAGTAGTACAGATTCGAAAATGAAAAAAAAAATGAATTTTAGAAAAAATAGGCTGTTCTAAAAGATTCTTTTCCAATTTATTTCTATTATTAAATATTCTGCCACTACCTACATATTACAGTATTATTGAAAACTGAATAAATGGTTTTATAATGGCAAATACTATGTATCTTAAATTAAAAAAGTATAATATGATAAAAATGAATGGATTATTGCTTGTCTTTTTTTTCCAATTATTCTGAATCACATTGTGGTTTTCCAAGATTTGGATACAAACAATTGCCATGCAAAAGTCACTGTTTATCAGTTCTGATCGTAATACTTTACTTATACCGGATTTATATTTTTTTGGAAGGATGGTATACAACAAATGGTGAATTCTGCACTGAATGAAGCATGATTTAAGCTCCCTTAATAAGCCGTATTTTTCTGTTATTCCCTTTTTTTAATTTTGAAATGTACATATTTCAACTGTAATCGTTGTTATTTTAATATATTTTGCAGTCATTATGTTATTTGTACTGATGAGAGATGTAAATAAACAGAAAGTTTTACTTATCGAATATGTGTTAAAATACCTCTAAGTAAAATGTGTAATAGTTAATTGTTTCTTTACACCAAAAAAATATTATTTTTAATCTTCATGTTAATACTTTTATTTTATTATACTTGACTTGATACCATGTTTCATGAATCACCAATTTTTTACTTGAATATTGATATCATTCAAAAACCTTTAGTGCGGGTTGATGGTCCCTATGAATACAAAATAAAAGTTACTTTCAAATATTTTAAAAATATGTGATAAATTTGTCTATAAATATCATTGCCTTAATAATAATATCATTGCCTTTTACCTATGAACGTCAAATAAAAATAATTATAGTAATAATTTTTTTTTTAATAAAAAAGGAAATGAAAAAATATGTCTCTAATTTCTTAACCCATTATCCCCTATAAAATTTATATTTTCATTCAAAAAATAAACATATATACAATCCATCGTTTAGATTTACGTTTTAATATTTTATAGCGAAATGCGATTATTAGGGTTAACCTAGAATAAATAAAAAACAATATATAAGCAGAATTGAAAACCGCAGAAAAGTCAAGTAGATAGATAAAAATTTTTGTAGTATATAATTCCGCAGTGCATTTTTCTGTTTGATGTCATTAAATTTTCATAATGAAATTTTCACGAAAGAAATTTCACAAAATTACCAGTCTTAAAAGAAAAAAATGTAAAGTTGTAATAGAATTTTGTTTAAATGTCAAAGTATTTTTCATTTATGAATAGTTCTGTGCTCAATCGACATCATTTGAAATATGAAGACAAACAATAAAACGTACTATTTAGAGATCCTTCAAATCGAAATTATTTTAAATGTAGATACTAAGTAAAGACTTAAAGTAAAATATAAGTACTAAGACATAAAGTATATAAAGACTAAGTAAAATATAATATTTCATTTCAGACCATTTTTATAAAGGCAGCATTGGATTTAAACATGTAGTACAGAATTTAACCTTTAGAAACAAAGAAAATTTCTATATCAGAAAATTGTGATTCTCTGTAGAATAATGATACATTAAAAAGTTATACAGGATTTTATTTTATTTAAGCGTGTTTAACTATATAAACAACTATAAAAATATTTATTAATAATTAGTTTGATCAGCGACAGTTAGTTAGTTGCGTTTAATCTAACACACGAAGTAAAGCACTGCAGACCAATTATTTTCCCTTGAAATACCAGAAACGCTGAAAAAAATCAATGTTATTTGTTAGTTAAACGCAATTCTGGGGATTTATTTTTTTTATATTCAAACACATTCAGATAAAATACAATCACAATCTTCTAAATGCAGGAGTTAGCCGTAAATATATAATAAAATTACATAAGCATCAGCAAACATATATGAACTATATTTTTATTCCGAATGTTCAACTGTCTTTCATTATGCCTGACAACCAACATGTAAACTAATTTACGTAAAAGTGCTTTGATCGTCAGGAAAAAAAATAAGTGTTTTGAATTTTAATTAATATTCTTCAGTGAAAACAAAAAGTGTTACATTTTCTGCAAATATGTACAAGGACACAAATTAATTCGAGTTCAAGGACAGTAATTTTTTACACTAAATTTTAATGTCGGAAGCGGCCTCTATGAAAAATGAGAACACTAAAGCTGTACGTAATTTTGAATGAAATAATTAACAACGGAATGACCTACACGCAAACCGGAACAAAATTGATTATTTTCTCGAATGTTTATGAGCTTTTAAATATCCCCCTCTCTCTGTTTACAGTTCAGTTTTCAATACCCGATTCCCATGTGTCTGAGTTTGGGCTTAAAATTTAAGTTAAATTTTAAAATTTAGAATAATTTCAACTCCATATACAAAATAATGGTAAAAAGTAGTTGTTCGTTACTCTGAAGTCTAAAGGGCCTTTTACCGTCAATTTTTAAACATAACCTTCATCTTTCTTTAATCGTGATATAAAGAATGATTTTAGCGGAAACAATAATGGAATCAACCATTTTTTTTCCTTTTTTTCCATTTTTTTTCCTTTTTCCTTTTTCCCTCGTTCGATCTTTTGGACCTTTATCTTTAATGGCCTCTAGCTCTTAAAGAGAACCGTTTGCGCTCCATGTTTTTTTATTTAATATTGTTAGTCTTCATGCGTACTATCACTCCTAAAAAATAGTCGGTTCGGTAGTAAAACATACTGTAAATGTTTAATTTCCTACTGAGGATTTATTGTACAAAACAAACTCCTTCAAAAGTTTCTTATTTTTATGAATTTCAACTTATAATATTATAATTTTAAATACATAATAGATACAATTAGATAAAAATACCAATAAAATATAGTACTAAAAATAATTTTATATACAATCCTGTTACAGATATATTGACCATTAACAGATTTTCCCCATGGAGAAATATTTCAAGCGTAAAATAAGTTCAATTAGTAACAACGAATAGCATTGTAGCATTACTGTTTTCTTAATTTCATCCTAATTACTGTGTTTATAAATAAAGCTCTAAACAAATAAGTGGCTTCTTTTCTTTGTCTACTTATTTGTATTTGCTTTGTTTATTACCATATATAATAAGTGTGCCATAAAATGTGTAATCAAATTATCTGTATCTGAATCAACGAAGCAGATTTAGTATTGACTAGCGGCCTTCGCCCGCTACGCTGGTCGGTTTATCTAAAGAAATCTTGAAGAAGTAGTTAGATAAGGTTCAGACATACATTAAAAAAAAAAAAAAAGCAAGTCGATCATTCAAAAAACGTTGGGAAATATCAAATATTTACTGTAATTTTTTAAGAAAAACAAAGTTTCGAAAAAAAAAATTAAATCGAAAAAAAAATTACACTGACATATTAATGCAAGGAAATTTTCCCAGAGAGAAAATTCGCCTTGAATACAATATTTCAAATTCTTTTAATTGCTTATAGGCGTTAATGCCAACATAGTGAAAAAAAATTCCATGCTGGGAATCGAACCCGGGCCATCAGTATGGCGCACTGACGTTCTACCGACTAAACCACATGGAACGACAGCCAGCTTGAAACTTTCTCATACTTAAGTAGACTGGCGAAAATATAACGATAGCGCGTTTTAAAATCGCACAGTGACATCTATTGGATTTTATATGTACTAAAAAACGTTATGTACTAAAAAACGTGAGCAGCGCACCTAATAGTTTCTTTTGTTTCTTTTTGTTACTTTTTTGTCTGTTGTCCGATTTTAATGAAACAAAGCCTATACACTGCCCGGGAGTGTGCATTCTTCATTAGTGAAAACCGCATAAAAATCCATTCAGTAGTTACGAAGATAACCTCGAACAAACAGACAGACAGACAGACAAAAAATTAAAAAAAATTTTTTTTGTGTTTCATTGGTTTTCTTTTATCGCCCTGACTCCATTTTTCTCAATTATCTTCAATGTACAGACACACCGGGTCCTACTGTTTTATTATATGTATAGATTTGTGTAATCAGATACTTTGTTAACTAGATTATTTCTTTTTCTATCTAGAGATTCTTAATTTCCCCTCAAAGTTACTAGTACTTTGTTAGCAGAAAAATTTTATTTAAATAATCTTCGTAATGGTCGTATGTGTAGTCAAATAAGACGTAACCGAGTTTTTTTCTGAAATTAAATATATTTGATGTAGCGGAAGACAAATAATTAAAATAAATTTTGTCATTATTCATCGCATTTTAGGAAATTCGATTTTAAGTAAAAAAGATAATATTTACGTTTGAATTTTCTTCGCATATTTACCAATAAATAATATGTTATATTCATTGAGTACACTTATTATATGATGTAATTGAGATGGGTGATGAATGGGGCATTTTCAGGAAAATATTTACTTTTAAGTCTTTTTTTAGGTGTTATTAATATTGTATATTATATTTCTACATTAGATATTTCATTACATCTATGCACAATATTTATTCTTTATTATTTTTATACATCAAAATATTATAAATAAAAAAAAATCTCGGTCCGACAGGCTTTTATTAACGGTCTCCAGTCAACACGTGGTGATTTTTTTCCCACTATTTTTTTTTATTTGGCTACAGATTATTGGCATTTATGCATACATTAATTATCGATTGTCTATTGTCTCGATTTCTTATCATAAATCACGTTTTTTACAATATTTTTAAAAAATCCAGGTTTTTGCCACATTTTTTTTACTAAATCCTTGTTTTTTAGCGATCCGTTGTCGAAAGTCTCCCTTTTTTGCAAAATAGCACTTTTTTCGCGATCTTTTGAAAAATATTTGCAGGGCCTTTGAAATCTTTGATAAAATGAGAATTTATTTGCAATCTATAAAGAAAATTCGCATTTTTTCGGTGTATTTTGATAAAATTTTATTTGTCTATCTGATCCTTTAACAAAATTATCGTTTTTTTTTTTTTTTTTTTTTTTTTTTTTTTTTTTTTTTTACTACGACTCTTTGATAAGTGTTTCTTTAGATGATGTTCATGATTTTTCGATAAACATTGTTTAAATTCTCATTTTCCTAACGTTTTTTTGGCAATCCTTTGATGATAATCACATTTTTTCATGTTTCTGTGATATAATTCGTAATTTTTTCCATAATCTAATCAAGAAATTAGCAGGTTTTTTTGCGATCGTTTAACAAAATGAACGTTTTCTTTTCTTCTAAAGATGAAAAAAATTGTTTTTTCAATGACCATTTGTCAGAATTCTCGATATATATATATTGTTTAATGAATTTTTTGGAAAAATTCCTTCACCTCTAATAAAGTGAACAAGTTTTTTTTTTTTTTTTTTTTTTTTTGTATGCGTTTTTGAAAAACAAATGTATGAATTGAATTTTCATTTTTTTATAGTGCAAAACAATCTTATATATTCCTAATTGTTTTTATACATACACTTTTATGAAAAAAAAAATAAGAAACACTGTTTTCTGCAACTTTCCTACCATGATGACTGCTTAGCTTATTCTTATAGATATGCATATTTAATTTATATGTTGCCCAAATTGATAATGCATAGTTTCCGATTTATATTATTCTTAAATTATATTCAAACAAAAACAATTTTGCGATTAAACTAAATGTACGCATTTGATGAAATTAGCTTGTGTTTCTTTTGTACACGTGTAGATTATTTTCCACGTTGATTTCATGATTTTTTTTCTCATATAAATGCTATTAATTTTAAAATATCCTTCACAATGTCACCACTGGGATATTTGGGCTTAGGAGCACACGTTTATTCAAAATTTTTGAAATCTGCATTTATAAACTGTTTCAAACATCATTACAAAAGAGATGAATAGAACATTAGTAATAATGGATGAAACAAATATAATTTCTGTTATCACAGTGAAATTTATAATAATAAATTTACGTGCAGTTATTATTTTATGATGTGGTTGTTATATTTTAGCGTTAGTAATCACCTCTTTTATACAACTTTAACTTCTTATAGATATATGGCTGTATAACAGTAGTCTTTTTCTCACTTGTCAGGCATT
Organism: Maratus speculifer; assembly: GCA_964019185.1. Taxonomy (NCBI): domain Eukaryota; kingdom Metazoa; phylum Arthropoda; class Arachnida; order Araneae; family Salticidae; genus Maratus; species Maratus speculifer. The sequence continues at coordinate 21,257,979 of OZ025298.1, forward strand.
TTAAGTATAAAACGAAACTGAAAAAATTTGTTTGAATTGCGGCATAAATAATAATGTTTATTCCCATTTTTTATAATTAATATTAGTTAAATGTAAGTTAAATATCATGAACAACTGAAAATATATTAGGTAAGAATTTATTTAAGTAAAACTTCAAAATTCAACAGATTATTCATTATTTGATCAAGAATCATGCATTGTTTTTAACAGTTTAATCTTTTTTGATAAAGTTTCAATAGCAATTTTTTGTTAAAATACTTATATTTCATTACAATACACTAATTAAAATGCTATATAGATTTTAATAAGAAATAACCTTATATAATACTAGTAGTGTTTTACAAATAATTAAAATACTTTATTAATTTATCAACCTATATAATATTGTTTGCTTAGTAAATAATATTTTCCACATTGTTTTGGACTGAGACAGTCCCATTTGTCCAATTTAAAATGTTTTAACCAACTCCATGAAGCATATCGCCATTGTGCATCATACGACATTTTGTTACAATGGTTGTTATTCAATCTAATTACCAGAATTGAATCTTCAAGTAAAAAATTACCACATAAAATTACTCTTTAACATTATTCTTTATGTTGTTTAAGATATTTTAATAATAATAATAATAATAATAATAATAATAATAATAATAATAATAATAATAATAACTATTGGTAGTTTGGGGAAAATCAACTTAAAGAAAAAGAAAAAAAACAAGCATGTGCGTTTAATTTCGTTCTAAATGACATATATTTGAATTGGAAAAAAAAAAAGGGGGGGGCTTATTGTCTGAAATACCGAGAATGATGTATCAATCTCTTATCTCATGTATCCCCCAGCTACCTTTTTTGTGGTATTAACCACATTAAATCCATAAACTTACGTTTACGGAGTAATTTTAAGGGTTATGACAATTGTTATGAAGAATTTTGGAATGCAAAATATGCATGTAAAGCATTGTTACCGGGAAAAACTCGCATGATAAACTGTTTGAAACATTATATCGCAAAATATTATTATTAATCTTTTAATAATTAGTTTATAAAAAAGCTTTATGAAAGGTTTTAATGATGCTAGTTGTGATAAATTTTGTGTTCAATAAATACACATAAATTTGCAAAAAATATTGTGCTTTGAAATGGAAACATAATATTGTGATAAATGTAAATATTATAAATTCTTAACTATTTTCGATACACTCCCTCATATTACGCATCAGTTTTACCAATTTAAATGTATATTATTGTTACAAATTTCTTTGTCATATTCATAAACTTTTGTGTCACAGTGCTTTGTTTCTCAGAGAAATGTTCTTTTCTATTTATTTATATAATAGTTGGAAATAGAGATTTATATTGTTGAAATATGTAATTAGTTGAAATAACAAACATAAAACTGCATCAATGGTTATATTGTATGTTATTTAAAGCTTCGTATAAACATTGTTTAAGGTATTGATTCTGTGGTTCAGGATAAATTAGATTTTCAATGGCTTTTGTTAAAATTTTTAATTTTCAGAAATAAAGTTTTCTCATCTCTTTCAATATAAAAGTCTACAAAAGAGAAAATAAAAATAAAATTAATTATTTGAAGTGTTTTCAGTCCAATTGGAAATGTTCTAAATAGCATAAACTATTTTGGGTTTTGGGCATGATGTTCGCCAACTATCATCGTTATAAACAAAAAAAATATTTAAGATATATGTATATGTGTATATATATATAGTTTGTGATAACTTTAGCGTGTGGGTTTGCATATTTTACTTAAATTAATAAAATTTAAGATAGTTTTTAAATGGTAATGAATTAAAAAATCGATGCTATCGTTCTTGAATTGAAAACAAATAATCTGAAATTGTATCTCTTTGTTTTCAGTATATTTAAAAAAGTTTTTTCCCAAAAAATTGGAAATTACTTATCAAAACCGGAGACTCTTTCTGATTTTATGGTATTTCTCAAAAAAAAAAAAAAAAAAAAAAAAAAAAAAAAAAAGTAAAAAAATTCGCCAAAAGTCTAGCTTAAACGTAGATAATAAAATATAATGTGATTTCCATCAGTTTAACTATCGCATATTTCAAAATTTTAAGAGTCACTTAAAATATACCTTCTAAGACACTGGTTGATACTTATTTATAATGTTTGTTTTGCCCCTTTCAAAATATACTAAAATGAAACATCCATCGAAATACTTCTATTGAAGAATGATGAAGTATCTTATTACCATTATAAATGGACATATTTTATTACTTTTACCTTTATTAACGTAACATTATTACTTTATGTTTTCTAAATTTCTTCTTATATTGTTGTAAATTAAATATAATGTATTCAAGTATTAAGTGAAAATAACTATTCATTTCATATTCATATTTATGATAGTCACTGAAGAATTTGGTTTTCAAATTGTGACGTTTCGATTGGACCTGGCCAACTTTTATACATACTACATATCAATAAATATACCTAAGGTAAGTAAAGCACAATTAAAAAAAAATTCTTAAGCTGTTTCCGTCAATAAACGTATATATACACGAGTTACTTTGTGAAACCCTATATATAATCTGAGGACCCTAAACCTATCTAAAACGCTTAAAAAATATCTTCATTTCAAAAAGAACTTCGGGAAATATCTCTACTGTACTGTAAGCGAATTTAATTGTGGTTTTATGTAAATGAAACGATAAATGCTATTCACACCATATTTATAACACGTATCTTGTAATATACCACAGTAATGTACATCAGTCTCACAATTCTTTGGAAAATTGAAATGCCGTTTTTAATGCATTACAAAAGGCTTTTTATATAAGATAACTCATGGAGCAATGGCTATAATTTTTTAGATTGAGGTAAAAATTCTTAGAATTCAAACATAAGAATAATTTGTGCATATTTAAAATACTTACTCATCATATTTTAGACAAAAGATATTTAAATACTGAGGACAAAAGTTGAGAAATAAAATTTAAATTCAAAGGGCAAAAGGCCATTTTTCCTTAAACTTAAAGATAGATGATCACCTAATAGAGAAAAAAATGAAATTAAAATAGAACCAAAATACATTATATATATTTAATAATAAAAAATCATATAGCAATTTATAAAAATGTCATGGAAAAAGAGTGAATAATACTTACATAAACGGTACTAATACATAAACGAAATTTGAAGTATAATTTGAATACTTCATGTCTCGTAAACCTTATTGTATTTTGAACAAATATTTTGATAGTTTTTGCCACTTCTTAGAACCACTTCAGGTGCATTTTGCATTGTAACCTTAGATGATTTTGCATTGCGGTATTATATTGTTTTGCACATGATTCTATTTCCTATCAATCTGTAGAATCTGATCATTTTAAATGCATTTCACTTGCTTTGCTTTTAAAAATGTCATTTTTTTAAAAGATTTATTGCGTTTATTTGTCACTTTTACCTGTTTCTGGAATGACAGTTTCCAAACTTTCCAATATTTTTTATTATCTCATTGTATTATTGTTATTATGTTAATATTTATATTAGTTAAATTTTAAACAATTATATCAGTTAATGTTATTATAATCATAAACGTTCTATATCTATTTTAATTTTAAGTATATTTAGTTAAAATACTCACGTCGTCAAATTTTGAATATTGTTTAAAGGTGATAATTTTTCCTCGATTTTATGTGGCTATCTCTTATGAAAGTGAAGGACTGATGGTCGTCCAATTTAAAATGTTAACCACTGTATGTCTTTGTTCTTGCTTCAGATGTAAAAATTAAACTATATACGAGCCTTAAAAGTTCCTATAGTAATATATATACAGGGTGTTTCGCTACCAGACAGACAAACTTTGAGGGATGATAGTAGACATGAAGACAAATATTATTAAATAGGAAACCATGAGACGCAAACGTCTTCTGTAGGAGCTAGGGGCCATTATATTTTAAGGTCTAAAACTTCAAACGATGATAAAAAACGGAAAAAAGGGTCTGTTTGTTTGCGGTTTTCACTAAAACCATAGATGCCAACATCTCTTAATTATTCCGGAGTCTGATCAAAAATTTGCATGCAAAAACCGGAAAAAACATTTAAGAAAATGTGTTTACTTTCTACGATGTAAATCTTTGATTTCATCCTAAAATTTTTGGTCAAATAAAATTTCCGGTTGAAAACATGCTCATCTTGTATCAGACTCCGGAATAAATTAAGAGGTGTTGGCATCTATGCTAAAACCATTCTTTATATCGTGATTTCTTTAGAAAGCATTTTTAAAGGTTACGTTAAAAATTGTCGATAGAGGGCGCTTTAGACTTTATAGTAACGAACAACTAATTTTTACCGTTATTTTGTGCATGGGGTTGAAATTATTCAAAAGTTTAAAATTTAACTTAAATTTTAAGCCCAAAATCGGTAACATTGGAATCGGGTAACTAGCAAAAATTGAACTGTAAACAGAGGGGGGATTTTAAACGCTCATAAATATTGGATAAACAAATCGATTTTCTTGCGGTTTGCGTGTAGGTCATTCCCTTGATAATTATTTTATTCAAAATGACGTACAGCTTTGGTGTCCTGATTTTTTCATAGAGGGCGCTTCCGATACATCTCCGACATTTCAATGGCATTACTCTTGGGTGTTTTACTACTAGACCAACATACTTCCAGGAAATGCTAGGGATGCAAAGTCGACTCGGAATCATGTAGAAATGTAACGCTGAAAATTCCTTTTTTGCAAGTTATGGATAAAGGAAGCAGAGAAAAAAAGTTACAGAAACAGCAGAGAAAGAGCAACACGTTAATGTGACAGAAAGTAGTTTATTTAAATGTTTTACAACAAAAGGTGTTCGAAATTACAACCAGAAGTAGTCCGGCATGTTTGACAATGGCATCGCATGGAATTCCTTTCGCTTTGAAAGATTCCTGTCATGTCTGATAGCTTTCTCGCAGCTACAGAAATACCAGCTGCGAGGTCTTCAATTGATATTATGAGTCTCATACACCCAACTTTTCATTTGATCTCAGCAGAAGAAGTCGATATATGATAAGTCCGATGATCTGGCAGGCCAATGAAGCTGGCTAGCAATACCTATCCACCGCTGCCCATATATTACTTTGAAGTGTCGGCAAACGTCATTGATAAAATGTGGAGGAGCTCCATCGTGCTGTTTATCGTTCAAAAACTTAATTCTGCTACCTTTGGAACCAGTTCACGAATGATCACTTCAAAGTGATCGCAGTTCACACGCATTACCGTTTAGCACCATCTACTGCAAGGAAACCGCCGCGCCATCTACCGGCGCTGTCAAATTTACCGGACTACTGGTTGTAATTTCGAACACCTTTTCTAGTAAAACATTTAAATAAGCTGTTTTCTGTCACAGTAGCGTGTTGCTCTTTTTCTGCTGTTTCTGTTGCTTTCTTCTCTGCTTCCTAACCGTATCTCGCAAAAAAGGCACTTCCAACGTTACATTTCTATGTGATTCTAAATCGTCTTTTTATCCCTAACACTTCCTGTAAGTATGTTGATCTGGAAGTAAAACATCCAGTAGTAATGCCATTGAAATGTCGGAGATGTGTCGGAAGCGCCCTCTATCAAAAAATGAGGACACTAAAGATGTACGTCATTTTGAATAAAATAATTACCGAGGGAATGACTTTCACACAAACAGCAACAAAATCGATTAGTTTGTCCAATGTTTATGAGCGCTTAAAATCCCCTCCTCTGTTTACAGTTCAATTTTCACTAGTTACCCAAATCCAATGTTTCCGATTTTGGGCTTAAAATTTAAGTTAAATTTTAAACTTTACAATAATTTCAACCCCATGCACAAAATAAGGGTAAAAAGAAGTTGTTCGTTACTCTAAAGTCTAAAGCGCCCTCTATCAACAATTTTTGAACGTAACCTTTAAAATTTTTTTCTAAAAAAATCGTCATATAAAGAATGATTTTAGTGAAAATCGCAAACGAATCGACCTTTTTTTCTGTTTTTTTATCATCGTTTGAAGTTTTGGACCTTAAAATCTAATGGCTCCTATCGCCTACAGAAGACGTTTGCGCCCCATGCTTTTCTATTTAATAATATTTGTCTTCATGTCTACTATCTTCCCTCAAAGTTTGTCGGTCTGGTAGCGAAACACTCTGTATATATAGCTAACATACTATCAAACATTCACATACTTAAATAAAAATGTATATATATATTTTTTTTTCAACCACCAAAATAAATAAACAAAAAAGGACGTCTAACTTTTATAATTCAAAAACACATTTGCAGGTCGCAATGAATGAACTCATTGAACTGTTCCTACATTGAAAGTTTCTACTTAAATCTATGATCAGTTTTTCGAAATATTTAGATTGGCAATCTCCACTCTATGGCTATCGCTTCTAGACTCACCCTAAATGATAAACTAAAAAAAATATTTTTGAGTGTCCTTATAATAAAACAATAAAATATTTAATGTTTTATTTTTGATACTCAACATGTCATTGCAAACCACAATAACGTATATGAACTGTCTGACAATCTAAGTTAGTATCTGTTTATGTACTGTATTATAAAGCGATATTTATTCTATTAGAAAGTGTTTAAAAAGTTGTTTCTTATGTCAAATGAGTCTAATTTTATGAATTAGTTTATTTTTCATTAAGCACTGTGTGTTCCTTTCTAAATATTATTAATTTTTCCTTCTTACACCCTTGTAATATGGAATATCTTCTTCGTTCTCTGAGCCCACATATATGGATCTCGATTATGTCTGTTTATATTAATGATATTTAAACAAAATTTCAATTCCAATTTTAATATTATATGCATCAGCAGTTCGAGGATGCATTTTCTCGAGGAGCCTGGGACCTCAGCCCCGCATCCCCGACACATAGTAAGAATACCACTAAATGGGAACTCTCACTCCGGGCAAACGAGCAGCACAAATGAATTAACAATTAATTTTACACACACACACACACAAAAAAAAACTATTTATTGAGCTTGTGAGTAAAAAACAAAAAATACAGTGAAAAACTGCGAATTAAAATTTAAATTAGTGAAAAAGAGGTGGCTCTTGCTTAATTTAATTTAAAATAGTCCGGACGTCACACCAGCTCCCTCCCAGCATCCTACCGGAATATGTCCTCCGAAGCCCTGACAAGGGCTTATCGGCACTACCGATTACGGCGCTGAGAGATGTGCGCAGTACGACATCCAGTGAAGAAATGAGCCGGTAGCGGGAAAATTCACCCCGATATCCAAGATCTAAAATAATTGGAATGAAGTCAAAATTTTCTCTAGTGTGAAATTAGAGATAAAATAATTCAACAGTAATAAAAAATATTGCATTAATACTTTGTAGTAAAGAAGTTACAGATGCCGAATAAATTTGCTCCTTTAGTTTTTAAAAGGCCAAAAATACAAAAAAAAGTTGGAAAGTCTAAAGAAGGATGTCTTAGCAAGAAATAACGTAACACTGCTTTATTCTATTTAAAAAAGTACTAACAGAAATGCAATTTTTAAAAAACATACATTTTTTTTTCTTTCATCAACTGTTTCGAGAATGATTATAAAAGTCAAAGATAAAAAATGTTATGAAACCAAAATTTATGGCTTAAACAGATTAAACATTTTCATTAGAATAAATATTATAGAAATGTATATATAAATATAACTGAAAAAAAACTAGAAGAAGAGAATGTGTGATTTGCTTTTTCAATTTTCCGTATTTTTGTTACGAGTTACAAAAATAAATAAATAATAAATTAATAAAAGATAAAAATATAATTAAGATTCTTGAATCGTTAATTATAGAAAAAACTTATTTTTAATGCTTTTTAAGTAAAATAAATGATTGTTCAGCTGAAAAGTTAGATTTTCCAGATTTATTGTTAATCTCGTTAAGGGCTTTTTATGTCTAAATTACTTTTTTTAAGTTGTCCTTTTTTAAGTAATTTATCTTATCATCGATTTTATGCAATGAATATTTCATTGATTTTTTTTACTCTCTATTAAGATGATGAATTAGTACTTTTGTCTTGAAATGAATAAAAAATAATATGTTGCACTTTAAAAAATATAATAAATCAAATTAAAAAAATAAAAATAAATAAAAAATCTATACAAAATCAAACCATAAAAAATTACTTTTTTAAATTAAATTTCCTAAAGCATTTTTTTTTACTTTAGTTAATAATTTTCAAAGAATATAGTTTTATTATGAACATTTTTACTAAAATATTAAATTTCGAAAATGTAATACAAAAACGAAATTACTAACTAATTTTTACTATAATGTATAAAGGAAATTATTTCTGTTTCTTCAGATCTGTTTTTCTCTTTTATAGTATGATATATAATAATATCGTATGAAACTCATTCTTCAAACATGGATATTTTTAGTCATTTTGACAGATAATTGCATAATTAATTCGAAAAAAATGAGAAATGCCACTGAAAATTGAAACATCAAATTAAAAATATGAGATTATTGAAATTTTTAGCATTTCAATGATTTTATTATTTTTTCTATTAAAAAATAAGAATGACATATATAAAGAATTTAAAAGAAAGATAAGCAAGCAAACATTACGCTTATATTTTATATAAAAAATGTATCTAAATTCATAAATAATGTTACATGGATTTTTTTTTTAATAACTCAACGTTAAAATATTATTTTCTTTCATCATCAAATTACTCATAAGTTATTTCTACCTGTAATATAAAAGTGGAGTAAGACAGAAACCCGTACTGTTCTTAATTCAAATTCAAAATTGGATGAAATATGTATTTTAAATAATGTCATCAGATAATAAATTGTCTTAGATTCCAAAGAAATTGTTTCATCTTCTCAGTAAATTGTTTTATCTACCAAAATATTTAGTATTAACGGCAAAACAGTACCACCTTTTCAATACCACATTTCAAACCATATGCACCACAAACTAATCATCAACGGATCCATCCACCTTCCAACTAAGTCTCAAGTTTTAAAGAATTCCCATTAGTTAAGTACCAACTTACACGTGAAAGACTGGAGTTTTTTGAAAAAAGAAATTTTAAAGAATTTAATATTAGATCGTAAGAAAACAAAATAAATATCGACTCATGTTATAACAATATTAAAAAAATGTCTTACTTTAAAATTGTTAAATAAGTTTATATTCCAGATTGTAAATTAAGTAATGATGCCTTGCAATACAATTTATTGTAATAAACATTAAATGCTTCTGCATAAACATTTTCGCACTCGTAAAATTTTACATAAGCAACACAAATTGCTAAATTTAAATCAATCAAAAAATGCAAAAATTCACTATTTCATGTTTACAGATTATACATAATTTAGTAGAATAACCATATAATATCTGCCTCTCGCTTTTAAAGCAACATTTAGGTAAAATTTCAGCTAGAAACTTTGTGGCTTACCCTTCACTTACAAAATTTGTTATAGGCAAAAAAAAACTTCCTTTATTTGTGTTAATTGGACAATAGATTGATAGATTAACCACCAGTTTTATCCTACAGTATGTAGTGGATAACCAGGGTAAATAGCTAATTAACAAGGATTTCAGTACTTAAAAATTTTTAAGGACTTGTTAAAATAGATTCCGTAGAGTAATAATTGTTTTTCCAAAATCTATTTTCAGATATAACAATAAGTTCTTTATGAAAATTCTTGTACAAAAACACAAAATATCCCGTATTTCGCTTGATGCATATGAAACCTGAATAAGAAATATTTACACTTCAACTTACCAAGCACTCTTCATTTCTTCATATCGACTGCAATTTTCTTAAACTAACAAGTGTTTTCAACTACAAACCTAAGCATTAATCATTAGTGACATAAGTGCAATAATGTTGACAACACATGGTCGTCAAGAAACAACTGTTTACGCAAATGGTATTGAAAAAAAAATGCAGTTCCTAATTTTCACTGCACCAGCTGGAAACGCCTCCTACAATCTTAGACTCAGGTCTAATTGTCCTATAAAGACGGACTAGATCCAAATCCCCGAGTTTCATACACCAGTGGGTTATGACTTGATCCAAATTCAAAGACACACACTTTTGTTTTACCTTTTAGTCTCTGCAGATTAAAAGACGCAGCTTCTTAATTTGGATAAAACAACAGCAAATTCAAACACAAATAGATTAAAAAGGAACCAAATGTACATCAGAAAAAAGGATTAAAATATATTAAAAAGTCTGTGTTGCGCGCACAGAGCTTAAATATTTGACGTCGCGTTTACATTAAAAACTCTAGGGACTAATATTAACTAACTCTAGGGACTCTAATTATGTATAAGTGAATTATTTTTTTACAATAAATTTTGTATCTTTCGGAGCGAATACAGAGAAAGTAATTAAAGTAATAATTTCAATGAAATATTAATTTCGCTGCAGTTAATTATTTTATGTAATTTGGAAATTATGTTTATTTAAAGAAATATTTTGGATGATTTTCACTGTCATGTATTTTTATATTATTAATAAACTAAATTAAAATTTAAAATTACATAGACTCTGAGAAAAATCATGCGTAAATTTATACATTAAAACAGGTATACTAATGATACAAAACCTATTTCTATCTATGTGTAAAAAGGTGTGAAAATTTCCAAACACACGCTCTGTTGTGTCAATTTCAAAATGCACATTTTCCTGTGTAGTGCATTAAGCGATTAAAGTATGTAAAATGTTATGAAATAACTCAAAATACAGTTAAGCATGCAAATTGCGTATACATATACATGTGTAATATATTAAAAGAATTTTATGTGCAACAACATAGTTTGAGATATAAGTTTTGGATTGAACATTTGAATGATATAAAACCGAGTTGTTTGAAGAACAAAAACGTACACTTGGTACGTCTCAGCTCTTCCCCGAAAATTTGTTTTTAGGCGAGGACACAAAATGGTGCAATCCTATTTAAAAAAAAAAAATAAAAAATAAATAAAATTTATTTTACTACAATCCACGTATTTATTAAGATTATGTTGGAGCCCAAAAAGTATAGTCATAATTTATGAATAAAATTTCAATTTATACACTGTAAAATAAAATTAAAAAAAAATACGGAAATCGTGATGCGGATATTATTTTGCAGGATTTTTCCCACTATTAATTTCTGTCACAGTTGTTGAAAAACGCAACAAGAAGAGAGAGAGAAATTTATCATTTAATTCAATCTATAGTGAACAAGCAGTACTTACCGAAATAGGAGATAAACTCACGATCTTCGACATTCTAAATTTTTATCATGCACAATACGTCAGGTTAGAATAATAAAGTTCTATGCTTATTTTTGAAAAAATTGAATTATCGACATACATTGGTTACATTTGTATCTATGAACATATTTTTATATCAAAATGATGTTATATATTATTTACATGTGACCTTACATTCATAATATGACATTATTTTAATCCAGAAATACCTTTATCGATACAAATGGAACCTTGCTATATCGATAAGTCATTTTTTTCGAAAACTCAGATAGAACCTTATTATTCTCAGGTGACGAACAGAGGTCACTCAGTAATTATTACACCAGACAGGCTTTCATATATCGCTATTTATTGTGATCATAAATTTATATATGTACTCGTGTAATACTGTCTTATTATATATATTTCTGCATTATACTACAAGGTGGCAAAAGGTCAGAAAAAAACAATATCAAAGAAAAGGGAGAATACCCATATATTATTATTGAAAGTGTTTGAAATAATATGCAGGAATAAATGTGGAGAAAGTTCCTTTTGAGAAAATGCTGGTATTAACGACTTTTTTGACTGTATTTTTCCCTGACCACTCGCCACTCTGTATTCTTACACATAAGCCCACATAATATTTTTTTGTTATGCATATAGCTGTATGAAATGTATGCATAAACTTCTGTGCATCTCTCATGGTCATTTACTGTGATATCGAGATGATTGTTTAATGTCCAAAAATTTAAAACTACATTAACGAGCTAATTTGGGAAAATCTGCAACGTTACCCCAGTAGCCAAACAATATTGGGTCAATATTGGCTACATCTTGGAGCAATATAGGCACACTGGCGCAATATTGGCATGAAATATCACTCCAATATTGCGGTGTTTACATTTTGCCCTTATTTAGCCAATATTTGCAGCCAGTATTATGCCAATATTGGAGTTTCGTTGGAAATATTGGCAATAAAACGCCAATATAGGTTAAATTATGTAACTTCATTGTAAATATTTTCGATATAATGCCAAAATTTGTACAAAATTGGCGTTTTATTGGCAATATTTCCAATGAAACCCTAATAATGGCTGCAAATATTGGCTAAATAAGGGCAAAATGTAAACATACCAATATTGGGGCAATATTGACGTTTTATTTGTAATATTTCCAATAAATGATATACTGGAGCAACGTTGGACCAATATTGGTTTGCTACTAGAGTATCTATCATTTACACACTCGATTAAATTAACAAAAAATTACAAATTACTTCCTTTTATTAAACCAATAAACACGCACATCACTGAGATAAAATTCTGTGAAGTGTAAAAATTTTGTTAAAAAGGTGAAGTTTTATAAACATACACACATACATATGTAAAAATGACTACTTTACGAATTTATGTTTTAAAAAGTAAAAAAAAAATTGAAATGTTTCATACTTAAAAATGAGTCAGATGTGACAATTACGAAACTTTCCTCTATCTTGAGCATTGTTATATTTCTTGAAAAGTATAGCATAGCAGCACCATCAATTAGGAGGTTTAAGCTAAAATCTAGTCAGCAACAACTTATGTCAACTTATAAATGAATCAGAAGTTTGGTTGAAAATAGGTGCATTAGTTTTTGAGATACATTTATTGCGAAAACGTGAAAAATGCAGCATAATAGTGCCATTTGTCAGGCGATTTACACCAAAAATTAAACAACACTAATCTATATGAGGAACTAACTGAATCTGAAGTTTTATAAAATTTCGTTTATTAAATCTTGAGACAGAGCTGATGCTATAATTATGGGTAAAGCGCTATGGCAGTGCAATCAGATGTGTGATTTGCACCAAAACGTAATCAGCATCATATTATATCAAATATTAACAAAGTATAAAATTTAATTGAAAAACTATATTCTAGTTCTTGAGATATGGCTTTTGGGGAAATTGTAAATAATGCAACTAAGCAGTGGCTTCTCTTATGCAATAGTCACCAAAAACTTATGAACTCTAATTTATATTAAAGACTCACAGGATCTAAAGTTTTGTGCAGTTCGTACTATAATTCTTGAGATAGAGTTATTGTAATAATCACGAATTATATACCATGGCAGCACCACTTTTCTAGCGATTTGCACCAAAACGTAAACAGCATCGTGTTATATCAAGTACTAAAAAAATCTAAAATTTTATGAGAATCCATGCGCTAGTTCTTAAGGTATTGGGTATTGTGCAAATTATGAATAATGCAGCATAGCAGGCCACCTATTTGCCGACATAAAAAAACGAACTAATCAGATCTATATTATATCAAGATCTATCAGAATTTAAAGTTTTGTGGAACTCCTTGCATTAGTACTTGAGATAGAGAGCCCACATAATTTTTGTCACATACACACAAACAGACAGATTCGCAGGCAGTCATTTTGTAAAAACATGTATTTCGGGCTGTCTGACCCCCAAAATGTGTAAATCTATTGAAACCCGGATTTCGGAAATTTTAACGAATCCAATATTTTCTTCTTGTAAAGATAGAATTATCAGAAATAATTAAAATTTAACTAAGTTACTTTTCATTAATATCTTTTTAAACAGTTTTCAAATAAATTCCTTTTGTTTTAATTTATAAATTTCTTTTTAAAAATGAATTTACGAAATGTTAATCAATTTGATCAATTTAAGTACGGTATTGTAATTTTAATAGGAGTTAAACAAACTAAATACAATGTTTTTTTTTTCTCACAATCATAAATCATTACAAATATTTAAAGGAAAATTATGCAAAACATTATTATGCGCTTGAAAATAAATTAAGAAGACTGTATTATATATATATATAGTATTAATACATCAGTGCACTTAAAATACCTAATAATCATAATTAGAACAAAACAATATCAATACTTTTTAAAATGTCGAATTTATATTAACCATTCCACTTGAAAATTTATAGAAAAGTGTGAAATGCGAATTATCATTAACATAAGTAAAAAATATGCTAAAGTAACTGAATCCTATTGTCCATGAAGAAAATACGAGATAAAAGTAAAAATATATTTATATTATGAAGACTGGAAGAAAACGAATTTTATTGGTACAGATTTCTATTTGGTATCTAATATTTCATGTACTATCTAAAAATACATTATATAATGCATACATTGATTCTTAGATTTACAAGCACGTTTTAAACATAAATCTCAGAAGAAAATAAACGAACGACTTATAGTGTAAAAGATTCCTAGTGTTTTTGATTTTTAGTGCTTCTTGCTGAAGGAAATCTCTGATGATTTGATTTTATCGTATTTTTTACTAAAAGAACGTGACATGGAATGAAATAAGTATTTTTGAGGGTTTTTATCTGTGAAATATTTTATTGATATTTATACAGTATTTTTTACTTTTTCTCTACACTTGCCTGGTACTTTGAATTAGTACTGGTAATTTTTAACGAAAGGTTCTCTTATTAACTGAAAATGAGAAAAATTTATGCAATACTAAATTAGACTTTTTGTGCAAATTTCAAATATATCAGAAAAAACGTGGATTGTAGATGTATTTTAAAGTGTATTGTGAAATGTAATATTTGGTATAAAAGAGTGAGATTTGAATTATAATTGTTTAAATAGCAAGAATTTTGAAAGAGAGTATTATTTTTTTAATTTTCCGCGTAGTTTGTGTTATACGTCAAAATGTGAAAAAAAATAGACATTTAAAAATAAAACTAGAGCTTGGGGGCCACCGTAATACTTACCCATCATGCATATGAATAATATAATATATGAAAATGAAACATGTGTAAGCTATTTATAAAATGCATTGCAATTCCAAAACAAAACTGAAACGCATATTTAAATATTTTTAATATGCATAGTAATGTTCTATTAATGAATTGCTGATGAAGGAATTTCGAAAAATTATATAGATTGCCAAATTACTCAGGTACAACCGAATTGCTTTAAATAAACATCTTTATAGCTCTGAAAATAATAATCATATACACTATGAATTTACTGCGTCGGATTAAGCGTCTCATTTCCAATTAAATTTATCTTTGAAATGAAATTTGGATAAAATAAAAGATCATGAAAAATCGAAGAATATGAAAAATCGGATTACAAATATCTCGACAACTAATAATCAAATAGACTTATATCTTTATGCAAAATGTTTATTATTGTATTCCCTTTAACGTTTATTCCTTAAAATAAAAATTAATTCGAAAAAAATTATGTAGGGGGAACTGGGGTACATTGATACATGGGGCACATTGATAACCCCCTCTACCGCTCACAGGGTCATTACAGGAAATTTCACAACAGCTCCAAAAGATGATGCTAGTGTATTCAACTACATACAGAAAATCTTGGAATGATTCAGTAGTTTGGTGAAATGGGACGGGTGATTTATTGTTTTTGTTGTTCAAAAGTAAATATGAGTTGTACATTTGAAATGCTTTTATACAACTGTTCCAGTATTTTCAACCAAAATGAATACTCTCCCTGGTAAGTACAGCTACTCTTTATCAGTTCTTCATTATTTATTGTTAGATATATTGTGAAGTGTTGGATTTGAGACTCATTTTATTCAAAATCGCTGTATGGGGCACATTGATACAGTCTAAGACGGGGCACATTGATACAGCCTAAATCCTTTAATAGTTCATATTTTCATTATCTTTTATTATTTTTTTTACCATACACTCCTTAATCCAACCTTTTTTTTCACGAAAAATTTCTAATATTAGTTTTTATTGAAGTGAAATAGCTCTAATTTCTTTATATTAGAACATTTTATAGTATTTTTGAAAACAGAAGACGTAGGAACTTACCCAGCATCTAGTGCTTGTAGAACTAATATAAAAGAAAAGGACGCCATTCTGGCAAATCTCGAATTTATATCGATTCTCCAGAGAAAAAAGTATTTTCGACATGCGAAATGTTAAGTAAGAGAAACAAACTGCAGAACAGAAAATTATACTTATATTATAAACAGAATTTTTAATATAATTATCCTTTATTTTCTGTTTATGAACCTATTTATAAAGAGAAAAACTGGTAATTTTTTCATCTTTCATAAGAAAGAAGATGATGCTGGGGTTGAAGTGCTAGATATGACAAAGTTACCACAGCCAACAATCAGACAAGAAACAGCCAGAACATCAGGTCATAATATATTTAATTTTGATTGCTTTAATATTGCTTAAAAATAAATTGTGGGTGATTTGAACTTTTATAAATAAATATAAAAGGGTTTTCTAATTCATTTTCTATGAAAAATATGCATTGGTATTATTTTGTCGTCATTTTTCTCAAACGTATCAATCTGCCCCGGGGATGGGGCACATTGATACAAATGACTTTTTTTGATTTTTTAAAAATTACATGCAAAAATACTATATAAAACAATGATTGTACATTTTTATAACATACTACACAAGTTTTGCTGTCACCTCATGGAAAAAAAACTTGAATTTTCTACTTTCTTGACACCAAAAAAAATCTTAGAAAAAAACTGTATCAATGTACCGCAGTTCCCCCTACTATTAATCAGAACGAATTTTTCAATCGCCCGAAAAAAATAATTCCGGCTAATCGAGATTACTAATATTAAATAGGCTTCGTCTCATTCTTACATAATAAGTACATAGAAAATTTCAAGTCTCCATCTCAATTTTTTCGGGAGATAGAGTGTTTACAGGCAGACAGACATATAGACACTCAGACGAACGGACGGCAATTTTTTTTTCTAAAAATATGTTTTTTGGAATTTGCAGTATCAAAAAAGTGTAAATCCGTCATTTTTTTCGATTATCAAAACGATTGCAAGACTTACCCTATACTACGTATGATAGATAAGTAAAATGACACACATTTTTTTGTCCAATTTAGAATACCATTGAAATGTATTTTCTTTTAACGCCGCACAGTGTGGTATTTCGCTCAAAAAGCTGGCCAAAAGTCAAAATTTTAAATTTCGCATTTAGTTGATCGTTTTCTGGTTGGTATAAGAGGACTATCCGGTGCATATGACAATGGGTTCATTTCTTTCTGTAGACTCCCCAATTGTCTGTTGTTTAACTTGGAAGTCATGGGTTTTGCATTTCTCATTTTATGCTTCTGATCTATGCATTATTTTATCGAACGTCTAAAAAACTATTTTAAATCGAGCTTCAGAAACATTTTACAGTTCTTAAAGACGAAGGTATACACTATCTTCCACATAAATATTTTTGTAAATACACTACACTTTTATTATGATTTTCAAGTTTGAAACCACAGATTTTTTTGGGTTAAATATTTTAGGTAAAATTACATCTTTAATAGGTAGTTAAACAGAGTTCAGAGAGAACTCTTGTGTTTTCATAATGTATAGACCTTCTAATTAAAAGATATGAAATAAAATTTGCCCCGATTTCTCCCCTTCCCATTTTTTTATAAATAAAACAAAATTAAAAAAAAAAGTTACTGAAAAGCAGTTCTTTTACTTTATTAAAATTTAAAATTTATTAACTGTTTATATTTAACGTATACTGTAGTTTTTTATTCCTACTAAATGCCCTTTGGTATGAAGATGATAAATCTGCAAATTGAAGGGGAAAAATCCTTTTTTAAGCAGTTTGATGTTTCTTTTTTTTTTCTTTAAGTAAAACGTTTTTTGATTGTACACCCATAACGCGGATTACTATTTTTTTTTTTTTTTTTGTAAATAATGTAACATTTTGGTTTTGTACCAAGAGTTTGTAATATGTGAATTATCTGTTATATTTTTTAATAATATATTTTAAATCAACTATAAGAAATTGCGTTCTTTATTCACTAACGAGGTAAGAAAGTTTTATATTATTAAGAAAAAATTTACTAGACACGCATATATTATTTTTTTTATTCTATTGAATAAACAATCAGTAGAAATATCAAAAAAATATATGATTGATGTAATAAAAGTATTGTGACTCATAAAAATTAACGAGTTAAAGTTTCTAAAAGAGAAGCTTATCGAAATTGCGAAATGTTTATAAAATTAAATTCATTTGAAAACGTCAAAAAATAAAAACTTTCAAACATAGTTATAAAAAATGAGTATCTATGGGATTCAATAAACAATGTTTTTGTGAAAACAATGAGAAATGACTGAAAGGAATACTATAAGGATAGTAGAGAAACTCGGTGACCCAGCAAAATAGTTTAAAAATTACATCGGCAGGAGTAAGATATATAAAATGGAACAATTAAAATCTGAAATTAGACAAGAACAATTGCAGTTCAACTGAGCAAAAAAAACTGCAGGGCATGCAGATGTTTCACAAATTATTAAAGACATTGCATTTAGATCAACAAGGGCAGCAAAATATCGAAAAAAGTTTAATTCTTTGTCATAGACCTCAAAGCTAAGTAGATTGAAATTATTACCAACTGAGGCTTTGGCCATTTTTGATGCAGCAGATTTTACAAACAATCGTTTTAATATCACCCGAACATTTAATAAATATGTTTATCCTCGCTATATACTTCTTCAGAGAGCTAAAGAACAATTTTATCAAAAAGTTGACTTTACTGAAAACATGGCGGAAGTAAAACTTTAAAATCATTTAGATCACTTTACTCAAAGACTGTGTTAATACATAGAAAGTGGTTTCACAACAGCAAGTGAAGCAGAATTGATAAGTTTAGAACGCCTCTGCAAATGATGTTGTGACAGATCTCCAGAACAAATGTTTAAACAAAAGCCTGAAATTCCCTTTGACTCAAACATGACTTAAACATTTCAAAAACTCTTTAGCCTTTTTGAGACTAATAAGTAAATAAACGGATTTCAAAAGTATGGTGACAGAACCCTGTATCTTTATATCCATGCTTTTGCTTTCTCATACTAACAAGATTTATTCATGAAATTAATATCATGGTTCAAGAGGAGGTAAAATACATTGAACAGCAAGCACAAAATTTAATAAATATAGAGATCCTCACAGCTTATGGTTTATTATAAGTTCGATTCAAATTAGTGCTGACTAGTGTCGATGCTAAAGTTTGCAATGCTATTATTAGAAATCAATTCATCGATGAGGAGCTACTATTAATGAATATGCATACCACCTATTTCGGCAGCTATCAGAGTTGGCGGCTGAAACCCTCCAACATGCATTTTTGTTCATATAGTCAAAAATTTTTAAGAAAAGACTTGCTCATAGACTGCTATAAAAATGTACTTATGGCTTACTTTTTTGTTTCATTCTTTATTTAACAGTTGTTACAGCCAGAACCTTGTTTTCTAGCGATTCTGAACATTATGACATGGAAGATTATGCTCGAAAGAATAGTGGGTAGTAGGACAATAATTTGCATAAATTGTTCGAAAAATGATTTGTTTCTATCATAATAATATATACATCTTGCTTGTAATTAAAATGTTTCCAATAAAAAAAATGGTTAGCAAGAAACAAAAAGGAGAAAGACTGTCAATAAAAGAAAAAAAACTAATGCAAGGTATGTTTTAAACTGAGATGCGATACTGATACACATTGCAAAATCGGGTTTCGGAATTATCTCAAAAAAATTTTCTCAGAACGAGAAACGTGAGCTTAAATTATAGGAATTGAGGTAAAGTTAATGCACTACTTAAAAGCTATTCTAGACGTGCTACCTAGTTATTATAAAATAGATATTAAAAAAATTTCCAGAAATTTCGAATAAACATTTCTAACCTATGATAAAAAGTTAATTAAATCCAATTGATTTTTTAAATCATCAGATTTTAAAATATTCACCTTTTATATAAACATTTTAATAACAATTTTAATTTTTCTTAAGAAAGGTGTTATAGTAAAAATAAAATACATTGACATGTTTCGGAACCGTCAAATAAGTTCCATAGTCATAATATTGTGACTTAAATTATTACATAGGCATGACTGGGAGAAAGTTTTGAATTAGAAAAGGGGAGCACGAATCTGATATTAAATTTGGACGTACTAACACTGCCTTATCAAGAAAATATTTAAATGAGGAGATAAAAATATTGTTTAATCGAAGTAAATTATGTTTCATATCTAATTGTAATCGTAAATCTATTATAAGAGAGTCCATTGAAATTTATACGCGTAATAATCTGGTTTGCAATGATACCGTTTCTTTTATTATTCCTAAGTTATGGTTAGAATTAATGAATAAATTCCTCGTGAGGGCTTGAATGGGATGAACCAAGTTGGAATTTCTTTTGATCATGGTCTATTTATATTTTAATTTAATTTTTTACAATAGCGCGCGTGTTTTTTTTTTGGTGTTTTTTTTAATATCTCTTTGTCGCGTGTCATTTGTATTGACCGTGAAATAGTTTGAAATTTTTATTTTTAGTTAAGTTTTAGATCATGGTCTATATTTTAATTTAATTTTTTGCAATAGAGCGCGTGTTTTTTGTTATTTATATCTCATTGTCGCGAGTCATTTGTATTGTCCGAGAAATATTTTGAAATTTTGTTTTATTTATATTATGACTATGGAACTTATTTGACGGTTCCGAAACATGTCAATGTATTTATTTTTACTATAACACCTTTCTTAAGAAAAATTAAAATTGTTATTAAAAAACATTTCTAACCTTTTTGTAAATCTTTACGGTTGAGACCCAGTGTCAAACACATTACACAAAATTTTGAATCATGGAGCTACTATTAAAGAGCATGCATACAACCCGATTCGGCAGCCTTCAGAGATGGCGGCTGAAGCCCGCAACATGCATTTTTGTTCAAATAGTCAAAACTTTTCAAGAAAAAACTTACTGCTAGGCTGTAATAAAAATGTACTTAATGGCTTACTTTTTTGTTTCGATCTTTATTTAAGGGTTGTTATTGCTTGAATCTAGTTTCCGAGTGATTCTGAACATTATGACATGGAAGATTATGTTTGAAAGAATGGTGGGTAGTAGAACAATAATTTGCATAAATTGTTCGAAAAAGGATTTGTTTCTATCATAATAATACATTTTACGTTTCTTTAAAGCATTTTATTTGCTATAGAACACACAGAATAATTTAAATAATTTTGGCCAGGTTTTTCAGCAAAATAGCAAACTGTGCGCCGTCTAAATGGGATATTGGTAGCTCAAATTAATTGGCAAAAATAATGAACTAAATGCTTTTCGATTGAGATATAGTAAAAGACACGAAAAATAACAGCTTATTGGAATAAAAAATATCTTTTGGAATGATTTGGAAGAAAATATTTCAAATTTATAAAAAAAAAAAAATACTTTTTTTGTAACTAAATGGGTGATTCTCCAATAAGTGGTTAATTTCCGTCCCTTAGTGTTGCATACTGTTTTTTGTCATTCATATAATTTTTTAGCATAAAATGTATTTTGTAATGTATTTCTAGAATTTCAAAAAGCATTTACAAGGAAATAACTGTAAATTTTACTGTAATAGTATTTTAAATATTCAATTTGTCACTTCTGCCCTTGTCCCTTACCTCATGTACTGATATTCTTGAACAATTTTAAGCGTAATAACAAACTATTTTTAACAATTTTACCCCCCAAAATAAAATCTTATACTCTAAAGTACATATTACAATATTTTTATTGTCAATTAGAAATAGTTTTATATTTATTCTGAGCCAGAGAAATGCTGTCCCCTAGTTTTTATGACACTATTGTCTTCTTCTATATAACTGCTAAAGTGAGCACCAGGTAACCAGATAAAATTTCGTAATTAGGTGCATTTAGTAAAAACAGCTATTCTGATTGCCCAAAAAACACATGGTATTATTCTAAGTATTTAAAGAATAGTTACATTCTACAAAATGGGTAGAAAGGTAAGAATATGTTTATTACGTGTCACTACTGCCCCCTACTTAAACTGTCCTTGTTATTGTTTTTCTTATTTATTATTTTGTCATGATACAATATACTTTTGCTTAGTATAAAATATCATATTGTAGTCTTACTAAGACTAACTTACTATGTACACAGAAGAAATTTTCTTAATTTTGTCACTACTGTCCCTATCACTTCTGTACCGTTTCAAATAATTTATTTGAGGGGCAGAAGTGGCACTATAAGGACAGTAGTGACAGCAATAATTTTTATCTTATTAAATAGTTTTAATTTTGGTGTTATATATTTGCATTCTGTTTCTAAAGAACAACAATTTGTTCTTTTTATCTACTCTACGTTTCACATTTCTTTAACAATTTTTGAATAATCCTTAAAATATCTTAGTTTTTAATTTACTTGTACTTTAGTTTTTACCCCCAACAGATAAACTGATCTTTTAAAAACATTTTAAGTTCTAAACTAGAACATTATAAGTTCCACATTCTACAAATAAGAGCTTGTTTTTTTATTTTATAAATATTTGGATTTTATTTTATAATGAAGATAATTATTATCAATTGTGAATAAAAAATTTAATCTTATTTCCTAAGGGATGTTTGGAGCATTTCAGTAAAACAAAAGTTAAAAACTATCTTTAAAATCTTTTTAAAAATTTCTTTAACAAATTGACTAAACTTAAAGATAGTTTACATTTTAAGAAGATTTTAAATATATCTTCAGCCTGCTTTTTATTTTATATTTATTTTAATTTTGATATTTTATTTTCAAGTGCAGTAAAAATAAACAACTCAATATTTTTTTCCGTAAAGGATGTTTGAAGTATATCAGCACAATGAAAGTCAAAAAGCCATTTTTAAAATCCTTAGAAGAAAAACGTAAGAAAGAAAGTGAGAAAAAAAAGAAAACAGCGCGAAAAAAATAAAACAAAATCCTGAATCTAGAGAGAAATTTAGAAAAAAAGAATGGGGAATTTATAAAAAAAAAAAAAAATAGAAAGAATGTGACAAGATAACGCTAATTGATAATCTAACTCCTAGGTAACAAAGACAAAGGAGAAAAGAGTGGAAAACCAGACAAAATAAATGTAGACAGTAAAAAAAGCAATTAAATTAGGATATCTTATCATATGCTAACTCTTATTTAACCACCCAATGATGAATATGGGCATAAAAAGAAACATGGAAGATTTACTGTTTTGCTTAAAACCAATTTTTGTTGCTGTAGATCAAGTACGGAGAGACAACTGCAGTATTGCTGAAGCTGTTAAGGTATATAAAAAAATAACTTGAACAAGATTTAAATAAAACCAGAGTGCTGAGTGATTGCAAGAAATCTGCTGGGAGTACATCTTTCAAATGCAGATAAAATCAAGCTTTGACACCAGAACATTTCTTAGCATATTTTTTGTTACCAACATTTCAGCAAGAAAACTTTTCTGCAGTAGAAAAAAACTATCGAATTTGTGAAAGAAAATTACAAAGATATGTCTTTGCCGGCTATTCTTTTAAAATTTATTGCTCGTGTAGATTAGATGTAGATTGGCCCTTATTTGAAGAAATGGTGGTGAAAGAAATTAACACATTATATTGGTGGAAGTCTTTCGCAGTTGTAACAGACTGTGTTCCATACAATGAACTGTTAATAATAGAGCAATTTATGACAACGAATGATACATCTGCAGGTTTTGAAAAAAAAGAGTTTTCAACCTTATTATTTGTACATAGCAAATTACTAAATCAATTAGGAGTAGAAAAAATCTACTAAACTGGCTTTTCTATTCAAATCTCTTAATAAAAAAATTTCGTTGTTATTTTCTATTATGTGTGATTAACTTTGTGTACTTTCATATCTAAAATTTTTGTTTTAAAATTTGCTAAATAAATCATTATATGGTCTGTCTATTTAGCTATGTTTCAGAAGCTTTGACAAAATATTTAAGTTTGTTGCATGCAGAACTAGGGAATACTTTATTTATAAATTTATGCTACCAAAATAGGTACCAGATCTCTCTATATAGAGCAGTTAAATTTATTAAAAACATTGATGTACGTTGTTTTAAAAGAAAAATCCAAATTAAATAAAAAAAATCTGACTGAAATTAAAAAAAAACGTTTTTTTTAATTAAAAAAATATATAAAGTTTTTTTTTTTTTTTTTTTTTTTTTTTAACACCTTGGTTATTCATATTCCTCCTTGACTTTTGTTACTTCATGATATTTTGCTATAGACATAGTAGGGGGAACTTGGGGACATTGATACAGCTTTTTTCAAAAAAAATTTTTGGTGTCTAGAAAGCAGAAATTTCAAGTTATTCTTCTATGTGTTGTCAGCAAAACCTGTGTAGTGTGTTATAAAAATGTACAATCGCTATTTTAGATATTATTTTTGCATGTAATTTTTAAAAAATCAAAAAAAGTAATTTGTATCAATGTGCCCCATCCTCGGGGCAGATTGATACATTTTGACACGTCTCGAAAAATGGAGACAAAATAACAACAATGCATATTTTTCATAGAAAAATAGTTAGCAAACCATTTTATATATATTTATAGACATTAAAATCGCACACAATTTATTTGTAAGCGATATTAAAGCAATCAAAATGAAATGTATAATGACCTGATGTCCTGGCTGTTCCTTGTCTGTTTGTTGGCTGTGGTAACTTTGTCATATCTGGCACATTAACACCAGAATTATCTTCTTTCTTAGGAAAGGTGAAAGAATTACCAGGTTTTCTGTTTATAAATCGGTTTACAAACAGAAAATAAAGGATGATTATATTAAAAATTATATTTATGATATAATTATCCTGTACTGCTCTGCAGCTTGTTTCTCTTACTTAACATTTCTCATGCCGATAATACATTTTTCTCTAGAGAATCGATATAAATTTGAGATTTGCCAGGCTGCTGTCCATTTCTTTTGTTAATTCTACTAGCACTAGATATTGTGTAAATTTGTACGTCTTCTGTTTGCAAAAATACTATAAAATGTTAAAATATAAAGAAATTAGAGCTATTCCACTTTAATAAAAACTAATAGTAGAATTTTTTGACGAAAAATGGTTGAATTAAGGAGGTATGGTAAAAAAAAATAATGAAAGGTAGTGAAAAAATGAACTAGAAAAGGATTTAGGTTGTATGAATGTGGCCCGACAAAGACTGTATCAATGTGCCCCATACAGTCATTTTGAATAAAATGAGTCGCAAATCCAACATTTCATAATTTATCTAATAATAAAGGATGAGGAACTGATAGTAGCTTTACTTGCCAGGGAGGGTATTCTTTTCGGTTGAAAATTTAGGAACAGTTGTATAATACCATTTCAATTGTACAACTCAAATTTACTTTTGACCTACAAAAACAATTAATCACCTACCCCATTTCATCAAACTATTGAATCATTCCAAAACTTTCTGTGCGTAGTTAATTTCACTAGTATCATCTTTTGGAGCTGTTGTGAAACTTCCTGTAATGACCCTGTGTGCTGTACAGGGGGTGTATCAATGTGCCCCAAGTATCAATGTACCCCAGTTCCCCCTATATGATATAAATTTAAAAATGAGTAGTATTTCTCGTACTCAAATGCTTTTTTCTAATTAAATTTTGTCCAAATAAATTCACTTATTCACCCATTATCTATTGCTGATTATTTATTAATAAAAGATTATTCAAATTTTAAAATAGTAGAAAAATAATAGATGTTAAATAATATATAATTGTTAAAATTTTCAAAACTGAAAAGTTTTGAATGTTTGTCTCTTCTGTTATTAATCTTAAAACTGAAAAAAATATTTAGATTTATCACAGATGATATGCTAAACATACTTTTTTACTATAAAAAGATACAATTTAATAAAATAAACATATTTTTAAAATAATTTTTACAAAAATCCTATTTTATAGAGTAAACCACCATATTCGAGACAATAGTGGCATTGATTATCAAATTAATTTATAAAATATTATTTTTAAAACATATAAAGTGCTTAAAGTTTATACGAGAATGTTGTATAATACTCACTAACCTATGCTGTATCTAGTTATTAAAAATATTGGTTAAAATTTATTTTTTTTCATTATATCAATGAGTGAAATTGCCCACTTATTGGAGAATCACATAAATATATTTACTATAATTTGTAAATGAATTTATATAAAATTTTAAATAAATAATTTGCTAAACTACATACGACATACATAAAACTACATACATAACGCTTTGGCATGATTCAGCAGTTTAATGAAATGGTACGGGTGATTTCTTGTTTTTATAGGTCAAAAGTCAATTTGAGTTTTACAATTGCAATGATATTATACAACTGTTCCAGTATTTTTAACCGTAAAGAATTATCTTCCTGGTAAGTAAAGCTACTCTTTATTAGTTCTTTATTCTTCATTTTCATGTAAATTATGAAGTGTTGGATTTGAGATTCATGTTATTCAAAATGGCTGCAAATGGCACATTGATACAGTCTATGTCGGGGCACATTAATGCGTATCAATGTGCCTCATGATAGTTACAGACAATCTAAATCCTTTTTTCGTTTTTTTATTATTGTCTTTACCATATTCTTCTTAATCCAACCATTTTCCGCCTAAAAATTCTAATATTAGTTTTTATTAAAGTGAAATAGCTCCGAACATTTTATACTGGAATATTTTGCTGTGCTTTTTCAAATACAAGACGTACGAACGTACCCAACAGCTGGTACCAAGAAGATCCAACAAAAGAAAAAGACGGTAGCCTGACAAATCTCGAATTTATATCGATTCTCCAGAGAAAAAATTATTTTCGACATGAGAAATATTAAATAAGTGAAACATGCTGCAACACATTAAAGGATAATTATATTATAAACAGAATTTTTAATATAAGTATTCTTTATTTTCTTTTGTTAACTGATTTAAAAACAGAAAACATGTTAATTTTTTCATCTTTTCTAAGAAAAATATAAGTCTGGGGTTGAAGTGCCAGATATGACAAAGTTACCACAGCCAACAATCAGATAACTAACAGCCAGAACATCAGGTCATTATACATCTAATTTTGATTACATAATTCTGCTTACACATAAATTGTGAGTGATTTGAATTTGTATAAATAAATATAAAACGGTTTGCTAACTCATTTTGTATGAAAAACATGCAGTGGTGTTATTTTGTCTCCATTTTTCCCAAACGTATCAAAATGCCTCATGAGGTGTATCAATCGGCCCCGTGGATAGGTCACATTGATACAAATGACTTGATTTTTTAAAGATTACTTGCAAAAATACTATAGAAAACACCGTTTTTATATTTGAATCACACACTACACAAATTGCTAATACAACAATTGGGGTTTTATTGGTATGTTCCATATATGGCACACCGTGCAGTGAAGGGTTAAAAAAATCCTCACACAGTGAATTAAATAATATTTAAACACTAACTATAAATATATGAAATTAAGTACTGTTGAATTATATTTTTAACCCAAGAATAGCTAAGTACACCGGCAAATTAAAAACAACAACATTAGAAAAAAAGATAGAATTAAACTTTTACAAAATAATAATAAGTTTTGCAGCAAATTAAACCTTTACGTACAAAGTAATATATATATATATATATATATATATATATATATATATATATATATATATATATATATATATATATATATATATATATGTATCTGAAATTAACAGATATAAATTTCCTGCATTTCATGGAAAATGTCTTTTTCACGACTAAAGGTCCTTTTCCGTTAAAAGTCGAAAATTTTCATGATATTTACTGAAAATAACGAAACGTCTGAAGATGGCAGGAATTAACGGAGTACACCTTTATCTATCGCAAACTTACTCTCAATATATACTAAAGTGACATGTTGTTAAACAAAAATAAAAACAACCTCAATGAAAGAATACTGACTCTTTTGTCAGATTTTCAATTGACTGATGCAAACAACATTTTGAGCAACAAGTTAATTGTATCATAATCTAATCATTCATTGAGCAAAGAAAATTCTTCTAATAAATTATTTAATCAAATCTTATTATAATGATTCATTAAAAATAAGAAAATCATAAGAGTAAACTAGCCTTCTTAACTAAAGCTTGCAAGAATTATGACAGCATCGATAGAATTACAGTCTACCTTATGAAAACATAAACACACGGTAGAAAACACTATAAGACTTTAGAATAAGATGCATTAAGAAACCCTGTGGCGTGAACGTTAAAACAACGGACTGCTGCATCAAAAGTCGTCAGTTCGGTTCCCATCGTCGTCTGTGATGTTTTCATCGATCTATAAATATAGGTTCTTCCATTCTAAACCGTTCGACAGATGGCACCATCAGATAATTGTTATACCAGTTTCGTAATAAAAAGATTCCGCTTTTTCAAAAGTCCATATTCATATCACTATTGGCTAAGGAACATTTTTGGAGATGTTTTGAAAATAATTCTTTGCAAGAAGCTTTATCTTTTATTATAATTGTTTAATATGGTTTATGCGTTATTACACGTGATTCTCTCAGAAAAAAAAAACTGTTATTTTCTATTTAAAGAGTGAAATATATATTTAAAATAAAAGAGTCGAAAATCAAACAAAGAGAATCAATCAAATAATAATAATTAGGTATATTACTAAATGCCTAAACATAAATGAAGTTTTGTAGTAATTGCATAGACATATACTAACATTGCTACATGTAAATGGAAGAAAACAAAATAATATTACGTTAACAGACATGCACTATTGATAGTACACCAGATTCGAAAGGGCTATGTGGACAAACGGACGGACTGGTGGATTAAAAGACGACTATAGGTGCGACGTATTTAAATATACGAAATTCACCTTGAAATGAGACATATTAAAAGTAAGTAGTCAAAATATTTAAATTCATTTATTTAAAAAAACATTGTTTTTCTGCAGATTTTATGCAAGGAAAATGACATTTACTTAAAAACATATACATTTCTATTTTCCTCCTAAAATCATAATTATATTTCTCCCATTAAAGTATGGTTAGCACGAGTATTTCTTGTAAAAGACATCATTTACGATTTACAGAAATGTGTGTCAGTTTAGAGTAATTGAAAATGAAGAGAAATTCTTCAAGTGCATTAAGTGACTATATGGAATTTAGATAAGTGTTGCATTCGAATACGATTTCAGTAATTATATTTTAATGTGCTGTATCCCGCTTAGCATTTCTTAAAGAATGATTAAATTATTTGTAAAAGAGATTGTTAGAGTGTACCTCGCTTCTCGGGATGCTAATTAGCTAAAGACTTATCTAACTGAGCACAGTGCACGATTTGGAATGAAAACAACGAATGTAATCCCAAAGGAATTTTTAACAGTACTTAAATTCTAAAATAAAACATTTGTATTTTTAGAAGGAACCTCAAATAAGAATATACAGTTAAAAATCTAATTTCCGATCATCACATTAAAATACTGATGTACAGCAATTTCCCATTAGGTAACTTTTATTTAAATAAAATTTTGAACATAAATTTCGAAAATAAAATACAAATAAGTAGATAACTAATAAAATGTTAACCAAATGAAAAACATATGTTTGTGAATGTATTTTTAAATTAAAGGACATTTCACGGGCTTCTTGTGTTAGAGAATACAAGTGGAAACCATTTTCCAGGGCTGATACGTGTCAAGAAATTTTCAGATAAGAAAACTCTTCGGTATCAATATTGTTTTGTAGGAAATCGCTACTTAAATAGGATAAATTTTCATAAGTTTATTTTCGACATATTTTTCTATAGAAACAAATTATATTTCACCTTGAAAAAATCTTAAAAGGGTAGCAGCCATGATCTTCTTTTATTGAAATATTTATTATTATTATTATTATTATTATTATTATGATTGATAATAAAAGCATCAAAAGCCATCATTAAAATACGATCTTTATTCGAATTTTTATTAAAGTTTGGAAATAAAAGTTTTCAAACATATTAAAAATGATAGTTTCATATTAAAAAACAAACAAAAGAAGATAACAGCAGAAAACATCTCAGAAGATTTTGAATGATGATGGCTGTATGTTTTATTCTTAATATTTTAGTGTTTTAAGCGGAGTTAACGAATAAAAATGACTTTACTCTCCTATTATTTATTAATATATCTAAATATGTGCATCGCAGGATCCATATTGTCAAAAGATTACGAATTTAACATTGCAATAAACACAATCTAAAATACACTAATACTGCAAACATTCGGTAAACCCGAAACGGATTATCCAGGTATCGGATTAACTTGGATGGTTAAAAAATTCCCAATTTTACAAGCAGTTTTTTATGTTGATGCTGCAGTAAAATTAGAAAAAAAGTATTACTTGTAAGAAATCTTGAAGAGCAATTTAACTTGATTAAAAAAATAAAATTCCTGACAAAAAAAAAAAAAAAAAAAAAAAAAAAAAAAAAAAAGACAACATTGATTTAATAAAAAAAAAAAAATTCAACTGAACCTTTTTTAGTGTTGATCGCTTCTAGTACGGTGACTTGGTGCATTATAAAGCCTAATATCAGACAGTTTGAGATTGAAAAAGAACCTCTCTAAAAATCATATTTTTGGATTTTGCATTTATCGGACTATTAACGTAGTTTTCTGAAATACATTTTAAATTATAAATGAGTTAATAAAAATTTTAAAACATTTAAGTTTAAAAATTCTTTCAGAAACTTACGAAATTGGTTTCAAAATTTATGACATTATACTAACATTTATGGTGAGGAAAAATACTAACATTTATGGTGAGGAAAAATACTAACATTTATGGTGAGGAATTTTCACTCAATCAAAGCATAATGTACCATAGGGCGCAAAAATTGTAAAAAAAAAAATCGTAGTGCATATTTGGCGACTTAAATTATTTTTAGTGCCAGATAAACAAATAAATGCTCTATAATGAAAAAATTAAGTGTAAAAGATGCATAAAATATGATCTTAAACGATTATTTTTATCGGTTAAGGGGGGAAAAAGGTGCCCAATATGTATTTTTTTTTCTAAAATGAAGATTCGAATTTATAATTTTAAGGATTTGCTACTTTAAAAGCTTGGCGCTATATTTTGAAAACATTAAATACATGAATATCGTAATTTGAATTAATGAAGTTTTAAGCTACATTGCTATTTAGGCGCTTGTCACTTGGGGTTCAGTAGAAATAAGGAATTACGAAAACTATTCGGAAAATAAAGAATGATAAAGAAAATCTTCTAACTCGTTAACATTTGAGTTATGTAGACACAATAATGCACAGTGAAGTGTTACTTAATTACATAAAGCAAGAATATTGAAAAAAGATGGTGCTCATTAAATTTCGTCAAAAAAAAAAAAAAAAAAAGTATGGAAAACACAACGAGATTTTTATTATTTCATTAATCTTAAAATAGTGAGATAAACTACACTTCTATGTTATATTTATACATATTGTAATAAATTTATATCTAAATAATGTTTAAATTTATGCCCATTCTATTTCATCTGTATTGATTAATGCATTACTGTACCATTATATTAATATTTTACATTTTCTATTCTTTCATCAAATTGTTTTGTCAAAAATTTTCACAAGTTCGATTTTTCTCAATATTTGCTTATCCGGGTTGATGCATCTCCCGACCATCCCATTAATAAAAGAAATAAAAGAATCTACTGTATGAAATTTTCCGGAATAGTCTCAGTTTAAATTTGATATCCTTTAGTTTTCTAAATCTTTAGTCAAAAAGGAGAATATTTAATGCTGTTAGTAAATCAATTTTAAAAAGTTTTGTAGAATTTTATTTTAAAACGCGCAAATTTTAATCATACCCAAGTAAAGCATATTTTTCTTAAATTTTATTTGTATATTTAAGGAAACTAAATAAATAAATATTTTTATTTTAGGTACAATATAAGCTTAAAATATATACAGTCAAAGATCTATAATTCACACACCCATAATCCACTGTTTTCTCATTGTTTTCTCATTGTTTTTTAATTTTTTGAAAAAATCGTTTTGGGATCACTAATTTGTAAATTTTTTAACTATTCATTTCATTGTTTACATTCGTAAAATAATGTGAATTATAGAAAACAGTGGATTATGGGTGTGCGGATTATAGATCTTTGACTGTATATAGAATCAAAATTTATATCCTTTAAATCTATTTCATCCATTATAAATAAATATTATCATAAAGGGAAGAATATTTCTTTATGTATTAACAGTAAAATACATTTTCGATTTCTGTCGATGTTAAACATTATGCAAAGTATATCTAAAATATTTTTTTTAAATTGATAATTAAAAATTAATAATAATTTGACTCACTTTAAAAATGTTAGACAGTTAAATCTACTAAAATAAAAACAGTTAGTAATATAATTTAAATCACTTTAAACGTGATTAAGAATAAGAACTTTTAACTGCATACATACAGAAATGGAAAATTACATATATAAATTTTTCTTAATTATGTATATATCTTTTCTGTGAGTTTGAACGTCTCATATTGCAACTGTATTACGATTTTTGTTAACATTAATCAGTCCAATGAATTATGAGCACAGCATACATTTTTATTTGAAAACTGAGACTCTATCTTAAAGAATGATACTTTTACTTTCAAATATTATGCATTTCTCTAATTAGAAACTCTGTAATTAGGTTTCTTTAAATTGAAATGATAAATAAACTTATAAATTTAAATATATATATATATAAGTATTCATGAATATAGTTATATATATATATGTATATATATTTATATATGTGTGTGTATGCATGCATATATTTAAAATCTCTAAAGACAATGAATTTATATTTTTATCTTGCTGCAAAATAATTTGCGTATATAACAGATATTTTTTAAAATTTTATAAAAATACAAGAATGTATTAGTTTTTTATGCATTGATAGATAAATGCTTTTGGAAACGATGTTTAATGGATGACACAAAAAGTTGAGGAAATTATATAATTCTTTAGAAACTCTATAATAAAGCACATTTTTGTACTCATTGAAGAAAAATATGAAAAGTTCGTGACGCTTATTTATCAAAACCAAAACTTCAGCACGTGTCCTCACGCCTAACATCACTTATCCCCATAGATTTTAACAGTAATGTAACATAATTTGTTTACTGGCAAACTATGAAGTCTAGCATATGCATCATCATTTTCGTCTTAAGAGCACACACTAGTCACGCGGTAAAAGCCGAGCGCTAATGTAAAGTCTATGGGGGGGTTCTTTTCGAATATCTCGCTGAAATTTTAATATTTTTGCATGATTTTTTTGCACAAGATAGCTGAGGACGATCCACAACCGGCCTAGTTTTTACTTTTTCGATTTTGCTTTTATATTTTTTACATTACGATAGTTTCAGTTTCAGAACCGGTTTAAACCGGTTTTGAAAGTTAAAGTAATTTGTTTTTAAAAATCTGAAACCAAAACTAAAAAAGTAAAAACTAAGCCGGTTGTAGATTGTCTTCAGCTATCTTGTGCAAAAAAAAAAAAAAAAACATGTAAAAATATTAAAATTTGAGCGAGATATTTGAAAAGAACGCTCCCTTAGACTTTACATGATCATCCGGGTCTTTTTGAGTACTTTTTCTGTGTCTATTGTGGGCTCTTAAGTCATTTTTCCTAGGCAGCCACTCGTTATGCCTTCAGGTAAGGGAACGCACATCCTTTCCTTAGTTCCTGATTGGGTCACATAGGTGTTAAAGCCAGGTAATGCTAATTTTTCTGTCTGATCCTCGGAATTGCACTCTCACTCTAAAATATAAGCTGAGTTCCCGGGATAATCATCCTTGTCATCTCTGCAATTATATGTTGCTCACTATTGCATCAGTAGTTCCTATGCTATCTTTTCCCAGACAACCATTCGTTATGTGATCAGACAAGAGAACATACATCCTTTCCTTATTTGTATCCAAATACAGTACGCGCCATATTATGTATTTGATATTGACACTGATGTATGAATAATTGGATACAACTCCTTGTCTTTTTCATTCATTTAGGGAATAACGGTTTTTGAGCTAATCCTTTTGACGAAAACTTTCAGAACTTTCAAGCGATGTTTTAAGGACTATTACAAAATTTTTTGCATACATTTAGATAATGGAATATGCAACTGAAATGTTTATATCATTCTTGCATGTGCAACGAAACATTATTTAATAAACCTGCTTTTTTATACATTTTTTTTTTATTTTGCTATTCTGATTACACGGTATTATGCACAATGTTGTTTGTCATATTTTCAGAAAAGAACATTATTTTATATTGAGAACAATATATTTTGCAAATTATATATATATTTGCAAATTATATGCAAAATAAATGAGAAAATTTGGGACTGTTTTTATAAAAACCGTAATTTTTTTACGAGTATACATGCTATCCGCATAAAAATTAACATAATTTATTAAAATAAGTCATTTAACTATAATCTGCAGTTTAAATGCTTTTGCCAAACAAGTTTTGACAAGGTTATTCAAACTATATTATTTTCTTTCAGTCTGTTGATGGTCACTTACAGAGTTTCGGGGGAAAGAAACTTCACAAAAATGTATGACGTGTACTATTATCTTTACCCTCTTATAGTTTCAGGAGAATATCTGATGTGTTTTTCTAGATATTTAACAAAATGTGTAAAATTACAAGTGGCCGGCCACGTCTGGCTGTATAGTGTATATGTAAATATATATATATATATATATATAGAGAGAGAGAGAGAGAGAGAGAGATAGACAAACAAATGATAAACACATATATATATTCTCTACGTCTTTTTTAGAGATATTAATACTCGTATGGTGCTTAATAAATACGCATTTCTCACTTCAACTTTTCTCCCATTTATTTTTCTCTTATAAGTAATATTGTTTCTGGATTGGAAAGAAGGTCTAAAAGGATTTATTTTGTCAAATGTAATAAATTTAAAAAGAAAATATGATATTGGATTATCTTTTTACGGTTGTACAAACATCCGCTAAGTAAAAAAAAAAAAAAAAAAAAAAGTGGAATAGTTTAGATTAACTCTGAATTAGGAAAAAAAGTATAATTTTAAATTTTATTTTATTTATTTAATTTAAAAAAAAGAAAACAATAGTTTAGTACATCGCTCAGCGACTAATGTGGATTTTTAAAAAATGCGGAATTTATCCAGAGTATGATAATAAAAATCATAATTAAAAAATGACTGAGAAAGAAAAAAAAATATGTTTAGAGCCAGATAAAGTTCGGAAGTTTGGAAAATTCCACTACTACTCTAGAGATAATTCGAGAAAGTTTTATCAATAATTCCAGTTATTTTATTAACCTTCCCACTGCCGCAACCAGATATATCCGTTCGCAAGGCAGTTTCACTGCAGTTAAAGCTTTATTTAAATTAATACAATTCTACAAATATAATCCAGTTTTAATAAAAATAATTTATGATTGATAATTTCAAGTCTTTATAAGCATATACGTAACAATATATATCTATATATATACAGTGACAGAAAATCCCTCTTTTATTAGCATTTAAATAAACTGCAGAGAAAAAAATACATTATAATTTTGTCCTTTTTCTCGGCAGTCAGGGGGTTAAAAATTATAATTAAGATAAAGATTGGTGTAACCAGTTAAATACCATTGTGGTTTACAATTATATTTCTAATTTGTTACAATATGTATTTTGCTTATGTATACAATAAATCAAAATTTTGTTACTCTTGCGACCACAGCATGACAAGAGTATAACTATTTCAATTTAATATAGAGATAATTTGAATGTTTTTTGTTACAGATTGAATTTATGTTATGTGAGGGAAATGCATTGGTATTCAAATGATTATATCAATTTTTATCTTGGATATATTTTTCAGTCAAATATAACTATCACCAATTTTAAAAAAATGGCATTTTAACTGAACATTTTACTATTATGTAAAGTACCCTGGAGTAATAACGCCACGTTAAGGTTCTACCAATTTTCACGGCTCAGTTTTAGATTGTATTTTTCAAACAAATATATGATTTGATACAGCAACTCATTGACTATCTATATTTAAAAAATAATTTAACCGATATGTATTCATAAAATGTAATGGCATGATTTCTTGACCAATGCTATTTGGCCTTATTACCCACCTATATGGGTAATTACGCCATGCAAAGAAAACTATGAAATAAGATGGAATAATTGCATGTAGATTGCTAAATTCTAAAAATACAAACTCTACAAACTTAGAAATTGACAAATTGCATTCTAAGCTATTGAAAAAGTTCAATTTTTTGTGAAAGTGTATGAAAAATAAAGGTGTGATGTGGGGGGGGGGGGATGAGGCAAAAGAATATCAGACCGTGAGCTTCTTTTTGCTTAAAAAGGACCGCTTAAATAGAATTAGTAGAAACATTGCACAGTTTTAACTGTGTTTATTTGAATCAGTATTTAGGATGTAGCTCGTCCACTGTTGGGAATCAACCGGGTTATTAA
Source organism: Maratus speculifer (assembly GCA_964019185.1). Taxonomy (NCBI): domain Eukaryota; kingdom Metazoa; phylum Arthropoda; class Arachnida; order Araneae; family Salticidae; genus Maratus; species Maratus speculifer. The sequence continues at coordinate 21,294,509 of OZ025298.1, forward strand.
TGCCAAGGATTGGCGTTATTACCCCGTTATAGTTATTGCGCTGTACATTTTAAATTACAAATTATCTCGAGAAGATATCCAAAATCTTCAACAACATTTTAAAAGTACATGAAATTCACTACAAATTTATGTAATTAACAAACTATTCCCGGATAAAAAAAATAGTCTTCACATCACAAAACGTACCTCGCAAATTTTAGATCAAGCGTTAATTTTAGTTGCTTGTAAAAACAATAAGACCTAAAAATGAAACAAATTAACTTGAAGCTGTTTTTTGCGATTTATATGACTCAAAACCCTTCTGCGCAGAGCACATAGGTGTCATTTACCAGAGTATTTCATAATTATGCATAATATTAGCACTTGGCGTTATTACCCCGCCTGACGTTATTACACCAGACCACCTTACCTACATGAAAACTTTCACAGTAAGTTATTTTGTAAATATTTGAGGCCTAGGTTAATATGTTTATTAAGGGGTCAGGTACCCTTTGAACCAAAAAAATACATGAAAAAATTACCTCTGTAACAATTGCAGTCACTCTGTATCTAATTGACTTTTAACTATAAAATTGAAAACACATTTTAAGAAGGATTTATTTTATTAGTTAAAGTTGTCAAAAAAAGTACACACATATGTAATGATTTTTAAATTATTTTTAAAAATAATACAATTTTTTTGAAAAAATAATTCTTGCATGCCTTGCGCGCACGATTTTTCAAATTTGAATGGCTAAAACAAACTAAGATTTTTTTTATGAGTAGAGATGTAATGTGTTTTCAAACTGACTTACGATAAAAAAAAATATAATTTGTAGATCGAGAGAAAGAAATTATTTAAAAAAATTGAAATATCCAGATATTTTTTACACAAAAGTAGTCGTGAATTCTAAACTTCTAATTTGAGGAACATAATAATAGGTCATTTTGTGCTTGTATATGTTTAATACATTCAGCGAAAATTTTGTGAAATTCTACGCAGCTGTTTTCCAGAAATCGTGCGCGCAATAATCAAAATCGCTGTTTTGAGAAAATTGACGCCAAAGTTTAAATCACCCATTGATCGTATAGGAAAAGCGCAAAGTTTTTAAACATAACTCTTCTTCTAATGCGAATTTTTGAATGCGGTTTGTTTCGAAATGTTCCCAAAGAATCATATTTAATTATAAGCTATTTTTTTAAAAATCGATTTTTGGATTCTTGAAAGGGTACCTGACCCCTTAAGCATATCTCTACATATCTCTCTAAAAAGATTGATACTTTTACCACACTCTTTTCATACACTGGCGTAAGAATATACTTTTTGTATTACTTTATTCTAAGGAATATTTCTTTAGGGAATGGGTTTATTAAATTCGATTTTCAATCTTTAGATACATTGATCGAAAATGCATTCATATTCAGAGAAAATTGATAAATGTCTCAGAAATATTTCATTCCAAATGCAAGTAATAAATTCCCCTGGAGAATCAATGTATAAATTTGCGTGCAAATGGAACTGTATTTCAACTGTCATATAAATGTTTTCCATAGAAAATAAATTTCTTAAAAATATGTATTTCCGTTTTAAATGCAAGTTTTATTTAAAGATTGAAATTATATTTGCATTAGAAAGTTTGTGGTGCATATTAATTTAAAATTCAAAGAGAATTTTTCGTAAGGAAAAAGTCGATTGCAAAAGATACTTTCAGTGTATTACTTTTCAGTTTTCAATCCCAGATGCATCGGAATTATTAAACACATCATTCATGGAGAGAACATGCAGTATGTAAATATATTTATTTAAGGAAAACTAATTTTTTTAGGAAGAAGATTTTCAGAGAAATATCAAATGTATACCACAATCCCTAAACATACAAGTGTTAATAGAAATTACTTTAAAATGATTAGTTTTAATCCATCATTACACGAGTTTTCTATTTATATGATTTTTTTAAATCTATATGTCCGTGTAATAATGGAAAAAATAGTAAAAATAAAAAAAATCTAATTTTAAGCTAACATTTATTGTGTAACATTATAGAGTGTACCCTATGTACACAATTAGAGTTTTTAAATATTGTATTGCTATATTTTACACTTAAATCAGATTAAATTAATTCATTTTTTCTGCTTAAAACTCGCTATTTTTTTTTCTATTAATATTTCTATGTTTATTGTAGAAATATTAAAATTAAATTTTGCCTTAATAGCTTGATAGATATATGTTTTGTTTCCGGAGAACAGAATCTGATTTTTTGCCAAATGCTGTCCTCTGACAAGTAAAAAATAAGTTATAATTCATTGTTTGGATTGTTCTTGAAAAGTTTCAGCAGTTCTATTAGTCAGATTCATGTCACAGCTAGAAATATTTTTTTTTTTTTGGTTTGTGCCAGATATGGCACATTGTACCGTGAAGGGTTAATATTTAATTTTAAAATTCAAATGTATTGCACATTTTTTTTTCTTGAATACAGAGAAAGTTTCACTTCTTCCAAGAGTAAACTACTTATCGACACTTTCCTACAGCCTAGTCGAAATAAAAATAAGGTTGCGGATAAATGTAAGAAATTTAGATAGGGGTTTTATGATACACATAAAAAATACTTATAACCAATAAAAAGCTTTTTTAAAATACATTTTTTTTGTTTTCTTATAAAATGGCTTTTTATTTTTTTATAAAAAATATAGAGACTTTAAAAAATATTCATTCAAAAAATATATCCCAGTTAATTCTAATGGCTACTTTTGTATCAAATCTCTCTACAACTGGGATGGATACATACATTTGCAAGTGATAATTGATATATTGTTATTTAAATTGAAAAAAGAAATACAGACAATTCATTTTGTGTCATAATTTTTTCATGATAACTCATGAAATATTTTAGTAAAATTTAAATTGAAATGACATTGACAAATCTTTGTTTCATAAATATTTATTTCATTAAGAAAATGCTACTAACATACTCTTTAAAATACATATAATTAAAAAAAACCATAAAGCCACAATAATTCTAGAATTAGCACTAATTAGAGTATATAATTTTGTATCATCATTATAAGAACAGTATGATAAAATTCCAATTCTTCTCTGCTGACTCTTCGAAAATTTATTTTTTTTGCATTAATAATTAGGCAGATTTTTTATTTTTTTTTTTGCTGCAATGCTCTTCGTCTTTTATCTTTAAATTCAAATTATTCATAAAGGTTTTTTTTTTTTTTTCTGGAAGGCATATTTATCAATATATTATACTGTACGTTTTCTATTCTTTAGGTTGACGTTATCATCTTGGGATAAAAGCTGAAATCCTCAAGAGTCTTATAAACTCTGTATGACAACCTGTATTTTCATTTAGAAATCATTTGGCGTCCTATCAACGGATAACTGATGCATATTTGACCCACAACTTTTGTGTAGATGATCATAAAAAGATGCTCAGTACAATAAAATAGGTATTTATGAAACAATTAAGATCAGAAGATGAAATTTCAATCTTTTACAATCAAATAATCAAAATATTTGATTCAGTAAATTATTTTGGAATGTTCTTTTCAATTAATACCTTTTAGCTATATGAGTAGCTCTTGCTGAAAAAAATAATGAATATTACAGTTCCACATAAGTTTGAAACGTAAAGTGTTAAAAAATTTGAAATATACAATTTTAACATTCCTGTCATTTCTCGCAATCATGTCTTATTGGAAATTCAATCGCTTTGTGTGAATATAGTTTGAAAATGGGAATTTTATTTTTGTTAAAATTTATCCTAACAATGTGCTTTATAAATAAAAAATACATTATAGTATCGTCACAATTATAACAGTTATGGAAAAAAAAAACCGTATTTGAAAAAAATTACATTGACATGCCATATTTCTTGAAAGTTAAAGCAGAATTGTTAGTTTTTCGTGGCTACGTCCAGAAAAGCATGATTGCTACGAACAAAAGAAGACTTTTCATGCATTATAATGGCTGTTACTGCCATATGTTGAGAAAAACTGCCAATATATCAACCCTCCCTATGTATATATTCTCCTCTACCTCCCTTACATATTTCTTGGTATCTTTCTGACAGTATCACATACAAAATCAACTTAATCAGTACTCACACATCTAATATATGTAAGAAATTTGTCTACTTTTTTATGAAAATCGATTTGATTGGCATATAAAAGTAAAATTACAAATATAATTGTATAGATAATGTGTAAATGACGTTTATGATGTTTGGGTACGTCAGATGGTCATTATCTTTGAATAGCGGAACAGAAGAATTCCAGAGCAGTAATGGCTGCATCCGATAAGTTTTACGTCAATCCCGAATGAGAAAAACATATGAGTAGGACTCTGAAAGCAGAAATCTGGAGTCAAAACTGCTTCAGAGAGTAGAATCTCTAGCGGAAGACCTCTACGAGTCTTTGAATATTCAGGCGCTAGGTTTTTCTGGAACCTAGTGATCGAAACTGATAAGGTCCGTATGAAAAAAAATTCATACGGACCGGGCCCGGACCAAGAAATTCCGGATTTTTTTTTTGTGTGTGTGGTTTCTATTTTTATAAAATTAAAACTCCCGAAGGAGCTTTTGAGCTCTAAAAAGAGCTGTTGTTTTGCATGAAATTCGTGAAATGTCTGATGAGAGCAGCAATGTTATTACTTTTCTTAAATGACTTTTGCTTTTTTTATAAACAGGTGATGTATGGTATTCTGAATAGAAATTTTTATCAATACATTGAGCAACATTACATGCTTTACAAATGATTGTTGATCGCCTTTGCAAGCCATTTTTATAACAAACAACGCATCTCCTCTCTTTTCATTTATTGGCCAGTGTTCAGCTGATGTTGATGGGTTTGATATCTTGGGATTTTCTACATCCGTTTTTTTATGAGACTTCTGATTAAAGACAATCGAAATTCTCTTTGGCTTTCACTGCGCTTTGATTGAATATAAACATTTAAAACTGACATGTCAAACAGACGAAAAAATAGTTTTTTTGTTCACTTCACAGTCTTTCTTTGGAAAGAATAACTCGTAGTCATCCTGCCACTAAGATCTACAAATCCCATGTTCTCGTTATAATGAGTCACGAATGCAGGCTTTTTCAAATCATCAGATTCACTGTAATTTTCTTGTTTTATAGGATGATGCATACTACTTAACATATATAATCTCTCTTATCCTTCCAACGAAGCACTGCCAGGCCTTGTCCATATTTCGCGCAAATCTCTCCTCGTTTCATCTTTACTCGGCTGAGATCTTTGAGGAATTTTTTTCTGTTGCACCTAACTGTTCCACAAGAATTTATCAGCTTCTTATTCGAGAGATCATAAAACAAATCTGGGGAAGAAAAAAAATTATCCATATACAATTTATGGCCTTTTCCCGTTACACATTCCGTTATCGAATTTACTACATTGTAGGATGCTGAACAATTTTCAGTTTTATCTTTTCCTAAGTATATACGCATGTCATATGTATATCCTGTTTTGTCCACAATTTTGTATAATTTAATTCCCCACTGCGTTCTGTTTTTCGGTATATATTGCCTAAAAGCAACACGACAAAGCAACACGACACTTAGGTTTTATTATTACTTCATCCAAGGAAAGGTGTTCAGCTGGGTCATATAATTTCTAGAATTTTTCATTCCGAATTTCAAAAAAAAATTCTAATCTTCCAAAGTCTATCATATTCCGGGGAATCTTTAGAAGGTTTATCATTATTTTTTGAAAAATGTAGAAACTTCAATATTGCGAAAAACCTATATCTTGGCATTATTTTTCGAAACATTGGCGTTTCTATCAGTTCGTTTGTCGACCAATAATCCTGAAATCTATCTTTATCTATATGTCCCATCAACAAAACCGCACCTAAAAATCTCTCAATTTCATAAGGACTTGTTTTTATCCACTCAGTTTAATGCTTTCTTTTCCCTGATTCATCTGGTCTGAGATCTAAAGCATTTTCAGCATATCTGTTCGTTTCTTCGCATATCAATTCCGAGATTTCATCGAAAAATAAAAGTTTAAAATATTCATATGGATCTTGTCTGTCCATATCTGTTTTCAATCCGTGCTTCCCTGTGAAATGTAGAATTCTTATTGAAACCTGCTTTTCGGGATCTTACCACTCAAATATCCTTTGAGGGGCATCGTAATTTGTAAATGCATTACTGCTTTCATCAACGGAATTCAAAGTCATGTCATTTTCGCAGTCTGAATCACTATCAGCATAATTTTAAGACTCGAAATCGTTCATGAGCTTTTCAATCTCGCTCTGGAAAATTCCCTTAAACCTTGGAGCCATCGTAAAAAAATACTTTGGAATGATACTCAAAAAGGAAATCAGAAAGAAGAAAAAATTGACAGAGACCTGTAAAAGAAAGACCCAATATGTCGCCAAAAAGTAAAGAGTTACCTCTTCCTAGCGCCAAAGGAGAAAAGTTTTTATCTGCACGTACGGTGGTGGGTGTTTTAGTGACAAAAAATAGAGTCCGCTCCGTAAATGTCAAGTGATTGATGACACTGGTTTTCGGGAAGGGGAGAAATTCTAGGGTGCAACAGTGGTAACATAGCCGTGCTTTGGTCGAAAAAATATTTAGGGTACAACTGCTAAACCCGCCGGAATGAACAGGATAATGTTGCCGCTAAGTTGTTTTGAACACTAGCACTCCAAATATATTGTAGACGCTTTTAAGAAATCTGAATAGCCGTGGAAATATGCGAGCGTTCTAAGCAGTATTCAAGATTGACGATATTTCGGTCTTTTCAGGATCCTATCGCGACCGCTATATTTTCAACCAGTAAAAAAAACGGTGCAGAGATATTAAGAATTCCAAAGTCCTGGATGCTACAAATGCTTAAAGCTGCAATCTCTCAGCTTTCCTCCAATGCTCGCAAAATTCTATAGTTTATTCACTGAACAAGATACGGTGGAAGATGAGCCCTGTTGATACTGCTGTTCACGCCGGAAGCCATTCGCTAAAGATTTGACTTGCAGCTGTTTGTCAAGGTTACCGCTTTAGCCTTCTATTTTACCTTGATAACTGCATAATTCTCAAGAGAACCGGCTAATTCTTCGGACTCACTCTGGAGTTCTGATTTGAACCGAAGTGTAATCGACTGTTATCGGCTTGCGTTGAAATACACGAGAACCAGTTTGGACTGGTTTGTAAATGACTGTTAACGGTTTGCGATGAAATAACCCAGAACCGGTTTGGCCTGGTTTGTATCCGGCTATAATATATTTGTGTCCATGTGTTTTATATACTTACTTGTCCCTGTACTGTGCATGCTAGTCATTGGTCTTTAGGTTATTCTTCTTTCTACTGCACTTAACCGTGGATTTATTTCACTCATATACCTTAAATGAGTCTTTACCGAAAAAGGAATGATAACAAAGAACAATTTTATTAAATCGTTTTTGACAACATTCAAATTTCGTGATCAAACTGCAAGAACTTGAGAGAAGGGAAAAGGGACACTATAATTAGTGAAAAAAGTGTATCTTTAATTCTATCGAAAATAAGTGACAAATAAACCTTTGAATTTCAAAAATATATTGGTTTCTGTGGTGTCCAAGAAGAAAAGAACATGAAAAAAAGATAGAAATTCGTAGAATGTGATACATGTTGCAATGTAAATTTTTATATACAAAAAAATTAAATTGCTAGTAAATTTGATTTATCACATAATAAGTCTTTAAAGTTTGGTTTCTAGTAAAAAGTCTTTAAAGTTTGGTTTCTAGTAAAAAGTCTTTATACACTGTAAACAAAATCCGTTAAATTTACAGCAAAATATACTGCCAGCAGTCTGGCCCAACAGATTTTGCCGTAAAAATTAGGTGTAATAAAAAAAAATTACGTCTAATTTCACTGCAAATTTTACTGCAAAAATTGCTGGCAACATTGCTGCCATCTTTTTTAGACGTAAACATAACGGATTTTTTAACAGCGAAGTAATGTAAAAAATACACTTTTATTTTTAATTATAGTAGAATATATATTTACTTAGAAATTTGTAAAAGAAAGACAAATAAAGGCACTTCCCATTGTTTGCATTTGGTCATTCAGAATTTAATATGCATATCATAAGATAAAGTATTTGCAATATTTTTATTTTATAGTGGCCCCTTTTCAGTTACAATTAAACCAAGGTTGCAGGTGCGATTAAGTTAATTTCGTCCCGAAGCTTATGCATACAACATGCAAACGTCCGCCGTATCTGTCACATATATGTTTAGATTATACGTACTGCGATGTTTCATATACTTTATACTTACGTCATATATAACCAAGACTTGGCCATATAAATGATATGTGATTTTAACTTATGTGATTATAAAACTTAGTGATGCCCCTGAAAAACTTAGTGATTTATTTTCGGTCGCTTCTATGGAAAGGAAAAATGAAAAATTACATTATATAAATATATAAAAAAATACATTGAATGCCACTTTTTATCTTTATAGTTTCATTTACTATCTCATTTACTAACTTGATAAATTTATCTTTAATAATGGCACTAATTTAAATAAATATTTCAATCCTTATGGATCTGTTTTTTTTTTGTTCTGATAATTTATGGATTAGTTGCAATTTATGTAATTATGCAATTTATGTAATTATGCAATTTATGTAATAATAATTTTAATAAAAACAAATATTGCTATCAGCTCATTTTCTGTAATTTTTTTAAATAAAAAATGCTGACATTTTTACTTAACTTTACATTGCTTTACGTTTAGGAAATATTATTAAAAAAATCGTGATTTCAACTATGGAATTTAATAAGTACATATATTTCATGTTAAAAGAGAAATAAATCACATTTGATAACACATAACATGTGTCAATTTCAGAAGTTAAACTTGTCTTCGATTTTTCATTATAGTGAGACAAAGAGTGATTTTCTCCATTACCTCTGATAAGATTTCTCCTGTATAACAGATAATTCAGTTTCTTTTCCTTAGCAGATAACACGTGTGATCATCTGTTACACTTTTTTTTTTCATGTCCAAATTTGATATCTCTAATCAGGCTGGTAGATTTATTTCCAGGCGATACTTGAAATGGATTAATGACATTTGTACTCTTTGGATTTTGATCCTATCACGAAGAAACATGAAGAAGTAAATTTTAACTGCAACTAACTTCATTACAATTGACATTTACGTTTACAGAATTTCAGAAGATTTCCTAGCAAGTGAGTAATGGCGTTTGATAACGCTTGGAATTGAATCACCTATCTGTGCAATAAAATACAGTCATATTAAGATATTTTAATGGTAATAAATTATGATGTTTTGCTGCGTTTGAATGTCATACGATCATTATTGCAGCAGAGTTTGATATAATCAAATATTTTTCTGAGTTTTTAATAATGCAACTATGTCATATTCGCGAAAGTAAAACGCTTTATTGTACTATAAGATAGAGATTTGAAGAAATATTTTCCGGTAAGTAAATTATGACAACCCGTCACGCTTTATAGTGAATGCTAATTTGTGCAACAAAACAAAGATTAAGTTTACCTGTGAAAAATGTTGATTTGTTGTGATTTGACTTGAAATGCTTGAGATTATTTATGCAAAAAATTGCAGTTGATTGAGTTCATTTGTCTTCTTAATGAATTTTCAACTCCACCCAGTATGTCATATTTTTACTAAGTTTTGCGATATTCACTGATCACCGAACTTGGCGACATAAAAAAGTTACTTAGAAATAAAAAAAAATGCATAAATCACCATTAAACGAAAGTAGCAAATCAGGCCGCGTTTCGAACTACAATAAAGACAGCTCGTTATCAGCTGAACTAACACGTGTCTGTAAGGGGACAGGGTAGGAGAAAAACTGATAGAGTTTATCTCTTAATCTATTCCCTTAAGGACACGTGTTAATTCAGCTGATGACGAGCTGTAATTGTTGTAGCTCGAAACGCGTCATGATTTGCTATTTTCGTTTAATATTGATTTATACAAAGTATTTTATTATAATCAATAATTATCGCCAGCTATATCGGTGTTATTGCATATGCGAAAGTTGCCAAAAACAGGTCTAAATGGGCATTTACTGTTTAATTTTAAGTTTTCACGTTCAAATCCATTTTTGATAATACTTAAAGATCATAAATAATTGGAGTTAATCCAAAAGAGCTGTATTTTTAACTATATATAATAATATATATGTATAATATGGTAATAATATGTACGTTTTAATATGTGATAACATACAAATACGCACTACTGCCTTGTTGCATCAAATCGTTGATGAATTTAGCGATATTTGACGCAATATGGATTATTTAATTAGTAGGTCCTAAAAGAGGTTTACAATGGTTGTAGCTTGCTAAACTCTCAACTTTTCTATTTTTAACTCATTTTGACATATTGATTAATCTCCTGACTGCCGCGACCGGATTTTTTCACAAACTAAGCTGCAGGTTTTACAACATAAGCAATGTTTAAATTAATATAATTCTGCAAATAAAACCCAGTTTTGAAAAATTAAGTTAGTATTAATTCTATCAAAAATAATACACCTATACGTAATAACATATTTTGTTTCAGGTTGGAAAAAACATCTTTTTTTATATTTTTAAAAAATTACAGAGAAAACAACATTACAATATTACCCTTTGGCTGGACAGTCAGGGGTTAAGAATATTTCATATTCAGTTTCCATATAAAAAGACCTACTTTAGCTGCTTTGTTTCTACATTAAATTAATTTCATTATTATCACTGTGGGTACCTTGTGACTATTATTTTCTCTTATATAAAATATAATTTGATTAGATCTTCTTAAATAATTATACATATCTTCGAAAAATATTTTTTTATTATAATTATTTTTTACATTTAAATTAATATTATGAGATTGTATACTACCATTTTTAATGCGTACTTGCACAAATATTTGAAAAAGAATTTTACATTTGTCATGTTTTGCAATTTTGAAATTGATGATGGATTAACCCTTTAGATCCCAAAACGCCCGAGACCGCCCGAGTCGTCAGAATCCCGTAACGGCCGAAAGACGGCCTGACTTTTACTCCCCCCTCTTTTGTGAAGTGTAAGTTGACACACAAGACATCCATAAAATGAATAAACAGTTGCAGACCTTTCAAATGATGTGTTACACAACTGGTGTTGTAAAGAAATTAAAAATGTGACCCCCCTGGGGAAAGCAGAGTGTGGGGGTGACACACAAGACATCCATAATATGAATAAGCAGTTGCAGACCTTTCAAATCTTGTGTAACACGACTGGTGTTGTAAAGAAATTAAAAATGTGTCCCCCCCTGGGGAGCAGAGTGGGGGATAACACACAAGACATCCATTATATGAATAAACAGTTGCAAACGTATCAAATGATGTATCAAACGACTGGTGTTGTAAAGAAATTAAAAATTTGGCGAAATATTACAGTTATCGCCAAGTTGGCGTCACTTTTGACAACTAATTTTGGTCGCCAAATTTGGCGATATATTGCCAAGTTGGCGACAAACTTGGCGATTGTTGGCGATTGTTGGCCTTTCCCCTCTTTATGGTAAACCATACGGCGATGCATAGACGGAGCCCTTTCCTGATTGGTCTATTCGGCTCATGGAAGGAGTGGACAACCCGGATTCGTTAGTTCCGGAAATCTTCCACATCAGCATCATTCCAGGAGTCATTCCTTTTAAGGCTAGTTTTTTTTACTATAGAAGGATAAAACAAAAAAGCTTTTAAATATTAAAAGAAATATATGTGTTTAATTTACAAGTAAAAGTTTTGTTTATAAAACAAAGAATAAAAAAATCCTTTATCTTATGATTATTTAGCAGAGATGTCATAAACATACTCTTAAGTCTAAAAATAATTTGTCACTCCGTTTAGCCGAAGATTACGAGAACGCATGGCTTTTGGATTTATGGTTATTGGGATTAAGAGGGAAATGGATAACAAAAGGTATAACAATAGGTTCTTCTTTGGGCAGATACTAAAGCAAAAGGGTTGAACCATACACGTACGTATGAATAGCTAAAGCAAGCCGCCTCACCTTTCATGGGGGGTGAAATGTCGGGCGGCTTTCCGGGATTCTAAGGAAGATAAAAATTTCACTGCTCTGGGACATAAAGAGTTAATATTGTCAATTTCAAATCAATTCAACTGATAGATGTGATTATACGTTTTATATAGTATATATTTTACATCCAATCAATAGCACCCTTAGAAAATCAACATTGATCTAATGGTTTTAAAATCACACATAATTTATTTTGGAAAAAAAGATAAGGTATACCGTAAAATGGGGTGAATACGAACAACGGTGTGAATAGGGGGACTTCCCAGTCATACAAATAAATTCGTTATAAGTACATGTAATATTATTTTTAGTTTTACATATATATATATATATATATATATATATATATATATATAAAGGTAATGGCATTAAGAGTTGTGAAATTCAGTTTTAACCATGTTAGCATCACTACTGGGGTGTATAAAAAACTAAAAGTGGATCCTCAGAAACCTTATTTTTTCAACGTCTTCAAAACTTTGTGTGTAGCTGCAGTACTTTTCGTATTCTAATCTAAATAGTAGGGATTTTTAATTAATGATAGACCTGTAAATGATATGCTATACTAAATTCTACTTTTTTCTGAACTACATAATGAAAAAGTAAAAAATGACTTGTAACATTAGAGGTTTATGATTTACGGGGTGAATCGTGGTTTTCTCTCATGATTTTTTTTCTATACAGTAATAGTTTCATGTAATATCCAAAAACATACGTATAAATATGTATTGTAACAATATTTTGTTTTTTTAATTACTTGAAGAGTTTAAAGGTGCCAAGAAATTACTTAGTTAAACAAAATAGTCAACACCCAATCGAACAGACATGGATCACACAATAAAATAATTAAAAAATGACAAATTAATGCTAAAAATTGCACAGAATTATTCTCTGACATCCACAACATTACACAAACATCCCAAAATAGAAAACCAATTAAAAAGGAGAGGGATGCAAAGAGTACTAAGGGCATTGAATGAGGGCGTACAAATAGATCGTATTAATACATGCAGCGATTGGGCCAACTCAATAGATACACTTACCCAATGACTACTAGTAAAGCATAACACACTACAGAGCTGAATTTGTAATATATTCCAACTTCTGCATTCGAATGCAAGTTCTTAGAAAAAGTTTTAATTTTTCTTGAGTTCAAAGTTATTTTCTAATTTTTAAATAGGCATATATTTTCTGATATATAAAATAAAGATTTGGTTTGATAGCATCTACGTGTTCCTATTCCTCATTATGATTATTACCTATTTTTACTAACCCTATTAAAGTTTGAATTAAAATAAATAAAGATTACAACATTTGTTCCGATTCGCCCCTATGTGCGGGGTGAATCAAAACACCTATTAAAAAAATTATACATATAAACAATAACAAATGTTACACTTTTGCTTAAAAAGTAAAGAGCAAAACAAGACCGAAGTTTCTAGAAAAAATAAAAGAATTAAAAAATCAGTTGTTGCTTTTTTTAACGTTATAGTTGAAAAAAAAAGTCCGATTCACACCATTTTACGGGAAATAAAAAAAATGATTTAGAGGACGCCAATATCAAAGAGATTATATTTTTGCACCTGGATTTTCAGAAGTTGAAAATCGAAGTTATTGAAAAATTAAAAAATAAAAATAAATGTCACGTCTTAACTTTTAATGCTTCTGTATCTAAATAATATTTTTAATGGAATGTTACTCCGTATGTCTATTAAAAATAAATATGATTGTTAAATGTGAAAAAAAATCTTTACAAAACTTTGACTTTGAAAATTTTTATACTTTATATTTTTGTAAATCCCCATTCAGTTTAGTGATTTATTCGTTTGCGTGTAAATCACTGCTTGCTAATGATATTAATGAAGTAGTTACTTCTTTGCCCTCACAAATAATTCGAAAATTCAGGAAAAAATATATTTTCGTTTGAAAAACATGTGGAGTACAAATGCCAGGAAAGATAGATTTTCATAACATTTCAGTTATTCAATTATTTTCTGATAGAAAAAAAAGACTTGTAAATAAAAGAATATGGAATAAACTTACATAAATCTCAAAAACACCTAAACAATAATTTAAATATATTTATTAAAAACTTCTTGAAACTTCTTTCAAAAAAGATTTATTTCATTTTTGATAAAAAAGATTTGCAACATTTCATGTCAAAAATAATAATTTAGAAAAATTAATACCATTCTGTTATTGTTATTATTTTTCTTGTTTCAACTTATATTTTTGTCAGTTTGAGTAAATGTAATTAAAATAAAGCCTCTATGTAACGAAATCCATCGTTCCAGTAAAAAATTCGTTATATAGAGAAATTCGATGTATAGAGTATGATGTTAAAAATAGTATTTAATGTGTAAATTTTGAACAAATATTATTTTTGATCTTTTTAATTAAGAATTTTAAATGTTTAAAATTATATATTAACCTAACATTTTATTTCTTACTTATTTAAACAGTTTCAAAAAAGAGAAAAGACATTTATTTGAAAGCTTAATGAAAATCAAATAAGGAAGACTGACATAAATTTCAGAGGAAGAAATCTGTAATTTTTTGTTGTTTTGATTTTAAAATTAGAATTGTTACGCTCTCAAAAAAAATTCTCAAATTTTAGCAAGGAATGAAAAATTGTAGTTGATATTTTCCTCCATTTGAAGGTCTCTCTTATGTGCTCTCATTGATTCCTCTCTTATATGTGTAACAATCCAATTGACTGTGTTTTGAGAAGGATGTTGAAAGGTGTGTGGGAGGTGGGATGAACTTGTTAGATTTAAAGAATAAGGAGAGAAGTAATATTTATAAAAAAAAAACCTCTCTACTGTACGATAAATCAAAAATAAGTGATGGAAAATTGATTCCATGTGATTTCGAAGCTTTTTTAAAACTGAATAAATTAAGATCAATTTATGAAAAAATTCGTTATATGGAGATATATATTTCGCTATATAGAGTCTGTTTTTAATGTAATCATGCGAAAAGGGGACCGTTCTTACTAAAAATTCGTTATATGGAGAAATTCGATGTATGGAGTTTCGTTATATAGAGGTTCGACTGTATTTGCAACATTTCATGCCAAAAAGAATAATTTAGAAAAATTAATACCATTATGTTATTATTATTTTTTTTCCTGGGTTCAATATATAGTTTCGTCAGTTTGAGTAAATGTAATAAATTTTTATAATACGTATAAAATATTTGCTATTGCAAATACTTAAAATTTTCCCTGCAGAACTAAATAGAATTTTCAGTAAAAAAATAAATAAATATGTGAAAATAAATAAATTAATTAACAAAGTTCGGCTAGCTGAGATGTAAGGCAATCAGAAATAAAGTGAGTAAAGTCGCTACCATCGAAATCCTGAAGGCCTGAGGACAAGAGGCATGGCGTCATCACAAATAGACCTAGTTCTCACTAGTATTGGAATTGACACCAGAAAACTTGGAATAGCGATTTTCTTTCATTTTATTTGTGAATAACCTATCATCATTTAACGCTATAATAATAACTAAAACTTACTGGTGAGAGTTTGGAATTCCCCCGTACCCGGCGAAATTTTTATTTAGGGAATCCAAATCCGCAACAGTAAATTTAAATATTACTGTTTCATACGATTATAGATATCCCACAAATACAACAAAAGGAAAAAGTTATTCAAAAATTTCCGGTCAGTTTTAAAATACTGTTAATAGCTTGGTCCATTAGTTATAAAGTCACATTTGCTTTACCCAGGCCTTCAGAATTTCGATGGCAGCGATGAGGTACGTTTTTCTCATGTTCGAGTTTGTTTTTCTTTGATTGTATTTTCTTATTAATTATTATTTGACATTTTTTTCGTAAAGTTGTCACGAAAAGTATAAATAAAATATTATGTTTTTCTAAAAAAATATGTAACAAAAACAACAACGGAAATAACAAAGGAATTTGATTCTAGATTTAAAAATTGTAAATTTGATTGATTTCAATTCGTAACGTATCTTTTTTTTTTTCTTGATATTATTAAAAATTGATTAAGAATGTTGTTTTCTTTTACGATTAAGTTGTATCTTGTTTCGAAAACACAATGAAAAAATACGATTTTTTTTCAATTGGAACATATGATTACAAATTTTATTTTATATATTAACCAAAAATAACAATATATCTAATAGATACATAAGGTTTACGGAACATCTTTCATGCTGCCTCCTTAAATTTACTCCCAACAGATCACTCCTATCACACAAAATTTTATTATAATAATTAAAATTATAATACAACGTAAAATTATAATACAGCGTTATGCAAAATCTTAGTTTTAAATTATGTTTTATTAAAAAAATGAATCTCTTACTAACTAATAACAATCGCCGACTCTTAATTTCTTTACCGTTTGTCTAAGACAAATAATTTCACTTGAAAAAGCTCAGATTAATATTCATTTTGTGGCACTATTGAAAGTAAAGAAGAAACAGTTTTATATGTATATTTTAATTCCGCAAATTACCTTATATATTTTTCTTTCTCTGAAGAAACATTATTCAGCTGCTATTAACAAATGGGGTTACCATCAAACACGGTTTTTTCATTTATAAGTTTTAGCATATTTTTGGGGGTAGTGTACAAAACCAAGAATGAAATATTGAAGTGAAACAGAAAAATGAATGTCAATATATTATTATAGATGGTCTGCTATAACAAATGAATACATTAAACATGGGAATCTACTAGGGATAGTAAATTTTTCCATTGGTAGAACCGCATATCTACACTCTCATAAAAAAAACTTCCGACTTTTCACAGAAAATGTACTGGCAGCACTGCTGCCAGTAATTGTCTGCAAAATGACGAATATCCGTTTATTTTTTTTTTTTGCTCCGTCAAAAGTGATAAAATATCCGTCAATTCAAAAAAGTATGGAAAAGGTAAATGAGGCGGGCGTGAGGATCGAACTCCCGAAAGTAGGGTTGAAAGGCGAGCCCTTTGCCTCGGCATTACGCTTGCACAGCAGGAATTTGCTTTAAAGTAAAACCTTTCATTTCATATGGGGGTGGTTTGGTCTATCTCGTTAAAACGCTTTTAATTTTGAAGATAAATTCGGGAAGATTTCGTCTTTAATAAAACTGTGGCTGGGGTTTTACAAGTTAGTATTAATATAACATAAAAATGTAATTTTTAAATATATTTACGTAGATTGCTAGAGAAGAAATATGGATTTTCTATTTTTATTCGATAAAATTTTTTTGAATAATATCAATTTTTTGCATTTTATTCTTTAATTAAAATATCTTTTAAATGTGTTCATTTAAAGTATATTTTAAATGTGAATGTTTATTACATAAATAATTTAGTAATTTTAATGTTATACAACTTATCCCACTTTGAATTACAAATTGTGAGAATTTTTGAATGAATGATGAAAATAATTGTTACTTATTTTTAAATTCCAAAACATCGTTGTCTTTTTAAACTAAATTAGACATCTTAATCTATATATTTTTTTTGTTTTTCATTTTAAAAATAAACTCGAATGTATTACTAATAAACCCAATAAGCATGCGTTCTAGAAATAAACGGAATCTCTTCCTCATTTCTAGACGTTCGGAATAAATTCACGGATCAAATATGTTTTCTGGGACTACGGAAATTATTTGTGAAAAAATAAGGATAACTTAGTGTATATTAACAATTTTTCTAATAGTGCAAGGTCATACTTCGCAGGAGATATGTTTGTGTGTGGGGGAGGGGGAGGTTTTATCCAAAGAACAGTACTGAACATTGTGCGAGACAGTGTAAATGACGACACACCTGTCCTCAAAATGTTACAAAGGAACGATGGTTTTTCCTATAAGGTGTCAAGTATAGGATTACCTGATTTATCTCAAAAGAAAATGGACAATTTTGATTGACACTCTAGTTAGTTTTGTTTTTAAAGCGCTATCGCCCTTTTTTAAAATAAGATATGTTGAATGTATGAGTTACGTTTTCGTTAAGTTACTAATAATCGATTTTATTATCAAGTTTGAACTACATTTGTACTACACTATTCTATAAAAGTTCTTTAATTAATTTTGCAGACATCTATCCCACTATGAATAAAAAGTTAATTGACCTATAAGAACAAAAAGGAATAAAAATACCTTGAAATTCAAAGATGAGCATAAAATGTTTTCTACTGGCCATCCTACAAAAAATGACTGTAAAGGAAGATAATAATTTAAGCACAATATTAAAACTAAAAAAGAGATATACTAAATTAAAATGTTCATAATGTAGATACTTACTGTCTATATTAATTTCAAGCTCAAACAAGAGTTCAAAAACACTAATTTAATATCCCAACAGTTTCTTAAGTTTTCTTCTGCAAGCCCTTTTCATATTTAATGCAGATATGTTTAACTTTTTTACTGCAAAAATTATGAAAGTTTGAAAGAAACTAAAAACAAAAAATCTTGAAACTATCAAAAATATCAATTGGTAGAAAAACGGAAGAAATCGTACGGGACAATTTAAACATCCACCGTACGATAAACACAGAAATCAATAAAAAACGGTGAACTTACCTGTTAAAAAACATGTAATCTTGCAAAACATAGTTCAGCATGGAATAACAATAAAAAAATCTTCGTGTGTGATCACTTTTCAAAATTGTCATCACCATTCTGGGATTGTAAGGATGCGAACCATGAACCATGTGACAACATCCAAATTTTGTGATCAAATTACAAAAATTTGAGAGAAGGGAAAAGGGACTCTATATTTAGTGAAAAAATGTCTATCTTTAATTCTACAGAAAATAAATGACAAAAAACTGTTGAATTTCAAAAATATATGAGTTTCTGGGGTTTCCAAAAAGAAAAAGAATAAGAAACAAGATAGAAACTCGTAGAACGGGATATATGTTACAATGTAATTTTTTATATATAAAAAAAAAATTAAATTGCTGGTAAATTTGATTTACCATATAAGTTTTTAAAGTTTGGTTTCTTGTAAAAGTATTTATACACTGCAAAAAAATTCCGTTAAATTTAGGCAAAACCTGCTGGCAACCGTGTGGTTAGCATTTTTGCCATAAATGTTGTCTAAAATTAGATGTAATAATAATAAAAAAAAAAATTGCGTCTGACTCCAACATTGCTGCCAGCAGTTTTTGACATAAACATAACGGAATTTTTTAACTGTGTATTAATGTAAAAAATACACATTTGTTCTTAATTATAATAGAATATATTTTTACTTAGAAATTTGTAAAAAAAGATAAATAAATGCACTTCCTATTGTTTGCATTTGGTTTATTAGAATTTAATATGCATATCACAAGATAAAAATTTATAATATTTTCCTGTGATAGTGACCCACTTCAGTTACAATTGAACCAAGGTAACATGTCCGATTTATGTAATTTTGTCCCGAAGCTTATGCATACAACATGCAAACGTTCGCCTTATCCGTCACATATACGTTTAGATTATACGCAACGTTTACATGTCCTGTGATGTTTCATATGCTTTATACTTACGTCATATATAACCAAGACTTGGCCATATAAATCATATGTGATTTTAACTTATGTGATTATAAATCTTAGAGATGCCCCTGGAAAACATAGAGATTTATTTTCGGTGGCTTCTATGGGAAGAAATGTCGGAAAATACATTATAAAAAAACATCGAATGCCACTTTTTTATCTTGATAGTTTCCTTTACTATCCCATTTACTGATTTGGTAAACTTAGCATTAATAATGGCACTAATTTAAATAAATATTTCAATCCTTAAGGATCTGTTTTTTAATTCTGTTAATTTATGGATCAGTTGCAATTTATGCTAAAAAATAATAATTTTAATAAAAACAAATATTGCTATTAGCTCATTTTCTGTATTTTTTTTAAATAAAAAATGCTGATATTTTTACTTGATTTTACATTACTTTACTTTTAGGAAATATAGTAAAAAGCATCGAGACTTCACCTATGGGATTTAAAAACTACATATATTTTTCGTTAAAAGAGAAATAAATCGCATTTGATAATACATAACGTGTGTCAATTTCAGAATTTAAACTTGACTTCGACTTTTCTTTATAGTGAGACAAAGAGTGATTTTTCCATTATCTCTAATAAGATTACTTCTGTATAACAGATAATTCAGTTTCTTTTCCTTAGCAGATAACACGTGTGATCATCTGTTAAACTTTTTTTTTTTCATGTCCAAATTTGATATTTCTAATCAGGCTGGTAGATTTATTTCCATGTGACACTTGAAGTGGATTAATGACATTTGTATTCTTTGGATTGTAATCCTATCATGAAGAAAAATGAAGAACTAAATTTTAACTCTAACTAACGTCATTACAATTGACATTTACGTTGAGAGAATTTCAGAAGATTTCCTATCAAGTGAGTAATGGCGTTTGATAATGCTTGGAATTGAATCACTTATCTGTGCAATAAAATGCAGATACAAACACATATTTTAATGGTAATAAATAATGATGTTTTGCTGTGATTGAAAGTCATACGATCATTACTGCAGCAGAGTTTGATATAATCAAATATTTTTCTGAGCTGTTAATAATGCAGCTATGTCATATTCGCGAAAGTAAAACGCTAATGTGCTATGAAATACAAAACCAAAGAAATATTTTGCGGTAAGTAAATCATGAAAACCGTCAAGCTTTCTAGTGAAATGTTAATTTGTGCAACAAAATAAAGATTAAATTTACCTGCAAAAATGTTGATTCTTTATGATTGGACTGGAAATGCTTCATTATTTCTACAAAAATTTGCAATTGATTGAGTTAATTTGTCTTCTCATTGCAACTTCAAGTCTCTTTTGCTAACTTCACCCAGTATGTCATATTTTGCGATATTCACAAAATATCACCGAACAGGGTGACAAAAGAAAGTTAATTAAGGTGGTCTGGTGTAATAACGCCATTTGCTAATATTATGCATAATTATGATATAATCCGGTAAATGACACCCATGTGCTCTGCGCAGAAGGGTTTTGAGTCATATAAATCGCAAAGAACAGCTTCAAATTAATTTGTTTCATATTTAGGTCTTATTGTTTTTACAAGCAACTAAAATTAACGCTTGATCTAAAATTTGCGAGATACGTTTTGTGATGTGAAGACTATTTTTTTTTATCCGGAAATACTTTGTTAATTACATAAATTTGTAGTACATTTCATGGACTTTCAAAATGTTGTTGAAGATTTTGGATATCTTCTAGAGATAATTTGTAATTTAAAATGTACAGCGCAATAACTATAACGGGGAATAACGCCATTCCTTGGCATTAATACCCCGGTTGATTCCCTACGGTAACCGAGCTACATCTTAAATACTGATTCAAATAAACAGAATTAAAACTGTGCAATGTTTCTATTAATTCTATTTAGGTGGTCCTTTTTAAGCAAAAAGAAGCTCACGGTCTGTTATTCTTTTGCGTCATCCTCCCCCCCCCCACACACACACACCATACCTTTTTTTTTCTTATACTTTGACAAAAAATTGAACATTTTCAATAGCTTAGAATGCAAATTGCCAATTTCTAAGTTTGTAGAGTTTGTATTTTTAGAATTGGGCAATCTACATGCAATTGTTCCATCTTATTTCATAGTTTTGTTTGCATGGCGTTTTTACCCATATAGGTGGGTAATAACGCCAAATAGCATTGGTCAAGAAATCCCACCATTACATTTTATGAATACATATCTGTTAAATTATTTTTTTTATATACTCTCTTAAAACGAAATAGTGGATTTGGCTGCTCAAGAAAGAGTTCTAATTTATTGGATCGTGAATGAGTTGATTTTTAACCGATTCAGTCATCTTGGTTTGATTTTTTCTCTTTCTAATCCACTCATACAGCTTTAAAACTAAACAACTCAACTCAATAATGAAACAGCTCTTTTCCCGCGCTGATTTTCGCCGCTGACTCGTCACGTGACCTTGCAAGATAAGATGGAGACTTCCGGCGTTCGCTAAACAATTTGCTGAAAATGCCTTTTTTACGAAGTAAGTAAGTTTTATATAAGTATTTTATTTTAATTATGCTTTCTTTTAATAACTTTCCCTTCTCTTTTTAACAGACTAAAATTCATAACAGTATCATACCTTGAAATTAAAATGTCGTGTCACACGGTAATATTGAGGATGTGTTTAATGCATTTCTATATTAATAATTGGTGTTACAGTGCTGCTACAAAACTTTTGTGCTTTAATAAAATAAATTAGTATATTTAATCAGAGTAAAAATTGTTAATGCAATGTAAATATCTCGTTATTTAATTGCCTTGTATTAAAGTTTTGTAATTATTATATCTTTATACATAGAAATTTATCAAAACATTGTATTTACGTCTTGTTTGCAGTGTCTTAGTAAAAACGTGCTCCGGATTACATTATACACATTTCTAAGATTTTTTTTTCATTCTTAATGTTAAACTTGTGTTACTGTATTGTTTGGCAATGTTTCATACTGTTATGGGGCAAAATTATTGCATGCATGGTCTGTATTATAATAATCTGCTTAATATTTATAAGTTGTTACACAATGCATGCAGAAATTTAGTTTTCTTGTGCCTGCTTCCCAGGTAGCTTTAAATCTAACTGAGAATTTATAAATAAAACGAAAACAGTGGACAAAAGTTTGTCTTTCTATACTGGTAAATGCAAGTATTATTTCCTAAATATTATGCAACGATACCAAAAAGCAAATCCTCTTTAGAAAATACCTTGTAATATCATCCCTTTCCCTTAACATTTTTTATGGATAGCCCAGTGGTAGAATTGATTTTAAAAAAAGTTACTGGTCCCAAAGACCAGTACGCATGAGAGTTTACTGGTCAGAAATAGTCATCAGTAACCCGCTACATAAAATTCTATAAAATACTTTTAACCGTCCCTCCCCCCCTCTTCACACACACACTACTACTAGAATGTAAAATAAACCAAACTTCCTTTGCAGTTAAAAAAAATTTGGCATAATAAAATGGAAAATTACTATTTTATAAAAAAGTATGTAGTATGTAAACTAAAACTATAAAATTGTGTATTTTATTTCCGATCATTTATTTAACACATAGTAAGGATTAATGCAATATTTTCTTATAATTATTTTTTCAAGTAATATTTTATGGTTTGTGTTTGGTACGGTTTTCTCAGGCAGGAAAATTTATTTACTTGTCAGAGATGAAGTGGGTGTGCAGTGGTGTAGCTAGGATGGGTGACATCCCGGGACAGATGTAAAAGGTGTCAAGCCCCCCCCCCCTCCTCCTCCTTTCCAATCTGTCATATTTTTTCAATCTCAATTCTACATTCTTATAAAAAATAACCTTACCATTCCTCATTTACCTTTTGTCCTTCTGCATAAAAAAAACCGCAGAAGTGAATCATCACTCGACCCATAGTCTGCACAAGTCAATGCCGTGTCTATACGTAGAAGAAAATTCTTTCTTTTAAAGTTTGCTTTTGTTATCCACTCGTTGAATAGGTTGGTTTTTGTTCCCTGGTGCATATCTTATTTAGACACACCATTCTGTATAAAACTTCACTTTAGCAAAGAAAAGAAAACTAGCTGTATTGCATCATGAGCTAAAAATCTCATTTTATTTCCTAATTAGTCTCCAAAATTTTATAAAATTGTATTTTTTATTTGCAAATAAAGATTTGGTGTCAGCCTTTAGAGGATGACACCCGGGTAATTTCCCTAATCAAGAAGAATTTCTTTTACAGCTTGACTAAAATCTTAAAGATCAAGTTGTATGCAGTTCTGTGGCTCCATATTTAAAATCATCATGTATGTTATGACAGATTATTTTAAAAAATAGGCATTTTTCTAAAATTAAAATATTTTATACTAAATAATTGATTATTAAAAACCTATTTTATCTTTGAAAAATTCCCAAGTTTTAAAAATTTTCTTTAAAGCATTAGATATGTTCACCAACACTACTAATTTCCATCCTATGAATATAAACATGACCTGGACCCACTATATTTAATGCTTATTACTGAAATAAAGTGTTAAAAGTAGAAAACATTCATATCCAATAATTTCAAACTCTTAAATTATGTAGAAAAAAGAAAAAATATCATTAGATTTCTTTAAAAAAACCAATTGGTTTTTTTGAGAAAAAAACCACTTGGTTTAAACCATGGTTAAAACCAATTGGTTTAAACCGTGCCAACCCTGCGTACCAATAAAAGAAATTTGCGTTTCTTATGTTATGAAATTTTACATTTTTCCGCAGTAAATTAACGATTTTTTCCTACGACATAAGCACAAAAATTTCAATTTTTTTCCAGTTGTAAATTGATGAAACTCGCGGGCCACAGGTTGTGCATCCTTATTTTAGTTTATTACTTATTTTAATATTTTATTATATTGTAAGCCTTTACAATAGTTTAGATTTCCTTGTTAGTTACATTCAAATTACTGTTTAAAAAATGTAAAGAAAATAATGACCAGAAATCCGCAAAATTCTAAAATCTGCAAAACCTCTGGTCCCAAGCTGTGCGGATTTGAGGAAGTCTACTGTAATAGCAGTATTACTAGCAAAGTGCCAATTTTTGACCTACTTGTGATATCCTTAAATTTGGCAGCAAAAATAATTTGCCATATATAAAAACAATTTAGTGAAATTTTCTATCTTTTAATGCATTTTTTAAAAAATGTACAGTATTGTGCATGTTATATTAATAAAACATGCCTTATTTGTTTTCATTTATATTTAATAATAATAATCTGGTTTATGTAAGTCTGTAATGTTTCAAACGATTTTTAACCGGCTTCCTGGTATATTAGAATCATAAAAGTTGTACATAATGTTTTTGATGACAATATAGCATTAATACAGTTCCAATTATTAAATTTAATTCATTTTCATTCAGTTAACTCAATATTAGGTGTCACCCCCACAATTCATTGTGGTGTGTCATCGCTTTATTCTTGTGGCCTATAATCTGATAAAATATATGATTTAGAGGACCCTTGGGGGGAGGAGATTAACCCTTTAAATTTACTTACCCAGTCAAAATATCAAATTCAGTTGGTAAAGATATATCAGCAATTTTTACATTTGTATATTTAACATATAAAGCTAGGATTATTTTCAAGATGTAATAATATGCCTTGATTTTATTCACGAGAATAAATTTTGTTTTATTAGCAATGTCAAAAACAAGCTTCTTTGAAGATTTAAAGGGGGGGGGGGTGAGATCTCTAGCAACCAGGCTGTAGTTTCAATTTATCTACAAAAGGTCGCCATGACTAGAACTCACAACCAACTACATCCTGTCGATACTTTACTGAAAGCAAAGAGTAGCTGAACAAAATCCATCAGATGTACAGAACTTACGACTAAAATGAACAAAGGAACGAAAAACTGACCAACCATCAATTTGATCTTCTGCTTATAGGCTGGATCAAGTCTTCCGGAGAGGTCTAATCAATCAGGATGTCGGACTCAGTCAGGGGTGCCCAGAGAGGGGTTTGATGACGCAAGATGCGTTCTATAACTTAGTTTGGGGGGGGGGGGGTAATTTGAGAAAAAGTACATTTTTGGGGGGAGTGGATTTTAATTTCTTAATATTTCTTGTTTTTACTGTTAAAAAAATATCTTGATTTTTAATATCACTTTTAATTTTTTTCAACATTTAATTTCCAGAAAAGTCCCTGTATTTTCTTTTTTTTTAATTCTAGATAAGGGCAATAAGAACTCATTCTGCTATACTCAACTCGCTATCTTTGTAAATCTTGATTCTTAAATTTCACTTTTAAATTTTTTCAACATTGAATTTCCAGAAATGTTTCTGTATTTTTTTTTCTTTAAATTCTAGATAAGGACAATAAGAATTCATTTCATTATGCTTAACTCACTATCTTTTGATGGTGCAGTAGGTTATAAGTAAAATATATTTTACAATTGATATTCTGTTTAGGGGGGGGGGGGTAAAAGTTAAAGTATGAAGATTTTTTTTTGGGGGGGGGGGTGGGGTCACCACTGGAGTCAGTAACCCTCTTAGTGAGATCATCAGCTTGTTCATTTAAGGGGATCCCCCGGTGTCCCAGAACCCAGCACAGATGAATTTTAGGGGTGAGACCCGCAATGCCCCGATCTTATGCAACCAAATTTAAAAAAAAAAATCTTCCGATTGTGGAGATTACTGCACCTTTTAGTTCACTAAACTGGAAGGTTCATTGTGGGGGTTAGATCTAGCAGTGCTGAACTTAGCCTTCGAGTTTTGGACCAGAGTGAGGAAAGAGTTAAAGTTTATCTCCATCAATGAGTGCAGCTTGTTGTTATATCACGGCAGATCAACGGCCAATTATAAAGGGGACGACAAGGAGGAGAGGGTTGGGATTAATAGTGACAGAAATGTCAGTCGGTAAGTGACCGTTGTCAAATAAATCTTCATCCACACGCAGCGTGGATCTTTATAACTAATCTTTTAATTACTAATAATAAACATTTGAAAGTAGTCTGATAAATAAAATATTCTTCTCCATAGCTATCCAAATAATAAATTTCAAATACTTCTTGAGATTTTGTTTCTTGAATGACAATTTGAAGTCAACATTTTTGGTCATAGATTCAGCAGATAACTAACAGGGGGGGGGGGATCACTTATTAAAATGCTATAAGTAGCATCCAATCTTTGAAAACTCTCTTATTCGACTTCATATTTTGATTTTAATGCTTAAGATAACCTCCCCAATTAAGATTGGGGATTTCTTTTACAGCTTGAAATCTTATGGATTGTGTTATGTTATTGCGTTAAATAATCTGCAGTTTTCAAAAAATTAAGATATTTTCTATTAAATATTGAATATTTTTAATCTATTTTATATTAGATCAATTCACATGTTTTGAAGCTTTTTCTAAAGAGAAATAAATATATTCACCAATGCAGACTGATTTTAATCCTATACCCAAAAAATGATCTAAACCTGCTACATCCAATGCTTATTGCTGATATAAAGTGTTAAAAATAGAAGTTATTTATATTCAATAATCTGACATACATAAATTATTAAGAAAAAGAGAAAATGTCATTAGATTTCTTCTGAATTTTTTTTTTTTTTTTGAAAAATACCAGTTGGTTTAAACTAAACCGTTGTTTAAACCAAAAGGAGTAAACAGTTGTTTAAACCATAGTTAAAACCAATTGGTTTAAACCGTGCCAACCCTGGTCTAATTGTTGTAGGTTCTATCTTGTATTATATAAATATGCAAATATATAGAAAAACAACTAAAAATCCACAAAAACCTGTATTGGTAGGGTATTTGCCAGCGCTGATACATTTTGAAAGTAGCAACAAAGGTGAATTTTCAACAATATTTTATAATGTTGCTTTAAGAACTTTCATTTTAAATTTGTTTTTAAAATGGTGATTTATTGTATCAGATGTAACACCATGATTTAAAGAAGCAGATAAGTGTAATCGCACAGGATTTATTTATTCTATTTCCATTTTATTCATGATTGGCTGAATTTTCAGTAGTGTAATATTTATAAAGCTAAAATTTTTAGTGTATGGTTCATTTTATGTTTAGACTATGGATGGGAAATTTTATAAAACATTTAATCTGAAAGCTACAAAATATTTTAATATGTTCATAATCATTCCTTAACATTATATTTATTGCTATTTAACTTAATTTCAATATTTTCTTTTAACACAGGAAGATGGTGATTTCATGGAGGAGTTAAATTCTACTGTGAGTGAGGAGTCAAATTCAACAATCTTATTTAATCTCAAGGATTTTCAAGAAAGTGTCTATTTTGCCTAAGATTTTAAAAGTTGGACAAACCAGTGGACAGATTACAATATGCTCTTTATGTATTTAATGTTTAAAGCAAATGGACTGTTATATTTATAAAGGTCCTGTTAAAGATGTTATTGAAACTTGTTCATCTGATGTTGGAAAGAATTGTTATCAATTAATGTTAGGTTTATTTTGTCCTTGCTAAATAAAATGTTTTTGTTGTTAAATAAAATTAGTTTTTTTTCTTTCTTGCAACATTCTAAATTGCACATTTGGCTCTACTTTTGATTTAAACTGCTGCAGTCTTATACTTTTATATTTATTTAAAAGTTAGTTGATTTAAGAAACATTGAATAAAATCAAAAATTAAATCAAAAATTCTTTATTAAGAAGAAGTAAGTTATTCTTGAATATAAATTCAAGTTTTAACAAATGTTTTAAATGATATAAAGAATAATTGCACATGGTCAATAAATCCATTTCTCAGTTATTTCTGCATATAACTTCATACAATAAAATAATTGTCCATAATCAAAATTTTAGTTATACAAGTTTTTTAATGGAATTCCTCCACATTTCCCAATTTCAATGTGCTTATATAAATGCTATGGGTAACAATTATTTTATCTAAGATTTCAAAGCCATTTCAGATTTCAAACTAAACAATTAAAATATTTTTTTTAAAATTTAGTCAGTTTAAGAAATATGATTTTGATTGAGATTTAAATCGAGGAATAATTACAACAAGGTATCATGGGTTAATGTTTATCCATTTAAAATATTTTCAATTTCAATTATTTAAACCCTGCACTGGCCATGTGTGTGTGGGGGAATACTTTTTTAAATTTAGGTTTTATTTTTTTTTAATACTTTCTTTTTCAAATCTGGGTCTGAAACTCCTATTAATATTTAAAAAATAATAATAATTAACCAAAATTGCAAAAGTAAAAACTAACCCACTTACAGATCATCCTCAAATATTCTATGCCCCCCCCCCAAAAAAAAAAGGTAAACATTTTAAAATCCAAACAAGATATTTGAAAATAACTTCTGCATAGGATTATCTAAACTCTTAAGAGGAACAATCAGCTTCTGACATTGTGGTGCTGAAGTTGAGTCATTGGGCTGATATCAAGTTTATTTTTTCAATATTTTTTTAGTAAGATGCCTAAGATTGGTTTATTTGATTGAAATCGTAAATTTTTAATAAAAAAATAATTGTTATTTACAATTAAATCAGAAGCTAATGAAAAAATTAAAATTGTATATAAGCATATCTGAAGCTATAAGTATCATTGGAAAATATGTAAACTTGAAATTGCCCAAGAAAAGAAAGGAAAAATCCCATTAGCACCACAGCATCAGAAGCTGATATTCTGTTTAATGTTGTTCGGGTGCTGTTGTAAAGTTATGCAAATTTAGGCAGTTTGCATGAATAAGTGTTTTCAAATTTGCAATTTTGAGATCACCAGTATTTTTAATTTAATTAATATATGTACTTTTAAATTTAACAAAAGAAAATTCTGATGTTAAAAATTTCTGATTTGACAGAATAATAAAAAATTCATGTAAGCTCTATTTAATTTTGTATAACGATTCAATTGCCTTTTCCCCTAAATTGACATAGGAAACAGTTTCATTGAATTAGAAAAAAAAATGTTTTTATGATTCATTAGAGAACTTTCAGTCATGTAAATTTGAATGTTTTAAGTCTTGTTAATTAAAGACTTGGAAGAAATATTGGAGAATCTATGTTACAGTTTTCCAATCTCTCTCTCTCTCTCTCTCTCTCTCTATATATATATATATATATATATATATATATATATATATATATATATATACCCTTGTAATGTCAATAAACAGAAATTTAAATCCGAAATGAGAATTTAATTGCAACACTTGAAAATGTGGCAATAATTCCATGTTATGTTGAATTTCATTGATAAAAATTAATCGAGGATTACTGAATTTAGTTTTAAATGATGTGATTTTATTTAGACGATTTAGAAATCGCTTGAAGATTTTTGTAATTTTAAGCAATTTTGCTTTTCTTAAGAGTGAATTTATTCAATTCTACAAATTCAAGGAGTTTTGGATTAACTCTTAAATGAGTTGATTTTATTCATGTATGAATTGGTTACAAATCGCCTAAGTGCTACTGGATTAAATCAAAAATGACAACATTTCACTCCAACTTGAATTGATAACAAATCGCTCAAGTGCTACTGGATTTGCCTTAAATTATTTCACTTCACTCAAATACGAGTTGGCTGCAGCTAACTCAAGTGCTACTCGATTTAATCCTAAAGACTTCATTTCACTCAAGTATGATTTGGTTACAAATCGCTCAAGTGCTACGAGATTCAGTCTTAAATGACTTCATTTCACTCAAGTATGACTTTATTACAAATCACTCAAGTACTACTGGATTTAACCTATATTGATTTGATTTCACTCAAGTATGAGTAAAATAGAGATCACTCAATCATGAGTTGATTAAAAACAACTCATTCACTTGAGTTGTTTCAGCTCTTCTTGAGAAGGTTCCTTTCAACATGGGAAAAGAGTGGATTTCAGCTCAACTTGAGTTATTTCAGCTTTTTCGTTTTAAGAGAGTAGATAGTCAATGGGTTTCTGTATCAAATCATATATTTGTTAGAAAAATGCAATCTAAAACTGAGCCGTGAAAATCGGTAGAACCTTAACGTGGCGTTATTACCCCAGGGTACCTTACAATACAAAATTTGTATAACCCTGCTGTTCTGTTCGGGTCTATGTGACCCGAAAATTTTATTGTTCACTTATAAAAAACATTAGCGCAGAGATATTTCCATGAAACTTTTTGACTTTGTTCATTAGTAATATAACTATATATTCCTAGAAGTATTTACGTTTATTTATATTTCCAAGAGATATTTTTTAACTTAGTCCTAATGTACTGTTCGGGTCATATTGACCCGAGTTAAAAAATAATTTTATCATGCACTTTTAATTTTGTTTGGAATCATTTAATAAAAATAATTACTGCAACGTATCTATTTTGAAATCTGTTTCGTTGGCACAGGTGTTAGATCACGTGACAGGAGAGCAAAGTCAGATGTTGATATCATTGGCAGAAGGAAAATAATGCACCTGTTAGTAGCGTTTCTTTTTTCTTGCTGTATTTCAATTTCTAATAATCTGAAGAACAGTTGTATCTCTGAGTATTAGTGAAAAAATGGCGAATGGTAGAAATTTGAGTGACGCTGATATTGCTAAATTAATGGAAGCCTCTGACAGCGGAGAGAAAAATGCGTCTGAGTATGAAAATCATACAAGTGAAGAAATTGAAAGTGAAAGTTCTGACAACGATTTTGATATTGATATTCAAAAGACGCACAATATACAGAGTATTCAGTCTAAGAATCGTGAAATAGTATGGAAATTGATTCCCCTTCTTCATTCTGATCGATTAACGTCTGCTAATATTATAAAAACTACTCCAGGTGTCACAAGATATGCAACGACAAGGATAACTGACATAAAAAGCGCATTTGCGACGGTATTCAATTCTACAATCGAGAACGAAATCATAAAAATGACTAAAATAAAAGGAAGAAAAGTGTATGAAAAAGAGTGGAAAGATATTAGTACTGAAAGTTTTCAAGCATACATCGGATTATTATTATTAGCTGGTGTGTACAAATCATATGGAGAATCAACAAAAAGTTTGTGGAATCAAGAAACAGGCAGAAATATATTTCGTGCTACAATGTCCCTCGAAACCCTTCATATGATATCGAGAGTTATTCGTTTTGACAATAAATCTACTAGGCAAGAAAGAAGGTCTGTAGATAAATTAGCTACTGTTCGAGATATTTGGGAAAAGTAGATAGAAATTCAACCTAAATTGTATAATCCAAGTGAAAATGTTACTGTAGATGAACAATTAGTAGGATTTCGTGGACGATGCCCTTTCAAACAATATATACCTAGTAAAACCTCCAAGTATGGGATAAAAATATGGACTTTATGTGATAGCAAAACTTCGTATGTACTGAATACACAAATTTATACTGGAAAAAATCAAGGATCAAAGCCAGAGAAAAGTCAGGGTATGTGGGTAGTGACTACTTACTTATAGGTATTCGGGGCACAATGTTACATGTGATAACTTTTTCACATCCTATAACTTGGGAAAACTTCTTATAAAACGGAAAATGACTATGCTTGGCACCATTAGAAAAAATAAGTCCGAACTTCCTGAGAAAATGCTAAACACAGCTCATCATTTTATTTTACAGAAGATACAACAGTTGTAAGCTACATCCCTAAAAAGAACAAAAATGTTATTCTTATGAGCACTTTCCATCATGAAAATGAAGTTAGTGACAGACCTGACAAAAAACCACAAATGATATTAGATTATAATGCAACTAAAAGGACGGCAGATAGTCTTGATCAACTTTTGAGTACATACACTTGTAAGAGAAAAACAAATCGCTGGCCTAGGATAGTATTCTATAATATGCTTGATACATCTGCTTACAATGCATTTATTCTGTGGATTTCATTAAACAGCAAATAGAATGAAAATAAATTAACCAAACGAAGGCTCTTTTTAGAAGAATTGGGGAAATCTCTAATTTTTCCACACATTGAAATAAGACAGAATCTTCCCAGAAGCGAAGATTCAGTCAAAATTGTGAAGAGAATGCGTAGTAAAAGTGCAAACGTACCCTCGGAATCAGATGAAAACACTTCATTGTGTACTAAACGTGCAAGATGCAAGTTCTGCCCATCAACCCGCAACAAAACTAATATGTTATGTTACAATTGTAAAAAACACACTTGCAAATTTCACATAAGCTATTTTTGTCCAAATTGTAAATAAAAGTAAGTATTCAAATATTTTTAAGTTATTTTATTGGTGTTTTGTATTATTTGATATATATTTAAGCTTATTTTACTATCTTTTTAATAATTTCTAAAATAGTTATTTTCATTTACTGCTAGAAAAGGTAATATTCTACATCGGGTCACATTGACCCGAACACTACATACGTATAGTAAATGCGAACAGAACAGCAGGGATAAATCACCATTAAACGAAAATAGCAAATCAGGTAGCGTTTAAACAAGATAGTTCAGCTCGTCATCAGCTGAACTAACACGTGTCCGTAAGGGGAACAGAGATAAACTAATATAGCTTATCTCTAACTCTGTCTCCTACATTTAATTTAATATTACGAGTTTGTATACTACCGTTTCTAATGCGTACTTGCACATATATTTTAAAGAAGAATTTTGCATTTGTAACTTTTGGCAAATTTTCAAATTGATGATGGATCAATTTTGTCAATT
Source organism: Maratus speculifer (assembly GCA_964019185.1). Lineage (NCBI taxonomy): Eukaryota > Metazoa > Arthropoda > Arachnida > Araneae > Salticidae > Maratus > Maratus speculifer. The sequence continues at coordinate 21,327,660 of OZ025298.1, forward strand.
CCAAATCAATTCAACTGAATGATGTAATTATGCGTTAAATATAGTATATATTTTACTTCCAATTAATAGCACCCTTTGAAAATCAACATTGATGTAATGGTTTTAAAATCACACATAATTTATTTTGGAATAAAGACAATATATAGATCACTAAAAATAAATGATTTAGAGGACGCCAATACCAAAGTGATTATACATTTGCACCACGATTTCCTGAAGGTCAAAATCAATGCTATTGAAAAATTAAAAAATAAATATAAATGTCAGATCTTAATTTTTAATGCAGAAGTTTTAATGCTCTTGTATCTAAATAATATTTTTTAAATGGAATGTTACTCCGTATGTATATTAAAAGAAAAAAAAACATGATTTTTAAATGTAAAAGAATATTTCATTACAAAACTTTTGGCTTTGGAAAATTTTATACTTTGTAACGCACCTCTCAACTCCAGTATTCTTTCCAGAGCCCAGAGGGCGCTGTTTTCATTGGTTCCTGGCACGGAACATTTTTTTTCTCGCCCCCCAAAGTGAGATGTGAATTAGCCCGGATGAAAACATATCACACCGTTGACACGAAAATGTTCTGCGCCTTATCCAAGGTAAATACTTCCCATGTATGTCTAAAGTCTCATCTGTAATCGTGGTATATTTTGTGTGTGTTTGTTATGTTTTGTGAAATAAATGTTTTTGTGAAATAAATGTTTTTGTGAAATAAATGTTTTTGTGAAATAAATGTTTTTGTCTTTGATTTTTCAAGTAACCGCCACAACTTTATATTTTTTCAAACCCCCATTCGGTTTAGTAAATGATTCGTTTGCGGGAAAAATGTTGCTTTTTAATGATATTAATGAAGTAGTTATTACCTCACTCTCACAAATAATTCGCAAATTCACTAAAAATATATTTTCGCTTGAAAAATATGTGGAGTACAAATGCCAGGAAAATAGATTTTCATAACTTCTCAGTAATTAAATTATTTTCTGATAGAAAAAGGTGTAAATAAAAGAATATGGAATAACCTTAGATAAATCTCAAAAACACTTAAACAATAATTTAAATATATTTTTTTAAACTTCTTATAACTTCTTTCAAAATAGATTTTTTTTATTTTTGATAATAAATATGATTTTCAACATTTCATGTAAAAAAGAATAATTTAGAACAAT